>CM019068.1:141573849-142173849 GCA_009667805.1 Leptobrachium leishanense | reverse complement strand
TTTTAAAATGGGGAAATAAAAAAACAAAACAAAAGGGTGTTCAAAAAAAGAAAGTCTTCTTGCTGAAAATTAAAAGAATAAACGGGCCTTAAATTATTATTTTTTTCTTTAAGAGAAAGTACATTTTTACATGTACTCCTGTGGGATTTGCCTGTTTTTAAACCTGTCGAACTGAACCACCGAAAATCAGGGAATTTGCTGTTGTTTCGTTGCTGTTCGGCATTCTGTGAATAGACAAACCATTACTTGTCTATGGGACAACTTCAGTGTTGCTGAACTGTGGCAAAGCGTGTCATATTTTTGCTTCAATTCACCTGTACTTTGTGAATTGACAGCATAGCGAATAGACAAACTGCCCCGAAATTGCACCAGATGGTGAAAGTCACTGTACGGTGCAATTTGGTGGCAACTTTGATGGTTGGTAAATAATCTCTTAAATCTCTCACCAATCTCAATGGGCTGTGGCTGATAGTGGACAATCAGTAATACAACCAAAACAGCCAATGGCTGACTTGCAGGTTTTTCTGGATGCAGGAGGTCTCCTACACCTTAGATTATTATCCTTTTATAGAGTGCCACAAATTCCGCTTTACAAGATCAGTGTAGAAGGAGTTGATACATTAGAATACCACACATGGATGATGACCTGATTCAAGGGGACCCTGTTCCAAAGGGAATTTACAATCTATGAGATGTCAAATATTTTGCGAGGTAGGCACATCCATATCGTTGGGTGTCTTGCCGAAGGACACTCGCTGGTGGTGTCTTCTGAGCGGGATTGAGTTGTCTTTCCATGATTTGTAGAGCGGTGACCTGGTGATCAGGTTGAACCTGCTTCTCGTAAAGTCAAGACTTCACCGCAGTTGTATTGGAGAAATTTGCTGATTGGTTTTTTGACTTGCTTCTTCACGTTCGTAGGGTAGAGACGTTACCACTGGACTCCACAGCCGATACTGTGTGGTAGGCAAGTATGTACCGTTAGGTGTCTTGCCCAAGGACACTTACTGGAGAGGTGCTCTAGCCAGGATTCAAACCAGGTGATTTTACTTTTACTCCAGTAAATCAAAGTGAACGGGTCTCAGGCAGCTAGATGAAAGAATTTATTCATGGGAGTAAATCTCCCCAAGTAAAAGACGTGACGTGTCGGCCTCAAACGGCCTTAATCATACAAACGAAGTGGACCACTTCGTTTGTATGATTGAGGCCGTTTGAGGCCGACACATCACGTCTTTTACTTGGGGAGATTTACTCCCATGAATAAATTCTTTCATCTAGCTGCCTGAGACCCGTTCACTTTGATTTACTGGATGAGGAGGGGGGTCTCTCGGCGCCCCCACACACGGAGACTCGGCACTAGATCTGGTGGGCTCCCAATGTTTTGGGATTGTGGCGCTTGTGAATGATCTCGTTACTTTTACTCCATCCAGCGGTAGATCCAACTGCTGTGAGGAACACTGCCACATGTTTGGACTCAGAAATGTCGTTAGTAGGCATGCTCTGCTCAAAACATTCCACGTGCGTCAGTGTCTGGATCAAAATAACGCAGGGTACCAATAAGTGCCATCATGTGCATCCAACAGCCTCTTCACCACTGTAGTGTTCTGTGTAATCTGTGCATTTATAAAAGATACAGGAGATGTCTGCAGTATAATCAAACTGGTTTAATATCTACCTCAACAGTAACCGTTCTTATTAACCCTTATCTGTGGTTGCTGCATGTCCTCTTACCTCTCTGCATTCATCCTGATGGATCAATTTCCTCAGCTCTCTCCTTGGCTACTCCCTTCCTGTCAGCAGTCCGACACCAAAATTCCTTCCCCACTGCAACGGTGTACACATACTTTAGTTTCCACCAGCACACCACAGACCCCGTGTTACGTGCGAGTTATGTGCAGCACATACACTAGTGTTTGTCCAAAGAATGTGAAAAGGCGTCTCCTTTGTGTGTTTGAACCCATGGGAGTAACCAGTTCCTGAGGGAGTGGTTAGTCATTGTCTTAAGACCTCTCCTGTGGGGGGGGGGGGTCTGTCCCAGTCCATCCCTTTGCATGTGTTATTTGTTTGTAGCAGATACCTGCTATCTGCATGTACCAGGGATAGCCAGTTATGGGGGGGGGGCTCCTTTGTTTTCTAACCAGTCCCAGAGGTGCACAGTCGGAACAGGAGTCTGTTACACTCTGTCCCCTCTCAGGCCCTGTGCTTCATGTCTTTCCTACACTTTGACCCTCGTGTCTGACCCTGATGTCTTTCCTACACTTCAATCCTCATGCTATTCCCTGTGCCGCTGTCTGCCTTTTTGTCTGACCATCCTAGCTAATTAAGCTTAGAGTGATGATGATGGCATAACAAAAGTTGTCCAGATGCTGAATCAGGAAGTGCTACAACTATTTTCTTCTTGCTCTCTGTTATATTGTTAGTGACTTTTGTTTTACTCACATCTGTATCGTTAACCCTTTACCGCAGGATGGGTTGTGCCCAGCGGGTGGGTATATATGCCAGCGGGGCGTACTAGTATGCCCTGGCTCTCCAGCTACCCTTCCTCTGGCCTTCCTATGCAGATGATGCATGGCGCATGCTCACTAGTGTGCGGGCCGGAGACAACCCATAGTCACCAGAGGGGCATGCTATGCTGTCACCTCAGCGTTCAGACCCACCTACTGCAGAGCATGCCATTTAAGTAGGGATGCACCAAAATTATTGACTAAAAATTTTACTTTTGCCCGAAAGGAAAAATCTTCTGAAAAATCAGTCATCCGAACCAAGGCCAGGAGGCCCGACTCGCCTGAGCCACCCTGGGTCAAAGGCTTCCGTGATGTCATCCCTGAAACCGGCATCTGACAGCGGGCACTGGATGCAGGAGGACTACCACCGCTGGAAGAGCTCAGGGTCGGCGTAGGTGGACGTAGGGGAGTATGTGTAGGCAACATACTCTCCTACATCCACCTACTTCTGCCCTTAGCTCCTCCAGCTGTGGCATTCGGATGATGAGTGGTGAGAGTCCTCCGGCACCATTTCCCTCTCTTCGTCAGACGCTGGTCACAGGGATGACGTCACGGAGGCGGAAGCCTTTGACTCGGCTGTCTGCAGGGTCACCACTCGCCATGGGACTGCCACCACTGGAGGAGCTCGGGGTCGATTTTATAGGTGAATGTAGGTGCAACGCAATCTCACCCCCCCTCCAAATCAGTCATCCGAACTAGGGACTTGCCTGGAGGCTGGCCAAGCCCCCTGCTCGGCTGGCATCCAGGCTCAGGAGAGCTACCTGCTCTGCCGGGCTCTAGGTCCTGCCGAGATGGGGGCTTGCCTGAGACTGGAGGGCGGCCGAGCTGAATGCTTGGCAAGCCTGAGGCTGGTGAGTCCCTGGCTCGGCCAGGCCTCCAGGCGCAGGTTCTGATGATTGATTTTCGGTATCGGGTTTCGGGGTTGATACCGAAAATTCGGGATCAGCCGGAAATTTTACTTTTGGTGCATCATTACTGTGAAGGAACCGTTCCCTTCCGTCTGTCCTGGCTCTCCAGACACCCCTTCGTTGCGGTCAGCCCGGCTACTGGGAGCGCTGTCCCCTCGAGCGGCTTGACCTGCCTGCTTCTGTTCCTCTGCCCTGGAGCCGTTAGGAATCTCCAGAAGGTAATAAAGACACCAGGCGCGGCTGTATGCTTTAAAACGGGATCCGCTCTCTCTGAGCTCTGAGAGTTCTGACTTTTTAATGAACAAAACGCCACCATTTATGCTGAAGTCCAACAGTCATAATTTGCATACCCATACTAATTACATTATGTCAGTTATTTAAAACATTCTTTACATTCTTCAACTCACACAACATTTGTATATCCATTGTTCTAACACATCAGATTAAACACACACTATCAGAGATCCCTAGAATTAAACATGCAGCTAGATAATGGGAAAAAGCCCTGGTGCATAAATTACACAGCAGTAAAGCTTGTTTACTGTATACACAAAAACACATTTACCTACAGGAATATAAGTATTTTTAAAACCAAAGTTACGCCATTTTACACTAAACTAAATTAAACTAAAACCAAACGATGTAAAATATATTTAAAAACACACGATATAAATGAACATAAAGTCTCTTGGGGTTTGAAGCATGGAGCGTTACATCAGCTCCATGACAATTACATTTAAGTGGTTTTTGGTTTTGTTTCTATTGATGTGGGATTATATGTAACTCCTGCACTCTTCTTTATTCCCTGTAGTTTTATCCCCCTTCTCCTTTTGTGTCCTGAGCCCTGTGAGGCTGCAGATCCACCTGGTGAATCCAGAGAGGAGATCCAGCCGGAGGGTCCTGGGAGTGAGCAGCCATCTTGTACTTAAATCCATATATTGCTGATAGTCACACAGAGGTTTCTTATAGACAGGTTATGTTCTCCCCCTAGCCAGAATGACTGACTGATATGGAGCTTTCTGGCACGGAATTGGTTATTTGTTCCCTATTGGTAAGTAAAGGGTTAAATGTTTCAGGAAAGAGATTAATCTTTGCCAGAAAAGAGGTTAAATGTCTGCAGTGTGATATAGAGCACGAGTGAGACTCAATCAATTGTGACAAATTGGAAACCATAGGCGTGCACAGGGATGTGCTCAGTGTGCCCAAGCACACCCTAATGGTGGGTGAAGAGGTCCTATTTCATCTCCTACATTGACATTTAATATTTCTTTTATCTGGTTCATGATGAATAGCATATTATTTATTAAGCGCCAATACATTCCGCAGCGCTGTACAATTCTACAATTCTACAATACATACAGGAGACAGGTCAGTATTCCTGCCAGCAGATACATGAGGACCCTATTCCCGTGGGAATTTACAATCTAGGTGAGTGAGGGGATTAGAAACAGGAGGGGGGGGGACTGCAGTGATGAGTTAATGCAGGGAGAGGTGAGGACTGTTTTTGGGTCGGTCGGATGTCTTGTTACGGAGTCGGGTGGTAGGCTTCCCTAAATAGAAGGGTCTTTAGGGAGCGTTTAAATGAAGCCAGATTTGGGGACAGGCTGATATTGCGAGGGTCGGCGCTGCACGAGAAAAGTCCTGCAGTCTGGCATGTGAAGAGGTAATGGAGGATGCCAGGCGCAGGTCATTGATCGTAGGGGACGGGCTGGGGTGTATTTGGTGATTACTGAGGACAGGTTGTGAGGGTTTTGTAGGTCAAGGTGAGTAGTTTGAATTTGATTCTGCTGTGGATGGGGAGCCAGTGCAGGGATTCCCAGAGAGGAGCAGCAGAGACAGCGTGGCGGGTGAGATGGATAAGCCGGGCTGATGTGTTTAGGATGGACTGCAGGGGGGAGAGGCGGGAGATGGCATAAAATCTGACTGTATCTTTGTATTACAGGCTTGTTAGTTCTAATGAAAAATGTGCAAAGTGTTCAGTGGGTGCACACCTAAGCGCAAAAGGGGTGCACACGCTAATGTTGGAAATCCTGAACTTTTCCCCCCTCTGAAACATGGCACTAAAATAGACTTAAAAGGAGCGGGTTTTTCTCTGGTGTCTGTTGGAGTCATTGACATTTCCATCGGCACCTACAGGGAAGGTGATGTCTTTGTCACCTCCATTACTGCCCTTTTCCTTCATTGCTTATGGTCCCTCCCCCTTTTTTCCTTCTTTCTGTGGCTGCCTGACACTACTGGAATTGAGGGGTAAAATACCATCAGCATAATGACCAAACCTGCCCTACCCTGAAGTTAATACACAAAGTCTATACCGCTACTAAAAACTGTATTCTTTTGCAGGAGTACAGCAAGAGTCTGAACATGTCTGCAGGAATAATTTATGAGGAATCGGTATCGTATGTTGAAGAAAATCTCAAGAAGCCTCTGTCAGCAAAGCAAGAGGATACAATCAAAGATAAAACTCTGGATTTTCAAGAAAACCGTAAAGAACCAGAGAATTCAGAGTTGTCACGTGGGACTGTCCAAAAACATAACCCTTATTCAGACATGTTGGTTCAATCTGATTTTACAAATTCAGGCAGTTGTGGGTCAGAACTTCCCCAACCTCGCACAGCTCATATTGGAACAAAAACTTTTCAATGCCCTGAAAGTGAGAAATGTTTAAGCACAAATGCAAGCCTTGGTATACACAGAGTTCACATAGGAGAGAAGATGTTTACATGTCCTGATTGTGAGAAATGTTTTAAAGCAAAGAGTCAGCTTATTCAACATGAGAGAATTCACACTGGACAGATGCCGTTTGCATGTTCTGGATGTGGGAAATGTTTCAGAAGAAAGGATAAGCTTACTGCACATGAGAGAATTCATACAGGAGAGAAGCCATTTGCATGTTTTGGATGTGTGAAATGTTTTAGAACAAAAGATAAGCTTACTGCACATGAGAGAATTCATACAGGAGAGAGGCCGTTTGCATGTTCTGGATGTGTGAAATCTTTTAGAACAAAGGATAAGCTTACTGCACATGAGAGAATTCATACAGGAGAGAAGCCGTTTGCATGTTCTGGATGTGGGAAATGTTTCAGAAGAAAGGATAAGCTTACTGCACATGAGCGAATTCATACAGGAGCAAAGCCCTTTGCATGTTCTGAATGTGGAAAATGTTTTAGAACAAAGGATAAGCTTACTGCACATGAGAGAATTCATACAGGAGAAAAGCCGTTTGCCTGTACTGAATGTGGGAAATGTTTTAGAACAAAGGATAATCTTACGGTACATGAGAGAATTCATACAGGCGAGAAGCCGTTTCCTTGTTGTGAATGTGGGAAAGGTTTTAGAACAAAGAATGAGCTTACTTTACACGAGAGAATTCATTCATCTTTTCATTCACATTGATGCAAAGTCATTTTCATGGAATGATTGTGGGACAGGTTTTGGAAGAAAGTAGCAGAGTTACACACCTGAATGTGCAAACAGAAGAGAATTTACTCCTATATCCAATATATGGACAAATGTATCTGGACATGCGACATATTTACTTGTGATGGTAATCACTTTAGACTTTGGGTGCAGGGACATAAAGATGCATTTGGGAGGTGACGGCCTGAAGTGTTATATTGTTTTTCAGCCCTCTTCTATGTTGAAGACGACCTGTACCTACAATTCTAGGTGCAGCGTGTTTGTGTTTTCTGTGAAGCACCTCCTGATGTCTGTTATATTATTGACGTCGAAAGCATGTGCTGCAGCCTACCCAGGTAGGAGCTGATGCTTCAATAACCCTGCAAGATCTGCTCAAAGAGGGATGCCGACATCCCCATACAAAACCGACAGGAAGGAGCCAGACCTCAAGTGCGAGTGGTGCCAGTGAAGGTTTATTCAGTTGGGGAAGCAACCGCACAAAATCGGTAACGTTTCAGCCAAATGGCCTTAATCCTACATAGCAATGGAAAGACGACCTTCCACTATAAATTCTCCATTGCTCCAACCCTTATTCAATAAAGCAATTAAACAACTCCTATGCAAATATAGTGGAGTGAAATCACAATTTGTGTAATAATTGTATTCTTATTTCCTCAGAACAGTGTCATGTGTCACCCGCCTCTATGGGAGCTCCCAATGACAGTTGCCCCTGCTTCCAGGTGGTATAGTATTACTTGCAGATGAAAATGAAACCGGGGTAATTATACATTACTGTGTAACATCATAGACCGCTCCACTATATTTGCCTATGACTTAACCTCCCTGGCATTATTCCCGAGTGTGACTCTGGGTTAAATTTCGTTACCGCGAATTGTAACCCCGAGCCACACTCGGGCTGTATACTCACTGCATCCTGTGTTGCCTTGCTGTCCCCCGCAGTCACTGCAGTGTGATCGCGGCGGCAGGCGACTTGCTTCCTGGTTCTGCTCCCTGCGAGCCCAGCAACGCAGGGGGACGGGACCTGGTGGCAAATTTGAACTGTACAAAAAAAGTTTAAAAATTACTGTAAAAATGGGCTTTGTGCAGTCCCATGTTTCAAGATATATAAATAATATATCATTCCACGGATGTTTACTGAGGCAGTATGCAGTGACTAATATTGCACCCTTGTTTTCTGAAAGCTTTCAGTGTTTTTGGTTTGATTTTATTATTGAATATTATTTATTTCCATTATTTTGGATAATTATTTTTTTGGATAATTTTATTATTTCGTGTTTCAAACTTTATGTGACTCGGTCTGTTTACTAGACTCTTTTTTTGCACGGATTTCAGTGAGTTTTTCCTAAGGATTACAGGCTTACAATATAAAACAACACCTTTCCTTTCCAAAAAAAATAAAAAAAAATCAATGGCAACGCTTTTAGACACAAAATTTTGAAAAAAATCACAGCCAGGGAGGTTAATGAGTTTAACTTTTTTTTTTTTTAAAATTTTACCAGGAAGGATACATTTGAGATTTCTCTCGTTTTTACGTATGTCCTGGGTGGCGAGTATGTACCGTTAGGTGTCTTTCTCAAGGACACTTACCAGAGAGGTGCTCTTGCCAGAATCAAACCTGTGTCTCCAGTCTCTCTCCAAGGTTATAGAGCAGTGATGTTACCTCTACTCCAACCAGTCGGCACTATTGCTTTATTGCCTAAGGGTTAGAGCAATGGAGACTATATAGTGGAAGTTCTACTTTTTATTGCTATGTATGATTAAGGCCATTTGGCTGATTTTAGAAACATAGAAAAATGTCGGCAGATAAGAACCTTTCGGCCCATCTAGCCTGCCCAATTACATGGATACTTTACCTGGATTTATCTTTTGTTTAGGATAGCCTTATGCCTATCCCATGCCTGCTTAAATTCAATCACTGTTTTGGCCTCTACCACTTCAACTGGAAGACTGTTCCATGTATCCACCACCCTCTCAGTAAAATAATGCTTTCTGATGTTACTTTTAAACCTTTGCCCCCCTAATCTAAGACTATGTCCTCTTGTTTTGCTACTTTGTTTCCTTTTAAATATACTCCCTTCCTCCTTCCTTGTGGATTCCCTTTACGTATTTAAATGTTTCTATCATATCTCCTCTGTCTCGTCTTTTTTCCAAGCTGTACATGTTAAGATCATTAAGCCTTTCCTGGTAACTTTTCTCCTTCAAGCCGTACACCATTTTAGTAGCCCTTCTCTGAACTCTCTCTAAGGTGTCTATATCCTTCTGGAGATATGGTCTCCAGTACTGCACACAGTACTCCAAGTGAGGTCTCACCAGTGCTCTGTACAGTAGCATGAGCACTTCCCTTTTCCTACTGCCAATACCTCTCCCTACACAACCAAGCATTCTGCTAGCATTTCCTACTGCTCTATTACATTGACTACTTACCTTTTAGATCCTCTGAAATAATGACCCCTAAATCCCTTTCCTCAGATGTTGAGGTTAGGACTGTATCAAATATTCTATATTCAGGCCTTGGGTTTTTACATCCCAGGTGCATTATCTTGCACTTATCCACGTTAAAACTCAATTGCCACAGCTCCGACCATTTTTTTAGTTTACCTAAATCATTTGGCTGATCCCTCCAGAAATGTCAACCCTGTTGCAAATCTTTGTGTCATCAGCAAAAAGACATACTTTTCCATTAATACCTTCTGCAATATCACTAATAAAAATATTAAATAGAATGGGTCCAAGTACTGACCCCTGAGGTACCCCACTGGTAACAAGAGCTTGCGCCGAATAAACTCCATTTACCACAACCCTCTGTTGCCTGTCACTTAGCCACTGCCTGCCTAATCCATTCAACAATATTGGAATCCAAGCTCAAAGATTGCAATTTATTGATAAGCCTTCTATGCCGAACAGTATCAAAAGCCTTACTGAAATCTAAATAAGCAATGTCTACTGCACCACCTGTGTCTATTATTTTTGTTACCCAATCAAAAAAAATCAATACGATTAGTTTGGCATGATCTCCCTGAGGTAAACCCATGTTATTTCTGATCCTGTAATCTATGTGTTTTTAGATGGTCAACAATCCTTTCCTTTAACATGGTTTCCATTAATTTCCCCACTACTGACGTAAGACTAACTGGCCTATAGTTCCCAGATTCCTCCCTACTACCCTTCTTGTGAATGGGCACAACATTTGCTAATTTCCAGTCTTCTGGGACGACTCCCGTTAGCAAGGATTGGTTAAATAAATCTGTTAACGGTTTTGCTATTACATCACTGAGCTCTTTTAATAATTTAGGGTGGATCCCATCAGGCCCCATTGACTTATTTGTCTTTACTTTAGACAGCTGCTGTAGAACCTCCTCCTCTGTAAACTGATATGTAATTGTCTCGTTAGTGTTTCCTCCTAACTGAGGTCCCTTTCCTTCCTTTTCTTCTGCAAAGACTGAACAAAAATATTCATTGAGGCAGTCAGCGAGACTTTTATCCTCTTCTACATACCTTCCTTCCTTTGTTTTTAATCTAATCCTTGTTTTACTTTTCTTTTCTCGTTTATGTATCTAAAAAATGTTTTGTCCCCCTTTTTTACTGACTGAGCTATTTTCTCTCTGCGTGTGCTTTGAAAGCTCTTATAAATTGCTTTGCCTCTTTCTGCCTAATCTTATAGGTTTGCCTGAGTTGTTTTATAATTATTGAATGCTGTCTTTTTGTTCTTCACTATTTTGGCCACTTCTGCAGAGTACCACAGTGGTTTCTTCCCTTTTTTGTGGGTTTGCTTCCCCCCTGAATAAACCTTCACCGACACCACTCCCACTTGAGGTCTGACTCCTTCCTGCTCTGTGTTATATTATTATTACCTTATGTGTTTATTGTAGTGTCATGTTGTTTCCCATATGTGCATCTGTAAGTAATGGATTCCTTTGTTTCTCCTGATTCCATCCAGTCCCCCAGGATCAGATCCGATGGCTTAAATCCGATTTCTCTGCCATTCTCTTCCCCAGCCATTGTCTATTACACAAGGGCATATGTGTGGGAAGGGGGAGGCTATTCAGTATGGAAACACTGGGGCGTGTTTTACCATTTGTATTCTGAACATCCCCCTGTCGGTGTTTGTAATTGGAAACCTTAAAGTCCTTCCCAGTTTTGTTTTCACTCTGCAAGGAGCTCCGGCTGTTGACGGGGTGGGCTTGGGTCAGAATTGGTACTCCTTTTTGGATACTGACCGCAAGGGGAGCTTTGTGCACGTGGGTCCTGGACCCCATGTTACATTACTAAATTCAGGTTTTGACAGAGTGTGGAAATCTAGGTACATCAGCAGGAGGCTGGATAATGTAACATTCCCAGGTTCGTAAGAGGTTTAAGCCTCCTCTTCCCTTTCAGCAGGTACACCTGTAGCTTATTACTTAGCTCTGACCCAATATAGTAGCTCTGAGAGCGCAGGGGTGAGTCAAACACTTGGAGAGTGTAGGTTGGAGACCAGAGCTGCAGACAAGGTTTGCTGAAACGCTTGTATAAAGGAACTGTATCAGATTTGTTTTTGTTTCTACAGGTGGCCAGGATAGCTGCCCTGTAGTGAGGGAACTACTGTTTAGTTAGGCCTACTCCTTCTTAGGAGGCTATTTGTTTTGGTGTTTATTTTTGTTTGGCACTGCTAGCTGTACTGCTTTTAAAACTAACCGTTTTAATGATTGTTAATGAGCCTTTTATGTTGATTACAATAAAAAAAAGTATATCCTCTAATTCCTGGACTTGTCGGAGCGGCCTTACCACATGGTGTTTCAATCAGAGCCTTTGCCTCTATAAAATCAAGCAGTTAGCCATGCAGTCTGCATTTAAAAAAACTTTACAAATGGGTCGTTCTGAAGAGCTCAGTGAATTCAAGCTTTTACTGTGATTGCCACCTTTACAAGAAGTCAGTTTGTGAAATTTCATCCCTACTAGACATTCCATATCCAACTGTAAGTGGTGTTACTGGAAAGTGAGAGCTTTTAAGAACAGCAGCAACTCAGCCAAGAAGTGGAAGATCCGAAAGGTCAGAGCTCCCTCCCCGCAACATCAGACTCTCCCCGTATCTCCAGTCCTTCAAGAAGTCTCTGAAAACAAATTACTTTAGAGAAGCCTATAATCTCCCTTTCTAATCCACCTCTGTTCATTTCCTACTGCATCTTCCCACATGCACTCTGCTGTTTTACATTCTCTATTATCCTCACCTAGCGCCACCCCTACCCATTTAGATTGTAAGCTCTAGAGCAGGGTCCTCTTTCCTACTGTACCGTGTGTTGAACCTGTATGTATATTTGTTGCTCTGTCTCCCATTGTACAGCGCTACGGAACTTGTTACCGCTTTATAAAAACTTGTGCGCTTTAAGTCAGTTACAGTTCCAAGTTTTTCTCATTTGACAGGACACCTCTCCCTTTATATAGGTCAGTGTAAAAATGCTGAATTATATAATGTAAAAAAACAGTGATATTCCATTTTTAATATTTCCTGGTCCCCCAGGTGGCTTGCGGCATGCCACGGGCCTGGGACCGCTGCAAGCAGAGAGCTGTCCTACAGGATCACACCTGCACTGTCAATGTGCGGCTCTGGATTTCATTCAGCTTCTGACTGACAGTTAACACACACCTGACTGAGCAAGAGGTTGGGCTGTCCTATATAAATGACTTTTTGCTCTCAGAGGCCCCTCCCCCCTGTGGCATGTTGTGATCTTTTTTGGAGGGCAGGATTTATATTTATAATAAATTTATAAACACTTTTTTTTTTCAATTCTACAGGTCCGTGAAAAAAACTGCAGAGCTTTATAGAGAGAAACAAGAGGGGTGTTTGAGGGTCCTGAGAACGAGCAACAGCACAATGGCCTGCTCTACGGTGGGTGCACGCTCAGGTCTCACAAACAAGGTTTTAGCGGGCTCTTTATAGAGGGCTGCGTGGTCAAATGGGCAAAACTAGTTTTGCCCGAGACAGATTCACTTTAATATACTGTGAATAGTGTTAAATTATAACCTTAAGCAAACAAAAACAAATTTCCTATTACCATATATGGAATGCCATAAACTTTTTTTTAAGTTTCTTCTTATATAACAAAAAGGACGCGCGTGCGCCATGGCGGAGACAGTAAAACCAGCCACGCACAAGATAGCTGCAATATGTCTGCCTTTCTTTGTAGACGAACCAATTTATTAGAGTTCAAAGAACTTCTAGCCAATCAACATACAGATACATTTCTACGTCAGAATTTAACCAATAGTGAGGCATAAGCACTTATTACCATATATGGTTCACAAAAATCGTTTTCCTATCTTCCCGCTTCTGCGCACATTTTCCTGCACTGAACATAACAGGAAATCAGCCACACGGCCATATCCTATCTGGCTACAGAAATGACACATAAAATGGGATGGGGGGGGGGGAAGTCACAGCCCATTTTATCAGAACAGGCTTTTCACACTAATGCATATTGAAATATGGTACCTATTTAAATCACAGGACATTTATAAATCCTACAGAAAATTAAAATCTAACAATTCTTTCCTTTGATCACATATCACCTGTGATCATCTAAAAGATAAACCAAACTTAGGCAATTAAACTAACTATACCTGGGGCTACAGTGTCCTCGCCTAATACCTTTTAGATCATTCTAGATGCTCAGAGGGAAAGAAAAAAAATCTGGTAATTACTAGGGATGCACCGATACCACTTTTTTAAGGCCGAGTACCAGTACCGATACTTTTTAAAAGTACTCACCGATACCGAGTACCGATACTTTTTATTTAATGTCATGTGACGCTTTCCAATAAGAACAGACCTCATATAAAAATTTGAGATTTGCCCCCAGCACTCATGGATTTGCCCCCAGCACTCATGGATTTGCCCCCAGCACTCATGGATTTGCCCCCAGCTCTGATGTATTATGCCCCAGCTCTGATGGACTTGCCCCCAGCTCTCATGGATTTGCCCGCAGCTCGAACGCTGGGGAAGCTGGCCGCATGCATGAAAAGCACGCGGCCAACGTTCCCTTCCGGCGCGCCGCGCTACTCACACATCCTGAAGGTCCGGTCGCTTGTTGGCAGTGATGCGATCACATGGCCGCCGGGTGCATCTGACGCTGCCTCCAACCGAGAGGCAGCGTCACAGGAGCGCCCAGTGGCCGCGGGAACGCATCACTGCCAAGCGACCGGACCTTCAGGAAGGGTGAGTATCGCGGCGCGCCGGAAGGGAACGCTGGCCGTGTGCTTTTCATGCATGCGGCCAGCTTCCCCAGCCCAGCGGATACCGGCAAGCCGGCCCAGCGCCGGCTTCCGGTATCGGCAGGGATGTATCGGGCCGTTTGCACGAGTAACAAGTACTCGTGCAAACGGCAATATCGGCCCCGATACCGATACTACTATCGGTATCGGTGCATCCCTAGTAATTACTCCTAAAATACCTCACTACCTTTTATGATATACGAAAGGGATTCCTCAAAGAGACCCTTTTATAAGCATAAAATACACGTATCTATCTAGATTCACTCTTCCAGCGAACCACACTTGGAGCCTGGGCCAAAATGCCTAATCTAGACATTAAATAACTATTTATTCCCATTTCCCAAAATATAATTCACCGAACAAGAAGAATATAATAAATTAACTTTTACATTCAAGTTATCTAATAATCAACATGAGTCAGATCTATATCTGTGTGTTTTCTTATGTTCAGCTTCACTCCACAAAACGCATACACACCTGCATTCAAACACACTCAAGAAATACATTTTCATTTTCCCAAATTCAATCCTTTCTCACACTTATCTAGGGAATTAAAAAAATCTCAATCTAATACCGTAGACCAAAGTGAGAGATTTATAATCATACATAAAATTAAAATCTAACATAGTAGTATATTGCTTGGTGCAGCATAGTAGCTTAAGTGATAGGAGTTCTGTTTGCAGGATTGGGGATGCCAGTCAACTTTAAATTGCTTAAAATATAACATTTACAAAACAGAAAACTGACACCAGTATATGCTCACATTTACTTATGCTTGGGGCCAAAATGCAGAAAATCAGCCTTTACTTGGATAACAAAGGAGAAAAAAGTTGGCCAAAGTGGTAGATAGTGTAGCACTCTTGAAAAAGCCGTGTTTTTACGGCGAAACACGTGGAGCGTTAATGTCTGACTGTTTATAACTGTTTCCATGTCTCCCTATGTCTGTGGGTATTTATTTGCCTTGTTGAAGGCTCTAAATGTTGATCCTTTTCAGTTTAGCTGGGTATCGTAGGCGGCACAAACCGCTGAGGTTAGTACAGGCAGAGTATATGTATGAAAATCTAGCTCTTTCTGGTATTTTTACCCCCAAACTCTGCTCTCTTCCCTTCTCTACCCACCCACGCTGAGATTGTGCTATATATACACCCAAGTGTGTTCCTTCTCAGATTTCTTTCAATGCGTGTTAGACTTGATATTATTTTTTTTACTATCTACCTACTGACCCTTTGGCCAACTTTTTTCTCCTTTTATGTCCCCCTCTGGTAGATAGTTGCCCTGCGTTACCTCCCCGGTATCAACTTCTTTTTGCTTTAATTATTTAGTTTACTCATCCATTGGTTTTCAATAGTTAAGAAATTAGATTTATTTCAACTTCCTACACGTCTCAGGCTGTAATATACCCAGCTTACTACAAGACCAAAAGGCACCCCAAACTTTTTCCAGGATAATATGACCTATATTACATTACCTACATCTCATATGTCCAGATGGATCTGATCATTCCTTATCCCAGGATATAAAGTCCACAGGATGGGCCCATGTATGGGGACGTCAACAGGATCATAGATCAGTGACTGTAACTTATTTTTTGGTCAATCCATACACGTTGAACTCCGCTTCACTGACTCCTTACATGTGGAATGTGATAGAGGGCAGAGGAGAGATACAGATTTATTAGGGAATCGATGATTTGAGTTATAAAGGAAATCGAGAAAAAGGAGAGCTGTTTACTTCAGAGAGATTGTGTGAGAACAGTCACTACAGACATCGGGAATGGAAATCGTGGTGAAACAGGGTCAGAATCGAGCTACACTCCAATTCTACGCTTTGCGTAAGACACGACAATTTAATAGACCCCATAGTATGACGTGGCCTTTTAACCCCCTTAAGGACCAATGACGTAACTGTTACATCATAAATCCATTGGCTTTAAAGAACCTTAGTCCTTTAATGGCTTAACAAAGCGACAAAATTGAACGCAATTTCGGTGCTTTTCATTTCGGCGATTCCATTAATTTTTTTTTAATTTCAGTGAATTCACTATTTATCGAATGTTCACCGTAGTTTTCCGAAAAATTAGTCACCGAAGCAGTTATCTAATGTCGGATAAAAGCCCCGGCTTGCCTCCGGCGAATCCCACCGAACAAAAAAAAGTCTCCCTTTCTCCTAATTGGAGCTTAAATCAATAAAAGTGTAGTAAAAAATGTGTCCAAATAATAAATAAGACCTTTAAAACGAATAAAAAGGACTGTTAGAAATTAATGCAAAACCATCTTTTTAAAAACTACATAAAATAAAGTGTTTTTGTAAAAAATAAAAGAGTTTTTCTATTTGTTACATTGAAACCTATTGAATCCGCCTGTTTAAACATGTCAAATTGAAAAACCGAAAATCAGGGCATTTTGCCAAAATGTCGGTGCAGTTTGGTGTACTGTGAATAGACAAAGCGATAGTTTTCTATGGGACAAATTCGCTGCTGCCGAACTGTGGTGAAATGCACCGTATTTTGCTGTCCATTCGCCTTTATTTAGGAGTGCATGGATGGATAGAAGTCGGTTTGATAGTGAAAGGTTAGGGTTCAGGAACAGGTAGGGGGTGACCGGGTAGCAATGCAACGACACGCATGTACGATTACAAGTACAGGACTGAGAAACATCTGAAACAGAGAAAGAGGGATAGGTTTATAAGAGCAGGAAGACAATTAGGTGGAGCAACCAGTCACCAGTAACAGATGAGAGACTTGACATTATGGGTTTCACCAATGAAATATGAATTGGAATCATTAGTTGTGATTAATTCTTCATATAGCAGGGCTCAACTTTTTCTGTCATGCTCTATTAGCCAGAGTGGAGGGCACCTGGACCCCTCAATCTGTCAGTGTTCAGGATAAATGGGGTAACACAGGTGATTAGGCTGGGCCCCCAGAAACCCAGGCCCAAATGTGCTTGTAAAAGCTGTGATGCTGATGAGAAAGGTGTTAATGACCCTCCATTGTCCCTCGCCGCAGACGCCACAAGAGATCCTAAACCGGATCTGTGCAATCCTGTAACCCAGCTACACCTTCCTTGTTATCTCTCATTCCAGGTTTTCTATCCAGCCCAATCACTCATCCAGTTCCTTGATCCTCCAGCCCAGTGTTTCCCATCTATCATAGACCGTGTTATTATTAGAGATGTGCAATTCGTTTCGAATTGAAATTCAGACGAAATTCACTATTTACGTGCTTCGGGAGCATTACCGAAAACAAAATATCGACCACCTGAAATTTTGGATCAATCCAAAATTTCTGATTGATTCGGATAATTTCCCCGATCCAACTCATTTCGACGATTCAGTTCATTTTGGTTGATTCGCATCAGTTGGTTTTTTTTAGGAGTTATTTTGTTTTTTATTGCTTTTTTTTAAGAATGGGAAGTAGATTACTACCAATAGAATGTAAGTGTCTTTACTTAATTATTTTTTTAACCATTTTTTGGGTGAAATTTTAGATTCCTAACTTTTTTTAAAGAAACAAGGCTTTTTAACCCATAGGTTTCAATGCAGCATATGAATCCGCACACTGCCGGGCAGCGCCGCTCTGCCGAATAACTCAGCATATGAATCGGCACACCGCCGGAAACTTCCCAGCAGTGTGTAAATGGCGACTTCTGCACAAGGCCATGGAAGTCAAACCGGCAGGTGCGGACAAAATTGTGCAGTGTATTTGCGTGCTGCACAATATAATTATTGACAAAGACGGAGAGCAGCAAGTGGCAAGTTTCATTACTCCACAAGCAAGAGGCGGAAGAAGATTTGCATCAAGGGGGGGAAAATAGGGGTGTTAAATTTGTCCCGGATGTTGAGGGCAGATGTAACACTTTTTTTGTACTTTAGAGCATGACGACTGAGCATGTGTTATTTGCCTGTTTTTTTCTTCATAATTTAATTGTTTGTTAGATTTCTATTGTTATATTTATTGTATTTCATATGTGCCTAGTTTTGTTAGATTTCTATTGTTGTTAATAAATCTTGAATGTGTTTGACTTACCTTTGGAGCCCATTTCATTAGCCACGCGCTGCCAAAGCTTCCGCTGGACGTCACGCACGTGATATTTGGCGTCCCTCATATCCCACAGGGGACTTCGCTCACGCACAAAGCTAAAACCAAAAACAAAATACATTAAAATGGTTGTAAATTCAAAAATGCAAATAAAAATTCCTTTTAAAATTTTGCCAAGTTCTGTAACAATTAATTTTTTTTAAAACGTTTGGAACTGAAACCCCGCAAATCAGGGCATTACGCCTACACTTTGGTGCAGTTTGTCACTCTCATTAATTTGCTATGGGAATATTTTGCTGCTACCAAGAATCACCACACTGCACTGATCTCCAGCAAACTGTACCGTATTTCACGATCAATCCGTCTGTATTTGGCAAATTGACAGCTTTGTGAATAATGCCCTTTGGATGACACATTCGGTGCTTAGGACCCCTTTTTATTAGTTACAGGTATTTCTAAAGCGCTAACAAGTTCTGTAGCGCTGTACAAAGTCACAGAGTACACACAGAGCAGTAGCAGAGAGGACCCAAGAGCTTACAATCAATAAAGGAGCCTTCCCTGCCCTACTCCTCTCCAGGACTAGTCCCACACAGCTCACATACATATAGATTATTTTACTGGACTCACCTAATCAGTTTCTCAGCATCCATCTTCTCTTTCTGTCCAAACACATGCAACGCACACGAGTGAAAAAGGAGTGGTCGCACATCTGATGCCGTCGCAACCCGTCACCGGAAGACGGACGTCTGGCAGTGGACGCTGGTCCAATTCACCTGCATGTAGTTGGATCGGACGGACGTCGATGCACGATGACAGATGATCGCACCATCGCACAAATACGGTGCCAGTGGACGCCCAGCCTTAAACTCCGGTGGAAGGTATTTTAGAAAGGTACCGCAGCAAGGGATATCAGGGGTCTAAATTACGAAAGGATTTACTGGAGGTAGGACATAAAAATGGAAATAAGCCGTTAAAAAATAATAATGCTACAGGAGAATTGAATGAGAAGTTTAAATATGCTTTTATAACCAATTCAACCCACAATCAAATAGGTTTTAAAAACGGCCGCTGGCAAATTTTACAAGCAGATCCAATTTTAAAAGAAAACATCCCTAAATCACCAGTAGTCATTTTTAGAAAAGCCCAACATTTTGAAAAAAATCTACTGGCTCCCAGTTTACTCCCTAGAATTAAGGTTAGTGGTCAGGAGAATGTAATTTTTAATAGTACAAAACCTATGGGCTTCCATAAATGTGGGAAATGCAAGGCCTGTGTTCATGAAGAGAAAAAAACAGTGAATTTTAAGAGTAATATCATTCACAGGTAAGGATTTTAGTATTAAATCTTTTATTAATTGTGCTAGTAAGGGAGTGGTGTACCTGTTAGAGTGTCCTTGTGGAGAGGACGACCCGTGAGCGGAGAGGTAGGATTTTGTTTGAATAAAATCCTAACTCTAAGAGAATCGAAAAGTCAGAGCACGTTCAGTGACTTTTCGTTCTCTTCAATTCGGTGCGATTTGGCAATCCCATTTCGGCGACCCTGCGGTGTATTCAGCAAGCACCACAGGGCCGTCGTAGTTCAGGGAAAAGCCGCCGCAAACCCGCCGAACACGCGAACTCACCGCAAAACCCGGCGAACGCACACCGAAACCCGCAAAAACATCTGAATTAACCCAGCTAAACACGCCAGAGAAACCCGAGTGTCAGGTGCCTGAACTGTCCGTTGGCAGCCCCCTTCAAGCCCTGCACACAAATGGTTGAAAGTGAAACACATAGTGAAACACTACACCACCTGACCTTCCAAAATAAAGGGTCCTGCCCCCTCTCCACATTGTTCCAGCATGGTCTATCTATATCCAGAGAGAGGACGTGTATGCTGGGTCTCTCCTGTATTAGCCTGAAAACCTTGAAACCTACCGTGTTTACCAGTCCTTTCCTGCAGTATCCAAGTTCCCATTTTTCATGGTTTGTTTTCTGTTTTCAATCCCTCTACGTGTCCTGCCCCTCTGCTCCAAACCACCATTTGTGTTCCTGCAACTCACCACTCACCATATATCCCTGGAGTGGTGCCTCACCGCATCCTGGGCTCAGAATCTTGCCATCCCGGTGCCACCCCAGTACCTGTACGTGACACTGAGCAGCCGCCAATCACAGAGCAGAGCAGTCGCCGGAAAAAGCCGACACCGCAGACGAATGGAGTGAAAAAAAAAACATATAAGATCCAATGAATGATAATAAAAAGGGCTGTTACAGAAAAAAAAAATGATTTAAAAAAAAAAAACCGAAAAACATTTTTCGCAACAAAATCCCGAAAAATGCCTAAAAAAATCTATAAATAAAGAGACTTTTTACTGCAGAATATTATAAAGCAACGGTTTATTAGATATTGACTTAAAACGGGAATATTTTTAACGTTACAGCCTATGGGATTTGCCTGAATAAACCTGTTGAATGAAACCACCGAACAGCAGAGAAATTCGGCAACTTTTCACTGCTGGTTTTTGTTCTCTGAATAGATGAAGCATTGCTTCTCTATGGGGATTTCACTGCCACCGAACAGGCACCGTATGTGCAGGCAATTCGCCAACATTTGGCGAACTGCCTGCTCTCTGAATAGCCGAATGGCGGGAAAGGTAACCAAATGCTGAATTTCAATGTTCGGTTACCTTTCGGATCTCTGAATAACCCTGTTAGGGAACATAAGGTGTAATAAATCTGCCCACAGTGTTCCGGTGCTTTGCAATAGTTGTCCCCACTCTCCAGTTTAATCTTAACCATTTAAACGTATAGGTATTGATTTAATTAAAACTGTTTGTAGAGGAGGTGATGGCTTTAGAATGATGGTGAGAAGGGGAAACAGAATGGATTTTTAAAATGGGAACATGGCATTTTGGTGGTCTTAATGTCGACTTAGGCTAGGGTCAGAGTGGGGCAGTCGGAACGCGCGTGCAGGCGCACTAAATCACGGCGGCAGTAGCAGCACATAACGGCCAATGACGGCCAATATACGCAGTACGTGCGTACGAAAGTGCGCCGACACCACGCAACCAGCAAATGAACGCATTTTTATCAGAACGTGAAACCGCTGCTTACTGACGTACAGAGTGCGCTGCGGCCGCATAGCAGCGTGTGTGCGTGATTAGGAGATGTCAGACGCTGCTAGTGTGCGGCCTACATAACGTTCAAACAGCCGGATTTCCCTAGACTTCTTTTCACCCCATCGTCATGAAATACGTCCAGAATTGCGCATCGTCTGACCACTTAAGCGTATTCCGTGAAAAAATGCGTGCGCACGCATCGACGTACATTTTGACGGTGGCTGCAGAAAATGCGCTCATCTGTCCCTAGCCTTAGATATTAAAATTTGCTTATAAATTTCAACTTCTTATGGTGGAAGGTCCATTCTGGTTTTTTCCCCTTTTTATTTCTTTTATTCATGTTTTTATGTTATGATTTTTAATTTAATTTAACTTGTTTTTTATGTAGTTTATGTTCTGGTGCATTCCATGCCTGTGGACTATATTTTTTAGATATAGTGGATGTTCCCCGAATCCCCGTGTTTATGTGTAGTGACCGCCGCGACTCAGAGGATCACACCGTGCAGGAGTCACACATGTCATCAATAAGTACCAAGTGCCATAAAGATCGATGGGATCGGTAGCTTGAATAAAGGAGCGATAATGTCACTCCCAGAAGGATCCAGGTTCTGGACATGCGTAGGTGTGTGCTTCAACGGAGGAGCGCACAACACACGAAAGTGCGGAAAACTTTGGATATTTTAACCCTGGAAGGGGGGGGGGGAATTGTATTCATTTTTAATTTTATATCCCTACTTAAGTCTGAATTGTTATGACGAAACGCGTTGGATTTTACAACTGGGATCCTCCTTGATGTGTCCTGCAACGTAGAGCAACACTGGGTCCAGGTTTCCAAGGGTGTGCGGTAATACATGGTATTGATGTGCCCGATTTATTTCACTATCTTGCGAGTGCGATTCGAGAGGGGTCCGTTTTAGGCTTGTGCACCGATTTTTTTTTCGGTTCGATTTCTTCGGATGTTTAAACTTTTCGATTCGGCTCGTTTCGGTTCGGCTCGACTCGTTTTTCGTGTACATTGTTTTTTCGGAATAGCGACCATTTTTCGTATTTTCGTGTCACTTTGCTCATTTTTTGTATCGACTTTTCATTTTTTCGGAACTTCTGTTCTCCTCGTTTCAAAGTGTCTACGATAATTACCAAATTTTCCTATTATATTGACGGAAAGTTTGGATTTTAATAAGGACTCGGAGGCGAGTATTTTCAATCCCTTTCTTTATTGCACCCACAGCAGTAAAGAACAGTGACAATAAAGAACAAGAAAAAACACAAAAAAAACAAGCCCCCAATGTGGGGTACACTCCCAATCTGTAAGCCCCGCCCCCAAGTCTATAAATCGTCTGGGCTGGAGCAGTCACACCCTCTTTCTTCATGCGACTAACGGAAGGAGGCCCAGGAACTAAGTCCAGGGCGCCCGTCAAGTCCACACAAAGATCCACTCCATAGGAATTCAAATGGCTGTAAGAAACATATAACACGAAGCCAAAGATTAAGAAGGTCGGACAGTAAAACACCGGTACCCAACCCCAGATATGAGGAACAAAATCAAATGAAAATCATGCGCTGCGCCCCTCCACAGCAATAACCCAGCCGGTCGAGAACACACCCCCCCAGGGCGGGAGAGGCGGGAAATACTCGCCTCCGAGTCCTTATTAAAATCCAAACTTTCCGTCAATATAATAGGAAAATTTGGTAATTTTAAGGCAGGACGTCGGAGGCTCCTATTTGCATGTTCAACGCATCAGTGCCCGTGACCAATGAGAGACCGGCTTAAAATAAAGTACGAAAGGAAACAAAACAATACCGGCCATCTTGCCAACAATTGTCGGTGAGACAAGGACGGGTTGTCCTGGCCACGATCGAAGAAAAGCAACAACTCGGGATACATCCCTAGTAGAACGAAGATCTCGGACCCGGGCTGAGAAAGACTAGCACCCACTATCAAAACCCAAACGACCGGCCGACCAGGCAGACCAACAGACGTGAATAGCGTGGAAAGCCAAACCTGACTCAAACAATGAGGACAAGAAATCCAACACTGAACCTAAAGGAGCAGAAGTGGAATCGTTTCCCTGGCGAAGGCACCCCCATGCCAAGCGGCCCATGCAAGATGTAACAACACATCAGTTCCTGACAAAATGTCAGAAGCCCTCAACGAGGACCGAAAACCAACCACGCCACCAGAGACAGGCGTCTCGCTGAGAACAGCAGATGTGGAAGGCCGTCCGGTCCTGTCAACAACGCATTCAACTCCGGCAACGACCTGGGAGGTGCCGCCGCATGTTTCCAAAATAGAGGGAACCACGGGTGGGACCGTCAGAGCGGTGTCACAAACACCAGTTCCACCTCCGTGACGCAGTGACGCCTCCTTATCGGAAAGGAAAGGTGGTGGTGGGGGTCATTCCTCCTCGGCCAACAGGCCATTATCTTGTGGAGCATAGATCTCTAGTGCTCCGTCATCCTCCCCGTGCTCGGGTTCCTCACTCGCCGAGTCAGTGGTCGTGGGGAGTCGGCCAGAACCCAGAAGGTTAGGCCTGATCTTAGAGACCGCTACTGAGGCCCCGCGGTCAGGGGCTCATTTACGCGAGGTCACCTCGCAAATCTCAGAGGGCAGAGTATCGGGGATGCCAGCCCCTCCAGGAGGATTATCCATGTGCTTTGCCATAGCACCTTTCTTGGAGCCCACTGGGTTAGTTCAGAGGGCATCGTGGGGTCCCATATGAGGGTTAGTGTCGGAGGTTAAGGCCACAGGTAGTGGATGCCAGCCCCTCTGGAAAGGTGTCGAGCCTTGCCATCTGACTTTATACCCGCGGCACATAGCAGGGGTGCATCTGGAGGCCTCACCGTGGTGAGTAACTTGCCCGGGAAGCCATCCGCTCGTAGCGGCAATTCTGTGTTGGCATCCGCCATAATGGATGTAAAAATCAGATGAATTTTCGTGTTTCAATACACAAAGTGGAATTATCTGGTGAGGATATAAAATCCAGCATTTACCTTCATGGCTGAAAAGCAGCGTGTGAATGTGCGGTCGTTCAGAGGAGCGGCTTCTGGTCTCATTATGAAGGACTCCTCTTAAATCGAGAGGTTACCGAGGCAGATGAGCTTACACTTTAATGCCCATGCAAGAAATCCAAAACCTCAGAGTGGTTTATTTCACAAGTAATTCTATAGAAAGGAGCACAGGGAGACCTTGTATCTCAAACTCCGTATTAGATACCGGGACATCCGTATATTTTATAATCCGTATGTGACTCCTGGGACACCTTTATATTTACCAGTATGAGATGTAGTGACAGCTTTATATTATATCGGTACGTTATACAGGGACATCTTATAGTATATCCGTATGTTATACAGGGACATCCGTATATTTTATCAGTGTATTATACAGGGACATCAGTATGTTATACAGGGACATCAGTATGTTATACAGGGACATCCGAATATTTTATCAGTATGTTATACAGGGACATCTGTATTTTTTATCAATATGTTATATATATAGGGACATCAGTACATAATATAGGGACATCTTATATCAGTATGTTATATATAGGGACATCTGTACGTTTTATCGGTACGTAATATAGGGACATCTTATATTATATCAGTATGTATACAGGAACATCTGTATACTTTATCATTATGTAATCTAGGGACATCTGTATATTTTTTCCAATATGTTATATATAGAGACAGCTTTATATTATCAGTACGTTAGTATAGGGACATCTGTACGTTATATAGGGACATCTTATATCAGTATGTTATACAGGGACATCTTATATTATATCAGTATGTAATATAGGGACATCTGTACGTTATATAGGGACATCTTATATCAGTATGTTATACAGGGACATCTTATATTATATCAGTATGTAATATAGGGACATCTTTATATCAGTATGTAAAACAGGGACATCAGTATGTAGTACAGGGACATCAGTATATTTATCAGTATGTAATATAGGGACATCAGTATATTTATCAGTATGTAATATAGGGACATCAGTATATTTATCAGTATGTAATACAGGGACATCAGTATATTTATCAGTATGTAATACAGGGACATCAGTATATTTATCAGTATGTAATACAGGACATCAGTATATTTATCAGTATGTAATACAGGGACATCAGTATATTTATCAGTATGTAATACAGGGACATCAGTATATTTATCTGTATGTAATACAGGGACATCAGTATATTTATCAGTATGTAATACAGGGACATCAGTATATTTATCTGTATGTAATACAGGGACATCAGTATATTTATCAGTATGTAATACAGGGACATCAGTATATTTATCAGTATGTAATTGTCACGAATCCCCCTGAATACCAAGATAGTGGTCCCTTTACGTAGACCGCTCTCTACCCTTCCGATCCTTGAATGGTCGGCACAACTAGATAGATAATTAACCAGACAATAGACAAGCAAGGGTAAACACCAGACAGAGGTACAGAATAGAGTACTCGTTCTCCCTAGGACCTTAGTAATATCAGAGATAGCCTGATGTGTGCTTAGGATGCCACATAGACTGACCTCGGTACCAAAGTTAAGAGCAGAACCGTGAGAAGAGTAAATGCCAATACCAGGGGTTATACACAGGGTGGTTCGTTCGCCAATGCCAGGGGTCGTACACAGAATGGTTTGTTTGCCAATGCCAGGGGTCATACACAGAATGGTTCGTTTGCCAATGCCAGGAGTCATACACAGAATGGTTCGTTTGCCAATGCCAGGAGTCATACACAGAATGGTTCGTTTGCCAATGCCAGGAGTCATACACAGAATGGTTCGTTTGCCAATGCCAGGGGTCATACACAGAATGGTTCGTTTGCCAATGCCAGGAGTCATACACAGAATGGTTCGATTGCCAATGCCAGGAGTCATACACAGAATGGTTCGTTTCCAAAAGCAAGGTCAGACACAGATATATTAGCCAAAAACACAAGAGCTCTGCGGGAAGTGAATACCACGTCAGGGCGCCGGTGAACTAGTGAAGCCGGGTTTTAAACCCGGCGGGTCGCGTCATAACGCCAGGCTCCGCCCCCCGGCGTCCCACGTGAGCGCACCCGGTGGCGTTATTATTCGGCGCCTGGCCAGCGAGCAGCGAGGAATCTGCTGCCAGGCGCCCCAGAACAGAGCCATCCGTGACAGAACCCCCCTCCACGGGCGGCCACTGGACGACCCCCAGGGGCACGGGGGTGCGCCAAATAGAAGGCCTTCACCAACCGAGGGGCATGGACCTCTGCAGCCGGAATCCAAGAACGATCCTCTGGACCGTACCCACCCAATCGACCAAGTACTGTAAGGACCCCCTAGACTTTCTGGCATCCAGAATGGCCTCAACCTCGTACTCCTCCTCGCCCTCCACAGAGACAGGAGGAGGTGGAGCACGGACCTTGGTGTACCGGTTACATAACAACGGTTTCAAAAGGCTTACGTGGAACACATTGTGTATCCTGATATGGGGGGTAACGCCAAAGCATAGGAGACAGGGTTGAGTCGCCGCAGAATCTTATAGGGGCCGATATATCTAGGTGCCAACTTCATGGAAGGCACTAAGAGCTTGATATTCCGTGAAGAAAGCCAAACCCTGTCCCCAACTTGATACACGGGTGCCTGCCTCCTGTGTCTGTCGGCCTTGGTTTTCTGGATGGCACTACTCTCCTCCAGTGCCCGTTTGACTCTCTCCCAGTCTCTTGCAATGATGCCAACTGCTCATCCAAAGCAGGAATCGTGGTATCAGGAAACGTAGCGGGGAGCACGGGAGGATCAAAACCATAAACAGTGAAGAAAGGGGAATGTCCTGTGGATTCACTTACTGCACTGTTCAAAGCATACTCTGCCCATGGTAGCAGGTCTGACCAGTTATTTTGTTGTTCTGATATAAAGCACCTGAGATATTTCTCTATATTTTGGTTGGCTCGTTCTGCTGCTCCGTTAGTCTGGGGGTGATAGGCCGAAGAGAAGGATAAGTCTATCCCCACATTCTTACAAAACCCTTTCCAGAATCTGGAGACGAATTGTGTCCCCCTATCAGAGACAATCTCCAGAGGAACACCGTGTATGCGGACCACGTTGGAAATGAATATGGGCACTAGTTCGGCTGCCGAAGGTAGTTTCCGAAGAGGCACATAGTGACCCATCTTGGAGAATCGATCTATGACCGTAAGTATAACTGTATTCCCTCTTGACTCAGGTAAATCTACTATAAAATCCATGGCTACATGTGACCATGGTCGTTCGGGGATCGGCAAGGGCTGGAGTAAACCAATGGGTGCTGTTTTGGGACTTTTATGTCTTGTGCACACCTCGCACACAGCTATGTAATCTTTAACATCTCGGCGCAACGTGGGCCACCAGAGGAGTTTACGGATACTAGACACTGTTTTGGTGATACCCATATGCCCAGAGGTTTTATTGTCATGATAAACGTTAAGTACTTCCTCCCTTTCGTTCTCAGGTACAAAGAGTTTCGCGGGAGGTTTCTCCCCAGGAGCTGCACCCTGGACGGTCTGCAACCTTTTCATTAGAGGAGACGAGACACTAATCGTGGTAGAGGCTATAATCCTTTCCTGGGGTACAATGGGATGCTGATCTTGGATATTATGTTCATAAGATTCATACTGTCTCGATAATGCGTCTGCTTTAATGTTTCTGGACCCAGGTCTATAGGTAAGCACGAAATTAAAACTTGAAAGAAACAATGACCATCTTGCTTGTCTGGAATTTAAACGTTTAGCATCTCCAATGTACGTGAGATTCTTATGATCGGTTATGATAACGATGGGTCCCTAGACCCCTCCAATAAGTATCTCCATTCTGCCAAGGCCGAGATGACTGCTAACAACTCTCTATTTCCAATGTCATAGTTCTTCTCTGCCGGGGACAATTTCCGAGAATAGAAGCCGCATGGATGCAAGGGTTTGTCGGGTGCCTCCCTTTGGGACAAGACTGCACCAAGACCTAGTTCGGAGGCGTCAACTTCTACTTGGAAAGGCAGAGCCGGATCTGGATGTCGGAGAACAGGGGCAGTAGTGAATGCTTGTTTAAGTGCCTCAAAGGCTTGAGTGGCTTGAGGTGTCCATTTCTGATTTCCCACCCCTTTCTTTGTCATAGCCGTGAGGGGAGCTACCAAGGCTGAAAAGTCTTTAATGAATCTCCGATAGTAGTTAGTAAACCCCAGAAACCTCTGGATGGCTTTAAGCCCTTGGGGTAGAGGCCAGTCAAGAATTGCTGAGAGTTTTTTAGGATCCATTTGAAAACCCTCAGGGGTTATTATATAACCAAGGAAATGCACTGTTACTATGTCGAATAGACATTTTTCTAGTTTACAATACAATCCAGCCTTCAATAGTTTTTTCAATACTTGTTTCACGTGGGCGTGATGAGTGTCCACATCAGGAGAGTATATCAGGATGTCATCCAGATATACTATGACGAATTCTTGCAGAAAATCCCTTAGGGTGTCATTTATGAGGTCCTGAAAAACGGCTGGCGCATTACATAGTCCAAAGGGCATCACCAGGTATTCATAATGCCCGCTACGTGTATTAAAAGCCGTTTTCCATTCGTCCCCCTTTTTAACCCTAACCAGGTTGTAAGCTCCGCGTAAATCGAGCTTCGTATATATACGGGCCCCTTTTAATCGGTCGAACAATTCTGTTATGAGTGGTATGGGATATGCATTTCTTATAGTTATCCTATTCAAACCTCTATAATCGATGCAAGGTCGCAGGTCTCCCTCTTTTTTGGAGACAAAAAAGAAACCTGCTCCTGCTGGAGAGGAGGACCGTCTAATGAATCCTCGCTCTAGATTCTCCCTTATGTATTCCTCCATAATGTCGTTTTCTTTTTGTGACAAAGGGTATACATGTCCCCTAGGAGGCATCGTACCGGGGAGTAAATCAATAGCACAGTCATATGGACGATGTGGTGGTAGGACCTCAGTCCTGGCTTTAGAGAACACCTCCTTTAATGCCAGATAACATTCAGGGACCTCTGTGGATAAAGGAGGGGCTGTGGCAATATTGAGGCTACCAATCACATTGACCCTGCCTAGGCAATTAGACTGACAACTAGGACCCCAACATTTTATGTCTCTCTGAACCCAATCAATAACCGGGTTGTGCTCGGTTAGCCATGGAAACCCAAGAACGACAGGACATGAGGGAGATTCAATAATTTGAAATCTTATCGTTTCCTGGTGCAAAACTCCTGTTTTCATACATACATCGACAGTGTCGTGAGTGATATGTGGACATGACAGGGGTTTACCATCTATGGCCTCCACCATTAGAGGCTTCTCCTTGAGAACCAGAGGTAAGAGGTTTTTGGCAGCAAAATATTTATCCATGAAATTACCTGAGGCCCCAGAGTCTAAGAACGCCTCAGTCTTGAGGTGAACCCCCTCCCAGGTTAGGGAGATCGGTAACAGAATCCTGGATTTTTTTTTTCACTATCCACAAAGGAGGCATACAGAGAACCGATAACCTGGGTATTGGCTGTTCTTTGACCCGATTTGCCACTCTCCCCCCTGCTAACCCTGGGTCTCTGAGGACATTGAAGGCGGAAATGATCAGCCCCTGCACAATAGAAGCAGAGCCCCTTTTCTCTTCTGTGAGCTCTTTCTGCTTCTGAAATACCCGTTTTTCCTATTTGCATAGGTTCAACGACTGGCATATCTGTTTTTGCGTTCTCCGGGTTACCTGACGTACTGGTGTGTCTGGGTAATAAGGGTAAAGAAGGCAAGACCCTTCTGGGTCTGTCTCTGGGGTGTCTCCTTTCCCTAATTTGATCGTCCATGGCTATGCAAAAGTCAATCAGATGGTCCAGATTTTCTGGTAATTTTAAGGGAGCCAGCTCAAACATAAAAGCCTCGTTCAGGCCTTCGGTAAAGGCTAAGGTTAAAACGTCGTTCGGCCAAAGCACCTCTGACGTCAAAGTCTTAAACTCTATGGCATAGTCGGAGACCCTCCTATTACCTTGTTTAATGTGAAACAAGGACCTACCCGCATTGGTAGCCCTTCTAGAGGGATCAAAGGTACGTTTTAACTCAGAGGTAAAACCCTCATAGTCATAGATGATGGGTTTCTTATTTTCCCACAACGGCGTAGCCCATAATAAAGCTTTTTCTGTTAAATGATTAATCAGATAGCCTACTTTGGCTTTATCAGATATACAAGACCCTGGGTTGTTCTCAAACAAGATCTCGAGTTGGGTCAAAAAACCCCGGCATAAGCTTGGTGTACCATCATAGCGTAAGGGTGCCTTCATACTAAGCCTATGTCTTTCAGGAGAGACCGAACTGACCCTAGGCAATACTGGGTCTGGAGGGTTTGTGGTACCTGTATTGGACCGATTTAACAGGGTTTGTAGAGCGAGAGAAATCTGGTCCATCCTATGGTCCTGCTCCTCTTGTCTGGCTGCGATACGTGCCAACTGGTTAGAGAGGTCTGCGGGATCCATTGGCCCTGACGTAATGTCACGAATCCCCCTGAATACCAAGATAGTGGTCCCTTTACGTAGACCGCTCTCTACCCTTCCGATCCTTGAATGGTCGGCACAACTAGATAGATAATTAACCAGACAATAGACAAGCAAGGGTAAACACCAGACAGAGGTACAGAATAGAGTACTCGTTCTCCCTAGGACCTTAGTAATATCAGAGATAGCCTGATGTGTGCTTAGGATGCCACATAGACCGACCTCGGTACCAAAGTTAAGAGCAGAACCGTGAGAAGAGTAAATGCCAATACCAGGGGTTATACACAGGGTGGTTCGTTCGCCAATGCCAGGGGTCGTACACAGAATGGTTCGTTTGCCAATGCCAGGGGTCATACACAGAATGGTTCGTTTGCCAATGCCAGGAGTCATACACAGAATGGTTCGTTTGCCAATGCCAGGAGTCATACACAGAATGGTTCGTTTGCCAATGCCAGGGGTCATACACAGAATGGTTCGTTTGCCAATGCCAGGAGTCATACACAGAATGGTTCGATTGCCAATGCCAGGAGTCATACACAGAATGGTTCGTTTCCAAAAGCAAGGTCAGACACAGATATATTAGCCAAAAACACAAGAGCTCTGCGGGAAGTGAATACCACGTCAGGGCGCCGGTGAACTAGTGAAGCCGGGTTTTAAACCCGGCGGGTCCGCGTCATAACGCCAGGCTCCGCCCCCGGCGTCCCACGTGAGCGCACCCGGTGGCGTTATTATTCGGCGCCTGGCCAGCGAGCAGCGAGGAATCTGCTGCCAGGCGCCCCAGAACAGAGCCATCCGTGACAGTAATATAGGGACATCAGTATATTTATCAGTATGTAATACAGGGACATCAGTATATTTATCAGTATGTAATACAGGGACATCAGTATATTTATCAGTATGTAATACAGGGACATCAGTATATTTATCTGTATGTAATACAGGGACATCAGTATATTTATCAGTATGTAATACAGGGACATGAGTATATTTATCAGTATGTAATACAGGGACATGAGTATATTTATCCGTATGTAATACAGGGACATGAGTATATTTATCCGTATGTAATATAGGGACATCAGTATATTTATCAGTATGTAATACAGGGACATCAGTATATTTATCTGTATGTAATACAGGGACATCAGTATATTTATCCGTATGTAATATAGGGACATCAGTATATTTATCAGTATGTAATACAGGGACATCAGTATATTTATCTGTATGTAATATAGGGACATCAGTATATTTATCAGTATGTAATATAGGGACATCAGTATATTTATCCGTATGTAATATAGGGACATCAGTATATTTATCCGTATGTAATATAGGGACATCAGTATATTTATCCGTATGTAATATAGGGACATCAGTATATTTATCAGAATGTTTTATATAGGGACATCAGTATATTTATCCGTATGTAATACAGGGACATCAGTATATTTATCAGTATGTAATATAGGGACATCAGTATATTTATCAGAATGTTTTATATAGGGACATCAGTATATTTATCAGAATGTTTTATATAGGGACACCTTCATAGCAGAAAGTTATATATATAGGGACACCTTCATAGCAGAATGTTATATATATAGGGACACCTTCATAGCAGAATGTTATATATATAGGGACACCTTCATAGCAGAATGTTATATATATAGGGACACCTTCATAGCAGAAAGTTATATATATATAGGGACACTTTCATAGCAGACAGTTATATATAGGGACACTTTCATAGCAGACAGTTATATATAGGGACACCTTCATAGTAGAAAGTTACTCAGGCACTGCCTCTTTAAGAGATCTTTCAAATTAGTGGATAGGGCAGAAAAAACAGCTGTTAAAGGGTTAAAAGGATCAGGCACACAAGCCAGAGGATTAACAGTCCGCTCATCGGGAGGTGCAGGAGCTGTCTCTCTGTAATCAGAGCTCTCAGCGGGGGAGGCTGAACGTGAGGGAACTTCAAAGAGTGCAGCATCGTGCAGGGAAACATGATGACATGCGGCAAATGGCGCGAAAAATCAGCCCGCGAGCCGTGCGCCCCCCCACCTGCGAGCGGGAGCAGCGCAGGAAGCCCGGGATAAACGGTGACCCCCCCAGAGGAAGGAATATAGACACTGAGAGTCAAATGCATGTGAGCATCAACGAAGCGCCACTGCCATCATCCCCCAGAGAGCGGAAAAACACGGGAGCACAGGGTCAGACACCGGGGAATCCTCCTCCGGGTCATAAACGTCCTAAGTGTCAGTACATGCCATCAAGCGGCCAAAGCTCCCAGCAGAAAAACACACAATCGCCGCGGCTGAAGCCGGATGGTCGCAACCAAAACCTAATAAAGTAACAGGAGAGAACAAACAAGGCAAGTAAAGGGCAGTAAAATCCCAGTGATCTGAAGACCAACCGGATTTTATCACCAATCGGGTCAGCTGACCCCCGCGGTTAGAGCCGGGGAAAGTCAGTACCCTGCAGAGCAACTCAATCTATTATATATATACACGTGAAAATAAAAAAAAAAAACAAGTATGTAAAATGGTAAAAAACAAATAAATCAATAAATAACTACCAGAGAGTAAAAGGTTAGGGATACTTATCTGGTCTGTAGCAGGAGCAGTAAAGAAAGAGGGTGTGACTGCTCCAGCCCAGACGATTTATAGACTTGGGGGCGGGGCTTACAGATTGGGAGTGTACCCCACATTGGGGGCTTGGTTTTTTTGTGTTTTTTCTTGTTCTTTATTGTCACTGTTCTTTACTGCTGTGGGTGCAATAAAGAAAGGGATTGCAAATAGGAGCCTCCGACGTCCTGCCTTAAAATTCTGGCGATTCTATTGTGTTTTTTTTTATTAAATAAAGATCCTTTTTTTCTTATGAATATACATTTCACAACTTTATTTAATCATATTAAAATGGTATGAAAGCCAAGGAACAAAAAAATGAACAAAACGATTTAAAAAACGCTAAACTGACCCGAATGCCACAAGAAACAAGTGATACGCATTTACAAATACAAAATTTACAGAATCAGCGATATAACTGATAATAGTTAAATATACGATGTCCAGAATTACCGAAATGGAACCGAAATCACGAATGGAACCGAAATCATGAATAGAGCGAAAATAAATTTCGATTTGACACATTTCAAGTCCATTAGAAAATTCCGAAAATATTTCGTTTCGGCTCGGAAAACTTTTTGGATCTGCCATTTTCGGATCTAAAAATTTTCGGAAAATCGGCCGGATCCGAAAACACGAATCGGGAAATTTCGTGAAAATTCCGAAACCCGAAACGCACATCCCTAGTCCGTTTACCAATTTCATATCACTTACTGCACCTTGAAGTGTTTGTTTTATTTCTCTGTAGATTACTCCCGTTCATTTATTATAGCTGGTGGCGTGTACCTGGGCAGCAGTTCCATTGAGTGACCACGCTCTCTGCAGGGGGAGTGGGGAGCTCAGATGTTGGGTTTCCCATTGGAGCTCCCCCCCCCCAGGATTCACACCATAGCAGGCTGCTCTCTTTTAGAGACACACTGCCTGAAAAGTGCAATGGTGGAGTGGGTGGTTGCTGAAGCGCTCAAGGTTAGTGGTTGAAGCTATCTGGCGCAATTGCCGGGTCTCGGCTGGCGGCTCATTTGCTACTTGCACAGGGGTCAGAAGGAACACAATTTTAGGCCAGGCTGGGTGCATTTGAGGACAGTTACAATATGTACAAACATTGGAGAAATTAAATCTAACGAAATAAAGAAAATAACAGTGACAGGAGACCCATTAATAACAATTGTACGAAGGGCTATGAATGGCGGCTGTGCCGCTGCACAGGGTAAGATACAATTACACACACGACTGGACACAATTTGTAACAGTTTATTTTCAAGGTATTTTACGAGGAAGGATACATTGAGATTTTACTCGTTTTCAAGTATGTCCTGGGTTCAAGAACATTGAATTGTTACAGAAATACAAAGTAATAAAATGCAAGATATTAAACACAAATATACAGATTAACACAGAAAATAAATATGTAGGAAATCTATTCACGGTTACATGTTTACAGGTGCATTCTGTATCGATATATATTAATAGAGATCTCTTAAGGGTCTTTAGACTGGGGGAAGATTTGATGGCGTCTGGAAGGTTATTCCATTATTGCGGTGCTCTGTAGGAAAATGAGGATCGAGACACTTTCTTTTTGTATTGTGGTATTGTAAGTAAGGTGCTGGTCCTGGATCGGAGGTTATAGGATGAGGGAACTGCTGAGGGAAGCAGCCTATTCAGGTAGGGTGGTAGTTTCCTAGAAACGTTCTTAAACACCAGGCTGGAAAGGTGAAGGGTGCGTCTAGATTCCAGCGACGGCCAGTTTAGCTCTTTTAACATGTCACAATGGTGGGTCATGTAGTTACATTGTATAACTCATTCTGACGCTTTGTGCTGCAAAGTAGTACGTTTCTGTCACGGATCCCCCCCTGATACTACGATGTTGGTCCCTGTATACAAATTTCTATCTATCCCTCCGATCCTTGAACGGTCGGTAAACTGACTATCTGCAGGGAGACAATAACCAGCAAAGGTTAACAGGCCCCAGGAGACAAACAACACGCAGGCCTTCACAGATAAAGCGGTGATATAAAGACAGGACAGGGTTAATGGGGCAACCTGAGTAATACACAAATAAGAGGAGTCAGTAGTCAAATTGTGGTTCTCATACAAAGCCGAATCGTTACACAAATCAGGATAGTCAGGAATCGCCAAATCAGTACACATAGAGGGTTCTCAGAAAAGCTGGGTCAATAATAGAGCAAAGGAATCAGTCGAACGATTCAAATCAAGCGCTTGGAAAGTAACTCCATGACAGGGCAATGAGTCAGATCGCACCATCTACTTTTAAAGTCTGCGGCTACGCGTCATAACGCTGTGTGCCGCCTCCTGATTAGCCACGGGACCTCCGAGCCGGCACATCGCCTGGCACCCGGCCAGCCAACAGCGGAGAAGGCGCTGCCAGGTGCTGGGCATCCTCAGGAGCGGCACGAGACCCCCCAGTACTGAGGGACGTGACTGTTTCTGAAGGTGTGTTTGTAGGGCCGCTGCATACACTCCATCTCGTTATTCAATAGCCGGCATAAGCATTTGTTGTACAATCTGCTTTCTTACCGCGGGGCTCAGGCAGGATTTGTTTCTGTACAGAGCGTCTAGTTTGGGGTAAAGTTTAGATGAGAGTTTTTCGATGTGGGGCCAAAGGATAGATTTGGGTCTAACCACATACCTAGATATTTGAGAGAAGTGACTGTGGTCAGCGTGCCATTTGATTTTGTCCCGACACATAGATGGGGAGTTTGTAATTTATGTCGTTTAGGCGCTGTTCCAAAGTTGAAACGGGATACATAATTAACAATATTAGGAGGGACAGATATAGAAGGGAAACCAATAAATATGAATAAGTGGCGGCCGTCCCGTCACAACGAACAGTTCAGTGACATATTGTTTCTCAACAAAAGGCACATTAAGTTGCATTTAACTTTTGCAGACAGACTTGTGTATAGGGAAATAAATTCCACAGAATAGAATCTTGAACAATCAATCTTGATTCACCAAGCTGCAGTTATGGTGAAAATCTAACTCTTAAATTCGCCTTTCACAATTCTGCGAGTATTTACGAATATATCTGCTGATTAACTGCACTATAAATCACACAATTCTGGGATATTCTTAAAAAGGAAAATAAAACACACTAAATTCATACTTGCCAGCTCAGTTCTTCTGGAATCTCTGCGTTAATACGTAGGGAACTTTAATCCATATGACAGTAGTATGTGTATAACGGTCTGTAAATATGGACGGAGTTTCTGTTCGTGGTGATTCTCCTAATAGAGAATCTTCCCTTCTGTCAGGAGTACAGGGCGTCTGAGCCCAGTGTGCAGCAACACAGAGACAAAAATGTGGTTATAAGTGGGAACAACAATATGACTTTATTCTAATAGGACACAAATAAATAAACAATGGATAGAGCCAGATACTGGGGAAAGCTGATGTTGTGTAAAGGGAATGTGAGGCTGAACTGGAGTACAGGGAAGCAAAGCTGGATTACTAAGGATATAGGGCACAGGACAGACAGAGGGGCAAGACAGGAATTGAACGGATACACATATACACAGAGGATACAAAAGGGGCACGAGAAGACTAAGGCTAGGGTCAGAGTAACGCATTTTTCGCGTTGTCCGTGAAAAAGTGCGTTCGAACGAATGGACATATTTTTTCACGGAATACGCGATAGCGGTCATACGATGCGCATTTTCGTCCGTGATTTTGTACGGATCATGAATAAAAACCTTTTTTGTGTCTGGACGTGATGTTGGCCGGACATTAGCAGCGTCTGACGTCTCCTAATCACGCACACACGCCGCTAGCGGACGCAGCGCATTCTGTACATCAGTACTAGCGGTTTGACGTTCTCGAAAAAATGCGTTCGTTTGCCACTTGCGTTGCGCAGCCGCACTTTTGTGCGGCCGTTCTTCGTATGCTGCCCGGCATTGGACGTAATTTGCTGCTAGCACGGCCGTGATTTAGTGCTGCTAAACGCACGTTAATACTGCGTTAGTCTGACCTTAGCCTAATGGGACAGAGTTGAAGCAGAGGTAAGGATGACCAAGAATAATTAGAGGGCTATGGTAGACAGCGTAGGTTAATGGGAGTAAGTATTGTCCATTAGGAGTGTGACATAAGTCACTTTGGGTGCATGGACCTGGAGACATATTTGTAGGGTGCTTGCCTCACAATCCATTTTATTTCACTGGCCTCTCTTGTTTGCCGAATGGTTGTGTAATCTGTTATGCAAGAATGTTATTGTCTATTGTTGTCACGTGTAGACTGGGATTTGTATAGCAGGTTGGGTTGTGAGCCCAGGATGCAGTGAAAATAGGCAGGTTTTGCAAAGTAAAAGGGTTTATTTAAGAATAAAAACACAAGAACATAAAAGACATGAACTAAATAGATCAGAACTAGACACTGGAGACAGGGCACAAAGGGGAATATCTTAGAGAAGGAGGCTGAAGTAATAGGAGGGATGGCCGGGAGTAGTGGGAAGGGAGGTTAGGGAGAACTAAATGAGAGCGGTTAGGAAGAGAAGAAATAAGGGATAGTAAGAGGAGAATGAGCGACTAGAGAGTGAGAATGGAAATAGACACAAAGGGAATTTAACAGCACATGGGGCAGGCAATGAATAAACAATAATCCAGATATAAGCATAGATCACAGGTCTTGGAAGTCACGGTCTCAGGCAAGAAGAATAGTCTAGAGGCTCAGCAATGGGTCTGGTTCACGGGGATCTTAGATGGGGGCAGAAGGGAACAGAATGAGGGGGTACCGGTATAAATGAAGTGAAATGTCCAGATAGCAACAGAGGGTCCTTTGTGGTTCAACAGGAAATCCTTGGGAACGTCAGGGCGCTTTCACAAAAGGGGTTCTCACAGTCCGCAACTTCAATGTGGAAGTGGTTTCTGAAGGGCGTAGCTTCCGGATATGCTGAGCTGATTAAGGAAAGGTGAGCTCAGGTGGGGCTCCAGGGATAGAACTTCGGATGCATGTAGAAAGTCCAGGAACGTGCATTGTTCATAGTGCAGGGTTAACGTGACAGGGGCCAGATCGTGGTGACCCTGACAATTGTATGGTCCATGTGTATCTTGTTATCTTTCTGGTAGGGTAAGCTAGAAGGTTAATCTTGTCTCAGAAATGTGTTAATAGCGGTCTAGTTGTCAGGCAAACACTGCCACATTATCTGTTTGCAATCACAAGGACCATTTTTTTTTAGAAAGGATTTTACCAGGAAGGATACATTGAGATTTCTCTCGTTTTCAAGTATGTCCTGGGTGGCGAGTATGTACCGTTAGGTGTCTTGCCCAAGGACACTTACTGGAGGGGTGCTCCTCGGGATCGAACCCATGACTCCACAGGCTCTTTCCATGCAGAGCAGTGAGGTTACCTCTACTCCACCCAGCCAAGAAATGTTATACAAGGTTTAGTTCACGGTCTGTGACTAATCTAATAATGTTTCACATTCCAAGAAGCAGAAGGAACAGAAACATGAGAATCCCTCACAACAGTTTCTAAGGGACGTTTTGTGTATGTAAACGACCCAGGTTTGACCGTATGTGTGCCTGTCCCTAATTAAAGCAGTTCCATTCTGACCCTACAAGCAGTCACGACTCATGGTGTGGGTAGCAACTATATACAATGATAGCTGTTCAATGAAAACCTCCAGATCTACAGCCATGGTTTATTTCTGGGGGATGCTAGCAAGGCTCTCTACGTGTACCTGTCTAAGCTGTGGCTAAGGACTGGAGACAGGCACAAGAGTCCTGAGGGGAACAGGGGGGGGGGGGTCCAGCAAGGAAGCGGCATTGACAGATATGACCCTGTTGTTACTAAGATATGTCACATTGAGTAGTAGCTGAAAATACTGGGGTTGCAGTAGCAGGCTGGAGTATCAGGACACAGGATGTACATCCTTAGGTAGAAAACTAGTCAATGCAGAAACATCTTACCAAGGGCGTGACTTCCTTTTCTACAGAGGATGGGATACAACTGGCTCTCTAGTGAGGAGTGGAATAGCTGGTTAGGAAATCATGATAATGGAATGGAGATACAGGTAGAGAAGAAAACCAGGCTGAGAAGTCCACATGTAGTATAAACAGTACACAGGTACCTAAAGCGCTGCTTTCGATACGGTCCTTCTGTTGGCGTCTCCATACACTTGCACTGGATTTTTTACCTTCAGCCAGCAATGTAAAATAAAGATATATAGCTTTTGTGCATTACATATTCTAAGAGTTAAAGGGTCTCTCGGAGCTCTAGCATAATAAATCATTTCCTATCTTATTCTCCACACCTTTCTTGGGTGTGACATCATTATATTCGGTCTACTTTATTACGCTAATATATGACCAATAGATGGTGGTAGATATCCGCAGATATCTATTTATGCAGCTATTTATTGACCACTAGATGGCACCTGTGACGAATGCTACTACTCAGATCGAGTAGATCTGCCGTTGGGAGATAAAATAGTTCGTAGTTTTCTCAATTTGCTGAAATAAAGTGGAATATTTATTGCAAAAAACAGTGTCCATTTTTACAAACCACACAATAAGTTAACATTGTTTCATACTAAACATGTAACCTAGTGACTATATTTCATACATATTTATTTTCTGTTAATCTGTATATTTGTGTTGTTTTTAGAATATCTTGCATTGTATTACTTTGTATTTCTGTAACTGTAACACTTCAATGTTCTTGAACCCAGGACATACTTGAAAACGAGAGAAATCTCAATGTATCCTTCCTGGTAAAATCCTTTATAAATAAATAAATACTCCTGCCTGCCCCAGACATCCCAGCTCCGGGACGCCCCCGCCTCTAGCTCAGTTCTGTTAATACAATGGGGCTCCTGTCTCCAGCCCTGTTTCAGAAGACAATGAAGGGCCCCCACTCACTTGGCCGCACGATCGGAGCGGGGCACCAGTTATAGGCAGCCCAGCATTGGGGTTGGCGGGTTTTGGAGGTGATCCGGATGGAGTGGCGAAACTTCTCGGGTACCGCTTGAAAGCTCTGTTCCCCCGATGATTCTTTCCCAACAGCACCTTGATCCATGGACGGGGGACCGAGCGGAAGTAATGGAAAGAGTCTAGCGGCTGGTTGGGTGTACCCGGGTCATAGTTCCATACGAGCGTCCGCGCTCCCCGAGAGAGCGTAGGTCGGATGTCGGGGGTTCCCACTAAAGCTCCCCCTCAGGAATCCCTCCAGGGCAGGCTCCTGTTTTTGTGGATAAGTATTCCTAAAAGTGCCACTATAGGGTAACAGCTGGCTGGAGCACTCAGGGGCAAAGTCTAGTGGGGTACTTGTCGGGCCTTGGCTGGCTCCCGCCGAGCATGCCAGGGGTAGAGAAAAAACCGTAACAAATGATTAGATACACTTTGCAACAATTGGAATGTGATACATAAATAACAATAAAAGGAATAACTATGTACAGCGGCTGTGCCACTACAAATATATGTACACAATTTCATTATACATAGAAGTGGCGGCCGTCCCGTCACAAATTGTACACTTCCTCTTCATACCCCTCTCCAAAGATAAGGAAACATGAGAAAGAAAAGGGAGTATGTTCTTGGAGGTAGATATCCGGGCACTCAGGGGGGCACAGACGCAGTGTCGCTCCTCAGCCATGGCAGGCGGCTGCCTCCCTCCCCGCTATGGATGGGGACAGTGATTCGGCCGCCGCTCCGTGCCAATCCTCAGCGGGCAGGGAGGAGAGGCGCGTCGGGCAGCTGACACAAAGCTACGTGGGACGAGCAGGGCACGGCAGTCGGGGGACGCGGCCATCACGGGCTCTCATTAATAGGAATGGTGACCGGGGCGGCCCCATCCTCACCCCACAGGCGGCCTAGGACGCGGAGACACAGCGACGGAATCACCGTCAGGCGGAGGGATACGGGCCAGGCTTAGTAGACATCCCTGTGGCCATGACAGCTGTTGACATCACAAGTTGATTGACAACCAGAGATAAGGAAGATGGAACTGGAGCGAGGAGCATAAATGGAGTGTCACAATTGGATGAAGAAGGGGAGTATTTGATGACATTGACCCCATACACCTCCCCAATACCATCAAATCTTCCCCCAGTCTTAAGTCACTCAAGAGCTCCTTACTAACATACCTCAATACAGAATGCACCTGTAACATAATGACTATTTCCTACATATTTATTTTCTGTTAATCTGTATATTTGTGTTGTTTCTTTAATATCTTGCATTGTATTACTTTGTATTTCTGTAACAACTGTAACACTTCAATGTTCTTGAACCCAGGACATACTTGAAAACGAGAGAAATCTCAATGTATCCTTTCTGGTAAAATCCTTTATAAATAAATAAATAAATGACATTATAATGACTACAGAATATTAATTGGCAAGGAGAGCTAGAAAAATATACATTTGAATCTCAGTGTAACAGGAACACACTGAGGTACTGTTCAAAACTCCAGAATCAGACCTAACCTGTTATTTAGTATGTTCCTTCTCTGTTCCAAAACCACGCAGGGACCAGCTTTCACTAGGGATGCACCGATACTGATACTAGTATCGGTGTCGATACCGGCATTTGCACGCATGCAAATGCTCGATACCCAGATGCCAGCGCTGGGCTGGCTTGCCGGTATCCGAGGGGCTGCTAGCAGAATGCATTAACAGCAATCCCCTCCGGCTGGCCGCGTGTTCCTCCGAGCGACCAACCGGGCTGTGATGCAGCCTCCAGCCCTGATCTCGTGAGGATCGCAAGAGCCTGTCACAAGCTGGCAGCCGCTCGGAGGAACCCGCGGCCATCCGGCGTTCAGAGGACCACGTAGCCAGCCGGAGGGGAATGCTGTTAATGCATTCTGCGAGCAGTGAGGTCGGTGTGGGCTATACAGGTGTCTGAGGTCTGGTGTCTTTGTATATATATATATATAAAATATATTTATATACCCACACAGTTAGGTCCATATATTTTTGGATACAGACACAAATTTTAGTTTTTCCAGATATTTAGCAAACCATATTCAAGCTATAGTTATATAATGGATATGGGCTAAAAATGCACACTCTCAGCTTTAATTTGAGTGCATGCACATCCGAATTGGAGGAAGGGTTTAGACGTAAATGTTTTTTCTCCTGTGTGAATCCTTTTATGTCTTGCAAGAGATGAGGACTGGGTAAAACATTTCCCACATTCATTACATTTAAATATTTTTTCTCCTGTGTGAATCCTTTTATGTCCTGCAAGATGTGAGGACTGAAAAAAACCTTTCCCACATTCATGGCAAATAAATGATCTTTCTCCCCTGTGAATCCTTTTATGTAGTGCAAGAGATGAGGATGTGGTAAAATATTTCCTACATTCGTCACATTTAAATAGTTTTTCTCCTGTGTGAATCCTTTTATGTTTTGCAAGATTTGAGGAATGGGCAAAACATATCCCACATGCATCACATTTAAATGGTTTTTCTCCTGTGTGAATCCTTTTATGTTTTGCAAGATTTGAGGAATGGGCAAAACATATCCCACATGCATCACATTTAAATGGTTTTTCTCCTGTGTGAATCCTTTTATGTGCTGTAAGATCTGCCGCTTTACGAAAACATTTCCCACATTCAGTACATTTAAATGGTTTCTCTCCTGTGTGAATCCTTTTATGTTTTGCAAGATTTGACTCCCTAATAAAAGATTTCCCACATTCACTGCATTTAAATGGTTTTTCTCCTGTGTGAATATTTATATGTTCTGCAAGATGTGAGGACTGAAAAAAGTCTTTCCCAAATTCAGGGAAAATAAATGTTTTTTCTCCTGTGTGAATTCCTTCATGGCTTGCAAGATTTGATGACTGGGAAAAACATTTCCTACATTCAATGCATCCAAAATATTTTCTTTCTGTGTGAATCCCCTGATGCTTTATAAGAGCAATACTGTCTGTAAAATGCTTCCTAAAATCAGGGCATGAATATATTTGTTCTTCTATGTAATCATGTTTGTGTGCAAGGGCTGGCTTCCTGCTAGAATTGTCTCCGCTAAAAGAGCAATTATTTTCTACAATTGTTTCATGTGTCATAAGGTCAGACTCAGAGTATGAGACTTTCCCTATTTCAGAAGAAGGCGCTGAATGTCCTGTATAAACTGAATTATGAGTATGGGGATCTGTATAATGTATTCTGTGATCTGGCTTTCTGGATTCTGTTAAGGACTCGCTAGGGTTTATTTCCACTGGGTTTGGATTGGATTTTAAATATTCTCCATGATTATCAGCTGACCATTCAGTCTGTGTATGTTCTGCGGGTTCATACATCTCTTTGTCTGTGAGATTTCCTTCTCCATATGTGAGTGATTCCTCCTTAATGTCAGTAGATGGATATTCAGTCGGTGTATGTTCTGGGAGGGAAGAAATGTCAGGATGTGAGATTTCTCCTTCTCCATGTGACTCTGATTTTGCCCCTGTATAAGTAGAGGTATATTGTGTCTGTGTATGTTCTGGGGGTTCATACATGTCGTTGTCTGTGAGATTTCCTTCGTCACATGAGGCCGGTTCCTCCTTAATATCAGGGGGTGAATATTCTGTGGGTTCTGTGATTGGATAAATCTCTTTCTCTGGGACGTGTCTTTCTTCGGAAGCCAGAGATTCTCGCTCTGTGTATGTTGCAGATTCAGCTCGTCCTTTTCTCGTCTTGTTCAGATCCTTTTCCACATTATTGCTTAGAATTTCACTTCCATTTTCACATCCAATATCCCATAAAGAAACCGGAGGGTGAAGTTTACCAGATACAGATTTGTCTATTGGAGGGAAAAAAAAATCACAGTAACACGTGAGATGTTCATTCAGGAACACGTCTATTACACGGCACAGCCAACATTGCTCTGGGATTGTCGCCAGGAACCATAGCCAGGGTCCTGTACTAAAACCAAGAGCACCTGTACTCAGGGTGGCTCTATAAAGGGTTAAAGCTTGTACTCCACATTCAGAATGCAGGCCAGCCTCTTTCCTGCCTTCCCAATCGCTACCCTTGTGAGCCCAGCCTGGATTTCAAGCCAGGCTTTTCATTATCATTAATCATAGGCGATCATATGTGCTAACTCAGACTTACTCATTCTCTGTGCAGGACCTTCAATATAAGAGTGTTTGACGTTGCACTCTAGTTCATAGTGTCCCCTAAACCATTTCTGTCCCAGGGTCGGATCCAAACACAAGTTGGGGGGGGGGGCACTCACACAGTATTGGCTAAAATCTGGTGTTCAGTTAGTTTGCAGTGACAGGCAGAGCGCGTGCCGGATTGCAGGCTGTGCTCACCACATTCCCTCTCCAGAACATCGCGGCAGGGTATGTCCTCCTGCTGCTCAGGTGACTCCTGACAGACCCTGCATAGAAGTGCTCTGCCTGTCACTGTGAATCCAGCACCACCAGCAATAACACTCTGCAGATGAACACCCACTGATACACACCCCTATTCCCAGAATTCTTAGTCGGCATCACAAACTATCGCTCATTTATGTCCATAAAAGGAAAAGTTTCTATTGGAATTTATCTTTCTTATTGTACAGTATATATGTGTCACAGGGACACTCGGGGTTAATAGCTCAGAAGGCAGGAGTGCTGCTGGCTGCATAATCGGCAGACTGGAGATGAAGCATCACAAAGCTGCACAAGGAAAGCAGCAGAAAGGACACCCTGCTGAACAGCAGTAATGGAACGGGTTAAGAGGAGACCCTAAATACATGGCATCCAGCAGCACACAAAAGGGAACCCTAATCTAGATACCGGTCTTTAGATGGCCGTCTCTAAACAAAGGGAGGGTGCTAGTACTGCTGTGTGAAACAATAAAACACAGCAAGGTACAAAAGGGGAACATCAAGAGACGTAGTCCTACAAAGCCAGGAGTCAGAACCAGAACGGGTAGTTATACAATGCATCGGAATCGGTACACTATAAATCCACAAAGTAAAAGGAAAACCACAAAAGAAACCACACAGGAGCAAGGAAGGGAAACAAAGACACAAGGCTGTAACTAGGGATGCACCGATACCACTTTTTTAAGACCGAGTACGAGTACAGATACTTTTGTTCAAGTACTCACCGATACCAATTACCGATACTTTTATTTTATGTCATGTGACGCTTTCCAATAAGAACAGACCTCCTATAAAGCCCCCAGGTCTCATGGATATTGCCCCAGCTCATGGATATCCTGCCCCCCAGCTCATAGATATCCTGCCCCCCAGCTCATGGATAATTGCCCCCCAGCTCATGGATATGCCCCCCCTGCTCATGGTTATGCCCCCCCCTGCTCATGGATATGCCCCCCTGCTCATGGTTATGCTGCCCCCCAGCTCATAGATATCCTGCCCCCCTGCTCATGGATATGCCCCCCAGCTCATGGATATGCCCCCAGCTCATGGATATCCTGCCCCCCAGCTCATGGATATGCCCCCCTGCTCATGGTTATGCCCCCCCTGCTCATGGATATGCCCCCCCTGCTCATGGTTATGCCCCCCCTGCTCATGGATATGCCCCCCCTGCTCATGGATATGCCCCCCCTGCTCATGGATATGCCCCCCCCCTGCTCATGGTTATGCCCCCCCTGCTCATGGATATGCCCCCCTGCTCATGGATATGCCCCCCCCTGCTCATGGTTATGCCCCCCCTGCTCATGGATATGCCCCCCTGCTCATGGATATGCCCCCCCTGCTCATGGATATGCCCCCCTGCTCATGGATATGCCCCCCCTGCTCATGGTTATGCCCCCCTGCTCATGGTTATGCCCCCCTGCTCATGGATATGCCCCCCCTGCTCATGGATATGCCCCCCCCCTGCTCATGGTTATGCCCCCCCTGCTCATGGTATATGCCCCCCCCTGCTCATGGATATGCCCCCCTGCTCATGGATATGCCCCCCCCCTGCTCATGGTTATGCCCCCCTGCTCATGGATATGCCCCCCTGCTCATGGTTATGCCCCCCCTGCTCATGGTTATGCCCCCCCTGCTCATGGATATGCCCCCCTGCTCATGGATATGCCCCCCTGCTCATGGATATGCCCCCCTGCTCATGGATATGCCCCCCTGCTCATGGTTATGCCCCCCCTGCTCATGGTTATGCCCCCCTGCTCATGGATATGCCCCCCCTGCTCATGGATATGCCCCCCCTGCTCATGGTTATGCCCCCCCTGCTCATGGTTATGCCCCCCTGCTCATGGTTATGCCACCCCTGCTCATGGATATGCCCCCCCTCATGGATATGCCCCCCCCTCATGGATATGCCCCCCCGCTCATACTTACCTTCCTTCAGCGCCGCCGGGAAAGTCTTCTCGCGCGCGCGCTCCTTGGAAGGTCCCCAGCCGCGACCACGTGGGACCATGTGATCGCGGCTGGGGTCCTTCCAACGAGCGCGTGCGGGGAAACTTTCCGGCGTCGCTGAAGGAAGGTAAGTATGAGCGGAGAGCAGCTGCAGGGCCTGTCTGAATGCTCTATCTGCATTCAGACAGGCCCTGCAGCTGCTCACTTTGTTTATACTCACCTTCCTTCAGCGACGCCGGGAAAGTTTCCCCGCGCGCGCTCGTTGGAAGGACCCCAGCCGCGATCACATGGTCCCACGTGGTCGCGGCTGGGGACCTTCCAAGGAGCGCGCGCGCGCGAGAAGACTTTCCCGGCGGCGCTGAAGGAAGGTGAGTATAAACAATGCGATGAGCAGCTGCAGGGCCTGTCCGAATGCCGATAGAGCATTCGGACAGTCGCCGCAGCCCCTCGGATACCGGCAAGCCGGCTCAATGCCGGCTTCCGGTATCGGAATAAAATATCGGGGGTACTGCACGAGTACCAAGTACTCCTGCAGTACCCGGTATCGGCACCGATATCGATACTAGTATCGGTATCGGTGCATCCCTAGCTGTAACAACAAGAAAAAACATAAGCACTAATACAGTGGATAGCAAAAGTCTACACACTGTAAAAACTGTTAATGTCAGGTTTCTGTGATGTAGCAGAAAAAAAAAAAAAGACAAGAGACAAAGATAAATCATTTCAGAATTTTTTCCACGGTTAATGTGACCTATAAACTGTACCCCCCCTCCCCTTTAGGAACTCTCCCTGCTCTGGCGGGGGCTGAAACAGAAGTCATTGTGCCCGGCGCAATGACATCAGTCTGCTGGCCATTGTCCCGGAGGCGGGGTTGACAAAGATGTCAGCCAGCACCAGGAGACCACATTGAGCGGCCGAATTACCAGCCGCTCAACGGGTCTTCCGCACGCTGAGTGCGTCCTTCACGGCGAAGTGGTTAAGTTAGACTATATTAAAGTATTCTTTTTTTAACCACATTCATTAAGAAACATTGACGTTTAACCTCTTACCGCCAGGCAGACAGTGCCCAGCATTAGGGAGTTAATGCTAGCGGGGCGTCCCCAGCTACTGTGGCGGGCCCCTCTTCCGGCTCGCCTACGCAGCTGCCGAGCGGCGTGTCATCAGCTGCAGGGGACTGACTGAGTTCAGGCCGTCCCAAGGTAGCAAATGATGCACACCATGTGACAACTGGTGGATGAGCCTGACATGGCCCATTGACGACAGAGGGGTGTGCAATGCCGCAACGCGGCGATGGGTTCTATACCCCTCAAGGACGGCATAGTACACCTCACAGCATCAAAGAGCGGAGCAAATACAAGACTATGTATGCTATATAACGTTATTGAGTTAAATAATGCAATGTAAATTGTTCTCCAAATATGAGAGATTGAGCTGTTTTACTAATCTGACAGATTATTATTCTGTATATGAAGTCTTCATCTGGTTGTAAATATTAACGATTACAACAGTCGGCAAGCATAGGAGTCTTTACATTTAAAAACCAGGATTTAAATCAAAACCACCCTGCTAAACTAAACATACAAGAGAAAAACAAAGCACATGTAAGATATCAGCAACATCAAATAAAACCCAATAAGGACATTTCATTTTTTGGTGGGTGCGTCCTTTTAACCTCCTGCACGATCCTAACAGATACTGTACACATAGATTATAATAAACCTTCTCTTACCCGGTGTAATAACAGGCTGGTGATCCTCCATCATGACGTCCTCATAGAGCTCCTTGTGTCGCTCCACATACTCCCACTCCTCCATGGAGAGATAGACAGTGACATCCTCACAGCGTATAGGAACCTGACACACACAATGACACCGTCACCATCCAGACACATGCCTTGGTGTTACCGTATTATGTCCCATTCCCAGCAGCCTCACCTCTCCAGTCAGCAGACGGATAATCGTATTGGTCAGCTCCAGGATCTTCTCAAGGTTTTGCTCATGGATTCCTGATTGAGGTGGAGGCTCCGTATTGAAGCTTTGGTTCCTGCAGTATCCTCCTTTTGATATTTGGGGATGGCTTCGGTCAGTGACTATCTCATGGATCTTCACCACCATATGACCCTAAATATTGAGAGTGACCCAAATATAGAGGTATAAACATGTCAGCACCCTGGGACCCCATCCTTTTGTGTATGTATCCGTGTGTTATCTCCATAGTGTGCTGTATGTTGTGCTGTAACCTTTATTTACACATGACAGGCATTAACATGAATCTACTACTGATCAGCCTCTGAAATGTCTCCTGGGTCACACAGCTCCAGGGAGATTTAATATCAGCAGGAATATGTGAATCTCATGGAATCTCTTACCTCTCCAGTCAGCAGAAAGATCATCTCCAGAGTTAGATCCAGGATCCTCTGGCTCAGCGGATCCCTGGCTGTCTCTGGATTCATTATCACAGGTTACCCGGACGCCCAGATCCTGTGGAGAAACGAGTAGAGGAGCCACGATGTGTCTGAGATTACATAGAAATATTCTCCTCAGTTTTTTTCTCCCGACTCTCGCACCGTGACTTACAAAACATAATGAAAAATCCACCTTTCCTGCCCCATCTCCCAATCCTTACAATAATAAGGCACCATAGAGGTCCCTGGTTCTGGGACGGGAACACACTGGATGTGTAGTGTTACCAGTGACTGGTCGTCAGACTATGAACGACCCAGATTATGAAACTACATACAACCGGGTGTCTTTACAGGAGCCATTGACCTAGTTAACTGCCCTGACTGCTCATTTTCCAACCCAGGAGCAAGAGTGGAGGAGATGACGCGGAGTGTAATTATACACTGGCCTTATAAAATTTAAGCTGGTGTAAGGATCTGTATCTCCATCCTATACACTGACGGTCACCATCTTTTCTTGAAGCCAAACCCAAACACTCTAGCACCGTGTGGCAAAATATTTTAGCAGCTCACAGGTATATGCTCAGTCACACATAGACAAACAGCCGCTCATACACATATATACCTTTCCCTTTCACCCTTCATATCCCATTTCAGTCCCTTTCATTCCAAACCTGAAATCAGTCCTTTTAGACTGGCTGTCCACTGGGTCTGTATTTGTGCGATCATTTGATATCATCTGTCATAGTCCGACCAATCCCACAACATGGAGGTGAATCAGCTCTTGTCCACTTGCCTTAGACTGCCATTGGACAACTTCAGACGATTTTTTTGGAACTGCACCAAACTAGCGATCTTTCCTATTTGAATGGGATTTAACAGACAAAGCCAGTACGATAGGGTACAATTTACATGAAAAAACATGAATTGTATAGTTAAACCGCCGTTCCATGGCAGGGAAATTGTCCCATAGAGAAGTGATTCAGTTCGACAGGTGAAGACCATAGGATTCAATCAGGGTTCTTCAGAGAGCGTGAAAAGCAGGAGAATGACTGGAGAACGAAAAATTCTAGGTCAAAATAGCCAATTTGAAAGTGAGATGAAAGGGAGAATTGTTCTGGTTTGGCCATTTTGACCTAGAATTTTTCTCTGAAGAACCCTGAATGTAAAAGAAATATATATATATATATATTTAACCCTTTCGCTGCTGAGCCTCTGTGTTGATCTCATTTTTACCGGTTTTGCTCATCATGTTTAAACGCGTTTTGAAGTCACATTTTATTATATGACCCAGACATATTATATATCGTTCTTTCCGGCAGACTTGGCAGATTCATAATATGTCATTATTATATGTATACGTTATGTCATGTCTGTATATTATAACAAAAAATGCAATAAAATTAGAATTTTCAATAATTTACAAAGTGTAAAGTGTTTTTTTTTTTCACATTTTAACATGCAAGCGTTTGCGGTTATATTTTCTATGGGGTGCGCTTGTTAAAAAAATTAGAAACAGGGAATCGTTACTTTTGTTTGGGGAAAATTACGTGTTTTTTAGCAAACGCCCCCCATAGAAAAAGTCGTAAGTGCAGCATCATTGTTCACATTATAATTGAAATGGGAACAATATTGCTGCATTAACAAAAAAAAGTTTATAATTTAATATTTTTTTTTACATTATACATGGTCATGTTTGGTATCATTGGAAAGGCCACCCCTAGCTGTCACGGATCAGGAGATAGGGGGTTCCAATGAACCCCCTATCTCCACCATAGGTGGCAGCAAGGGGTTAATTGCAAAACTGGCACCATCGCGCTATGCGCTATGCGCGATGACGCCAGTCGTTAGGGGGATATCTCGGGAGCTTGGCCGACATCCAAGATGTCGGCCAGCTCCGGCAGGTGACCGTGATACGGCGCATGTTAGCGCCATATCGCGATCCAGCCCCCTAGGGGTTAAAGACAGCCGCCGCTTGGAAGGGCAGGCTATGCCCTTTCAAGCGGTACCTGTCTTTTCCTCGACGGCCCGCACAGATGGGGAAGGGGAGAGGCCCGAAGGACCTCTCCCAACCCCCCTTCAGGTACCTTCCCCGCAATGGCAGGGGGGGGGGGGGTGTGCCTGAAATAGACGTCATCGCGCAGGCACGATGACGTCTATCGTGCCCGCCGGGGTCCTGGAGGCTGGGCTGTCATCGAGGAATACCGGCCAATCGCCGCTGCAAAGGGAGGACGCGCTCAGCGCGTCCTCCGCATCGAAGTGGCCATGCGGCAGGACGCGCTGAGAGCGTTCACCACATGGAAAGGGTTAATTCAACCGGTTATTCTTTTCATCTGCAGCGAAAGGTATTTTATTTACAGATTTTTGGGGTAAAATTTTAGGCAAAATTTTGGATTCCCATTTTTTAAAAAAAAAAAAAAAAAAAAAAAAGAAAGGCAAGGCTCGTTTTCCTGGCCGAACGAGGTGTGTTTTTATTTTCATTTCTTCAGTACGGCTCTATGTTCGGCACCGAGTGCTGTCCTTGGTGCAGAAACCTTGATTCAGCACCAGGGCGGCCGCCCCCCCCCCCAAGGGATTTTTGTTTTTTCCTCATTCGGCAGCCTGTCTGTTGGCCTGACTGGGTCATCCAGTCACTTCCAGTGGACGACTCTGGTCAGCCGACAGTGGTTGTCTGTAGTCGGACGACCAAGCTACGGACCCAGTGGACAGCCAGTCTTAAACCCAAACCAGTACTTTTAACCCCTATAAATCAGCCGCTCTCACTCTGAACCACAAAATGTCTCTTTTCATCTCCAAATATGCCAAACTTTATCACACTGTAAAACACTCCCTGTACACATACAGGCGAGAAAAGGAGAGGGGAAGAAAAGGGGAGAGGGCTAAAACTGAAGTGGAAGGAAGAGAAGAGGAGACAGGGAGGAAGAGAGGTAAGAGACAAGAGTTTCCCCCAGACAGTCCGGGTGGAAACCCTATATACACACCCCACAGGGGGTCTGACATTTCCAATGATACACAATATGACCATGTAAAATGTGTATAATAGTTTATTTCCCTCCAATGAAAAGAGACAGCTTTCCATGCAATAAATAGCATGTGGGACATGGCGCCCACACATACCTGAGCCTCCTCTCCCAGGGCACCAGCTCTGTCTGTACTACTCCTGTTTGTGTCCTCTCCAGCCACATGGGGGGTATGAGCAGCCTCATGGAGCCCGAAGTAAGGGGTCAGGGCTGGACATTCCCTGCACAGCCTCAGCTTCTCACACAACATTACCTGCAACAACACAAGAATGGGCGCGCTCTGATGACATCACAGCTCATGTGACTGACTACAAGTGGTGCAGGAGATTGTCTCTTGTGTTTTGAGCTCTGCAACAGCGTTGCAGAGGGACAAGTTGACATTTTCATGGAAGCAGAGAGCTCAGCCCCGATAGGAGGATCCAGGCAGCAGGATATTGCTGGCTTTATACGTATTAACATATAAATACCAGGGGAAGTGAGAGTCTATATTGTGCCCCCACACAATATTTCTACAGAGGTATTTTGAGGAAAGTAGATAAAAAATAACTAGAAGAAAGTAATAATAGATCTGTTCATTTCAGTTCCATAAGAAACATAAAGATATGTAACTTGGCATGGGGACGTTTCCAATGTACTCCTGAAATACACACATACAGGGTAATTCAAAGAGAATCGTAAAGTCAGCGCACGTTCAGTGACTTTACGTTCTCTTCAATTCGGTTCGTTTTGCCGATCCCATTTCGGCGACCCTGCAGTGTATTCAGCAAGCACCACAGGGCCGTCGAATTGCAGGGAAAGGCCGCCGCAAACCCGACAACTCACCGCAAAACCCGGCGAATGCACGCCGAAAACCCGCAAAAACATGGATTAACCCCGCCGAAAACGCTGGAAAAACCCGAGCAGGAGCCGATCACACGCAGCGAAGCCGCCTGAAAAAACCGACACCGCAGACGAATGGAGTGAATAAATTAGAAAAAAAAAACAGTTTGCTTGAATGTTTGAAAAGTGAAACGCTGTTTGCAAAGAAACTACTGAGCGAAAATGTCTGAAATTTACATATGAGGTCCAATGAATGATAATAAAAAGGGCTGTTACAGAAAAAATAAGTAAACTTAAAAAAAAACAAAAGCGGATTTTTAAAAAAAAAGAAAAATGCTTAAAATATCCTAAAAAAAATCTATAAATAAAGAGACTTTTTACTGCAGAATTTTATAATGAACGGTTTATTAGATATTGAATTAAAAATGGGAATATTTTTAACATTGAAGCCTATGGGATTCGCCTGAATAAATCTGCTGCATGAAACCACCGAATGGCAGGGCATTTCGGGAACCTTTCACTGCTGGTTTGTGTTCTCTGAATAGCTGAAGCAGTGCTTTTTTATGGGGATTTCACTGCCCTCGAACAGGACTGGAGACTTCGGAGAACAGGACTGGACTCTCATAAGAGCTGAGGATTATGAAGAGGCGGTTTTATCGGAGCACGGGGTGGGGGGGTAAAAACCTGGCGTCACCCAGAAAACTCACTTCGACCTTGAAAAAAAATAAATGGCGACCCAAGTATTTTTGGCGACGCCAGGTATGTAATTGCCCCCCAGGTTTTTAAATGGATAAAGGTTTGTTTAAATTTTAGTTGGGGGCTAGGATCTCTTAGTTATTTCTATATTCATTAGGGAGAATTTGAAAACGTGGTTGGTGCGGAGTCCTGACATGTTTTCATCTCCTGGCAGGCCTTCCCTTTATCTTCACGCTGCGTCTTCTCTGTACGCTGCGCACTGGAGATGGGAAAGCGCAGTGTGAAGATGGATCCAGCGCGCGGTGGCACGTGCGACAGTGTGTGAGGTAAGCGGAGATGTTCCGAACCCCCTTATTTTACTGCAGGCAGCTGTGTGCCGGATCCTCCTTCACTCTGCGTTTTCTCATCTTCAGAGCGCTGCATAAAGAGAAGACGCATCGTGAAGATAAAGGTAACTTAATGAGAGAATAAGTATTTTAACCCCTTAAGGACGGGAGTAATTTTACAACTTCGGCGCTGTTTCGGAAGTAGAAGTTTGCTGAGCGCATTTTGACCATTTTTAAGTCACGTATTCTTATACCACCCAGACAAATTATATATCGTTCTTTCCGTCAGACTCGGCAGATTAATAATATATCATTATTATATGTATATGTCATGCCCTGCCAAAATGCTATAACAAAAAATGTAAAAAAATGTGAATTTTCAATAAAATTTCAATCTTCCACAGTGTGTAAAGTGTTTTTTTTTTTAAATTTTATTATCCGAGGCTCTGCGGTCATATTCTATTGGGTAGATTTGTTAAAAAAATTAGGACGGGGAACCCATTTTTTTTTTGGGGAGAAATTGCGTGATTTTAGCTAAACCCCCCAAAAAAAAAAAATCATTAGTGAAGCATCATTGTTCACATTAGAATTGAAATGTGAACAATAGTGCTGCATTAAAAAAAACTAAATTTTTTTTTATTATTATATTTATTATTTTTTTATTATTTAATTTATTATTTTTTTATTATTTTTATTTTTACTTTTTTTACACTTTTATTTTACATATAACATGGTCATGTTTGATATCATTGGAAAGGCCATGCTCTGGCCTTTCCAGCAATATCAACCATGACCCCCTAGCTGCCACCGATCAGGAGATAAAGGGGTTCAAAGAACCCCCCTATCTCCTGCAAGGGATTTCCATAGGAAATCCCTTTGCAGCTAGGGGGTTCCCGGTTAACTGACATCATCGCGCATGGCGCGATGAGTCAGTTGACCGGGGGGTGACCCAGAGGTGGGGGCTGCCATCCAAGATGGCGGCCCCCACCGGAAATAGGCCGCGATCGGGCACAAATTAGTGCCCGGTCGCGACCTGGCAACTAAGGGGTTAACCCCCCATACATCGCTGGAAAGGTCAGGCTGTGACCCTTCCAGCGATGCTGGCCACAGCCGCCGGGGACCAAGCGATCGGGAGATAGAGGGATCCAAAGGATCCCTCCCCTCCAGGCGCTTCCCCTGCTCCGGCGGGGGGGACGCCTGAGACTGACGTCATCGCGCCACCGGCGCGATGACGTCACAACGCCGGAGGAGGGATCACACTGATCTGACTCCGGGGGAGTCAGAACAGCGTGGGAAGCGACCGGAGAAGGTGAGTATCTCCCGGGGGGGCTCTAAACGCCGAGGACGTACATTTACGTCCTGCGGCGGCAAAGCCCGCCTAATGCAGGGCGTAAATGTACGTCCTGCGGCGTTAAGGGGTTAAAGGATATTCGGCTTGGTCTCTGGCTTGATTTCTGGCGTAAAGAACTTTGCTCAATGCATTTCGTGGAGCTCCTGAGGAAGTGGGTGTGCCCCACAAAATGCATTGAGCAAAGTTCTGTACGCCAGAAATCAAGCCAGAGACCAGAGCCCCGTTCAATACCTCAGCAGCTGCTGAATTGCTGCAGCGCAGCAATTCAGTTTGCTGCAGCAGTGTCATTGAACGCTTTGGATGCGAATTTTGAATCCAAAATGGCCGACAATTTTTTAATTAAAGATTCAGATTGTTTTTCGTATGACTCGGACAAAATATGATAAAGAAAAGCAGTCAGCACAATTCCGTTTTGTATGCACACACCACATATGATAGTTTTTAATGAATAAACGTTATGTTTTCTTCTGAAACAATATATAATTGATCTGTAATATGTCTATGTGCAGGGGTAAAGAACAAATAAATATTTTGTGCTTTGGTGAACAAAAACTTCAAAATTAACATTGCTGTACGGAATGGTTACTTGCTTCATGGCGGCGGCCATCTTGCTGTACGGAATTGTTACTTGCTTCATGGCGGCGGCCATCTTTAATACGTCACACTCAGCTACTCACAGCATCTCCTCAGGTCGCTGCATGTGCTAAGTTAGCAGTGCTGAGCGCTGAGTGGCTGAACGGCGTTCAATGGCAAGTTGCTAACTTAGCACTTGCAGCGGCTGAGGTATTGAACGGGCCTCAAGCCGAATAGCTATGCTGAGCAAGTGTTCCATTCTAATGAACTTCAGTCTATGCTGAGCCAGCGTTCCATTCCATTCCAACGGGCTTCGATCTATAGGTTGATGGACTGCAGACCGAAGGTTTGGAGTACAGAAATCTGGAGGTTCTGGCCATTGTGGCAAATGCTGTTTTGCACATTTATTTGTGCTCTATTTTTGTGAGTTTGTTTTAACACTGATTTTTTTAAAAAAAAATATTAAATATACTGCACATCATATGCTCTCTTTTGATTTTTCAGTGCATGCTATATTAACCAACTAAGAAGCAAAAGCGCTCTTTCAAGATATCAATCTACTGTGAACCCTAGGAGTCCCCTAACTGCATCTGGGGTGCTGTTGTTATACACACTCATCCACTTTTATTCCACATTTTCACTCATCACTCTTATTTTCCACATCTTTTTCTTTTTGTTGACTATTCACATTTACTCCCACATTTTGTGGCTTTGTCTAAATTGTCTTACTCATTAATTTTTTCTGCAACCATGTTCAATATTTCATCTCTTCTTGTTTTTCCGTTATCTGCAGCATATTGCCTGATGGTCTTTTGCAATTTTCCTCTTTCATATGTATATGCTAGGGATGTGCGTTTCGGGATTCGGAATTTTCACGAAATTTCCCGATTCGTGAATTTGGATTCGACCGATTTTCCGAAAATTCTCGGATCCAAAAACGGCAGATCCGAACAAATTTCCGAGCCGAAACGAAAACTTTTCGGAAATTTCGAATGGACTAGAAATGTGTGAAATCGAAATTCATTTTCGTTCCATTCGTGATTTCGGCTCCATTCCTGATTTCGGTTCCATTTCAGTAATTTCGGACATCGTATTTTTTGGTTATATCGCTGATTCTGTAATTTTGTATCATTCCCATCTCAATGTATCTTTCTGGAAATCCAGAGAAATCTCAATGTATCCTTCCCGGGAAACTAGAGAAATCTCAATGTATCCTTCTTGTAAAACATGGGAAATCTCAATGTATCCTTCTTGTAAAACATGGGAAATCTCAATGTATCCTTCTTGTAAAACATAAGAAATCTCAATGGCAGAATTATTGTATCGGCAGAATTATCGTATCGACAAACCATTAGTTTATGTCAAAACGAATAGACACTTTGAAACGAGGAGAACAGATATTCAGAAAAACACGAAAATTTCCAAAATTACGAAAAAAATGTCGATACGAATAAATTAACCGAAACGGAAATCGGCCGAAACGAAAATTTACAAAATCCGAACGAACCGAAAAAAAAAAAAAAAAAAAATTGGTGCACAACTCTAGTATATGCCATGCTTCATTTATGGATCCTTTATGTGCAGCTCATATGTTCCTCCATTCCAATATTCCAATCTCTCTGCCTCACTTTGTATTGCGCGCTCGGCTTGCCTTTACAGGTCACCATGCAACCCCTAAGCTATGGGTTGCTATGGCAGCAGACACAGCCGTCGCTTGTAATGACGTATCCACTCAGGCGTCACACGCTCGGCGCCCGAAGCAGACACGCCGATCACTCTCCCTGTGGCGTGCCTCCAGACGCAGCGCATACAGGATTGGGGGGTGAGTTTAATGTCACATTATTTAAACTTGTCTTTATTGCCTTGCTTTTATTCCTCGATAAAGCTTCTTAGGAACCGAAACGTCGGATTTTTAACCAATAAAGCTTTTAATTTCTTTCACAAGCCCCAGTGTGCTCCTATGCCTGGTTTTTCTATATCTATCTTTGAGGATAGCACCTGGGCAACTCATTTTTCCATTTATGGACTGAGTGCTCTCTCATATATATATATATATATATATTAGCTGTATATGGTTGGGCTTCTGGATTGGGGTGGTATACAGCTAGTGGGGTTTCGAGAGTGCCCTATTACTTTCGTGGTGGCAGTGTATACATTCGGAAGGGTGGGTACGGTGTAAGGGGGTTAGGTTGGCATAACTTGGGGCCCTTGAGTGGGTAGAGTTAGTAAATCCAGAGGCTTGGAGCTGTAATCCCCTTGTACGCGCTCCTTCCGCACGTCACGGCAAGGTAGGTAGTTAACTAGTTTAGCTAGGTCATTTCTTTCCGTGACACACTCCTCCAACGTAGGCGGGTGGTCAGGCATTATTATGGCCGTCAACACACCCATTTGCTGATCTTTCAGGAAGATGCAACTGCAGCTTTTGTCAATTTCAGCTTGAGTGGACCGGACTCGTTGGGGACAACTTTCCACTCTGGCTCAGGAATAGCTGCAGCTAACTTTATTCTTGTATGGTGTATCCATGGAACCACCTCGGCAACCTTCACTGCTGTGGGAGTGGATAATAGAACAGGGTAAGGACCTCTCCACTTTGGCCCTAGAGGGTCAGCTTTCCACTCCTTCACCCACACTGAATCACCTGGGCAGTACTTAAGCAAAGGGGGATACAAAAAATGAGGTAGATTATCACCCACCCAGATATTCAATTTCCGCATTGACTGACCCAACAACAACACCTGTTCATTTAACTTAATCTCACCCAATGCCCGAAGGTCCCCCCTTAGTCCATTAATTAGAGGGGTGGGCCGTCCGAACAGGAGTTAGTACGGACTTCATTTCAATTGTGGGGTTGGCCTGCATCGAATATGCAACAAAACTATCGGCAACACCTCCAACCATCCCAGTGTCGTTTCTTGGCACATCTTTGCCATTAAAGTCTTTAGAGTTCTGTTCAATCTTTCAACTTTTCCCAGAACTCTGGGGCCTGTAGGCTGTGTGTAGTTTCCAGGTAATGCCCAACAGGCGGGCGAGTTGTTGTAGACAGTTCTGAATAAAGGCAGGGCCATGATCTGACCCGATTTTGAGTGGCAATCCATATCGTGGGATGATTTCTCTCATGAGGCATTTTACTACTTCTGCTGTTTTTTCAGTTCTGGTTGGGAAGGCCTCAACCCATCCGGTTAAGGTGCACACCATTACAAGCAGGTACTTGTATCCTTTGCAAGGTGGTAGTACAGTAAAGTCAATTTGTAATGATGCCATTGGGGACAATCCAATAGGTTGCATTCCTGGAGGTTGTGATGGACCTGACTTCGGGTTGTTCTTTGCACAAGTCACACATTGTTGGGCTGTTGCCTTGCAGATGGTTCCAACGGTTCCATCATTTCTCTTCCTCCATGGGTACTGGCATGGAATGCTCTGACAATTTCTGGAGCCAATGTTGCATGGAGGACAATTTGGTTACTTGTCAACTGGAACCATCCATCTTCTCCATATTTTCCTGGTTCTTCAGATAGCCACTTCTTCTCTTTTTCTGAATACACAGGTGTCCATTTACTTAGGGGAGCCGGCAGTAGTGGAGCCGTGATTGAGTATGGTGTCTTGTATGTTTCCAGCTTTTCTCTCTCTCCATGTAAATTCATCCTGAGGGTGAAAAGGAGTCCATGCAAAATAGATCAGGTCTTGCCGCTCCTGTTGATCCTTTACAGCGAACAGGAAATAATTTAGCACACTGTCTTTCACATTCGGCAGACGTTTTTCAACAAGTGTTTCCTTCAGGAAGAATTTCACGAGCGGGGCTTGGTATTTTTCAGCTCCCAATTCCCCCAGGCATTTCACAATACGTGTAATCCGCAGATTATTGTGGCTGTTAGAATTCAGGTTCTTTAATTTCGCAGAGAAATTTTCTGTTCGTTCAACTTCGGTTTCTCCTGTGTCTTCTCCATCCTCCCCCACTAAATTTTACATTCAAAGAAGTTCAGCATCATCTTGTAGGCCCTACGGAGCCTTTGCTGGACTTCTGAGGTGTTGTTCATTAGAGTGACCTCTTCAGGCGTCAGAGGGTATGCCCATTGGTTTCTGCCTTGTTCCGACGTTGGAAAGAGCCATTGTATATAATTATGATGGGCTTCAAGCAGTTCATAATCATCCTTACATCTGTTCAGTATGACTTCAATAAAGGATCCATCTGGCGCGAATCTCCGTTTATTCATATAAAATTCAAAATTTGGCAAATAAGATACAGGGGAAAAGGAGACAGTGAAGCGCCCACAGGAAGAATGAATAATCATATACGCTACACGTCATATATGGAGGTTCCTCTAAAAACCTGAGAATATATGACAAGAGATAAACAACGGAGAGCCAATCTGAGACTGGTATATACGATTAAGCACTACACATGTCCATCAATATTTCTTCTAAATTCTCCCAGAATTCACTCCTTATAGTGGGTAAACGTCTCTACAAAAGAAGAAAAAGCCACAGATTGCGCAATACGTCGTTTCAACAATGTAGAAGGAGTAGAAAACAAATTGTCCAACTCACATATTGCTGAGCCTAACCTAGGCTCTAGGGTGGATTACGTTATGGGTCTTCAATTCTATTCAGGTGCCCATTGACCCCCAATGAACTTGTTTTCTTCAACCGATTGCCCCTGCAGTGAATGACAAAATACCGAAACACTCCCCTAGTGCAACACCGTTAAGGTATAATTGAAGTAGATATGTGTAGAGGTCACACTCACATATTATTGAGCCGCAATTGGCTCCAAGATGGCGTATAGGAATTATAAGGCAATTCCGAAAACCTTCTTTAAAAGCATATTCCAGAAAGCAGCAGTGATGTAAAATACATTTGATACATAATAAAACAATATTACCAGAACGCGTTTCGCTCCTTAGAGCTTCTTCAGCTGGTATCACTAGTCTTGTGTCTGCTGCTCCCTTATATAATGTCTAAAATGTCCCAACAAATCATCACATAAATTAACATCAGGTTAAAACAATTGAAAACACATGCAAAGCTAATCACTACTTCGCCATCCCAACGCATGCGCATTGTCGCTGCTCTCCACCGTGACACGCGGAAGTACTGGCAATAGTATCTTGAGATGTTTACACTCCATCCGCCATCTTGGCGTTTGAACCTCCCATAATCTCAAATCTGTTTTGCCGTCTTTGGGCCTGCGTGGCTACTATCCCATTGTGTGGTCATAGCGCCTGCATGCCGAATAATGCCATCAGGATTTTCTAAAAGGAACGCAGATGTAGTTGTCGCCCTTTCCCTATACGATGGGGCGGCATATATTACCACCATAACCTACCCAACAGTGTCAGCCCCTAATTCTGGCCCAGACGCGCGGTCGCAATAGACTCTAGAATCCCACAAAAAATTATTAATATCGGCCGTATCTATGGCTCTTATAAGCTATTAGAGTAATCATATTATATTAATTGACAAGTGATATATTTGCTTTTATTTCTCCTATCTAGAGTGACAGTGATAATACTCGATTAAATAAAAACTGGTTATAGATTAATGTGTATTTACAATCGTGATATGATCCACCACGATATATAGCCATATAGTCTGTGAATTATCTCAATAATATTTAATTCCTAATATATATACCTTAAAGTGCTCTAATAGTGCCGATTTATTAGATATTTATAAACAATCTCCATATTTGGACAATCAATAAGTGACACTGTTACCTTATATTCCTCCTATCTATACACCTTTAAATCATACTGATACCCATAGTATTTAAAGTGACAATTGTCACAACCACTACGCGCGCTGCTGCGAAAGACGCCGGGTTAAGCCACCCACTATCCGTCTAGCCTAGACCCAGATAATGAATGCATAGACAACAAGCCCCCGCGCGCTTGCTTACCTATCTGTCCCTGCACACTTTCTCTCGCAACAGGTACGTAGAGCGCGATACAATGGTCCCAGGATTGCAACGCAGTATAAGTCTTCTCTTGAAGCGGGTAATGACTACGTCTCCCACAATCCCTGGGATCACTTTCCTATTCTATTAGTTACGCTGCCACCAGTCGTCATGTACACTACACGTGTTGCAGCGAGAGACGCAGGGCTAAGCAACCGCACTGTCTGCCTACCCTAGACCCGGACAGTGACTGCATAGACAACAATCCCTGCCGTCCCCAGCGACCACAACTCACAATTTCGTATCTACCCGAGCTTAAAACAATCAGTAATACTCCAGTCTCTTAGCGTGGATCTCGTCAGCCAGAAGCAGAAACTTAAATAAGTTATATTTATTTATGATATAGAAAAACCACAGTGCATTGTTACAGGAAAAATTATAGCTAGAATAAATCAATTAATTACACACTACACAGCAAATAAAAGAAAAGGATTAAACACAGAGCATTACTTACAAACAATAAGCTAGCGTTAGTGATAGGGAGGTTCTATTAGGAGCTGGCAATATTCCCTCAATTCTCGATTGACCTCCAAGGAAATAGCCCCGAGCCATGCTTGATTCAGAATATATATAGGGCTGCCTTTTTTCTAAGTCCAGCCTCCTAACTGGCAGAGCCTTTGCCTACAATCCCCAGAATTCCCCTCTCCAGAGCGCGCTCAGTACACTTCGTCATTAGTCTTTAATTGCCCAAAGGCGTCCATCTTCGCCCCCGACCCCCCCTTAGGGATCAAGGGCTGTGCTTCCTTCTTTGAAAATAGGACCTGCATCTTGGTGCCGGGCTGGCTCCCAAGGTGCGACTAATAGGCTACACGACACGTCAGTTCACAAAAGGCATTCCATTTTACAGCCACGTGTTATATCCTCCCCCCCCCAGGGGAGAAAGCTAACCATTTTAATTACATTTTAGCACTCACTCCCAACAGCTGTGGACACAGAGACACGTTCCCGAAATGGTCAGACACAAATATGAATATGACTCTATATGGAGGAGATATGTATAAATAGGCACAGACACATAGAAATACAGATCTAATCTGCCCCATCTCCCATCCAAAAGGAGACGCGTAAAGGGAGGGGCTATCATGCCTCTCACGTGCGTCTTAACACGTGTTTGCCCACTGGCATCGAGCAAACCACCTGGAGTGGGTGACACATAGGTGTCCGTGCACCTGGCCCACCAACGCTTGCATTCCCTCTCGTAACCACATCACACAGTTCCCCATGGAGGCCTTTGGCGACTCCACCATTCTACCCCACCTCTCCCAAGCCTGGGGAAGGGGGTCACTCGCACCACACTAACAGCATGGCACAGACTCGGAGAAGCCCCTGTGCTTCTGCAGCCCCTCCTGGTCCACCTTTTGGGGGTGCAGCTCATGTGGCTCACTCTCACCTTGCACCTCAGTCTTGCAGGCAGCAGAATCCTCATAACCAGTCGCCTGCTCTGGAGCCATTCTTACAGCAGGGGGTATGAAGAAACAGGGTGAAGCACCCTGCTCCCCGGTAAACGCCCCCCTGCATCTGCCAACAGAGTCAGGCATCGCACCTGGCTCCAGGCAGATGGCTGGGAGGTCACCGGGGCCCAACCAGGACCCGCTTCCTCCCCTTCTTTCACTGTCCCCACACCATCAGAATTTGGGGAACCATACAGATGGGGCACAGGATTCTCCACGCTCACCTCGCCCCCATTGCACACAGTTTCCCCACTGTATCACAAAGTTTATCAAGCACGCCTTGCTTCGTAACCAATGAGCATACAGCCGTATGCCACCCTCCTCCACTGGGAGGTTGCTCAGTACCAGTTTCCTGTGGTACTGGGAATCTGGTTGGCTTTCCCCCAGGGGAACACGGGTCCACCCCAGGCCCTTCCTCCTGACCACACAGCATGCGCTCGGTGCCACCCGCAGCCTCAGCCACATGCGACACAGACTGGCATACCACAGTATCCTGCCCATCCAGGATGTTCTGCCCTCCACTCCTTTCACCTGGCACCGCCAACCTGGATGGTTCAGGCACTGGGTAACCCTCTTTCACCCTAGGCCTATCCTTCTGCCCACCCAGTATTTCCCCTTGCGCCACGCACAGTCTCAGACACCCATGGCACAGGCTGGCACACCATGGTATCCTGCTCATCCCAGGCCTTCCGATGCCCACACTTTCCCTCCAGCACCACCGACCCAGTTGGTTTGGCCCTAAAGGAACCTGCCTTGGTCCTTTGTTCTCCCTCCCAACCGCATGGCGTCACAGACACACCTGAGTATGGTCTAGGCAGGCACACCACAGTATCCTGCCACCCCTCCCAGGCATTCTGATCCACACCATTCTCACGGGGCACTAGAGTCCTGGTTGGTTTAGGCGCAAGCAGACCCGCAGTCATCGCTTGCCCTTGCTCCGAACCATATGGCGTCACAGACACACCTGAGTCTGGTCTAGGCAGGCACACCACAGTATCCTGCCACCCTTCCCAGGCATTCTGATCCACCCCACACGGCAGAGTCGGGCCTTGTGCCCTACTCCCCGCAGACTGCCAGCGGGTTCCCACTTCCACCATGGGCACCGCGGCCTCCCCACGCATGGGGTCCGGGGAACCGGCTGATTCGGGTGCAGGCAGGCATTCACTCACCCCCTGTCTTTCTTCCCAGTCACACTGCCCCCTCATGCTACCAAACAACACCTCGGGCACACCTGGCGCAGACACAGACTGACTCACTGCCATTGCCTGCCCTCCCGTCCAGGAATCCTGTTGTGCACCCCCACACACAGCCCTCCCCACTGTAGAGCCACTAGTGGGCCTGGGTAAATCCCCAGCATCCCTTTCCAGCACATACTGTGACACCAATTTACCCAAATCCGTGCCCAGCAACACACCTGTAGGAATATTTTCAGACACTCCCACCTCCCGCAGACCTCTCCCCGCTCCCCAGTCCAAATAAACCCGTGCCATTGGCACCGCAGGACGTACCTCACCAAAACCCTTTACTGCTAGAGTCCTGCCAGGAATAAAGTCTGCAGGGCTGACTAACCCTGGACGCACCAAAGTTACTTCAGCCGCCGTATCTCTTAAACCCACAGATACCTGAGTCCTGACAATGACTGCTTGCTGGATTACGTTGGCACTGCCCTCCGATCTAGTCACGAACAGGACAGAGGGTGATGCTGAGGGGTGTCCTCCCCCAGCTGTGGATGCAGGCTTCTTCCTCGGCTGGGCTCGCTGCCAGGAGATGGTTGACACTGTTACAAATAAAACAGCGTCGGCTCACACTTCTTCCAGGCGAAGAAGGACTTGTTCCCCCCTCCCCAGTAGAGACTGGCACAGAGGGGGACGCTGCCGCCGTGATGTCGGGGGGTCGTGATAAGTTGGGCTTCCATCCAGATGATCCTTTGGGGGGACCTCTGCTCCGGTCCACAGACGCTCTGTTGGCCGCATGGAAATCGGCCAGCTCACCAGCTTCCAGAGCCGTCTCGGGTTTACGATCCAGAAGCTATTCCTGGATCTCAGGTGGGCATAGCTGCATGAACTGCTCTTTGATTAACAGGTCTTCCAGGACATCCAAGGTGTCAATCTTCAGCCCCCTGACCCATTGTCGAAATAGGGTGGTCAGGTGGCTCACGACTGCAGAGTAGCTCTCTGCGGCCCGCTTCTGCAAGGACCTGAACTTTTTTTGATATACCTCTGGCGTGAGGTTATACCGCCTCTGCAACGCGGCTTTAATCGCCTCATAGTCCTGGTCGCTCTCAGCTGGTAACTCTGCAAAGGCTTCGAGCGTGGCCAGGAGTGAGGTACCTGGCCCATTGCTCCTTGGGCAGCTGGTACTGTCGACAAGTCTTTTCAAAACTTCGCAGGAACACATCCAGGTCCCCATCTTTGTCCAGGGTGGGAAAGTTCTCGGCACGAGGTCTGGGCTTAGAGAGATCTGCAGTGCCCGCAGGGGCAGGAGATAATTGCGTTCTGCCTGCCTGGGCCATAGCGAGCTGATGTGCCCGTTCGGCTTGCCGCTCCGCCGCTTCTCGGTCCGCTTGGCACGCTGCCGCCTCTTGCTCAGCTCTGCACTCCTCAGCTTCGCATTCAGCTCTGCGCTCCTCTCGCTCTTGGTACTGCAGGATGAGCTGCAGCCGTGTCTGCGAGTCCGCAGAGTCCACAGGTTTTAAAACAGTCTGCAAGTAAACATCCAGGGCAGTATCACCCTTGGTGAAGCACTTGACACTGTCCTTTCCACTGAACTTGCGCTTCCTTCGGCTGGGTCAAGCGTGGTACCCTGCTCTGCTGCGTCCTGGACTGCTTGCCTCGCCTCAATCCTCGAGGGCTTGCAAAAGTTCATCTTTCTTCTTATCCTTCGTCGAAATATTTTTGTCTTTACATAATTGTTCCAACGTTTCCTTTGACGGCTGTTGATGTGTCATTCTCACTCCAGCCAAATAAAAGATAGCGCAGAAAAACAAAAGAAGGGGGAAGGGAACTGCTGTGTTTTGTAGGGTTGCACCGATACCGATACTAGTATCGGTATCGGGGCCGATACTGGGTACTGCAGGAGTACTTGGTACTCGTGCAGTACCCCCCAATATTTTTACCGATACCGGAAGCCGGCATTGAGCCGGCTTGCCGGCATCCGAGGGGCTGCGGCGGCTGTCCAAATGCTCTATCGGCATTCGGACAGCAGCCCCTGGAGCTGCTCACACAATACTTACCTTCCTGGGCGCCGCCGGGAATGTCTCTGCGCGTGCGCTCGTTGGAAGGACCCCAGCCGCGACCACGTGGGACCATGTGATCACGGCTGGGGTCCTTCCAACGAGCACGCGAGCGGAAACTTTCCCGGCGTCGCCCAGGAAGGTAAGTATGAACACAGTGAGCAGCTGCAGGGCCTGTCCGAATGCAGATAGAGCATTCGGACAGGCCCTGCAGCTGCTCTCCGCGATGATACTTACCCCCCGTGCGCGCTCATTGGAAGGACCCCAGCCGTGATCACAATGGTCCCACGTGGTCGCAGCTGGGGTCCTTCCAACGAGCGCACGCGCGGAGACATTCCCGGCGGCACCCAGGAAGGTAAGTATCATCGCGGGGGGGGGATCTATGAGCTGGGGGGGCATACCCATGTGTGAGCTGGGGGGGCATAGCCCATGTGTGAGCTGGGGGCATATCCATGTGTGAGCTGGGGGGGCAAATCCATGTGTGAGCTGGGGGGGCAAATCCATGTGTGAGCTGGGGGGGCAAATCCACGTGTGAGCTGGGGGGGCATATCCACGTGTGAGCTGGGGCATATCCACGTGTGAGCTGGGGCATATCCACGTGTGAGCTGGGGCATATCCACGTGTGAGCTGGGGCATATCCACGTGTGAGCTGGGGCATATCCACGTGTGAGCTCGGGCATATCCACGTGTGAGCTGGGGCATATCCACGTGTGAGCTGGGGCATATCCATGTGTGAGCTGGGGGCATATCCATGAGCGAGCTGGGGGCATATCCATGAGCTGGGGGCATATCCATGAGCTGGGGGATATATACATGTGAGCTGGGGGCATTTTTATATGGTCTATTCTTATTGGAAAGCGTCACATGATATTAAAGAAAAGTATCGGTACTCGTACTCGGTCTTAAAAAAGTGGTATCGGTGCATCCCTAGTGTTTTGTGTAAATTCTATTAAATGCACTGAGTTCTGCTCTGGAAATTGGAAAACCAATTTCTTTAGTATCTGGATATATGTTGCTTCACAGATCCAGACACTAACCTGATATCCCACCGCTTGCCAGCAGTTGTCACGACCACTATGCGCACTGCTGCGAAAGACGCCGGGTTAAGCCACCCACTTTCTGTCTAGCCTAGACCCAGATAATGACTGCATAGACAACAAGCACCCGCGCGCTTGCTTACCTATCTGTCCCTGCACACTTTCTCTCGCAACAGGTACGTAGAGCGCGATACAATGGTCCCAGGATTGCAACGCAGTATAAGTCTTCTCTTGAAGTGGGTAATGACTACGTCTCCTGCAATCCCTGGGCTCACTTTCCTATTCTATTAGTTATGCTGCCACCAGTCCTCATGCACACTACACGTGTCGCAGCGAGAGACACAGGGCTAAGCAACCGCACTGTCTGCCTACCCTAGACCCGGACAGTGACTGCATAGACAACAATCCCTGCCGTCGCCAGCGACCGCAACTCACAATTTCGTATCTACCCGAGCTTAAAACAATCAGTAATACTCCAGTCTCTTAGTTAGCATGGATCTCATCAGCCAGAAGCAGAAACTTAAATAAGTTATATTTATTTATGATATAGAAAAATCACAGTGCATTGTTACAGGAAAAATTATAGCTAGAATAAATCAATTAATTACACACTACACAGCAAATAAAAGAAAAGGATTAAATGATTAAACACAGAGCATTACTTACAAGCAATAACCTAGCGTCAGTGATAGGAAGGTTCTATTAGGAGCTGGCAATATTCCCTCAATTCTCGATTGACCTCCAAGGAAATAGCCCCGAGCCATGCTTGATTCAGAATATATATAGGGCTGCCTTTTTTCTAAGTCCAGCCTCCTAACTGGCAGAGCCTTTGCCTACAATCCCCAGAATTCCCCTCTCCAGAGCGCGCTCAGTACACTTCGTCATTAGTCTTTAATTGCCCAAAGGCGTCCATCTTCGCCCCAGACCCCCCCTTAGGGATGTGCTTCCTTCTTTGAAAATAGGACCTGCATCTTGGTGCCGGGCTGGCTCCCAAGGTGCGACTAATAGGCTACACAACATGTCAGTTCACAAAAGGCATTCCATTTTACAGCCACGTGTTATATCCTCCCCCCCAGGGGAGAAAGCTAACCATTTTAATTACATTTTAGGGCTCACTCCCAACAGCTGTGGACACAGAGACACGTTCCCAAAATGGTCAGACACAAATATGAATATGACTCTATATGGAGGAGATATGTATAAAGAGGCACATAGACACATACAGTGGCAAGAAAAAGTATGTGAACCCTTTGGGATTACGTGGAGTTTTGCATGAATTGGTCATAAAATATGCTCTGATCTTCATCTAAATTACAACAATTTGAAAAACACAGTCTGCTTAAAATAATACAACACAAACATATGTTTTCATGTGTTTATTGAACATAACATGTAAACATTCACAGCGCAGGGTTGAAAAAGTATGTGAACCCCTAGCCTAATGACTTCTCCAAGAGCTAATTGGAGCCAGGAGTGAGCCAACCTTGAGTCCAATCAGTGTGATATTATTGGATGTGTTGCTGAAAGCTGTCCTGCCCTTTAAAAACACACACCAGTTTTGGGTTTACTGGTTTCAAGAAGCACTGCCTGATGTGAACCATGCCTCACAGAAAAGAGCTCTCAGAAGACCTACGATTGATGACTTGCATGAAGCTGGAAAGGGTTACAAAAGTATCTCCAAAAGCCTTGATGGTCATGTGTCCACGGTAAGACAGACTGTCTGCAAATGGAGAAAGTTCAGCACTGTTGCTACTCTCCCTAGGCGTGGTCGTCCTGTAAAGATGACTGCAGAGAGCACAGCGCAGAATGCTTAATGAGGTAAAGAAGAATCCTAGAGTGTCAGCTAAAGACTTACAGAAATCTCTGGCACACGCTAACATTTTTGTTGACACATCTACAATAAGGAAAACATTCAACAAGAATGGAGTACATGGGAGGACACCACAGAGGAAGTCATTGCTGTCAAAAAAGAATATTGCAGCACGTTTGAAGTTTGCAAAAGGGCACCTGGATGTTCCACAGCACTACTGGCAAAATATTCTGTGGACAGATGAAACCAAAATTGAGTTGTTTGGAAAAACACACAACACTATGTGTGGAGAAAAAAAGGCACAGCACACCAACATCAAAACCTCATCCCCACTGTAAAACATGGCGAAGGGAGCATCATGGTTTGGAGCTGCTTTGCTGCCTCAGGGCCTGGACGGATTGTTCGTCATTGATGGAAAAATGAATTCCAGAGCTTATCAAGACATTTTGCAGGAAAACGTAAGACCATCTGTCCACCAACGGAAGCTCCGCAGAGGATGGGTGATGCAACAGGACAGTGACCCAAAGCATACAAGTAATTCAACAAAAGAATGGCTTCAACGTAACAAAATACGCCTTCTGGAGTGGCCTAGTCAGAGTCCTGACCTCAACCCAATTGAAATGCTGTGGCATGACCTTAAGAAAGCGATTCACACCAGACATCCCAAGAATATTGCTTCACTGAAACAGTTTTGTGAAGAGGAGTGGTCCAAAATTACTCCAGATCGTTGTGCAGGTCTGATCTGCAACTACAGGAAATGTTTGGTTGAGGTTATTGCTGCCAAAGGAGGGTCAACCAGTTATTAAGTCCAAAAGGTTCACATACTTTATCCACCCTGCACTGTGAATGTTTACATGTTCTCTTCAATAAAAACATATAATGTTTGTGTTGTATTATTTTAAGTAGACTGTGTTTTTCAAATTGTTGTGACTTAGATGAAGATCAGAGCATATTTTATGACCAATTCATGCAAAACTCCACGTAATCCCAAAGGGTTCACATACTTTTTCTTGCCACTGTATACACATACAGACCCTTATATAGATAGAAATACAGATCTAATCTGCCCCATCTCCCATCTTTAATCTGCTACAACGTTATCATCTAATTAGGTAATAGACCCAATTATGAACTAAAGTGTAACTACAAAGCGTAATATAAATAACACCAGTATATGGCCATATAATCTATAAAATGGCTCATTAGTTAGTTCCTAATGTGTATATCTTAAAGTGCTCTCGTGCCAAATGTTAATTTATAACCAATATCCTTAATATATTATTTTTAAAGTGCTAGATTTATTTTTTTTGAGAAAGGATTTTATCAGGAAGGATACATTGAGATTTCTCTCGTTTTCAAGTACCGTATTTTTCGCTCCATAAAACGCACCTGACCATAAGACGCACCGAGTTTTTAGAGGAGGAAGACAGGAAAATAAATATTCTGAAATCAAATAGTGTAATAATGGATATTGCCCCAGCTCCTCTCATGGATATACTGCCCCCAGCTCATGGATACTGTCCCCCAGCTCATGGATATGCCCCCCAGTTTATGGATATGCCCCCGCACATGGATATTGCCCCAACACATGGATCTGCCCCAGCACATGGATATTGCCCCAACACATGGATATGCCCCAGCTCACTCATGGATATGCCCCAGCTCACTCATGGATATGCCCCAGCTCACTCATGGATATGCCCCAGCTCACTCATGGATATGCCCCAGCTCACTCATGGATATGCCCCAGCTCACACATGGATATGCCCCAGCTCACACATGGATATGCCCCAGCTCACACATGGATATGCCCCAGCAGCTCATGGATATGCCTCAGCTCACCTGCTGCCGCCGCGTTAGGCTCCCTCTGAGCGTGCGTCCCGCGGCAGGAAGCTTGGGCACTCGCCTGGGGGAGCCACGTGACCGCGATCTCGTGAAATCACGGTCACGTGGCTCCCCCAGGCGAGTGCCCAAGCTCCTTGTCGCCGGACGCACGCTCAAAGGGAGCCGAACGCGGCGGCGGCAGGTGAGCTGAGGCATAACATGGGGCATTCGCTCCATAAGACGCACCCACTTTTCCCACTTTTTGGGGGGAGAAAAGTGCGTCTTATGGAGCGAAAAATACGGTATGTCCTGGGTGGCGAGTATGTACTGTTAGTAAATTGTCCTTGGGCAAGACACCTAATAAAATGTTATAATTATAGAATGATAATCTGTAAAGTGCTAATACTTAATAATATCAGTGCGTACCCATATAAAAGGAGGCTCTTATAGCGCATATAAAAAGGGACCCATATGACTTCTATAATTTATAATGTGCAATCTAACCATACATTAAAATATTCTTTAAAGAAAATGGATCAATTTGAAATCATTATTTAGACCACTGGGGACCATGGTTCCTAAATCGAATATTCATTTCATTTCTTCCCTCCCTAGAATCGTGGTCTCATTCATGGCTTTATTAATACATTTTACTTTTTTAATAGCCTTAAACTTCAAGCCCTTTGGGCAGCTGTTATGTGTATGTTTAAAATGGTAGGATACTGAATGTTTTTCATATTGATTCCTTGTGTTTCTTGCATGTTCAGATATTCTAACGTTGAGGGCTCGGCTAGTACGTCCCACATATTGGAGCCCACAAGGACATTCTAATAGATAAATAACATTTTTTGTGCAACAAGTTAAAATGCCTCCGATCTTAATATCTTTTCCAATTTTCTTATTATAAAAATTCCCCGAGAAGGTTTTGGTATTTCCTGTAGATCTGCAGGCCAAACACTGGCCACACTGATAAAACCCTTCCTTTAAATGAAAGTGATTGGGAACTTCTTTTTTTCGCTCGCATTTACTCTTCACTAATCTCGTTTTAATATTCTTAGCCCCTCGAAAAATTATTCTTGGTCTTTCCCCAAATATCGTGTCAAGGTCCTTATCTTTTTTCAGAATATACCAGTATTTCCTAAATATTTTTTTAATCAATTGGTCCTCATTATTAAATTCACAAATAAATGGAACCTCTTTTATGACCTCTTTTTGCGTTTTATATTTTACAAGACTTTCCTGATCCACTTCCTTTAGAGGATTCTCTAATTCATCTTCACTATAACCCTTATCCATAAAATCATTCTTAAGGGATTCTGCTTGTTCTTCAAACATATTAATTTCTGAGCAGTTGTAAGGGCAGGTATTGTGACCCCTGTATAGTGTTGTGCGTATGGAACCCAATGGCAAGCCGTCGAAGAAGGAAACCAGAAGATGTATAAATAATTGAGTTTTTACTGAAATGAAACAAGTAAGTCCAGGACAAAAAAGACTATAACTCAAAAGGTATCCTTGGTTTGGTGGAAAGTCCAGAATGGGGAATTACGAGTAAGGGTCTTCGGGTTCAGAAGTGGAACAACATATAGTCCAGAACGAAGGGTTATAGAAGAGGGTAACATGGGCTGTGGCCTATGGAGACAAGCCTGGATTGAGGAGCTGGAGCTATGGTCGTGGAGGAAAGCTTGGATACAAAATCTGGAACTGGTATCGTGGATGTTGAAGCAAACCTGGAGATGGGTCTGGTGCTGGAACCGTGGAAGTGGAAGCAAGCTTGGAGATGGATCTGGTGCTGGTACTGTGGACGTGGAAGCAAGCTTAGAGATAGGATCTGGAGCCGATACCGTGGAGACAAGACTGGATGCAAGATCTGGAGCTGGTACCGTGGAGGTAAGACTGGATGCAGGGTCTGGAGCTGGTACCGTGGAAGCAGGACTGGATGCAAGGTCTGGAGCTGGTACCGTGGAGGCAAGACTGGATGCAGGGTCTGGAGCTCAGGATTCACTTGGAACAGGAACGAAGAGGGAACACTGGATAACTGAAGCGGTGAACCACAGTATAACCTGGTTAATGAACGGGAAAGGCGGCAGGTTTAAATAGGGTTCAGAGGATCATAGGAACACCGTTCACCTGGGACTCGTAGGTGGAGCTGGGATACCTGAGTACTTTATAGGTTAATTGGTGGCATACGAGGATCTCCAGTGCAGGTGTCATGCAGTACCCGTAAGCTACCAGTTTAGATAAGGACCTTGACACGATATTGGGGGAAAAAACCAAGAATAATTTTTCGAGGGGCTAAGAATATTAAAACGAGATTAGTGAAGAGTAAATTTGAGAGAAAAAAATGAAGTTCCCAACCACTTTAATTCAAAGGAAGGGTTTTATCAGTGTGGCCAATGTTTGGCCTGCAGATCTGCAGTCTCAGATTGGCGCTCTGTTGTTTATCTCTTGTCAAATCAGATACAGGGATCTCGTCTTGACTGAAATGGGATATACACAGCAGCATCTTGCTTGCAGATTGGTATTCTGGTTCTTTCAAGAGCCTGTCTTTGCAGCTGCTTTGGTGGCCAGATCAGCTTTTCTGTTCCCTTTTGTGAATTTCTTCGCTACCTTTATGGTGCCCACGACAGTGCATTATGCTGACAGCACTGGGCCTCCACACGGCATCCAGAAAATTCAAAATTTGCTTGGAGTATTTTACCTGTTTTCCAGAGGAGGACAAGAGCCCCCTTGCTTTGTAAAGGGCTCCGTGTGCATGAACAGTCATAAATTCATATTTTGAATCAGTGTATATATTTACACGTTTATTTTCAGACAGTTCTAGGCCTCTGGTCAAAGCTATTATTTCTGCAAGTTCCGCTGATGTTCCTAAGGATACTGCTTCCAGGACATTTTCCATCCTGACAACTGCATAGCCGGCTTGCCTCTTGCCATCTTCAACATAGCTACTGTCATCTGTGAACAATTGTAGATCGTACTTGTCTAGGGGTACATCTCTCAGATCTGGTCTGCTGCTGAAAACTTCTTCTATGACCTGAAGACATTCATGACTTGGGTCTTCTTCAGTGTCAGGTAGTAATGTAGCAGGATTCAGGATTGCAAGGAGGTCCAAATGAACGTGTGGATTTTCACACATCATGGCTTGGTACTTTGTCATTCGACTGTTGCTAAACCAGTAGCTGCCCTTGACATCCAGCAGGGCTTTGACAGCATGAGGGACTTTGACATGAAGAACTTGTCCTAGAGTCAACTTGTCAGCTTCGGATATCAGCATTGCTGTGGCAGCCACTGCTCTCAGACATGGGGGTAGGCCGCAAGCCACAGGGTCTAGTTGCTTGGAGAGATATGGCCAAGACCTGTGGCCTGACCATAGCTGTTGGATCAGGACAGCAGTTGCAGTGTGGTTATGTTCGTGCAAGTAGAGCTGAGAGGGTTTGGCATGGTCAGGTAAGTCCAATGCTGGGGCTTCCATTAACAAAGTCTTTAGGTTCAGGAAGGCTGCTGTCTGTTCTTCTTCCCAGAGGAATGGATCATGTTCACCCCCCATGGTTGTTTGATGCAGCGGTTTGGCAATTTCTGGAAAGTTGGGGATCCAGAGATGACAGAATCCTGCAGCACCTAGGAATTCACAAACTTGTCTGCGTGTCTTAGGTTGGGGGACACGGCAGACTGCTTCTTCTGGACCCAGTGCACGTTTGGTACTGGTTAACGGAAAACCTAGGTACTTCACACTTCATTTACAAATTTGTGCTTTCTTTTTAGAAACCTTGTAGCCTGCTTGGCACAGTAGTTGCAGAAGTGCTTTAGTTGCAGATACACAGTCTTTTCTGTGGGGGAAGCAAGCAACAAATCATCTACACATTGTAGCAATACAACTTTGTCCGGCTGAGCGTTGAAGGACAGGAGGTCCTGGCTGAGCGCACAGCCAAAGATTGTGGGCGAGTTCTTGAACCCTTGGGGAAGGCGTGTCCATGTCATTTGATGTTGCGCTCCCGTCTTGGAATCTTCCCACTGAAACGCAAATAGGGGCTGGCTTGCAGGGGCTAGGCAAATGCAAAAGAAGGAGTCTTTTAAATCAAGCACAGTGTAGTATTCCGTATTTCCGGGTATCAGCGCCAATAAATTGTACGGATTGGGAATGACAGTATGTAAAGTTACTGTTGCTTCGTTTACTGCTCTTAGATCTTGTACTGGGCGATATTCCTGGGTTCCCTCTTTCTGTACTGGCAACAATGGTGTATTCCAGGGAGACACACAAAATTTGCATCTGTATATTCTGCTTGGCTTTCTGTGGGATAAGATACTGTCTGAGGGCAACAGGCACTGCGCCAGGTTTGAGATAAACATAGACTGGAGGGATATTCACGGCTAAGTACAGGAGGGGTGGGGTCGCACCTATTCCCCGATGGGGCGGCTGCAACCACCAAATGCATCCAGGCCAACATGTGTGAAACAAAGAAAAAGAGGTCATCTGCGCTTATTCCCATTATACTGTGTGAAACTAAACACAATTAGGAGGTTTGGTTTCTTATTAATGGCCATTATAAGACTAAGCTCGCCCGACAGCGTCAAGGCACCTCTAATGAGAGCGAGTCCTATCCAAAAATGAAGCCGCAGACTGCTGTATAGCAAACCATACCTGCTCATGCTGCTTGTCAGACATGAGGGAGACTGGTGGGCCTTTATTTATGCTCCCCCAGAAACAAAATCCACTTTGGGATCAAAAACAAAGACAAGAAGCGGGATCTTGCTGCAGGGATGACCTGGCTGGAAGTACATTAAAACATACATAGTACAGGAGGGGTGGGGTCGCACCTATTCCCTGATGGGGCAGCTGCAACCACCAAATGTATCCAGCCCAACAACATGTGTGAAACAAAGAAAAAGATGTCATCTGCGCTTATTCCCATTATACCGTGTGAAACTAAACACAATTCGCCCGCGTTGAGGCACCTCTAATGAGCCTGGCAGATTATCCTCCGCCCACACTTCGGGACTGCCCAGTAGTAGTGCATATGGGTCCGGAGCAACCGGCGCTGTTGGCGCTGTCCGCCATTCTTCCTCCATTGGCATAATTACTGCAATTTTACTGGACTGGTCTTCTGGTTTGGTCAGATCGTGCTGCCGGCCAGAGCTGCCAGTCTCGGGCAGGTCTAATCTAGCGTGACCCCCAGGGAGAAACGTAATTTGGGCTTGCAATTTGCAAAGAATGTCCCGCCCCAAGTGTTGAATGGGACATTCAGGCATATACAAAAACTGATGTTCAACATTGTGCCCTCATAGACTACATTTGCGTGTAGCGAGGAAAGGGTATTTAGCAGATACACCCATTATGTCAACCTCCTTTCCCGCTGGTGGTGCAATTGGTTGTGTCACAACAGAGTATTCTGCCCCAGTATCAACCATAAAAACGTTGTCATTATTCCCCACTCTCACTGTGACCGCATGCTTGCTATTACCGAGTGGGATCGACCCAGGTCTGTGTCAATATGCATTCTGTCCCTCAAAAGATGTTCCCACCAAACCAACAAACCCAGTCCCATTGTTTTCATTCCGCTCATATCTCCCGTTATTTACTTGGCCATGGGTCACCCCTTCACCTGAGTTTTCACTGTGCCCCCTGTTTTTCTCAATTAGTTTAGGGCAATTGTTCCGCCAGTGACCTTCAGCCTTACAGAACGCGCACTGATTCCGACCCAGTTCGGGTCTGCCATTACCTCTTCCTCCATCACTACCTTGGAATCCCCCTCGATTACCCCTATTCACGGCAACCATGGCTGTATTCGCTCTCTGTTTTCGTGACTCTTCTAAATCTCTATTGTGGTACACTTTATTGGCAATTTCTACTAACTCACTAATACCTTTGCCCAGAAAACCATCATTTCTCTGTATCTTGTTACGTATGTCCCTTTGCGCTTGACTCACAAAGGATGAATTTACCAAGCGGCGATTCTCCACTGCTTCTGGATCTATTAGGACTATATAGCCTAAATGCATCCAATAATCTTTCTAGGAATGCGCTCGGGGACTCTTTTGGGTCTTGTGTCACTTCGGCTATTTTACCCATATTTACAGGTTTCTTCCCACCCGCGTTTATTCCCATTAACACTGCAGCTCGGTAACTCTGGAGATGGGCCATACCCACCTCAGTGTACGGCCACTGGGGATCAGTTTTGGGATAGTGTTCCTCTGCCCATGCTTCCGGATTCGTTTGGCGATCGTCTGCAGCTTGGGCTAGCAAATGTTTTCGGGCATTATTGTTGATATGAGCCCTTTCCTCTATGGTGAACATTGTCAACATTAGCTGCTAACAATCAGCCCAGGTGGGGTTGTGTGTTGCCATAATAGATTCTATTAGGCTTGTCATAATTACGGGCTTCTCAGAAAATGGCGGGGTCTGGGTTTTCCAATTAAACAAATCGGTAGTTGTGAATGGGATATATGTGTACTGCATGGGTCCGGGACCATCCTCCGTGATTGGGCCAGGCACTGCCCGTAACGGAGCTGGAGTTTACCAGGGATATGTTGATACACCACGCGGGGTTTAGTATTATTATTATTGTCAGCACGGGTCACAGCTTTCGGGTCTATACCAGCATCCCCGGAGGGTTCCTGCCTCTGAGTTTCTAATCTGTACACTGCCCCATCAGAGGTTTCAATTTTATTGGCAGAGATGACGATCTGTTCTCCCGCTGCCTCCCCCATCCCATCACCCTCAGCCGAAGGAATAGCAGCAGCCTGCACCTCCGCCTGGGCAACCGCGGCATCCAATGCACGCCGGGCCACTGCGTAGGAGGATGGGTAGGGCGGAGGGAGAGGGTCAACATCCTCCGGGTGTCCCACCAGAACAGGGGCACCCTCACATTTATTGGGAGACATCTCACTCTTCCCTTTCCCTGCTAACATAACAAAATGACTTTTATCTCTAACACAATATCTCCATATATCTATGTAGGGATACTGCTCTGGGTGTCCAAACTACCCTGTAACCTGGGAATGCACGCTCTGAATAAGCACAGGATCCATAGATCCCTGCTCAGGCCATTCGGGACTAATATAGGCCATACTAACGTGCATAGAATCTGTAGCGTCTCTTTATTCAGCTCTACACCATACTGGTGGGACTCGTACAATACCTTAAAATTGCCCACCATATATTGTAGAGGTGTCTCTCCCGCCTTTGCCTTCTTTGGGTGTGATGTTCCGCTACCCATTATACCTCGTTTCAACAATATTTTCTTCACGATTCAATAATTATTCAAAACAGTTTTATACTTGACAGTCTGGTATTTCAGTCAACAGTTCACTCGTAACGTGTTCGCTTCCTCTCAGTGACTGGTTGAGTCGCCCCAATCGTGGAAATGCACCTCAGATTTGCTTCCCTGTCAGACAGGTAGGCGCACGTTCACGCACTTTCACTCAATCACAACCCGTGCTATACCAGATACATTCAGCACAAAATACAAATTTAGCTTCCACAATATGCCTTTTTAATAAAAAGCTACGTATCCAGCCCTATCCAATTGCTCGGGGCTATCAGCCCAACAAAGCACCTTATTCAACAATTACTACTGGATCCGGTGCTATCAGCCCACCAGCAATCCCCTTATTTTAAAGTAGGATACGTAGCAACCACTATGCGGGGCTCTCAGCCCACCTCCAATACTCGCTCCTCTTTTGGCCACGTGTAGCTTACAAAAACATAAACACTTCCCATGTGGAACGAATTCCTTGTAGGAACAATACCTCAATCCAATTACAAAGTACCAAATTGACATCCGTTCTGACGGGTGCAGCTCAGTGGCAACCAGCAGCCGTTGAGGTGCAGCTAACTAGTCCCTGTGCCCACAGCGGCAGAGCCGGAAATGTCAATGGACCAGTGTACACGGGTCCCCTTACCAAACTATGGCCGGGCGTAACAAAAAAAAAATACCGGTATTACCTTATCCAAACGCTGCGCCGGACACTATTTCCTCAGACTCCATTGCGTCACAGCTTCCCGGGCCGGGAGCCCGTTAGGGACGAGTCGAGCTCCACGTAACGGAAATCCTGCTTGGCGCCTGCAGATGTCAGCTCACCTACAACGGATGCCCAACCTCCGGGACCACCTGCGCTTGCAGTCAACCACTACTGCCCAGCAGCCACTGCCGATCTGAGGCCGACCGATCCGAAACGAGCCCCCAAAAATGTTACCAGAATCCACTCAGCTCTATCGGTTGAAAGGTCTGCCCGGTGCAGACAATGACTATTCGGGCACGAGTCTCTTCAGGAAAGGCGTACTTTATTTGATGTCAATTCTCAGCCAGGATTCAATCGCAAAGACTGAGTGACGTGAACACATGGTCATAACATTTTATACATGAATAGATAATCAGGTACATCCCCGCAACCCTCCCATGGGCGACACATGCCCACCCCATGTGTGTTCGTACCTTCCCCTTGCTGAATACAAAGACATTCCACAAACTGGCAGCTTTCACACATTGTTAGGACAATTGGGTAATTTAATATCTAGCCAGATCCTGTCTCCGTCCGCCTCCCCGGGACTTGTTTACTGATAAGCGGGCAGATGGTCTAATGTACTGTAGATCTTTGTTCTCGTCTCTAGCTCTCTGACCTTGATGTAACTAAATCAGTATCCTGACACTCCTGCTGGTTTTTGCCTGGATCTCGTTTATTTTAATTGCTCTGCTCGTTAGTTCTAGGAATTCCAGACATCTATGCAAACTCATCCTAATTCAACTAATATTCGCTATATACATTTACGTGAACAAACGTCTTGCTCAAGATGGCCGTCATGAACCATCATGGCGGCTCATTTCTGGCCTGTTTCCCTTACAGTGCTAAGCGCCGTCATATTATTTGTGAAGCGCAATGCAACAAAATACAAGAGAAAAATTATTTGTCTTCAATTTTGGTTATACTGTAATTGGTTATTTTTCTTTAGAAAATCGTGTTTATTCAAAAAATGTGTTGCACTGCACGCTGGGATAGCTCTCACACCTCTGGGTGTCCTTTCTAAGCAGAGGCTTCCCTTAATTTCCTCCAAAATGTCCTGACAAATCGAGAAATGCACAACTAAATGCATGAACAAATTGAGCTTTATTAACTCGATATTAGCATAACATTGCTCAGGGATCACAGTCTCTTATACAAATAAAAAGGAAATAAATTGAGGTATTAACCGCCCTGGCGGTACCGATTCTGACATTTTATATGTCAGAATCGGTACCATTTTATTCACCCCCCTGGCGGTTTTCCCGAGTGTGGCTCGGGGTTAAATTTCTATGCTGAAAGCGGTAACCCGAGCCACACTCGGGCTGGATACATAACTGTATGCTTCCTTGCTGTCCCCTGCAGTCATATTCCGGCCGATCGCGGTGTCCTTCCTGGTTTCCTTCTCACTAGAAGGGAACCAGGAAGCAGGACACCGCGTGCGGAAGGAGGAGAATGCGATTGCGGGAGGTCAGCGAGGGAGCGCAGGTACAGGTATGTATGCAGCCCTAGTGTGGCTTGGGGTTACCGCTTTCAGCATAGAAATTTAACACCGAGCCACACTCGGGAAAATCGCCAGGGAGGTTAATCATGTCACGCATTGTTTAATACTAGAGATGCATAAATAACACTTATTTAAGACAGAGTGTGAAAATTATTTTTTTTTACACCATTTCCCTGCATATCTCTTATTTTTATGGTTAATTAACGGGTTGGCTACAGTGTAGGTACATAATAAAAGACCGGTAAATAGCCTTATATTGCTTCTTATTGTGCGCTACCAAATTATCCAGATCACCGATCCCAAGAGCAAGCTATTTCAATAGGATGGAACTTAACACCAGTTTAAACAGATAGTAGCCATAGATACTGTATAACGAGAAATGCATCATATATCGCTCCTTGGTGTGGGCGATCAGAGACAGGGGAGGAACAACTGAAATGGGGGTGAAATGAAAAACGTGTGGTGAAATGGAAAGCGTGAGAAATGAAAAGGGATGAAATGGACTGAAAAGGGAGGTGGGGAGATTGACGTGAAAATGAAAAGACTCTCTGCCTTTACTATTAGAGTATTACTGTGGATCCTGTGTACATTCATACTCGCTGCCTTTACCACGAGAGTGAGTACTATTACGGTGTTGCTCTGTGATACAGTAATGAGCAGTGTGTATGAGCATATCACAGAGCTCCAAAGCAATAAAACTCACACACTGCACATTCCTGTGAATTTTATTGCTGTGGAGCTTTTTTTATACTCATGCACACTGCACATTACTGTAACAAAGCTCCACAGCAATAAAATTCACAGTAATGTGCAGTGTGAGTTTTATTGCTTTGGAGCTCTGTGATACGCTCATACACACTGCGCATTGCTGTGAGTTTAATTGTTGTGGAGCTCTGATACACTCATACACACTGCACATTACTGTATCAGAGCTCCACAACAATTAAACTCACAGCAATGCGCAGTGTGTATGAGCGTATCACAGAGCTCCAAAGCAATAAAACTCACACACTGCACATTACTGTGAATTTTATTGCTGTGGAGCTTTGTGATACTAATGCACACTGCACATTACTGTATCAGAGCTCCACAACAATAAAACTCACAGCAATGTGTGTATGAGCGTATCACAGCGCTCCACAGCAATAAAACTCACAGTAATGTGCGGTGTGTATGAGCATATCACACACTGCACATTACTGTGAATTTTATTGCTGTGGAGCTTTGTGATACTCATGCACTCTGCACATTACTGTATCACAAAGCTCCACAGCAATACAACTCACAGTAATGTGCAGTGTGTGTGTTTTATTGCTTTGGAGCCCTGTGATACGCTCATTGCACATTGCTTTGAGTTTTGTTGTTGTGGAGCTCTGATACAGTAATGTGCAGAGTGTATGCGTGTATCAGAGCTCCACAACAATAAAACTCAAAGCAATGTGCAGTGTGTATGAGCGTATCATAGAGCTCCAAAGCAATAAAACTCTCAGTAATGTGCGGTGTGTAAGTTTTATTGCTTTGGAGCGCTGTGATACGCTCATACACACATTGCTGTGAGTTTTATTGTTGTGGAGCTCTGATACAATAATGTGCAGTGTGCATGAGTATCACGAAGCTCCACAGCAATAAAATTCACAGTAATGTGCAGTGTGTGCGAGTTTTATTGCGGTGGAGCTCTGTGATATGCTCATACACACACCGCACATTACTGTGAGTTTTATTGCTGTGGATCGCTGTGATACGCTCATACACACATTGCTGTGAGTTTTATTGTTGTGGAGCTCTGATACAGTAATGTGCAGTGTGTATGAGTGTATCAGAGCTCCACAACAATAAAACTCACAGCAATGTGTGTATGAGCGTATCACAGCGCTCCACAGCAATAAAACTCACAGTAATGTGCGGTGTGTATGAGCATATCACAGAGCTCCACCGCAATAAAATGCACACACACTGCACATTACTGTGAATTTTATTGCTGTGGAGCTTCGTGATACAGTAATGTGCAGTGTGCATGAGTATCACAAAGCTCCACAGCAATAAAACTCACAGTAATGTGCAGTGTGAGTTTTATTGCTGTGCAGCTCTGTGATACGCTCATACACACCGCACATTACTATGAGTTATTGCTGTGGTGCTCTGCAATACACTCATACACACTACACATTACTGTGGGTTTTATTGCTGTGGTGTAGAGAAATAAATTCCATAACACAAATATGCAGGTGGAGCTTAATGTGGGCATGGTTTGTGGGTGTAGTACAAGGGGCCCCATAATATCTATTGCCCGGGGACCCCATGAGTTGTCAGTCCACCCCTGCATGGGGCTCAGCATGAAAGGAGTTATTGATATTTACTAGATATTCCTTTTCCAATGTTTTAGTTTTCACCTTTATGAGTCCTCGCATGCTCAATAAGAAAAGCCCGTCAAGTAAAACATTTCCCATTAACAGCACTGAAATTAAGCTCTTGCGTTTTTATTCGGTGTGAATCAGTTTATGTTTTGCAAGGAATGAGGCCACAGCGAAATACGTCCCACACTCAGGGCATTCAAATGATTTTTCCTGCTGTGTGAATCATTCTATTTTTTTGCAAGACATGAGTTGTGACAATAAAACTTCCCACATTCATTACAATTAGAGACGATTATTCACCCGTGTGTATTCTTTTGGGTTTCAAGAGTTGAGCCCTGACAAAAACAATTTCCACATTCATCTCATTTAAATGTTTTTTCTCCTGTGTGAATCACTTTATGTCTGGAAAGATTTGAGAGCTGGCGAAAACATTTCCCACATTCAGTGCATTTAAATGGTTTTTCTCCTGTGTGAATCCTATTATGCTCGGCTAGATTTGAGGCCCGAGAGAAACATTTCCCACATTCAGTGCAAGTAAATGGTTTTTCTACTGTGTGAATCTTTTTATGTATTTCAAATGAAGAAGCCTTAGCAAAACATTTCCCATATTCTTCACATTTAAATACATTGTGAATTCTTTTATGTCTTGTAAGTTGTGTGGAATAGGCAAAATCTCTCCCACATTCTGTGCAAATAAATGGTTTTTCTCCTGTGTGAATCACTTTATGTCCGGAAAGATTTGAGAGCTGGCGAAAACATTTCCCACATTCAGTGCATTTAAATGGTTTTTCTCCTGTGTGAATCCTTTCATGTGTGGAAAGAGTTGAGAGCTTGTTAAAATATTTCCCACATTCAGTGCATTTAAATGGTTTTTCTCCTGTGTGAATCCTTTCATGTGTGGAAAGAGTTGAGAGCTTGTTAAAATATTTCCCACATTCGGTGCATTTAAATGTTTTGTCTCCTGTATGAATCTTTTTATGTGCTGCAAGAGATGAAGCCTGAGAGAAGCATTTCCCACATTCAGTGCATATAAATGGTTTTTCTCCTGTGTGAATTATTTTATGTTTTGCAAGTTGAGAGGCCCAAATAAAACCTTTCCCACATTCAGAGCATTTAAATGGATTTTTGTCTGTGTGATTCTGATGCTTGTTATCAGTAATACTGTCTACACAATCTTTCCCGAATTCAGGGTATGAAAATGGTTGTCCTTCAATATGAAGGTGTTGGTTTTTAAGTTCTGACTCTGCGGAGGAATTCTCTGCAGAAAACATGATAGAAAATGGTTCTTCTCTGCTATTTCTTTCATGTATTGTAGGGTCAGGGTCAGAATATGAGACTTTCCCTATTTCAGAAGAAGGTGCTGAATGTCCTTTATACACTGAATTAGGAGTAAGGGGATCTGCAGAATATATACTGTGCTCTGACTTTCTGGATTCTATTAAGGACTCACTATGGTTTATTTCCTCTAGGTTTGGACAGGATTTTAAATATTCTCCATTATTATCAGATGAACATTCAGTCTGTGTATGTTCTGGGGGTTTATACCTGTCGCTGTCTGTGAGATTTCCTTCTCCATATGTGGGCGATTCCTCCTTAATGTCAGTAGATGGATATTTAGTCTGTGTATGTTTTGGGAGTTCATACATGTGGGTGTCTGTGAGATTGCTTTCGTCACATGAGGCCGGTTCCTCCTTAATATCTGTGGGTTCTGTGATTGGATAAATCTCTGTCTCTGGGACGTGTCTTTCTTCAGAAGCCAGAGATTCTCGCTCTGTGTATGTTGCAGATTCAGCTCGTCCTTTCCTTGTCTTGTTCAGATCCACTGGGTTTGGATTCGATTTAAAATATTCTCCATTATTATCAGCTGACCATTCAGTCTGTGTATGTTCTGGGGGTTCATACATGTCGGTGTCTGTGAGATTTCCTTCGTCACATGAGGCCGGTTCCTCCTTAATATCAGGGGGTGAATATTCTGTGGGTTCTGTGATTGGATAAATCTCTTTCTCTGGGACGTGTCTTTCTTCAGAAGCCAGAGATTCTCGCTCTGTGTATGTTGCAGATTCAGCTCGTCCTTTTCTCGTCTTGTTCAGATCCTTTTCCACATTATTGCTTAGAATTTCACTTCCATTTTCACATCCAATATCCCATAAAGAAACCGGAGGGTGAAATTCACCGGATACAGATTTATCTATTGGAGAGAAAATCACATTTAACACATGCGTCGTTCATTCAGGAACACGTCTATTACACGGCACAGCCAACATTTCAGGGGATTATTGGGACACATGGCTCCTGACAACAATCCTAGAGCAATGCCCAGAGTCATGGAATAAAATCAAGAGGACCTGTGCTCAGGCTGGCTCTATAAAAGGGTTAAAGGGACACTACCACCAAAAAAAGTTATCTAGATTAATTGTCCATTACAAACAAAACCACCTTCTAAACCACATGATGCGGTTTTTTTTGCTTTGTTCGAAGTAACTGCTTGTAAAAAGGAAAACCAAAAGGTAGGTTTTCCTCTCTTGCTCCTAGTTTGTGGACATTTTCCCATGATTCAATTTTTACCAAGATCTAAACTTTACTGCTGTCAAAGAGTCTGCTGACCCACTGTTACCGGCTGCTGTGTGTCACTAAAGGGCAGGGCCAGGCAGCTCAGCAGACTGTTTTTTTTCTTCACAGGTCATCCAGCAGTAAAAGTACAGCCTGCATATACATTGTGGATGCCTGTGTGTGATAGGAGCTGCATTGTATCTGCTATAGCCCTCACTGCAGCCTGCAGATATATTGCTGCTCCTATCACTCCCAGGCATACACGATAATAAAGAATAATAATAATGTATATGGAGGGATGTCTGTTTGGGCTTTAAGCTAGGAGTTATCTGCAGCCTGTACTGTGCAGGACAAGAGGGGCTGGGCGGGCAGGACACAGTCTGCGTGTGAGACATTGCCGTGGGAGGTACACTCAGGCTGGTAGAGCTGAAGTGGGAGGTCTAATAAAGAAGGGGCCTGGTCATGACAGAAAGGGGCGGGGCTATTTTTGATTGGGGTCTGTTGGTCAGTGACCAACAGACCCCAGTCTAACCCAGCTGCCCCAAAGTAACCAGCAAGCTACGTAAAGATACTGGGGGGGGGGGCAGTTTACAACACAAATGATCACAAGATGGATGGCCGCAGTGACACATAACTAAAATATCTTCTTAACTAAGCACATGTAAGATATCAGCAACGTAAAATAAGTAAGATGTACATTTTAATTTTTTGGTGGTACCTTCCCTTTAACCCTTTCGCTGCTGAGCCTTTTCCCGCCTGTGTGCTGAGGTCATTTTTACCGGTTTCGCAGCCTTATTTTGATATATGACCCAGACATATTATATATCGTTCTTTCCGGCAGACTCGGCCAATTCATAATATGTCATTATTATATGTATACGTCATGTCCTGTCTGTATATTATAACAAAAAAAATGCAATAAAATTCGAATTTTCAATAATTTACAATGTGTAGTGTTTTCTTTCACATTTTAACATGTGATCGTTTGCGGTTATATTTTCTATGGGGTGCGCTTGTTAAAAAAATTAGAAATGGGGACTCGTTACATTTTTTTTTGGGGAAAATTTCGCTATTTTTAACAAACGCACCGCATACAAAAATCGTTAGTGCAGCATCATTGTTCACATTATAATTGAAATCGGAACAATATTGCTGCATTAACAAAACAAAAAAAAAAATATATATTTTTTAAAAAAAATAAGTTATTTTTATTTATTTAAAAAAATTTTTTTACATGTTCAAGTTTGGTATTGTTGGAAAGGCCATGATCTGGCCGATCCAACCGTATCAAACATTAACCCCTAGCTGCCACGGATCGGGGGTTCATTGGAACCCCCTATCTCCACCATTGCTGGCAGCTAGGGGTTAACTCCAGGACTGGCGTCATCGTGCTATGCACGATGACGCCAGTCCTCAGGGGGAGTTCCCGGGAAAGCTCCAGGAAAGGATCACTATCCGGCTCTTTTCAGCGCCGAATCGTGATCCGGCTCCCCGGGGGTTAATAACAGCCACCGTTTGGAAGGGCAGGCTGTGCCCTTCCAAACGGTGCCTGGGGCTTAACCCAGTGCACCCCGGTGATCGGGAGGGAGAGAGGTCCGAAAGATCTCCCCCCCCTCCCTTTCAGGCGCCTCCTCCGCACACGCGGGGGGGGCGCCTGAATTAGATGTCATCGCGCCGCCGCAATGACATCTAATGGCCCCGCCGGGGTCCCCGAGTGCTGGGCTGACATCGATGTCAGCCCGCACCGGGGGGCACAGCGATCGGCCGGAATCCGACCGATCGCTGGCCGCAAAAGGGAGGACGTGCTCAGCGCTTCCTCCACATGGAACGGCACTGCGGGTGGACGCGCTGGGCGCGTTCTCCGCAGTGAAAGGGTTAAAGTTTGTTCTCCACATTCAGAATGAAGGGCAGCTTCTTTCCTGCCTTCCCAATCTGCCGTTACCCTCGTGAGCCCAGACTGGATTTCAGGCCAGGCTTTCCATCAGTAGTAATTATAGGATAGCACATGTGCTCTTTGCTAGCGCAGACTTACTCATTCCCTGTCAGGGTCCTTCAATATAAGGGTGTTGCACTTGCAAATTGGTTCATATTGTCTCCTAAAACAGGTCTGTTCCAGGGTCCAGGGGTACTGGATTCATACAGCCCAAAGCCCCGGACATTGAGATTTTGCCTCTGAGCAAGTACTCAGGTTGTCACATTTAGTCCCTCAGGCAGAGTCATGGACCTGTTGTAGAGCACTTTTTTCTTCTGGTTTTTGTCAGGTGAGGACCCATGTGTCTCCATGGCAGTGCGTTTTGTAGGATGTCTGGCAGTATGGATTGGTGGTTATTATTTAAATGCTCTTTTGGTGACAATATTTTGTGTATTTGATAGAGATTTTTTAATTTCCTGTAATATTATATATATATTATATATACACACACACATATAAATATCTTGTAATTTCTGTTATTCAAAAATATATTTTAGTTAATGGGTTCCCCCCCCTTCTGTCTGTTTGAATACAATGTGTGCATATTATCTATTCAGCTCCATTTCCTCTCGAAGCTAGCCAAGAAGAATGTGATAACAAAGAACAGTCTGTTTCCTAACTCCTTTCCTGTAATTTCTTGTTACTAAGCAAAAATAGAAATGCCTGTGAAATCTATGTAACGGCTCAGAGACATAGAAAAAAAAGTATCTTTGTCCTGTCTGAATGTTTGACAAAAATGTTATGGGCTGAAACTTTTCTTTTGAAATTGTCTGATGTGTCAAGTGTTTATTGGTGTCACGGGGTCCCGGGCAGATGCCAGGGAAGGCCCTTCATTGCGCATATGTTTGAGCCCTTGAGGCAGGTTTGTGATTTGTCTTAATGCTTAATCCAGCATACACGAACATAAACAGAGCTAGGAGGTAATAGTGCAGGTGACAGGGACAGGAGGAAGCCCTGCACTGGGTAATTTCTCAATCTAAACACAGATATGGCAAGGATAGACAGAATGAGAACACAAACAGTAATTCTCAACAGGACAGACTGAAACCTGAATGGAATTAAGCAGCCTAAAGGGAAGAACTTGTTGGTACCTGGAAATACAATTAACAGGGCTGCTAATCCTAACACCTCCCTCCAGGGAGATCAGACAACAAGAAAACACTAGATACTGCTCAGTAGCTACTGATTTCGTGACCAAAAGATCTACTGAGCAAAAAGCACATTAACTATACACATACAAGAGAGAGGTCCAAAAACACAAGCCAGGTCAATACACGATAAATCCAAACGGAATACCTTCAGGGGACAGACGTAAGAGTATACCAAGAGCCAGAGCCAGAAAGTCATACACGAGAAATCAGGAATACAATATATATCAAGAACAGAGAGCAGGAACTTAATAGGTGTAACTTTATCCAGGCCCAGGAAGCAAAAGCACTACTGGGCCTATATATAAGGCTGAGCAGGTCATGTGACTGCAGACCAATTGGTCTTGAAAACCAGAAAAGTGGCAAATCCCTGCTCCCACCAGCAGGGGGCAGGGTCGAGACGTGACAATTGGTTTGTGATCCATGATTCTATGGCCCTCCCATTGTAACAAAACTGGGTCTCATGCTTGCAGACCCTCAGAATAAGAGAAATCTCCAAGACAGAAATTTGTGTCTGATGTCTCGTTTCTCACTCGAGTTCGTTTTTTATATGATCACTGGACTAGATGACAAACAACAGATCTCCTATCATCACAGAGCTTGGCCAGTCCTGTTGGTGATTTTGCAGAAAACATTTCAATTTGGTGTTCCGAAGTGGGATTTGACGAAATCAACTTATCTGGGTGAGTACAGGTTTGATTTATAGAACCTATTATTCATCGTAGATAACTTGCTTGTTCAAATTTTCGAACTCGCATTATTTAATTTGATAGTGCAAAAGCTTATTTCATCTGTGTGAATGAGCTGGCAGCTTGACGCGAAAAGATAATTTTTTTATAAGCTATCTGACTAGCCGCCCCGATCTTATGGAGTAGCCTTTTTAAAGGCACTCCATTCTGGTCGATCGCAAGGGGTCTTTTGGTATTTGAATGCTTTGATATGAAAGATTGAATGATTGATGCTGAAAATTGGTTTTTACAATTGGTCTGGGTATTGTATAGTGATCCTTTCCCTTTGTTAATGTCCCTTGATAAGAGAAATCGTTGATGCCCCCACAGTTGTGACTCACGTGTGTATTGTATTGTAAAGAGTATTATATTGTAAAGATTAATACCTTTAAGTTAAGATATTGTTTCTGCCCCATTTACCTGACCACTTATTTCCTATTTGTGCGTGTTTTTCCCTGCTAGTGTAGATAAACAGATTTTTAAATAGAATAGAGATTCTTGCTTGCGTTTGCGCAGTTTCTTTTATTCTCACTGGGCCATTTTTGCGAACCCTTCCACTTTACCCTTTTGATTGCGCTGGCCCTTCTCCACTGTGCCTTTTTTTTGCGATATGGGTGCCCAAAAATCCTCCCATGTAGACCCAAAAACAACAGGCAAACTAGATAAGCACTTCAATAAGAAGTTAATGCCCCAAAATGGCCCTGCTGAAACACCTGCCGACTTTGTGCAACGTGTTGCTGGCAGCTATTTCACCACGCCATTTGTAGATTGTCTTGCTGGTTGGACTACAGCCATGCATTCTTTTGACCCATTTCCAAATTCAGGAAGCTTCTCTTCCTATCATATGGCAATGATAACCGGCTTATGCCTTGGGGACCAAAAGCCTTCCCATATTTTCAACCTGACCCAAATTGGGATAAGAAATATATGAAAGAATGTGGTAAAGTGTGTGTCAAGTCAAACTGCAGAAGTACAGAATGGTCAGATAATGTACAAGCATGTGGAATAATAAAAAGACTGTAATTCAGTTTATGTGATTAAAATCTGCAATAATAGTCTGTGAGAACTACTTGTCCCTGCATGCAATTCAGCTCCAGTTAGGGTCAGCCAGTCAGAGCAGAGGTCAGGTTTCCCAGCAGCCTCAGAGACAGAGCTGTAGAGGAAGGGAGGGGCCATCTGAAAGCTCCATGCCATGTCATGAGGCAGGTAACCTGGACATAACAAAGTGCACAGATTTACAAATATCTTCAAATCCTGGAGTGGCAGTCGTTGAGCAAAAAGACTAATTTTCACAGTCATATGTAGGAAAGGATTGTGTCACAGTCATGTACAGAAAATGAATTGAGCCAGTTTAGTGATAAATGCAGTCAGTTAACTTTTAGATCTATTTCATGCTCAGTGTGAGGAGATTTCACGTGCAGTTTTTATACTAGCTCAGTTCATATCGGTTTTCTTTAAGTTAAAACATATTTTGCCAGTAATGATATCCTAGAAGTGTGTGCTAGTGAATGTATATGAAACTGGCACAGAAGTAATGATTGACAAGCTTTATGTGCAATGTATTTATACAATTTCTGTATTTCTTTCTGTTTAAGGTTTTTCACCTTTAAGTCATCACTTAATGCAGCTAATCGCTATTCATCACCAAATCGCTTTAATTCAGCTACAAAATCGCTTTAATTCATCTTTAAGTCATCTATTCGTCACCTATTTCACTACTCATCTATTCACCTAATCAATCTACAGCTACTATATTTACTACCCAACTTACTGAAATTAAACTTAAATGAAAGTGAATGAAGAGTGGAATCCAGTTATTATTTCCAGTGTCGATGTTTGAATTTCCTTTGACGCGGGAAAATTGTGCAGAAAACCAGAAACCTTGACAGTGTGGATTCATTTCGAAAACTCCTAAATATGTATCTTAGAATTCCCCCTCCTCTTGCCCTTTCAGTACCTACTCCCAAACCCTCTTCCCTTTATCCCAGTCTTGACCCTAAGACTTTGGCAGCTGTGGTTACAACTATTGAAACCACTACTAATCCCCTTCCTTCCCCTGAAGCCCTAACACAGAACCTAGGTACTTTAGGTGCCATGGTAGGACTACCACATGATACAGAGTCTGACATAGAACAAGAGGAAACCTTTGAATCCAGCACATAATTGGCAAAATAAAACCCCTATGTCTAAATTCAGTACATCCTCATGTTTGTCCACTACCAACCCCACCCATGCAGGATACTCTCCCCAAATGCAATCTTTTATTGGCCAATTTGACCCCCAATTTCAGAGCGTACTTACTAGGACCCGAGCTGGTAAAACTATTAAACCCCCTGCTAGATTTCAGATGCCCTATTTAATTGCAGGAAATAATGTCGTTATTATGCCCCCTGAAATAGGAACCTTAAATTCCATAATTAAGGGTTCCCCTAGTCCACGTGTTTCCCCAACAGCTACAACACGACATCTTAAAACAGGCGACACGAGGAATGCAATTAACTCAGGAAGATTACAAGCTGATCACCAACGGTGTCATGGGATATGCTGAGGACACTGGTTTTGATTGGACTCGTGCTCTCACTCCAACCCCCCCATGCTCCTCTAATGGGTGCCCCTATTACACTCCAAAATTTGCCTTTACAAATGTCGGCCCAGGTTGATGATATGTGGACAGAAGTTTGTGATGAATGGACTCGTAATTATGGAGCTCGTCGTTCCATGGTTGCAGCCATAGCATGCAAACAAAATGCCAAAGAATCTGTCACCAAATTCGTCCGGTTCCATAAGAACTGGAAGGAGGATGCCGGCATGACAATAGATGGAGATATGGGTAATCTCAGAGATGATACCCAGAGAATTGCTAAACAGGTTATTGATAACTGGCCAACTGTTATTCCTATTGATCTTAATAACAGGCTCCTTGTGAAAGATTCTGCTGGTTGCTTTGACCTGCAGCATTCAAAATATATGCTAGCTGCTTTTAACGGTCCTTCAGGTCCCAGAGGTCCCCCAGGTAATACTGGCCCTCGCCCTAAACAGACTTTTTATCGTCCTCGACACCCCATACGTTTCATTTGTGGTGATCCAACTCACTGGCATAACGGAGGTGGGTACAGGAACAAAGTCCAGGGGGTGGGATGGGGTAAGCGGCTGCGGGATAAGCAGCTCGAGGGTATCCCCCTTCTGCTCCTCGGGGCAGATGGTGGAGGATGGGCAGAGGCCAGCACTCTGCCCCGTTGCCAGCTCTTCTGCTGGGTAAGCGGACATTGGCACAGTGTCATCTTGCGGGGGTGGGAGGATAACTTCCTCTCTGGGCCACTCGGACCCTTTACGCGGCCCATTCTGGTCGCTTGGCACCTGCCGTGCTTCTTCCGACCTGGCCGGCTCGTCTACTGTGGTCCCGACGGGGACCCATGGGAGCATCTCGGGCTCCAATACTTCCGTGTCACTTGGACCGTCTGCTTCTTCGGCCAGACAGTCCCAGGTCATGGGGCTTAGGCCTGACTGCGGAGCCTCGTCCAACAACCTTCTGTAGGCCTTCTCAAGCTCCCATTCGCGCTCTACCAGGAACTCCAGTTCCTCGATCTCGAAGTCCTTGCTCTCGTATGAGAGTTCCTCTTCCCGGCGTTCCAGTATCTCCTCCAACCGCCACTCCAACTCCTCTCCAAACCCGGGGTCGTTGGCCATCCTTTCGTATAGCAGCCCTGTGCCGCCGTAGTGGAGGCCTGCGGTGGAGGCGCCGTCGATGGTGCGGGGTAGCAGGGGGCCTATTAACCACTGGGACGCCCGGTAAGCGGCGTCCAGTGCGATCTCCTGCTGAACCAGGTATTGGAGCTCTAACTCCCACTCCTCTGGGGGTCGGCCTTTCAGGAATGCTGCTCTGGCATTGTACTGCACTTTGTAGATGGCAGCGTCGGAGGGAACATTGACACCATGGTAGTCCCTTTCATGGTACAGTGCCTCGTACCAGAGTTCTTGGCGGATCTCGTCCCGCCACTCGGGCCCAGAGGGCTCAACTGTAGATCCATGATACCGATCCAGGCCCTCCTGTAGCCTTCTCGGGAATTCAGCCCTCGTGTCTGCGAGGGTGCTGGAACAGTGGCACCACCACTCGATGGGGAGGTGTGGCGTCCTCGGATGCAGCTCCAGGCGGGCTGTAAGCCTCCATCCAAGGGTCGCTGAGATGTGCAGTTTCCTCAATTAAGACTCCAGGCGAGCTGTAAGATAAAAAAGAAGTATCGCTGGGGGGTGTAGATTCCCTGGATGAAGCTCCAGTCGAGCTGTCAACCTCGAACCAGGGTTCTACAGGGTTGTGTTCAGGGGCAGGGTATTTAGTCCTTTTTGCTCGGAGCACCGCCATCCGCAGCTCGTGCTGACGGTCCTTCTCTTGCTCCTCTTCCTGCCGGATCTCCTGGATGGTGTTGTGTATAGCGGCTTCTGACGGGGCGGCTCCGAAGAGGGCTAGCCGCTGCCGCACTTTCCTTTGGAAGGGATCTTCTGGGACCAATGCCTGGGTGGGTGGTAAGGTTGGCGTGCACACGGCTCCCTGGTCCATTTCCTGCAGTTCCTCGATCAGGGCGGCTTTACTTTTTGAGCCCGGGGTGCCTCCTCGGCTCTCCAGGATGCCCCGCAGGGTGTCTTTTTTGTAGTTGGCGTACCCTGCCATGCTGAGTGCTTTTTCTGGGGGTTCAGAGAGCCTATCCTCACCGCTTGCCACCAGCTGGCTTGCTGTATCCTCCATCTTGGGGCATGAGATCCTTTGTTCTGTGAAACCATGCTGGGATGAGCAAAATGGCGACGGGGAAAAACACATACAAAACGGTTTCTTTCATACTTTTACAGTCACATCATACAGGGTACATTTTTATTACATTACACCAATAAAACCACATCTAGCAATAAAATAAGAGGTCCATAGGCTCAAACGCAAAACGAAAAGAGGAAAAATGGTCTTTTTTAGTCCTGTGGCTCGCTGAAAAGAGCTCTCATGTCCGTTCCGTGACAGACCCTTATATAGATAGAAATACAGATCTAATCTGCCCGATCTCCCATCTCTAATCTGCTACAAGACCCTTTCCTACCCCATGGATTCCTAAGCAAGGTCCCCTAGTCATGCTACCAGGTGATCTGGATGAATTTATGGAAGAATATGTTACTCTGTTGCTTAAAACATTGCATAATTTCCAAAGAACCGTCTCCTGCTGTTTTCCGCCCCTCTCCACAGAGCCTACTCACCATTTCTTCCCAGGAGATTGAGTGCTCGTGAAGGCCCTGCATCATCACAAAACCATTGATCCACCATATGGAGAACCGACTACAGTCCTCGCTGTAACCAGAACGGCCGTTATGACCGATGAATCACCTTCCTGGATCCATGCATCAAGGATAAAGAAAGCGCCATTCATCCCTGATGACTTCATTCCTAATCCACCTGTGACCTCAACCCCGGATGTGGAATCGCTGGCTCCTACTTCTAACTGACCACAGGTCCCTGGAGGGCAATCTGCATCTGTACGAGTGCCTGCGTCCGACTCCAGCTGGTAACCTCCTCCTGTGGCGGTATACCTCTTAAGAATCTGGAGTGTGGGCCTCAGCATCTGGGAAGCTGCCACCCTACCTGAATAGACTGCTTCCCCCAGCAGCTCCCTCATCCTATAACCTCCGATCCAGGACCACACCTTACTTGCTATACCACAATACAAAAAGACAGTGGCTCGGTCCTCATTTTCCTACAGAGCACCACAATTATGGAATAACCTCCCAGACACCATCAAATCTTCCCCCAGTCTTAAGTCACTCAAAAGCTCCTTACTAACATACCTCAATACAGAATGCACCTGTAAACCTGTAACCTAGGGACTATATTTCCTACATATTTTTCTGTTAATCTGTATATTTGTGGTTTTTTTTAATATCTTGCGTTGTATTACTTTGTATTTCTGTAACTGTAACACTTCAATGTTCTTGAACCCAGGACATGCTTGAAAACGAGAGAAATCTCAATGTATCCTTCCTGGTAAAATCCTTTATAAATAAACTAAATAAATTTGTAAGCCTCTGCTAAACTGTTGGCTGGTTTCCCAGCTGAAGAATAGTTTCCCCCCCCCATTTTATTTTTATGCCTATTAACTTTCCTATTTGACCTGAAGCGCAGTACCTTTTTTTTCTCTCCTCATTTACACAAACTGTCCATTTTTTTTATGAACTTTTCCTCCATCATAGAGGAATACATACTGTATTAACTCTGATTTTACACTTGCAGTGTCTATTGCTATAACTACTACAAAGATGTTTTGCTCTTTTTCCAAGAACTGTTTTATTTTTGTTGGTTCACTTTTAATCATCGTGATCTATCTAATCATACTTACTGGTTGTGACGGGGCGGCCGCCACTACGCCGTAGCGCAGTACAACAGTTCAAGTGTTTATTTGTGTGTTATAAAAATAAGGGCTAACGAACTTTTAATAAGTACCCCAATGTGATTTTCCCTGTTGTTCCCCGCTCGTTCAGAGCGCCGGAAAGTTCACCAGTCTATGAGTGCCCCGAGCCACCGCTAATTATGCCTGCCCAGCCGCCCAACCTTGTTCGCCTTGCCCCACGGAGCGGGTACCACATAGAAGAGCGCTTCTTGGCCAGTGTGCCCCCTAAAATAGGTTCTATCGGGGGTGTGAATTGCAGGTCGGAGCGCCCACGGGAACCCCGAGAACGGACCAGCGACCCTTGGCCTGGAGCGCGGCTGAAAATGGTGACTCTTGCTCGGGTACAGCTACCTGCCGAGCTTCCACCCTCCACCGCTTTTTGGAGTAAAACAGTCCAGGGGCCCAAGCTACATGGCTGTACCCAAAGCGTGCCGCCGCTCCAAGGGGATCACCCCAAAAACCAACGTAACCCCAAAGTCGGCCTGAAAGCCGCAGGGGGGGCCATGAGACAAAGGAAGCACTCACACCACAGGAGCGGCTCCGGGAAGGGGCCAGATGAGCTGGCGCCAAGCCCCAAGATAAGGGCTGCGCCCAGCAGAGGGGCCCCAGGTTAACAAAGGGAAATTGGGCAATGGCTCAGGGCAGAGGCAGAAATCACCCCGGGAGGGCTGAGGGCAGGCCAGGGGAGAACAATGCCTTTTTCTCCCATAAATACGCCTGTGTTCCCCATGCAAAATAAATCACTCTTGTTTGAACCTTTACTCCTGCCTCGGCTAGTAATTGGGGATAACAGGGCTTTGGGAACCGGGACGCTTCAAGGACTTCTCTACAGCGCTGCAACCTCGGGGTATACTATGAGGACCAGCGGCACCTCGCTACCACACTACCGACCTCCAGGTGTACTCGGCGCTGACGGCGGATCTACTCACCCCGAGTAGCGGGATCTGTCACACTGTTAGCTCATGCTACTATCAATGTTTTTGGGAAGATATTGTAGGTCCTCACATTATCTCCTTTGCCCGTCCTCCAGTTTTAATATGTGTTTGAAAAGAGACTTGCATCGACCTAATAACTAGGCACATGCTGCTCAGACTATATATGAACTTTCAGGTTTCAACAAGTCCTGCTTTGTATGGCCAAACCAACTAGTTCTAAATATGGCATACCATATGAGGGAGTTACTTTGAATCTTAGCAGTCTTTTTGATGATAATCTGTTTTCACTGCCTACATTTTCTAAAACTACTAACCATCCAGGTGCCACTTTTATCCGTGCTCCCCTTCTACAGGAACATTGCGGTACTGCAGTAATACAAATATTTTCAGGGTTATTCAGAGAGCGTGAAAAGCAGGAGAATGACTGGAGAATGAAAAATTCTAGGTCAAAATACCCGATTTGGAAAGTGAGATGAAAGGGAGAATTTTTCTGGTTTGGCTATTTTGACCTAGAATTTTTCATTCTCCTGCTTTTCACACTCTCTGAATAACCCTGATAGTATAAAAATACCGTGTGGAATGTAGCATCTTTTGGGAAATTTAACATGCGTAATTCCAACAGTCCACAAGATTGGACTTTGCAAGTGGAAGATGGCACATACTCTAGTATGATAATGGTTGCAACATATTATATTAATGCTTATGCTACCTTGCCTCTTAACCGCCCCTTTTATTGGTTATGTGGTAAATGGGTATATCTGGTAATACCTAGAACCTATATTGGTGAATGTGTTTTGGGTCTTATTGGTCCATCCCATACCATTAACCCTTATGTTCCGTCTGGTATGCGCATTAACCTTCATAACACTGTACATCGCTCTCGTCATTCTTCCATATCTGTCAAAACCTCTGAGGCAGAGCGATTTGGCGGGATCATGCTACCCGCATATGGTGTTGCTAGTTTGTATTCTAAAATGAACCTTTTTGTAGACTTAGTTGATGACATGTTTAATAACACTACACATGCTCTAGCAGTTCTTTCTGCTGAGCAACATCAAAGATTGTTCTGTCAGGGTGTATCAGTGACGTTGTAGGAGATTTCTGGGAGAGAAAGAGAGAGAAAGAGAGAGAAAGAGAGAGAAAGAGAGAGAAAGAGAGAGAAAGAGAGAGAAAGAGAGAGAAAGAGAGAGAAAGAGAGAGAAAGAGAGAGAAAGAGAGAGAAAGAGAGAGAAAGAGAGAGAAAGAGAGAGAAAGAGAAAGAGAGAGAGAACATTGGCAGCCTTGCAGGGAAAATATCAGTAAAATCGCCGACTTATATAGATTAAAAGATATTCAGAACTCTGATATATCAGAGTTGAATCCGAGTTCTGCATATCTCCAATCTTCATACCAGAGTTCTGTATATCTCCAATCTTTATACCTGATTCAACTCTGAGTTCTGTATATCTTTAATCTATATATCACTCACCATGTCAGAAAGACCAAAAAGGACAGGCAGACGCTCCCAGACACAGATAAGAGGGCAAGCAGCCGCTGTGTCGGAAGGCTGTGCCCCTGGTCGTCGTGGACGTGGTGCATCCTCTGCAGGGGCATGCTTGTCCTCTGCAGGCCGTCTTATGCTGCAGCAACATACAGAGGATTTGCAGGATTGGCTAACCAGGCCATCCTCATCCTCCGAGCCAGGCTTGTAGTGGTTTACAGTCCACCTCAGCTGCCAAAGCATCAAATGCAGCCTCCATGTCCACAGCTACTCCTGCCGTAGCCTCACCAACATACACAGAGGAGTCAGCTGAATTGTTTGACTACAATGACAGTGACATGCTGCTTGAGGATGCGCAGCAACTAGGGATGCACCGATACCACTTTTTTAAGACCGAGTACGAGTACCGATACTTTTTAAAAGTACTCACCGATACCGAGTACCGATACTTTTATTTAATATCATGTGACGCTTTCCAATAGGAACAGACCTCATATAAAAATTTATATGAGATTGACCGCAGCTCACATGGATTTGCCCCAGGTCTCATGGGTTTGCCCCCAGCTCACATGGGTTTGCCCCCAGCTCACATGGGTTTGCCCCCAGCTCACATGGGTTTGCCCCCAGCTCACATGGGTTTGCCCCCAGCTCACATGGGTTTGCCCCCAGCTCACATGGGTTTGCCCCCAGCTCACATGGGTTTTACCCCAGCTCACATGGATGTCCCCCAGGTCTCATGGATTTGCCCCCAGCTCACATGGATTTGGCCCCCAGGTCTCATGGATTTGCCCCCAGGTCTCATGGATTTGCCCCCAGGTCTCATGGATTTGCCCCCAGGTCTCATGGATTTGCCCCCAGGTCTCATGGATTTGCCCCCAGGTCTCATGGATTTGCCCCCAGGTCTCATGGATTTGCCCCCAGGTCTCATGGATTGGCCCCCAGGTCTCATGGATTGGCCCCCAGGTCTCATGGATTGGCCCCCAGGTCTCATGGATTTGCCCCAGGTCTCATGGATTTGGCCCCAGGTCTCATGGATTTGGCCCCCAGGTCTCATGGATTTGGCCCCCAGGTCTCATGGATTTGGCCCCCAGGTCTCATGGATTTGGCCCCAGGTCTCATGGATTTGGCCCCAGGTCTCATGGATTTGGCCCCCAGGTCTCATGGATTTGGCCCCCAGGTCTCATGGATTGGCCCCCAGGTCTCATGGATTGGCCCCCAGGTCTCATGGATTGGCCCCAGGTCTCATGGATTGGCCCCCAGGTCTCATGGATTGGCCCCCAGGTCTCATGGATTTGGCCCCCAGGTCTCATGGATTGGCCCCCAGGTCTCATGGATTTGCCCCGCTCGAACGCTGGGGAAGCTGGCCGCGTGCATGTAAAGCACGCGGCCAGCGTTCCCCTCCGGCGCGCCAAATACTCACCCTTCCTGAAGTTCCGGTCTCTGGGCAGTGATGCGGTCACGTAGCCGCCGGGCGCATCTGTGACGCTGCCTCCAGCCGAGAGGCCGCGTCACAGGAGCGCCCGGCGGCCACGTGACCGCATCACTGCCCAGAGACCGGAACTTCAGGAAGGGTGAGTATTTGGCGCGCCGGAGGGGAACGCTGGCCGCGTGCTTTACATGCACGCGGCCAGCTTCCCCAGCCCCGTGGATACCGGCAAGCCGGCCCAGCGCCGGCTTCCGGTATCGGCGGGATGTATCGGGCCGTTTGCACGAGTAACAAGTACTCGTGCAAACGGCAATATCGGCCCCGATACCGATACTAGTATCGGTATCGGTGCATCCCTAGCAGCAACTACAGTGCTCTGATTCAAACTGAGGTTGAGGAAGGGAGTATAATCAACCTAGAGGGAGGGGGTGCCAGTGACACACAAATAACTGGCACTCATGTTGCCCCAGCAGCTGCAGCATACTGCCAAGTTGGCCCCAGTGACGATGAGATAGGGGGTGATGACGATGATGAGGTCACTGACTCCACCTCGGTGCCTAATCGAACAGAGGAGTCAAGTGAGGAGGAGTAGGCACAACAAACACGAGGCACAACATCCTCTATGAGCAACCGTAGCCAGTCCAAGGCATCAGAAGTCACAGCTGCTCAGGTGCAGAGCGCTGCTGTCTCAAAGCACATGTACAGGAAGTCTGCTGTCTGGGAGTTCTTTAAGAAATGTGCAGCAGACCGCACCGTTGCTATTTGTAATCTATGTCAGAAGAGGATCAAGCGTAGGAAAGACATCCCACACTTGGGTACCACGTGCATGAGGCGACATATGACCACCTGCCATGCATCCCATTGGCACAACACTTTGCATAGGTCCTCCTCCTCATCTGTCTCTACCCCCACTATATGTCCTGCCATGTCATTGCCTACAACCTCCACTGACAGGGATGATGCTACAGTAATGGGTGTACCAGGTCCTTCCTCAGAATGTGACAGCATCCCATCAGCTGAAGATTTACGCACTCATATTACGTTGCCCCAGCTGCTGCAGCGTAAGAAAAAATATAGTCCCAACCATCCCCAAGCACAGCGTCTAAATGCCAGCTTAGCAAAATTACTCGCATTACAGCTGCTGTCTTTCCAGCTGGTGGACTCTGCTTCCTTCCGTGAATTTGACGAATGTGCTGTACCACAGTGGCAGGTTCCAAAACGCCATTTCTTTTCACGGAAGGCCATTCCAGCACTATACCAGCACGTGGAAGACAATGTTATGGAGTCATTGGGAAAGGCAGTCAGCAGCAAGGTGCACATTACTTTAGACACGTGGTCCAGCAAGCATGGACAGGGCCGTTACATTTCCTTCACGGCACACTGGGTAACTCTGCTTGCAGCTCTGAGGGATCCAGGACAGGGCTCTGTGCTGGAGCTTGCTCATCCACCACACCTCCAGAAAGCTGCTTATATGAGGTCTGTCTGCTCCACCACCTCCTCCTTCAATGTCTCTGGCGAAGTGGCAGTTAAACCGACGTGTGGCAGGGGCTACGCAATGGCTCAAACAAAAAGATGCCATACTGTGCTTGAGCTGGTTTGTTTAGGGGACAGAAGCCACACCAGGCCAAAAATTCTGTCAGCTCTGCAGGGGCAGAGATGGTTAACACCACGCCAGCTTCAGCTGTGAATGGTCGTCTGTGATAATGGCTGCAACCTTCTCTCCGCCCTACGCCTGGGTAAATTGACGCATGTACCATGCCTAGCACACGTCCTAAATCTGGTGGTACAGCGTTTCCTAACCAGGTACCCAGGGCTGGCACAGCTTCTCAGCCAGGCCAGAAAAGTCACAGCCACTTCAGACGGTCATTCCCAGCAAGTGTTCGCCTGGCAGAGATTCGAAACGAATTCCACCTTCCCACAAACCGCCTTATCTGTGACATGCCCACCAGGTGGAACTCAACATTGGCAATGCTGCAGCGTCTGCACAAGCAGCAGAGGGCCATCAATGAGTACCTGTGTGAGTATGGAACAAGGACAGATTCAGGTCAACTTGGTTCCCCCCCACAGTGGCTGATGATCAAGGATGCATGCACTGTACTGTCACCATTTGAGGAGGCAACGAGGATGGTGAGCAGGGACAGTGCATGCATCAGTGACACAATTCCTTTAGTGTTCCTGCTGGAGCACACTCTGCGGGGAATTATAGATGTGGCTCTAGAGGCAGAGCAGCAGGAGGAAGAGGAGGCCTTCCCTAGCTCTCAAGGCCCCAGTCTTTATGCAGACAGCATTCCTGCGGGTCCTCAGATCAGACAGGAGGAAGATGAGGAGGAGGAGGAATATTTAAGTCGTGGGGGCATTGAAGGTGGGGATTCCTCAAGGGAGGGTTTTGTGTGCCCAGAAACCCAAGGACTAGTATGTGGCTGGGAGGAGGAAGTGCACGATGGGGGTAATCCTCATTGACCAGGAAGGACCCCAGGATTTGTGCTATCAAGGAGAGGGATCATTACTGGTTGGGAAGCCTTCTTGATCCACGATACAAGGGTAAAGCTGCAGAGCTCATCCTGCCCACACAGAGGGAGGACAGGATGAAACAACTTGAGGACGCTCTAAAGCGACACTTGTGTAACACCTTTCCAGGCACAGGTAGGTTACCAAGTGATGACACAGGTGCTTCTGAGGCTGCAGATGATTAGAGGAAGAGCAGTGAAGGCCGGAGCTGCTTTGACTGATGCCTTTAAAAAAATAAAAAAAAATTTAGTCCACGACACCCAGGGACATCAAATGTAGGCACCGACTGCCAGCGTCTTCACCGTATGGTGCAGGACTACCTAGGGGCAAGGGCAGACCTGGATACGTTTCCAGCAGATGATCCACTGGCTTACTGGGTGTTGAGATTGGATCACTGGCCAGAATTTAGTCAATATGCTATGCAGCTACTAGGTTGCCCTTCATCCAGCGTGCTTTCTGAAAGGACGTTCAGTGCCGCTGGAGGTTTTGTCATAGACAAAAGAATGCGTCTGTCCACCGACTCTGTAGACCGGCTGACATTTATAAAAATGAATCCGTCCGGGATCAGCAGCTATCAATCCCCTGATGCTGACGTAACTGAATAGATCGGGATCTCTTCTGCATTCCCAAAACTTCCACAATACCACAGAGGGGTTACGGTGTGAAGGCACTTGCTGCCACCAAAGGCAAAATATTGGGGTGCACTGACGCCTGTACCAGATTCATATTTTAATACTGGACCGCAGGGTCCAACCCTGCACTCTTCCACAATACCACAGAGGGGTTACGGTGTGACGGCACTGTTGCCGACACTAAAGGCCTAACTTTAAAGCACCTATTGTTACTTTCATCCAAAGCCTGCATAAGTTTCACCATAATTTAGCCAAAAAAAAAATCACTAAACTTGTTCTGCGTGTCCTAAATCGTCTCCTCTTTTCATACAGGCTGCCGCCCCAACCAGTTTATGAATAGATTGAAATGTCATTTTTTTGGTTTCTATACATCCTACAAATCCGCCACTTTACGGGCAGGTTATGGGGACCTCCTAGGCACGATATTTGAAGGAATTTTTCTTTTTTTATTCTTAACCTTTATTTCATGGAAAACTCACTGTTCCTTTAAAAAAACATTTTTACTTTTTGTCCTAGTTTCCTGTCCCCCAGGTCACTACCCGGACCCCCATACACCTTTTATGGCAAATATCTAGCATATATGCCCTCTTGGAGGGCAATCTAAAAAAAAAAAAAAAAATTTGAACGTTCGGGTCCAATTGACTTACATCGAGTTCGGATCGTGTTCGTGAAAGGTATTTTAATATGATAGGTAGTGTGAAATCCACCCCCCCCCATTATAAGTGTCAAACCCTGCAAGTCTTTTACTTGCATAGGATGTCAGCCTGTGGAATTTAGCCATTTCCTTTGTGTTCAGGAAAGGGTGTGTGAACAGTGTATGCTAGAAAAAGCCATCTCTGAATCAAATGTAGTAATTTTTGTCTCACTGTTGGTTAAACTCTGGACGTAGAAATGTATCTGTATGCTGATTGGCTATAAGTTCTTTGAAATCTAATAAAAAGCCTGTCTAAGGAAGGATATTTCAGACAGGACTGACGCTACATTGCTTTGTGGCCGATTTTGTTGTCTCTCGCCATGGTGCAGCGCCGCGCCCTGTTTTCAACTTTGATATATAAGAAGAAACTTGAAAAAGGTTTATTGAAATTTCATAAAATGGTAATTATAGGGAGTTTGTTTTTGTTTGCTTTAAATCCAAATTTATCTGTTCGAGTTCGAACTTTTGAAATTATTCGAGTTCGAAGTCGAACCGAACATCCCTAATCACAAACCACCTGCCATTTATGTCCATAAAAACAAACGTTTCTCTTGGAATTTATTTATCTTATGTACAAAGTATATGCTCATGTTTGGTATTACTGGAAAGGTCAGATTCCAGCCTTCAATGACCTTTGAACAGACCAAGTAGGGTGTATGGAACTGGAGAAACAGGGGTTCAGTTGCTCCCTCAAGACTCTCCATGTATGCGAGTTCCTCACTCTGCTGTTTACCTATCAGTTCCAGTGTGTTTCAGTTCCTGTTCCACCCTTATCCAGATTATGTGTTGTGCATCTTCCATGTGTGCCTGTTCCTGCAGCTCCTGAGTCCCTGTACTGCTCCTTATTGCATGTCTACCTGCCAGATCTTGTGTTCTGCATCCAGTGAGTACCTTCAGCCCCCTCCTGTGTTCCTCTCCTCATCCCCCACTGTACACCTGCTGATGGGAAACATTTCCTAATTCCTCATTCACCTTCCTGTATACGAAACGCCCTGCTGTGCATCTTGTGCTTCTACAAATTAATCCTGATCGGTTACACTATCAAGTCTATTCACTAAAGGGTGAAGTCAGGAGAATTGACAGAAGTGAAAAATCTAGGTCAAAATAACTATATCAGAAAAATCCTCCCATTTATCTAACTTAGATTTTTCACTTGTCCCAATTCTCCTGAATTCACCCTTTAATCTCCTGCATTGAGGCGCTCGCCCGTTACCCTGCCGCACGATCATGACAGATACTGTACACAAAGATTATAATTAACCATCTCTTACCCGGTGTAATAACAGGCTGGTGATCCTCCATCATGACGTCCTCATAAAGATCCTTGTGTCGCTCTACATACTCCCACTCCTCCATGGAGAGATAGACAGTGACATCCTCACAGCGTATAGGAACCTGACACACACAATGACACAGTCACCATCCAGACACATGCCTTGGTGTTAGTGTATTATGTCCCATTCCCAGCAGCCTCACCTCTCCAGTCAGCAAACGGATGATCTTATTGTTCAGCTCCAGAATCTTCTCATGGTTTTGCTCATGAATTCCTGAGTGAGGTGGAGGCTCCGTATTGAAGCTTTGGCTCCTGCAGTATCCTCCTTCTGATATTTGGGGACGGCTGCTGTCACTGACCATCTCATGGATCTTCACCACCATGTGATCCTAAACGAAACAAAAACTAAGTGATTTTGACGCTAGTGCTAGCAAGTAGAGTTGCTGCAAGGACAAAATATACAGAAATTTAAAATGAACAAAATATCATAGTCCTCGCGCAAGAAAGTCCACAAAGGGTTCTTCTACTCCTCATGTAGCCTAGATAGCAGACAATAGGGAGACATATTGCACAGTACGTCTGTATCCAAGTATCCACATCTAGTGCACAAAAAGAACCTACTCACTCATATATGAGCCATTAGTCAGTCGGCTCTAAACTTTTATATCGTGTATGATTGGACACTCCTGTATCCTCACCACCGCCAAGTCATCTATTGGTCCAGGTGTTCGGATAACCAGAAGGATCTATGCTGACATACACAGCTCACACTCTTTAATTCTGCAACTTCTTTCTTCACACAGTATCCATCTATCATCGCCCTCTGCCACAGGGCCTGCATTTGGACTCTGCGGTCCCACCTGCCCACGCCATCCACTGCCGGTCACATGACCTGCAGTATCTCGCCTCTCGCGAGATCCAGCAGGTCGGCGGAGTGATCGCAAAGGGAGACTGGGGGACTATTTTCACCCAGTCTCCGTCTGCTCCCAGCGGCCAGAAGAAGCAGATCGAACCACCGATCTCGCCGCAGGATGGGAGGAGAGTACGTGATTTTTTTTTTTTTTTAGCTGGTGCTGACTGATTCTGCAGAAGCTGTAGCTCTTTGCGCTCCCTATACTTTACATGGGGAGCGCAAAAGTCCAGTAACCTCGCACTGAAAAGCGCAAGATCCGAATCACTAACAGGTATGTTAACCCTTTAGCGTCTGGAATGTAATATGGTGCGCCCGCTCTAGGACCACCAGAGCCAACGTTAACGCTCACACAGCTTATACGTTGAATCCTATGGGATTCCCATTTTAAAACCTGTCAGACTGAAACACCTGTAAATGTAGGGCCCTACTACATTCTTCACGCAAACGATAACGCATGTGCATTAACGCGAGGGGCAAAACCCTTTGTGCTGAACGTCGTATTACAATCTCAGCGCAACAAACGTGCGTATACGTCTACCGCGGGTGAACCTGCGCGAGCTTACTGTACTTTGCGCGTCCTATATTTAACATTGTGAGCGAAAATGCGTTTGTAATACCATCCGCGTACCAGCGCACAATCTACGCGCAGTTTGTAACGCACAGCCTTTGTGCGCATAATTTTAGCAACTCCTGAAAGCTGGTGTTAATTGCAAATCTGACGGACCTGGCCGAAACCAAATACACCAGCCCAAAAAAATAAAATACGCAGCAAAGTATAGTTACACATTCTACACATACCAAAATCAATAAATTTGAGAAGTTGTGCGTGTTTTGTTTTTTTGATACAGCATATATGCGCAGATTGATTTTGACAGGCGCAAAAACTTAACGTGAGACAATTAAGGTTCTTAATTGATTGACTGAATCGCGTGAAAAAAAAAAAAAAAAAACAGTCCGCACACTTATTTCTGCGCGCAATGCCACTGCGCGAGCGTTTTTTGCACGTTATTTTTTGACGGATGGAAAAATGTGCGAGGATTGTAATACCAGCGTTGATTTACACACGTTAATGTTTGATGCTTCGCGCAAAAATTCACGCGTCTACCGTGCATTTTTACGTGAAGAATGTAATAGGGCCCGTAGTGTATAACAGTGTGTGTATATATATATGCATGTATATTATACACACACACACACACACACACACACACATATGTTTTTGCCTTTCAGGTGGTGGGGATAGTGGAAATCTTGGGCGAGTTCCCTCATTTTTTCCCCAGGACTTGACCCCTGGGTATAAACATGTCCCCCCCCCCCCCATGATTTTGTGTATGTATCAGTGTGTTATCTCCATAGTGTGCTGTATAATGTGCTGTAACCTTTATTTACAGCATGACAGGCATTAATATGATTCTACTACTGATCTGCCTTTGAAATGTCTCCTGGCTCACACAGCTCCAGGGGGATTTAATATCAGCAGGAATATGGCAATCTCATGGAATCTCTTACCTCTCCAGTCAGCAGAAAGATCATCTCCAGAGTTAGATCCAGGATCCTCTGGCTCAGCGGATCCCTGGCTGTGTCTGGATTCATTTTCACTGGTTACCCGGACGCCCGGATCTTGTGGAGGAACAAGTAGAGGAGCCGCGATGTGTCTTGAATTAGAGAATAAAAACACGCATGTCAGAGCTGAACTGGTTTTGTCTGAAGCGGAGGGGATATACGGTGTGTGTGCACGGCGTGAGAGGCCGGGAGGACGCGGCGTTCAGAGTCATTACAGCGCCGCTTTATAGAGGCCGGGAGGACGCGGCGTTCAGAGTCATTACAGCGCTGCTTTATAGAGGCCGGGAGGACGCGACATTCATACAGAGTCATTATAGCGCCGCTTTATAGCACCAGGGGGAGTTTGGATAGGGTTAGTGGGACCTGCCTGCGAGGAGCCGCACACTGTAACTCCCATGATCCTCAGCCAGAGGAAATGTCCCCATGTTTAAAGTGACGCCAGAGCGCCTCCCTGCGCAGGGTCTCGCACGGTGCTGTAATGGAGCTACGCAGCTATGAGGGCAACGCCATGACTGTCCCACAATGACAAGAGACAGCTTTCCGTGCAATAAATAGCATGTGGAACATGGCACCCACACATACCTGAGCCTCCTCTCCCAGGGCACCAGCTCTGTCTGTACTACTCCTGTTTGTGTCCTCTCCAGTCACATGGGGGTGTGAGCAGCCTCATGGAGCCCAGAGTAAGGGGTCAGGGCCGGATATTCCCTACACAGCCTCAGCTTCTCACACACAATTACCTGCAACCAGGGGAATAGACGCACGCTGATGACATCACAGCTCATGTGACTGGTTGCAGGGGTGTCGTGCTGCTGGCATTTATCTTTTGTGTTTTGAACTCTGCAACACTAGTTTGGTAAAGCATTAGAACAAGCGATACTCTTCCTCTCCATCTTCATGGTTTCAGAGCTCAATAATAAAAACAGGATCCAGGCTGCAGGTCAGAGCTAGTTTATATTTCTTAATATACAAATATTTTTGGAAATTTGGATTCACATTTTGCTCCATAAAGATCCTACAGAGCAAACACATTGTGAAGCTGCTCTGTCTCCTGTATTTAGTCCTTTGGTTTTGTCTGCAACATAAATATATAGAGCTCAGGATCCACTAATTCCCCACATACTCATATATAGAGCTCAGGATCCGCTAATTCCCCCTATACTCATATATATAGAGCTCAGGATCCGCTAATTCCCCGTATACTCATATATAGAGCTCAGGATCCGCTAATTCCCCGTATACTCATATATAGAGCTCAGGATCCGCTAATTCCCCGTATACTCATATAGAGCTCAGGATCCGCTAATCCCCGTATACTCATATATAGAGCTCAGGATCCACTAATTCCCCGTATACTCATATATAGAGCTCAGGATCCGCTAATTCCCCGTATACTCATATAGAGCTCAGGATCCGCTAATCCCCGTATACTCATATAGAGCTCATGATCCACTAATTCCCCGTATACTCATATATAGAGCTCAGGATCCGCTAATTCCCCCTATACTCATATATAGAACTCAGGATCCGCTAATTCCCCGTATACTTATATATAGAGCTCAGGATCTGCTAATTCCCCGTATACTCATATATAGAGCTCAGGATCCGCTAATTCCCTGTATACTTATATATAGAGCTCAGGATCTGCTAATTCCCCGTATACTCATATATAGAGCTCAGGATCCGCTAATTCCCCGTATACTCATATATAGAGCTCAGGATCCGCTAATTCCCCGTATACTCATATATAGAGCTCAGGATCCGCTAATTCCCCGTATACTCATATATAGAGATCAGGATCCACTAATTCCCCGTATACTCATATATATAGAGCTCAGGATCCGCTAATTCCCTGTATACTCATATATAGAACTCAGGATCCGCTAATTCCCCATATACTCATATATAGAGATCAGGATCCACTAATTCCCCGTATACTCATATATATAGAGCTCAGGATCTGCTAATTCCCGTATATACTCATATATAGAGCTCAGGATCCGCTAATTCCCCATATACTCATATATAGAGCTCAGGATCCGCTAATTCCCTGTATACTCATATATAGAGCTCTGGATCCGCTAATTCCCCGTATACTCATATATAGAGCTCTGGATCCGCTAATTCCCCGTATACTCATATATAGAGCTCAGGATCCGCCTATTCCCCGTATACTCATATATAGAGCTCAGGATCCGCTAATTCCCCGTATACTCATATATAGAGCTCAGGATCCGCTAATTCCCCGTATACTCATATATAGAGCTCAGGATCCGCTAATTCCCCGTGTACTCATATATATATAGCTCAGGATCCACTAAATAAGATGTTGGTCCATATTGACATGATGGCATCACATAGTTGGTGCAGATTAGGGATGAGCCGAACACCCCCGTGTTCGGTTTGCATTCGAACTCGAACAATTTCAAAAGTTTGAGTTCGAACTCGAACCGAACTCGATGCAAGTCAATGGGACTCAAAAGTTCGGTTTTTAGAGTGCCCTGCAAGATGGCATATATGCAAAATATTTGCCATAAAAGGTGTATGGGGGTCCGGGTAGTGCCCTGGGGGACAGGAAACAAGGACAAAAAGTTTTAAAAAAAAACGTTTTTAAAGGGACAGTGAGTTTTCCATGAAATAAGGGTTAAAAAATAAAAACCAAAAATTCCTTCAAATATCGTGCCTAGGAGGTCCCCATAACCTGCCCGTGAAGTGGCGGATTTGTAGGATGTATAGACACATTTAAAAACAAAAAAATGACGTTTCAAATGACGGTAAATGCTTTTCCTTTAATCTATTCATAAACAACTGCTTGGGGCGGCAGTCTGTATGAAAAGACATTTTAGGACGCCCAGAAAAAGTTTAGTGATTTTTTGGCTAAATTATGGTGAAACTTATGCAGGCTTTGGATGAAAGTAACAATAGGTGCTTTAAAATTGGGCCTTTAGTGTCGGCAACAGTGCCGTCACACCGTAACCCCTCTGTGATATTGTGGAAGAGTGCAGGGTTGGACCATGTGGTCCTATATTAAAAAGCTATGAATCTGGTAAAGGCGTCAGTGCATCCAAATATTGTGCCTTTGGTGCCAGGCCAGCAAGTGCCGTCATACAGTAACCCCTCTGTGGTATTGTGGAAGAGTGCAGAGTTGGACCCTGCGGTCCAATATTAGAATTATATGAATCTGGTAATATAGGCGGGCGTCAGTGGCAGTGCACCAAAATATTACTGCGCTATAGTGTATGGCAGGATGGAAGCGCACCAGCAGTAACAAGCAGTGGAATATATCAGACAGGGATACAGAGCGAGAGTAGTTGTTATAATAAAACCAGCTCAACAACGTTTAGGCACTAGTACTGCGCTTCTGTATATGGTGAGAATTGGCGCACACCAGTCCCGGCGGCTCTGCGTCATCACGCTGCGCCCTGCCCCCTGAACACTTACAGCTGCGCTGGGTGCCGCCAGAGCTCCTGGCATTTGGCCAGCTGGCGGCACCATGCGTCCGGGCCCCCCCCCCCCCGATCGCCACCCAGGGCCCTGGATATCACAATATTACAATCCAAACGTAAACGGGTTAAGTAACCAAATTTGTAAGAAGAATAATTAATGGAGCATATGAATCCTCACACTGCCGGGCAACACCTTAAGGCCCGGTTCAGTTCACACCTAAGCGTTTTACAGCGCGTTCCTGCACGCTGTAAAACGCATAAACAGGGAAATCCCATTATTTGCTATGGGACCCGTTCATACCTGGGTGTTTACAGCGCGCAGGAACGCGCTGTAAAACGTCCTACGCCCAAAGAAGTACAGGAGCTTCTTTGGGGCGTATTGCAGCGCGTTCACTCTGCAGTCTATGGCCGTGAACGTGCTGCAATGCGCGTTCACATGTTTTTTACGTTTGCGCGATACGCGCGTTAAAAAACGCACGTATTGTGCGCATAAAAAAACCCCGCAGGTGTGAACCCAGCCTTACAGTATAATTAATGCAGCATATGATTCCGCACACTGCCGGGCAGCACCTCTACAGTATGTGGATCCAGGAATCAGGTGAGTATTTGAAAGAAAAAAAAAAGAGTTTTATTTTATGTTGCTGGGCACATTTAAAAATGTCCTCGGATTTTATTTTTTTTAAAAATGTGTCGCCTTACCTTAGCCTGGTGGTCAGTGGATCCTGGTTGGGCAGAAGGGTGGTCTGACGTGGCTCCCTCCCTGGAGTCCCTGCGCCACCTCTCTGCCACATGCAACCTAGATCCTGGTTGGGCGGAAGGGGGGTCTGCCGTGGCTCCCTCCCTGGAGTCCCTGCGCCACCTCTCTGCCACATGCACCCGGCTGGCCAGCCCGCAGTTGCAGCTCTGTAATCTTGCAGCCGCATGCTCCTCAAGTCAAGGGGTCCTTGGGAGGGAGTCTCCGGCGGGCTGCCCTCTACAGTGCCTGATTTAGAGGGCCTCGTCTGACTGATGTTTTAGCAACAAGAATGTTTTATCTCATAGGCTTCAATGTTAAAAATATTCCCATTTTAATTCAATATCTAATAAACCATTGCTTATAATATTCTGCAGTAAAGAGTCTTTAGATTTAAGCATTTTTTATACTTTTTTTTAAAAAAAAATCGAACTCGAACCGAACACGCCAAAAAGCTCGAAGTTCGCGAACTTGCTCACGGCCAAAGTTGGAATTGAACTCCGATCCGAACAGCTCATCCCTAGTGCAGATTTGTCCGCTGCACATCTATGATGCAAATCTCCCATTCCGTCATATCCCAATGGTGCTCCATTGGATTCAGATCTGGTGAATGTGGAGGCCGTTGGAGTACAAAAAACTCATTATCATGTTCAAGAAACTAGTTTGAGATGATTTGAGCTTTATGACATAGTGCATTATCCTGCTGGAAGTAGCCATCAATAGATGGGTACACTGTGGTCATAAAGGGATGGACATGGTCAACAACAATAGGTCACGGCATTTAAACAATGCTCAATTGGTACTAAGGGGACCGAAATGTGAGAAGAAAACACCCCCCACACCATTACACAACCACCACCACCAGCCTGAACCGTTGATACAAGGCAAACTATACCCATGCTTTCATGTTGGTTATGCCAAACTGTGACCCTACCATCTGAATGTCCCAACTGAAATTGAGACTCATCAGACCAGGCAACATTTTACAGTCTTTTATTATCCAACTTTGGGGAGCTTGTGCGAGTTGTAGCCTCAGTTTCCTGTTCTTAGCCAACAGGATTGGCACCCGGTGTGGTCTTCTGCTGCTGTAGTACATCTGCTTCCAGGTTGGACGTCTTGTGCGTTCAGAGATGGTATTCTGCAGACCTTGGTTGTAACAAGTGGTTATCTGAGTTACTGTTGCCTTTCTATCATAATAACCTTCCTGGCGGTCTAATTTTTTTGAAAAACTGCGTCTAAAAGCGGTATTTTTTTTCCCCCCCAGCGGTATTCCCGAGTGTGTCTCTGGGTTAAATTCCTATGCTAGAAGCGGTAACTCGAGCAACACTCAGGATGCCACTGGATACATCTCCTCTCCCTGCGTTCCCTCGATGTCCCCCACAGCCTCCTCCGGCGATCGCGACCTTCATACTTTCTGGTTCCCTCCTCGCGAGAAGAAATCCGAGAAGTATGAGATCGCGATCGCCGGAGGAGACTGCGGGGATCAGCGAGGGAGCGGTAATGTAAACAGTCCGAGTGTGTCTCGGGGTTACCGTTCTCAGCGGTGAAATTAAACCCCGAGACACACTCAGGATAACCGTCAGGGGGGTTAAACCAGTCTGCTCATTCTCCTTTGACCACAATAAGACATTTTCGTCCACACAACTGCCGCTCACTGGATATTTTCTTATTTTCGCACCATTCTCTGTAAACCCTAGAGATGGTTGTGCGTGAAAATCCTAGTAGATCAGCAGTTTTTGAAATACGCAGACGAGCCTGTCTGGCACTGTAATATCTTCATATGACTGATGCAGAGACAGGTGGTGGATGAATTACTTATTCTCTTTATTCGCTGGTACAGACACAGCTCTCCCACTCAGGAAACTGACAACAACAACCCCTGACCCGGAAACATATTTACATAACAGAAAACAGGTAACACAAACAACTATGCCCTCTAGTGGTAAATAAGTATAACACTGATCTACTACATCCCCTTCCCTCTGATAACACTAGTTTCAGAAATGCAGTTCACATGTCCATAGGCACACCAAAACTTCAACTAAACTCGGGTAGACTACCTCCGTCCCAGGATGCATTCTTGTCCTGTGGCTGGGGAACTCACTACTAAGCTAAGCATAACTGATGGATACAGTAATGCTACTATAGCTTCCAATTTGCAATCCGATGGTTACAATCAATTCTAAAACAATTGAGATACATGCATTTGAGTTACAATTACTGGGTAAATATACCATAGCTCAAGAACCAGCCACTTTTTATCTGTGTTGGGGTATTTTTGTGGAATCTTTTTATATATTATAATAAAAGTAAATTTTTAGTACTATCAGAAATGTGGTTTGGGAAGACTTTTTCCTCCTTGTGAGGAACTGTGTTTTGTTTTCAAATTGGGTGTTTAATCACCAGTCCTCCCATCATATAACGGTTCTCTGTGAGAAACATTGCCCTCTGCGGAGGTCAATAATATCCCTTTACTACTACTATAAGCTAAGCATAATCCTGCAGGTACGTTGGTGCTTTCTTCAGTCTGGTGGATCTCCTTAACTCTTGCTGCTCCTCCACACCTGGAGACTCCGACAGCTGTTCCGTTGGAAGCTCTCCCGTCTGCGCCCCATTACCATCTTCTGCAAGAACGTCATCAGAAGGGGTGCCAGCCGCACCCTATCCGGCATTAATTGGTTCTCCAAACCCGACGGTGTCCCCGGAGATACAATATGTCTAGTTCTCACCTGGTCAATATGACGACGCACAATCTGGCCATTTCCAAGTGTGACACAGGCATGACACAGGTCCCGTCTTTTCCTGAATTGTCCCCGGAATCCAGGCAGGTCCCACACTAAAATTTCTAGTGTAAACTATGTCTCCTTCCATTAGATATCTCTCCTTAGCATGTTGATCATGATAAAGCTTTTCCTTCAACTGTTTTTCCTGCATTTGACCTTTTATAATCTGGATGTTTTAGGTCCAAGGTGGAAAGCAATTTTCTTCCACACAACAGTTCTGCAGGCGATTTTCCAGACGTCGTCTGAGGAGTTATCCTGTAACTAAACAACGCTCTAGCCAGCCTGACCTCAATGGAATCTCCTGAGCTTTTTTTCATCAGGCCTTTAAATGTCTGCACTGCCCTTTCTGCCAGTCCATTGGACGCTGCATGGTAAGGTAAGGTGCTGTGGTTACGTGTTTAATACCATTTCGGGCCATAAACTCTTGAAACTCCATACTTGTAAAACTGCTGCCATTGTCTGATACCACCATTTCGGGTATTCCATGTTGACTAAAATTCTGTCTGAGATATTGAACAGTTACTGCGGTGGTGGATTTATTTAAGGGGTACACCTCTATCCATTTAGAGTAAGCATCCACCAAAAACATCTTACCCATCCATGGGCCAGCATAATCAATGTGAATTATTTTCCATGGGAGGCTTGGTACTTCCCAAGGATGTAAAGGTGCACACTGGGGAAATTTTGATTTTCTTGGCACAAGGTGCAAGTTTTCACAATTCCTTCTATATCGGCATCCATCTTCGGCCACCACATATAGCTCTGCGCAAGTCCTTTCATTCTGATTGTGCCTGGATGATTGGTGTGTAACTGTTTCAGTAGGTCTGTACAACCTGGGGGTGGAATGACTACTCGGGCACCCGACAAGACACAACCGGCCCGCACACTCAGTTCCTCTTTCCTTTTTGCATAAGCTCCAAACATTGTTTTATCCACTCTTTTTGGCCATCCTCTGAGGACAAACTCTCTAACCCACGCCAAAACGGTATCCGTATCTGTCTATTTCCTCACGTGTTCGGCTTTAATCAATGGTACACCATTTTCTTCCAACAGAAGTACTCTCTCTTCCTCAGCAGAAGTCTCCACCTCATCTCCTGCCACCGGCAACCGGCTCAAGCCATCTGCATTTTGATGATCCTTTCCTGCTTTGTACACAATAGAGTACTCATATCCACATAACGTCACAGCCCATCTCTGAATGCGGGGTGAGGCCATCTGTGGCACCTCCTTCAGTTCACTAAATAATGAGATCAGTGGTTTATGGTCTGTTACGATGGTAAATTGTCTCCCATACAAGTATGTGTGAAACTTTTTTACCCCAAAAATCACAGCAAGGCCCTCCTCACTTTGGGAATACTTTTTCTAGCTGCATTCAGGTTCCGTGAGACGGACCCTATTGGCCGTTCTGTTCCTTCCTCCAGCCTGTGTGACAACACCACCCCCACGTCATAAGGGGAAGCTTCACAAGCCAGGATAATGGGTTTGTTGACCTCATAATGCACCAACAAGGCATTCGACTGGAGAAGATTTTTGGACTTTTCAAAGGCCTCTTTTTGCTCACAACCCCAGATCCATTTAGTCTCTTCCTCAATAGTGCGTGCAACGGTGCTAGTAAGGTAGAAAAACCTGGAAGGAATTTATGGTAACAGTTCAGTAGGCCCAAGTAAGCCTTTAGTTCACTCACAGACTGTGGTGTGGGCGCTTCTTGTATGGCCTGGACCTTTTCCGCAACTAGCTGCACACCTGCAGCACTGATCTTGTGACCCAGAAAAAACACTTCCCTTCCCAGTAATTCACACTTACTCCTTTTCAGTCTCAGTCCACTTTTTTTAGCCGAGACAAGACTTCCTCTAGATTTATTAAATGTTCCTCCTTGCTGGCGCCAGTAACTAAGGCTAGGGTCAGACTAACGCATTTTTCACGTTGTCCGTGAAAAAGTGCGTTCGAACGAATGGACTTATTTTTTCACGGAATACGCAATAGCGGTCATACGATGCGCAGTTTCATCCGTGATTTTGTACGGATCATCAATAAAACACTTTTTGGGTCTGGACGTTATGTTGGCCGGACATTAGCAGCGTCTGACGTCTCCTAATCACGCACACACGCCGCTAGCGGACGCAGCGCACTCTGTACGTCAGTACTAGTGGTTTCACGTTCTCTAAAAAATGCGTTTGTTTGCCGCTTGCGTTGCGCGGCCGCACTTTTGTGCGACTGTACTTCGTATATTGGCCGTCATTGCCCGGCATCTGCTGCTAGCACGGCCGTGATTATGTGCGGCTGCACGCGCGTTCGCACTGCCTCAATCTGACCCTAGCCTAAAATGTCATCTAAGTAGACTGCGACATTCGGCATATTTTGTAAGATACCCTCCATAGTGCATTGGAAAATGGTTGGGCTCGACGCCACTCCAAATGGCAATCTACAGTAAGTATACAACCCTTTGTGTGTATTAACAGTCACGTACTTTTTAGCGCTTTCATCAAGCACAATCTGCTGATATGCACGACTCATCCAGTTTGGAGAATTCGTGGCCTCCCGCCAACTGAGCAAACAATTCTTCCACTTTAGGAATAGGATTTTGCTCCACACTGGATGCTCAGTTTACTATGAATTTGTAATCTCCACAGATGTGAAATGAACCATCCAGCTTCCTCACCGGCACGATGGGGGCTGCCCATTCTGAAAATTGTACTGGTTCTATAATTTTCTCATCTACCAGTCTCTGTAGTTCTGCCTCCACCAGTGGTTTGCCAGCAAAAGGTAACCGTCGCGGTTTATAAAATCATGGCTGGGCCTCTGTTCACATGAATTTTAGCTGTTGTCAGGATGTATATTCAATAAGAAATTTATACAAGACATAAACATAATACAACTATCTCGTCCAATTATATTTCTCAGAAATCGATCCTAAGTCTGTTTTCAACATGTGCGTTTTGTTTACAAAAATATAACCACAACCACTAGATCAGGGGTGGACAAACATTTTCTATGGAGGGCCACATTGAAAACTTTATTGTTTTCGGGGGGCCGCATATATATTTTGTTTCCAAATCTTCAAGGAGTGCATTGAACTGCCTGTGCTTAAGTGCCCTGGCTCTGGTGAGGTTTATCACACTGACAACTGGGTCAATAACATGCTTGCTATTCAACGCAGCTTTACACAGACTTTCCTGATGGATGACACAGTGGAGAGGTAAGAGTGTATGGTCAGGATGTCCTTCTTTAATTTTATTAATCATCAACTTCACCAGACCTACATTTTTCCCAGTCAAAGCATGCGCTCCATCGGTTGTTACACCTGCCATCTTGTTCCACACCAACCCAGTTATGGTCATATGGATATATATTGCCCCCAGCTCATATGGGTATATATTGCCCCCCGCTCATATGGGTATATTTGCCCTCAGCTCATTTGGATATAATTGCCACCAGGCAACTCATTTGGATATAATTACCCCAGGCAGCTCATATGGATATAATTGCCCCCAGGCAGCTCATATGGATATAATTGCCCCAGCTCATATGGATATAATTGCCCCCAGCTCATATGGATATAATTGCCCCCAGCTCTCACGCTGCACAGCAGGGCCAGGGCCCAGGAGGTACCTTGAGGCTGTTTGAGACCGAGTTGGGGGCGGGGCTTCCAAAGTTGGGCCAGGGGGGCCTTGGGCACGATGATGGGACAGAGTGACGCCTGTGGTTCTCTCGGCTCGGCCTGGGATCATCGGATGAGGTCACGCCGGTGATGATCAGGCCAGCCCGGCACTGCAGGGCAGGCAGAATCACTCGAGTGGCGTGCGCACGCAGCAGCCACACACAGCTGCTGTGTGCAGCCAGAGACATTGTGGAGGCTCCTGCTTCCCGCCCATGTGACAGGCCTGCCCGGTCCAGGCGCACTAGTCACTCACTCACCATCAGTACAGCGCCGCGGCCCGCCTCGAGTAACACCATGTGACGGCTCACTGCCTGCTCGCACTGACTGAGTGCGGCTGCGAGCGGCGTGGTGGGCCGTATGTGTCCTGCGGGCCGTAGTTTGCCCACCCCTGCACTAGATAAAAATATATATTACGTATACAAAATAGATTTATTCTCACAACAAAAGGCAAGGATTTATAAACACAACATCCATCAGCACACACAGATTTCTAGCTTTTAAAATATGTTATCCTGTTAGTAACATCATAAATGATTAGTACCATTTATTTAAATCAGTTAGTAACTAAACATAGATGGTTAGTTCAACTTAATTTTTTCTTTAAGCAGGAATGTTTATTAACATATATTTCCCAGCAAACCAGTATTTAAAACCAGCTAGTATCCTATAGATAAATATATCTCCGTGCTACCTGGATCAACAAAAAGATTGAGCTATCACTTATTCTATTTAGAATGATAAGTAAGAAAAACTTATTTAGTGAATCCTTCCCTAATAATGAGAATTAAGCTTCTAATCTTTTGCGTTTTATATTGTAGGTTATATAATCCCTGTTTAGTAATTCAATCACAATAGCTCTTCCAATTTCAAGTTACAGATCCAGGATGCATAAAAGTGTGACAGAGATCATTTGCATATCCTACCCAGAGTTCCTTGCTGCATATGGGGAATGTGGCACAGGAGCTCTGGGATGCAATTCATTGAATTGCTGTGATGTGCAGGTGGCTTCTGCAATAATAAACACACTTATTATAGTGTGGAGGCTTTTTATCTCACTTTTAGTCCTTCACCACAACCTTTATAGACACTTACTTACCTATGGTCCAAGCATCCACTGCAACTGGTCATGCCTACCTCCTAGCTGATGAGGGTTCAACAAACCTGAAACAGCGCTGTCCTAGGTGTGGTTTTGATCAGTTGCATAAACCTTATCTCTGCTAGAAAGCCACAGTGTGGCTTAGCATTGATTTTAGGGTTCTGTGTAATTACAGATCCAGGATGCATAAAAGTGTGACAGAGATCATTTGCATATCCTACCCAGAGTTCCTTGCTGCATATGGGGAATGTGGCACAGGAGCTCTGGGATGCAATTCATTGAATTGCTGTGATGTGCAGGTGGCTTCTGCAATAATAAACACACTAATATATATATATCAATTATTCAGATCAGTTAACATATAGACATTCCTTAACTTTGAAACTACAGAGTATTTCTAAATATTTTACTTATCATCAGTTATACACTTATAAAATATAGAAACATCTATTCTATTCTTGTGCTACTATCTATATATTGAACACATCATTTATATATATATATATTAGACATATTTCTGTATAGATATATATGTTTAGAAACCTTAGTAAAATATATTTTATTTAAGGCAAACAAACATATGGCTATAAATTCCCTTGACATCTCTAGCAGTTATCTACTACATATACAGCGTATATCAAATAGAAACACTTTAATCGTAGATATGAAGACGCTATATATATAGTCATTTAAAAAAAAAACATAACTCTTTCTCCTTTATACTAATGAGTTTTACACTTGGTATGTTCTCGTCTCTCTTTTTTTTTTATAAAAAAAATATAACTTCAGTTTTGAAAATAGGTGAAAGGTAATTCAAGAGAAAAAATGTCTTAGAAGAAAGAATATGGATTATACGAAAATTACACAAAATGGCTACAGGCATCCATTTTGTTTTTCTTATGAAAATACCCAACAATGTGGTGCCTTTCAGCTGACCTAGCTCTTCTTTTAACAACTCAGCATGTCTGTCTCGAATGCCGACCACATTTAGTGTTGTACTGACTGTACTGTATTCACCAGTTGGGGTAGCAAATTTAAGTCTTTCAGCTTCCTTCGCCCCAACAAATTTGGCCCGGCCCCTTCAACCACTACCATAGTTAGTTTTCCTCTTTTCTCCTGACACTGCACAGTTCCTATAACCTGACCTAAGACAAGCATCTTCTCACCGGTATATGTTTTTAACGTCAGGTTGCATGGTTCCCACTCTGGTATGTCTGTATTTTTCCTTAGCTTTGAGTATTGCTTTTTGCTGATAATTGTAATGCCACATCCTGTGTCCACCTCAAATTCAATGTCCGTGCCATTCACTTTTAGCTTCTGTATGAGAGGAGCCACTTTAGGCATATTATGTGAGACACAGTATATTGTATTTATGCCACCTGCATCTTCTGCCTCACTCACATCCTCTTCTCTCACTAAATGTGACCTCCTACCGTTCTTTTCTTTTCTCTCCCCCCTCAGTCCGTGAAAGTGGGCCTTGTAATCCCACATCACGAGCTTGGATTTACATGCCCATTTAATGTGTCCCCGTTTCCCACATTTGTGGCACAGTTCCATAATAAACTTGCATACGTTGGGCGCATGATTCCCTTTGCACCTGTAGCACTCATAGTCCATGTTCTGCCCCCTCTTCTCCTCCGAGCACACCTTATGCATCGCCGCCTGTACCATTCGTCACCTTGGAGTCTGCGATTCTTCATCCCCAGATAGGCCTTGCAGATCTCTTATATGTCTGTTAGCCGATTCCAACACCTGACATATATTAAGGGCCTTTTCAAAGGTCAAATCCATTTCCGACAACAGCCTTCTCTGCATTCTGTCGTCATTTACGCCACACACCAGCCGGTCACGAAGCATTTGTTGAAGCGTAGGCCCATACTCAGTGTTGTGCTAACGTTTTCAACTCCGCCACTGTCTCGTCCGTTTTCCGCGTGCGTGAATTAAACTTGTATCTCTGCACAATCTCACTTGGTTTTGGATTATAATGGGCCTTGAGCACAATGACAAGATCTCGATACGTTTTCTCAGCTGGTGTCGCAGGACACAGCAAACTTCTCAGCAAACTATTTGTGGACGCACTGACTCCACTTAATAACACAGCTTTCTTCTTGCTGGCATCAGTAATCTCATTAGCTTGAAAAAAATATTCCAACATTTCTATGCATTCCTCCCATGATTGCAACTCACAAACAAAGGGGTTCACCTGACCCACCAGTGCCATCCTGTCTCAGCAAACGACTTCTTTTCCTGCAGTTTCCTTTTTTTAGCTTGTCTTCAGCTGCTATGCAGACTCTGAACCTTCACATAACAGTCTCTCAATACACACCGGTTTATCCTCGTCGCCAATTATGTAATATCTTCATATGACTGATGCAGAGACAGGTGGTGGATGAATTACTTATTCTCTTTATTCGCTGGTACAGACACAGCTCTCCTACTCGGGAAACTGACAACAACAACCCCTGACCCGGAAACATATTTACATAACAGAAACCAAGTAACACAAACAACTATGCCCTCTAGTGGTAAGTAAGTATAACACTTATCTACTACAGGCACCAACAACCATGCCACGTTTAAAGTCACTTAAAGCCCCGTTCATTCCCATTCTGATGCTCCGTTTGAACTTCAGCAAGTCGTCTTAACCACATCTAGATACCTAAATGCATTGAGTTGCTGCCATGTGATTGTTAACACAAATCGCTAGCCAGCCAAAGTTTTATTTTAAGTGTTCATCGTGTATGAATGCTTTCCTATCTCCTTAGCTCAGAAAAGAATTTATAAAAGAATTCATACATAATTTACCTGCATAACTTTTTATATTGTTGAAAACATATTTACCAATTGATGTTAACTCAAATAACTACCTTTTAGTTCATAAACATTATCTCAGATGCAGACTTACCAGTTTTAGTAATTAATAATAACATACTCAATTGTATATCCCATGTCTTCTCATTAGCTGTCTGCTAGTTATGGTACACCATCCAGTTTCCCTCCAATAAAAATACACTGGGCTATGCTTCTTTGTTTATAGTACTAATATGCCCTGTTCCATGGAGGAGCAAGTGAGACACGTCCACTGTTGGCGGATCACAGCTTTTGCTCTGACCTGCGGCCAGGTCAGGTTCCCGTCAACAGTCTTGATATGGTCATGAAGGCCCCGTCACCAGGAGCCTCCAGTATCAAAGACATAAGTGTATGCTCCTACGTGATCCTGAGCTTAGAAAAGTGGCTCAACTTGCAATGCCCATAGGTGGTTTTGGCAAAGGCACAATGTCCATAAAAGTGCTTTCTTTTCACCAGGAATACAGGAAACACCAAACTAGCAGGTAAGCATTAATATCAATGTTAATATTCCTTAGACTCTGATCTCTCCTTCACGCCTCACATTCAGCCGCTGACCAAATCCTGCTACTTCCAAATATAAAACCTTGCACATTTCTCCCTTTTCTTAATCAAGACTCTGCTAAAATGCTCATCCAAGCTCTTATTATCTCCCTCCTTAATTACTGTAACCTCCTTGCTGGCCTTAAGAAATCCCAGACACTCCCTCTGTAGTCTGTAATGAACGCCTGTGCCAGGCCCATCCATCTCACGTCCCCCCGCTGTCAATTTCTACAATGGCTCCCTGCCTCCTATAGAATCCACTTCAAAATATTGTTGTTCACGTACAAAGCTCTCCATAACCGCGCCCCTGCCTACATCTCCTCCCTTATCAGCAGGTATATCCCATCCCGTCCACTTCGCTCTGCCTTTGATCTGAGGTTATCATCTCGACTTACCCACACACACACACTCTCACTTTCAGGACTTCACGCAAACTGCACCCTTCTTGTGGAACCCCCCATATCATCAGACTCTCCCCATCTCTACAGTCCTTCAAGAAGTCTCTAAAAACACATTACTTCAGAGAAGCCTATCAGTTTACTCCACAATCCCCCACTGTACATTTCTTGCACCCCACTTCACATACTCTGCCACTTACCTTCACCTAGTGTGATACCCTTCTCCTCTTAGATTGTAAGCTCTCGAGCAGGGTCCTCTCTCCTACTGTTCTGTGTGTTTAACCTGTATCGATATTTGTTATTCTGTCTCTCCCATTGTACAGCGCCACAGAACTGGTTAGCATTTATAAAGAACTGTAACTATCACTTCAGGAATAGAATAACAGCTTACATAATGCTACAAACTGGAGTGAGGCACAAGTGAGCAGCATTATTATCGAGATCGCCAACAACAGGAGACTCAAGAAGCACAGAGTCAACGTTCCAAGCGGAAACCACCGAAGGATGCCGCCGGCCCACAGGCGAGCATGGATTCCTTTTTTCTTTTTTTAACCTCCCTGGCGGTATTCCCGAGTGTGACTCGGAGTTAAATTTCGCTACCGCAAACGGTAACCCCCGAGCCACACCCTGGCTGCAAACTCCCCTCATCCTGCGCTCCCTCGCTGTCCCTCGCAGTGTGATCGCGGCGACTTGCTTCCTGGTAAAGCTCCCTGCGAGTCACATGATGCAGGGGGCGGGACCAGGCAGCATACTAAAAAAAAAAAAAAGAATATTCCAATGTAAAATCTCCAGCAGCATGACCTGCTCATGAACGGCCTCTAGGTGGCACTAAAGGATCAGAAACAGACCATACATACACAGTCTAATATTGCACCCTTGTTATCTGAAAGATTTCAGTGTTTTTGGTTTGATTATATTCTATATCATAAAACACTAAGACGGCGGCGTGTCCGTCGCCACACCGCCGTCTGCGCATGCGTGCGCAACCAGTGTACTGCTGGCTGCGTGCGCATCAAACTGCCGCGGCACGCAGTGATGTATCCACAGGAGGTGGCAAAAAAAGCCGCCCCGCCGCTCAGCGGGACACGCGGCAACCGGTTTATGTATCCCGGCCTCCGCTCTGGACCACCCTGCCGCCGAGCGTCTCGGACGTCCTCCGTCCAGTGTCTCTGTAGCGCTGGAAGTGATCATATGACGTCACTTCCTCCCGGCGCTCCCCCATGATGCACGCTGTAGCCGTGGAGGAGAGTGGTGGCTCACAGAACCCAGCCCCACTGAAGGCGCAGCACATTGCTCTTGGGGGAGCGTATGTTTCCCTCCCAGGCATGGTGGGGCTGTATCTTGGGCGGTGATAGTGATCATACCCCAGGAGGCAGATAATCAGAGGAATATGACCCTAGTCATATTATTCAGGAAACACAATGCACCAAAATGCAAGAGAAAAAAAAAGGATATTCTTTTAATGTTGGTTAAAATTGCACCTGCAGGTTTCCCCATAGCATTTTAGCGGTTTGGCCCACCGTTCTCGCAGCGGGATGAGAGGTATCTGATTTACTGGGGAGTTTAGGGGGTGCTAAATGATTCTGCAAAATTGGAATCAGTTAACATCAACTTTAAGGCTAGGGTCAGACGAAAGCATTTTTCCCCGCGAACGTGAAAAAGTGCGTCCGAACGCATTGACGTATTTTTTGACGGAATGCGCAAAAACGGTCAGACGACGCGCATTGTCGGTCGTGATTTTGTACGGATCGTCAATAAAACTATTTTTGCGTCTGGACGTTATGTAGGCTGGACATTAGCAGTGTCTGACATCTCCTAATCACGCACACACGCCGCTATGCCGCAGCTGCGCACTCAGTACGTCAGTACTAGCAGTTCAGCGTTCTCAAAAAAATGCGTTCAAATTCCACTTGCGTTGCACGGCCGGACTTTTGTGCGGCCGTACATCGTATATTGGCCGTCATTGCCCGTCATCTGCTGCTAGTGCGGCCGTAATTATGTGCGCCAGAACGCACATTAAAAATGCGCTGGTCTGACCCCAGCCTTAGGCGTAGCTAAATTTTTGTTTAGCCCATCAGTACAGTAATTAGCGTTAGGATAACTAAGGTATTACAAAATCCTATTGCGAATTACTGATTGCATACCCTATACTTAACAGGGGGGAGCGCAAAGCACGGTAAGCTCGTGCAAGCTAGCGCAATCACCAATACACTAACAGATTTTTCACGGGTATAGTGTTGGAATGTAATATGGGAGGCATGTGTTAAAGTCACTTATCCTGGCATAACAGTTACTCTTCCAAATGCTACAGTTAGAGTACACTAGGGAATAGGGCCCTAAGCTTTTATTTCATGTGAATTTTTGTAATGTTTTGTTAAACGTGAGGCCAGCATAAAACATTTCCCACATTCAGTGCATTTAAATGTTTTTTCTCCCGTGTGAATCCTTTTATGTGTTGTAAGTTTTGAGGCCCTGGTAAAGCATTTCCCACATTCAGGGCATGAAAATGGTTTTTCTCCTGTGTGAACCCGTTCATGGTCTGCAAGAGATGAGAATGCAGTAAAAGATTTCTCACATTCATTACATCTAAATGGCTTTTCACCTGTGTGAATCCTTTTATGTGCTTCAAGAAATGAGGCTTGAGAGAAACATTTCTCACATTCAGAGCATTTAAATGATTTTTCTCCCGTGTGAATCCTTTTATGTGTTTTAAGATTAGAGGCCCTGGTAAAGCATTTCCCACATTCAGGGCATGTAAATGGTTTTTCTCCTGTGTGAACCCTTTTATGGACTGCAAGAGATGAGGATGCAGTAAAAGATTTCCCGCATTCATTACATCTAAATGGTTTTTTGCCTGTGTGAATCCTTTTATGTGCTACAAGAAATGAGGCCTGAGAGAAACATTTCCCACATTCAGGGCATTTAAATGTTTTTTCTCCTGTGTGAATCCTTATATGGTTTACAAAATGTGAGGCCCGCGTAAAACATTTCTCACATTCAGGGCATTTAAACGTTTTTTCTCCTGTGTGAATCCTTTTGTGTTCTGTAAGATTTGAGGCCTTGTTAAAGCATTTCCCACATTCAGGGCATGTAAATGGTTTTTCTCCTGTGTGAACCCTTTCATGGTCTGCAAGAGATGAGGATGCAGTGAAAGATTTCCCACATTCATTACATTTAAATGTTTTGTCTCCTGTATGAATCCTTTTATGTGCTGCAAGAAATGAAGCCTGAGAGAAGCATTTCCCACATTCAGTGCATATAAATGTTTTTTCTCCTGTGTGAATCCTTTTATGTCTTGCAAGTTGAGAGGCCCAAATAAAACCTTTCCCACATTCAGAGCATTTAAATGGATTTTTGTAAGTGTGACTCTGATGCTTGTTATCAGTAATACTGTCTACACAATCTTTCCCGAATTCAGGGCATGAGAATGGTTGTCCTTCAATGTGAATATGTTGGTTTTTAAGTTCTCTGCAGAAAACATGATAGAAAATGGTTCTTCTCTGCTATTTCTTTCGTGTATTGTAGGGTCAGGGTCAGAATATGAGACTTTCCCTATTTCAGAAGAAGGCACTGAATGTCCTTTATAAACTGAATTCTGAGTAAGGGGATCTGTATAATATATCCTGTGATCTGGCTTTCTGGATTCTATTAAGGACTCGCTATGGTTTATTTCCACTGGGTTTGGATTGGATTTTAAATATTCTCCATGATTATCAGCTGACCATTCAGTCTGTTTATGTTCTGGGGGTTCATACATGTCGTTGTCTGTGAGGTTTGCTTCGTCACATGAGGCCGGTTCCTCCATAATATCAGTGGGTGAATATTCTGTGGGTTCTGTGATTGGATAAATCTCTGTCTCCGGGACGTGTCTTTCTTCAGAAGTCAGAGATTCTCGCTCTGTGTATGTTGCAGATTCAGCTCGTCCTTTTCTCGTCTTGTTCAGATCCTTTTCCACATTATTGCTTATAATTTCACTTCCATTTTCACATCCAATATCCCATAAAGAAACCGGAGGGTGAAATTCACCAGATACAGATTTATCTATTGGAGAGAAAATCACATTAAACACATGCGTCGTTCATTCAGGAACACGTCTATTACACGGCACAGCCAACATTTCAGGGGATTATTGGGACACATGGCTCCTGACAACAATCCTAGAGCAATGCCCAGAGTCATGGAATAAAATCAAGAGGACCTGTGCTCAGGCTGGCTCTATAAAAGGGTTAAAGGGACACTACCACCAAAAAAAGTTATCTAGATTAATTGTCCATTACAAACAAAACCACCTTCTAAACCACATGTTGCGTTTTTTTTTTCTTTGTTCGAAGTAACTGCTTGTAAAAAGGAAAACCAAAAGGTAGGTTTTCCTCTCTTGCTCCTAGTTTGTGGACATTTTCCCATGATTCAACTTTTACCAAGATCTAAACTTTACTGCTGTCAAAGAGTCTGCTGACCCACTGTTACCGGCTGCTGTGTGTCACTAAAGGGCAGGGCCAGGCAGCTCAGCAGACTGTTTTTTTTCTTCACAGGTCATCCAGCAGTAAAAGTACAGCCTGCATATACATTGTGGATGCCTGTGTGTGATAGGAGCTGCATTGTATCTGCTATAGCCCTCACTGCAGCCTGCAGATATATTGCTGCTCCTATCACTCCCAGGCATACACGATAATAAAGAATAATAATAATGTATATGGAGGGATGTCTGTTTGGGCTTTAAGCAAGAAGTTATCTGCAGCCTGTACTGTGCAGGACAAGAGGGGCTGGGCGGGCAGGACACAGTCTGTGTGTGAGACATTGCCGTGGGAGGTACACTCAGGCTGGTAGAGCTGGAGTGGGAGGTCTAATAAAGCAGGGAAAGAAGGGTCCGTGGTCATGACAGAAAGCTGCCCCAAAGTAACCAACAATCTACGTCGAGATACGGGGGGGGGGCAGTTTACAACACAAATGATCACAAGATGGATGGCCGCAGTGACATATAACTAAAATATCTTCTTAACTAAGCACTTGTAAGATATCAGCAACATAAAATAAGTAAGATGTACATTTTCATTTTTTGGTGGTACTGTCCCTTTAAAGTTTGTTCTCCACATTCAGAATGAAGGGCAGCTTCTTTCCTGGCTTCCCAATCTGCCGTTACCCTCGTGAGCCCAGACTGGATTTCAGGCCAGGCTTTTCATCAGTAGTAATTATAGGATAGCACATGTGCTCTTTGCTAGCGCAGACTTACTCATTCCCTGTCAGGGTCCTTCAATATAAGGGTGTTGCACTTGCAAATTGGTTCATATTGTCTCCTAAAACAGGTCTGTTCCAGGGTCCAGGGGTACTGGATTCATACAGCCCAAAGCCCCGGACATTGAGATTTTGCCTCTGAGCAAGTACTCAGGTTGTCACGTTTAGTCCCTCAGGCAGAGTCATGGACCTGTTGTAGAGCACTTTTTTCTATTGGTTTTTGTCAGGTGAGGACCCATGTGTCTCCATGGCAGTGCGTTTTGTAGGATGTCTGGCAGTATGGATTGGTGGTTATTATTTAAATGCTCTTTTGGTGACAGTATTTTGTGTATTGGGATAGGTAGATTGTCAGATTTTTTTTAAATTGCCACATCCCTGCAGACATAGGTTGTTTTTTGGGGGGGGGGGTTCTCAACCAATTTTGAAGCTGGCGTTCCGTTTCAGTGACAGCACAGCCTGTGATCTGGTGCCTGTTCTCACATTTACTGTCTCCAGAATGTTGCTGCACAGGGCCCGTTCTGCTGCTGGTCAGGGGACGCTTGACAGATCCCGCACAGCGAAGCTCTACATTCTGGCAGATGCTCTGCCTGCCACTGAGAATCCAGCACCACCAGCAATAACACCCCCTGCTACCCACAGCTCATTCTCCCCCCCCCCCCACTGGAGGCAGAATCAGAAACCAGACTATTTAGAAGGCATCTCAAACCACCTGCCATTTATGTCCTTAAAACCAAACGTTTCTCTTGGAATTTATTTATGTACAGTGTCTATGGTCATGTTTGGGATCTCTTACCTCTCCAGTCAGCAGAAAGATCATCTCCAGAGTTAGATCCAGGATCCTCTGGCTCAGCGGGTCCCTGGCTGTGTCTGGATTCATCATCACAGGTTACCTGGACGCTCGGATCTTGTGGAGGAACGATTAGAGGAAAAACAATGTGTCTGAAATAAGAAAATAATAACATGCATGTCAGAGCTGAACTGGTTTTGTCTGAAGTGGAGGTGATATACTGTGTGCGGCGTGAGAGGCCGGTGGATGCTGCGTTCATACAAAGTCATTACAGCGCCGCTTTATAGAGGCCGGGAGAACGCGGCGTTCATACAGAGTCATTACAGTGCCGCTTTATAGAGGCCGGGAGGACGCGGCGTTCATACAGAGTCATTACAGCGCCGCTTTATAGAGGCCGGAGGAAGCGGTGTTCATACAGAGTCATTACAGCGCCGCTTTATAGAGGCCGGGAGGACGCGGCGTTCATACAGAGTCATTACAGCGCCGCTTTATAGAGGCCGGGAGGACGCGGCGTTCATACAGAGTCATTACAGCGCCGCTTTATAGAGGCCGGAGGACGCGGCGTTCATACAGAGTCATTACAGCACCGCTTTATAGAGGCCGGGAGGACGCGGCGTTCATACAGAGTCATTACAGCGCCGCTTTATAGAGGCCGGGAGGACGCGGCGTTCATACAGAGTAGGGATGCACTGAAATGAAAATTTGGGACCGATACCGAAAATACACAATGAGCTTAGCCGAAACCGATACCGAAAATGACTTTCTATATATGACTATATACACACACACACACACACTGTGTATACATGTGTCGGGCGTGTGTGTGTGTAATTGAGATATATATATATATATATATATATATATATATCTCAAATTAAAATTTTGGAACGAAACCGAAAATGACTTTTTCCCCTTCAATTTATTTCAAGATTTTCTGTATAACTGTATTAATACTAGACTTTATTAAATTAATATCATGAATTTAAATTAATCCACATTAAAATGTTTAAGATAATTTTGGTGGAGATATTTTGCATCTAGTGCATACATTCATGTGTAAACTTTTTAGACACACACACATTTTATAGTTGCAGAAGACATTTACACATCCCAACAATTTAGAGAACTCTCCAACTATAAAGTTTATTAAATTTGTTGTGTGGAGGCTTTTAATCAATTTGTTTTGCCCTCCACCACAACTTAAATGAGTAGATATATATCTGTAATCTAGAATGGCTCAGATGGAGCCTAAACATCAGTCTGTTTCTCATAATCTATTACAGTTGTGTTCAAAATTATTCAACCCCCAATGCTGTAAAGGGTTTTAGGGAATTTAGTGTACATTTGTAATTCTATTCAGAATGAAATCCTACAAGGACTTTTTAAAGAACCATATGCAACTAAAATGACATCAATTGGTTTTGTAATACAGTAGTAAATGTTTCTTTTGTGAATTCTTCATTGACACAATTATTCAACCCCTTAAAGACTACCACTCTGAAGAACAGAGGTTCATTCAAGTGTTTTCAATCAGGTATTGAAAACACCTGTGGATGTCACGGAGCAGCAATAAAGCATAATAAGCACCAATTAGGCAGCTTTAAAATGACTGTGATACTCCGCTCCTTCTAGACATTTACTGGTGTGGTTACAAACATGGTGAAGTCAAGAGAATGGTTCAGGAAGAGGTGATTACGCTTCACAGGAAGGGCAATGGCTATAAGAAGATTGCAAAGATGTTAAACACATCAAGAGAGACCATAGGAAGCATAATTTGCAAATTCAAGGCAAAGGGCACTGTTGAAACGCTACCTGGTCGTGGCAGAAAGAAGATGCTGACTTCGACTGCTGTGCGCTACCTGAAGCGTAGAGTGGAGAAAAGTCCCCGTGTGACTGCTGAGGAACTAAGAAAAGATTTGTCAGATGTGGGTACTGAAGTTTCAGCTCAGACAATACAGCGCACACTGCGTAATGAAGGCCTCCATGCCAGAACTCCCAGGCGCACCCCCTTGCTGTCTCCAAAGAATAAGAAGAGTCGACTGCAGTATGCCAAAAGTCATGTGGACAAACCACAGAAGTTTTGGGATAGTGTTCTGTGGACTGATGAAACAAAATTAGAACTGTTTGGGCCCATGGATCTACGCTATGTTTGGAGGAAAGAACAAGGTCTATGAAGAAAAGAACACCTTGCCTACTGTGAAGCATGGCGGGGGGTCAATCATGCTTTGGGGCTGTTTTGCTTCTGCAGGTACAGGGAAGCTTCAGCGTGTGCAAGGTACCATGAATTCTCTTCAGTACCAGGAGATATTGGATGACAATGTGATGCAGTCCGTCACAAACCTGAGGCTTGGGAGACGTTGGACCTTTCAACAGGACAATGATCCAAGCATACCTCCAAGTCCACTAGAGCATGGTTGCAGATTAAAGGCTGGAACATTTTGGAGTGGCCATCGCAGTCACCTGACTTAAATCCGATTGAGAACCTCTGGTGGGACTTAAAGAAAGCAGTTGCAGTGCGCAAGCCTAAGAATGTGACTGAACTGGAGGCTTTTGCCCATGACAAATGGGCGAAGGTACCCGTAGATCGCTGCAAGACACTTGTGTCAAGCTATGCTTCATGTTTAAAAGCTGTTATAACTGTAAAGGATGTTGTACTAAGTACTAAGATTGAATGTCACTTGGGTTGAATAAAACTGATAATGATGTGAGCACAGAAAATACATTGTGGTTATTTCATTATAAATGTTATGTTATATTTGTCTGACCTACACGTGCCTCTTTGATTTAATTGTAAGCAAGATGACTGAATGATCAAAATCATTGTCAAACTGGCCAAAACACTAAATTTCAGTGGGGGTTGAATAATTTTGAACACAACTGTATTTCTTTTAAAGTGCAGAAAAAGGTTCCATTAACTTTTTGGAGGCATGGATGTAAGCTCCCACATTAACCCCCCCCCCCCTTGTCCTCGGAGCAGACACCTTTGGCAGGAGGTCAGTGATAAATCACTTGTCCCTTGTCACTGAGAGGCCAGAGGTTACTGTGTGCACTGATACTGTGGATCAAGCAGTTAACCCTTTGTGTGCAGAAATAAATATGTGTAGCAGCTCCTGCCTCTTTCCAATTACAATTATCTCCAGCTACGCAGCATTGAAAGAGTGCTCACTCAGTGTCAGCTGGGATCAGCAATTTTTGGCTGGTGTTTTGCTTTCGGGCTGAAACCAATAACCCCATTATTGGCAGAAACTATCGGTGGCTGAAATTCCGGTGCATCCCTGATACAGAGTCATTACAGCGCCGCTTTATAGAGGCCGGGATGACGTGGCGTTCATACAGAGTCATTACAGCGCCGCTTTGTATGAACGCCGCATCCTCCCGGCCTCTATAGAGTCATTACAGCGCTGCTTTATAGCACCAGGGGGAGTTTGGGGATTGTTTAGGGCAGTGGTTCCCAACCTGTGGTACGCGTACCCCCAGGGGTACGCACGAGCACCCCCGGGGGTACGCATTAAAAAAATCGTAATGGCGGACAAAGGGGTTAGCCATTACAAAAAAATTTTTACCACCTGCTTACCTGGGCCCAGATTGGATGAAAGCTTTCATCCAGCCCCCTTTGATGACATCAGAGGGGAGCAGGCAGCCCTGGATGTGAGAGGAGCATCGCGGGGATTCCCTCCCGCTGGCAACACTCTCCGCACCTTCCCCTGGCATGCCCACCTTCCCCTGGTCAATCTCCGGCTCCTACTGATCTCGCCCAGCAGTGACATCACGGAGAGGCGCGGTCAACGGCTGACGTAGAAAGCTTGTGCAGGCTCCGGGAGAGGAGCTCAGCACCCACCGGGTGGAAACCCAGACCCCCCCCACGCAGAGCCTGGACCCCTCAGCATCACACTGCCTCCCAGAGAACCCGAGCAACCACCACTGGAACACCTGGTCAGTGTACACGCGCGCGCTACTGCGGGGCTCTGTGGCGCGCGCTGCTGCAGAGCTCTGTGGTGCGCGCTACTGCAGAGCTATGTGACGCGCGTGCTACTGCGGAGCTCTGTGACGCGCGCGCTACTGCGGAGCTCTGTGACGCGTGCTACTGCGGAGCTCTGTGACACGCGCGCTACTGCGGAGCTCTGTGACACGTGCGCTACTGCGGAGCTCTGTGACACGCGCGCTACTGCGGAGCTCTGTGACGAGCGCTACTGCGGAGCTCTGTGACGAGCGCTACTGCGGAGCTCTGTGACGAGCGCTACTGCGGGGCTCTGTGACGTGCGCTACTAAGGAGCTCTGTGACACGCGCGCGCTACTGCGGAGCTCTGACACGCACGCGCTATTGCGGAGCTCTGTGACACGCACGCGCTACTGCGGAGCTCTGTGACACGCACGCGCTACTGCGGAGCTCTGTGACACGCACGCGCTACTGCGGAGCTCTGACACGCACGCGCTACTGCGGAGCTCTGTGACACGCACACGTTACTGCGGAGCTCTGACACGCACGCGCTACTGCGGAGCTCTGTGACACGCACACGTTACTGCGGAGCTCTGTGATACACACACACACACTGCATGTTACTGTGAGTTTTATTGCTGTGCAGCTCTGTGATACGTTCATACACACCGCACATTGCTGTATCACAGAGCTCCAAAGCAATAAATCTCACAGTAATGTGCAGTGTGTATGAGCGTATCACAGTGCTGCACATATCCCACCACAAATCCATGTGTGTGACCGCAAGTTTGGGTATGTCAGTGCTATAGGAAAAAAAAAAATGTACATTTCTATTCAGATGTCAGTCATTTGCAGTCTGTAAAATTATATTTCCACTTTCATTCAGACCTTCTGCTTTTCACGGGGAACCTGTTAATTGCATATTTTCTCAGAAAAATGCAATGTTTAATTAAAAATGAAAAGAAAAAGAGCAAATTTTTTTGCTTGTATTTTGCCGCATTTTGTTTTATGAATTTTATAACTCTGTATAAAACACTGACCTTGCTCGCGGCGTGGGAAATGAGAAGGCGAGTAACAGCAGTAAGTAAAGTGTGAGTAGATGGGAAGAGATAAAGAGGCGCTGGGTAGGAGATGGGGAGGAGATATGGAAAAGCTAGGTTAAAGGATGAGGAAAAGCTGGTGTGGGGATGCAAAGATAAGGAAAAGCTGGGGGTTAGATGAGGGGGTGCTGGACGGAGATAATGAGAAGCTATGGAAGAGACAAGAAGAAGCTGGGGCAGAGCTGCAGGGAGAAGGCGACGATGGCGAGAAGGCGACGATGGCGAGAAGGCGACGATGGCGAGAAGGCGACGATGGCGAGAAGGCGACGATGAGGAGAAGGCGACGATGAGAAGGCGACGATGGCGAGAAGGTGACGATGAGGAGAAGGCGACAATGAGGAGAAGGCGACGATGGCGAGAAGGCGACAATGAGGAGAAGGCGACGATGGCGAGAAGGCGACGATGAGGAGAAGGCGACGATGGCGAGAAGGCCACGATGAGGAGAAACTAGGGGGGGTGGGGAGAAGAGGAAAAGCTGGGTAGAAGGTGCGAGACCAGGGTAGATAAGGCAGAGAAAAAGAAGAGATGGTTGTGAGACAAATGGAGGCGAAAGAAACATAAAAAAAGTAAATATTAAATTTTAAAGATTTTTTTTAATAGAAGGGGTACAATTTATGGAAATGGGCTGCCAGGGGGTACTCAGGTGAAAAAAGGTTGGGAACCACTGGTTTAGGGGGTAATCTCTTATTTTAGCGTCTTTTATTCTCAGAGCTGCTGCTGTGAAGTCAATATTTATACAATGTTGCAAGAAAGCTTTGAGTTTCACAAAGTTTAATTGATTTTTTTCTTCTTGTATCTATTACACAAAAATTATCCAAAATATCTGCTGTTATTAACCCCTTCACTGCTGAGCCATTCCACCTCTGTGCGCTGAGCTCGTTTTGACCGTTTTGTGCTCATCATGTTTAACCCCATCGTGACCAGGCGGTTTTACAATTGTCAGTCCGAAAGTAACCACTGCTGGTTTGAAATTTTTGCAACGTTTGTGTTTAGGTGAAATTCTCATCCAAGATGTCAGCCACCTCCAGGTTTGAATCACGATCTGGCGAGAATCACGATCCGGCAGCGAAATGTTGATGTTATACATCACTGAGAAGGGGAGACTCTCCCCTTTCCAGCAGTGCAATTTTTTTGGTTTGTGCGTTAAAAGGTTGGAGATAGAGGGCTCCAAAGAAGCCCCCCTCCCCTTACTGAATTTTAAGGCAGGCGCCGATGGGCGCCTGTCAATGATGTCATCATGCAGCGTGATGACATCATTGCACCTGCTGGCCCCCCGGAAACCCATCGGCAGCGGCGGTGCCCTTTTTAACAGCTCTGGTATCAGACTCTGAGTCCGAATCCGGAGCTGTACTGTCATGGTCTCTCTGTCCTGCTCTGACTGGCTGGGCGGGCCAAGCAGTGTGAGTGTGCCTCTCAAGCACGCTGCTTTGGCACCGCCCCCTCCAGTCAAATGTGTGATGCACGTAGCTGCTTGCGATAGAGGGCCCGGCCAGGAGAAGAGCGGAGAAGACGGAGGGTCCAGAAGGAGGAGGAGCGGTGAGCCAGGACATGATACTTCCTAACATAAGTCTCACTTACAGACAACAATTAAATACGCTAAAACACTTCATAGAGGTGTATGTAAGCTGAGCAACAATTAAATACGCTAAAACACTTCATAGAAATGTATGGTAATCTCAGTTGTGCAGGGAAAGCCTAACAGTAGCTTTTTTTTTTTTTTTAAAGCTGTCTGTGCAATTACTTTAACTTGCAACATTTGTAGCATATTGTTCAGCAGTGGCTGCAATTTAAGACGCTTGATTCTTCCATAGGGGTTTAAAGACGCTAAAATATGAGATTACTGGTTTAGGGTTAGTGGGACCGGCTTGCGAGGAGCCGCACACTGTAACTCCAATTATCCTCAGCCAGGTGAAATGTCCCCATGTTTAAAGTGACGCAGAGCGCCTCCCTGCGCAGCGACTCACAGGGCTCTGTAATGGAGGTACACAGCTATGAGGGCTGTTTCATGACTGTCCCACAATGACAAGAGACCGCATTCCATGCAATAACATGTGAAACATGACACCCACACATACCTGAGCCTCCTCTCCAGGGCACCAGCTCTGTGTGTACTACTCCTGTGTGTGTCCTCTCCAGTCACATGGGGGTGTGAGCAGCCTCATGGAGCCCAGAGTAAAGGGGGGGGGATGGACGCACTCTGATCACATCACGACTCATGTGACTGGCTGCAGAGGTGTCGTGAGGCCCGTTCAATACCTCAGTAGCTGCTGAATTGCTGCAGCGCAGCAATTCAGTTTGCTGCAGCAGTGTCATTGAACGCTTTGGATGCAAATTTTGAATCCAAAATGGCCGACGATTTCTTAATGAAAAATTCATATTGTTTTTCGGATCACTCGGACAAAATATGATAAATAAAAGCAGTCAGCACAATTCCGTTTTGTATGCACACACCACAAATGATAGTTTTTAATGAATAAACGTTATGTTTACTTCTGAAACAATATATAAATTGAACTGTAATATATGTCTATGTGCGGGGGGAAATAATAAATAAATATTTTGTGCTTTGGTGAACAAAAACCTCAAAATTAACATTGCTGTACGGAATTATTACTTGCTTCGTGGCGGCGGCCATATTTAATACGTCACACTCAGCTACATGCAGCATCTCCTCGGGTTGCTGCAAGTGCTAGGTTAGCAGTGCTAAGCGCTGAGCGGTTGAACGGCGTTCAATGGCAAGTTGCTAACTTAGCACTTGCAGCGGCTGAGGTATTGAACGCGGCTCCGGTGTTGGCATTTATCTTGTGTGTTTTGAACTCTGCAAAACTAGTTTGTGTAAAGCAATAGAACAATGAGACTCTTCCTCTCCATTTTAATGGTTTCAGAGCTCAATAATAAAAACAGGATCCAGGCTGCAGGTCAGAGCTAGTTTATATTTCTTAATATACAAATATTATTGGAAATTTGGATTCACATTTTGCTCCATAAAGATCCTACAGAGCAAACACATTGTGAAGCTGCTCTGTCTCCTGTATTTAGTCCTTTGGTTTTGTCTGCAACATAAATATATATAGAGCTCAGGATCCGCTAATTCCCCACATACTCATATACAGTTGTGTTCAAAATTATTCAACCCCCACTGAAATTGAGTGTTTTGGCCAGTTTGACATTGATTTTGATCATTCAGTCATCTTGCCTACAATTAAATCAAAGAGGCACGTGTAGGTCAGACAAATATAACATAACATTTATAATGAAATAACCACAAATGTCTTTTCTGTGCTCACATCATTATCAGTTTTATTCAACCCCAAAGTGACATTCAATCTTAGTACTTATAACTGTAAAAGGATGTTGTACTAACAGCTTTTAAACGTGAAGCATAGCTTGACACAAGTGACTTGCAGCGATCTACGGGTATCTTCGCCCATTCATCATGGGCAAAAGCCTCCAGTTCAGTCACATTCTTAGGCTTGCGCACTGCAACTACTTTCTTTAAGTCCCACCAGAGGTTCTCAATCGGATTTAAGTCAGGTGACTGCGATGGCCACTCCAAAATGTTCCAGCTTTTAATCTGCAACCATGCTCTAGTGGACTTGGAGGTATGCTTGGGATCATTGTCCTGTTGAAAGGTCCAACGTCTCCCAAGCCTCAGGTTTGTGACGGACTGCATCACATTGTCATCCAATATCTCCTGGTACTGAAGAGAATTCATGGTACCTTGTACACCCTGAAGCTTCCCTGTACCTGCAGAAGCAAAACAGCCCCAAAGCATGATTGACCCCCCGCCATGCTTCACAGTAGGCAAGGTGTTCTTTTCTTCATAGGCCTTGTTCTTCCTCCTCCAAACATAGAGTTGATCCATGGGCCCAAACAGTTCTAATTTTGTTTCATCAGTCCACAGAACACTATCCCAAAACTTCTGTGGTTTGTCCACATGACTTTTGGCATACTGCAGTCAACTCTTCTTATTCTTTGGAGACAGCAAGGGGGTGCGCCTGGGAGTTCTGGCATGGAGGCCTTCATTACGCAGTGTGCGCCGTATTGTCTGAGCTGAAACTTCAGTACCCACATCTGACAAATCTTTTCTCAGTTCCTCAGCAGTCACACGGGGACTTTTCTCCACTCTACGCTTCAGGTAGCGGGCAGCAGTCGAAGTCAGCATCTTCTTTCTGCCACGACCAGGTAGCGTTTCAACAGTGCCCTTTGCCTTGAATTTGCGAATGATGCTTCCTATGGTCTCTCTTGGTATGTTTAACATCTTTGCAATCTTCTTATAGCCATTGCCCTTCCTGTGAAGAGTAATCACCTCTTCTCTTGTCTTCCTGGACCATTCTCTTGACTTCACCATGTTTGTAACCACACCAGTTAATGTCTAGAAGGAGCTGAGTATCACAGTCATTTTAAAGCTGCCTAATTGGTGCTTATTATGCTTTATTGCTGCTCCGTGACATCCACAGGTGTTTTCAATACCTGATTGAAAACACTTGAATGAACCTCTGTTCTTCAGAGTGGTAGTCTTTAAGGGGTTGAATAATTGTGTCAATGAAGAATTCACAAAAGAAACATTTACTACTGTATTACAAAACCAACTGATGTCATTTTAGTTGCATATGGTTCTTTAAAAAGTCCTTGTAGGATTTCATTCTGAATACAATTACAAATGTACACTAAATTTCCTAAAACCCTGTACAGCATTGGGGGTAGAATAATTTTGAACACAACTGTATAGAGCTCAGGATCCGCTAATTCCCCGTATACTCATATATAGAGCTCTGGATCCGCTAATTCCCCGTATACTCATATATAGAGCTCAGGATCCGCTAATTCCCCGTATACTCATATATAGAGCTCAGGATCCGCTAATTCCCCGTATACTCATATATAGGGCTCAGGATCCACTAATTCACCGTATACTCATATATAGAGCTCAGGATCTGCTAATTCCCCGTATACTCATAAATAGAGCTCAGGATCCACTAATTCCCCATATACTCATATATAGAGTTTAGGATCCACTAATTCCCCGTATACTCATATATAGAGCTCAGGATCCACTAATTCCCCATATACTCATATATAGAGTTTAGGATCCACTAATTCCCCGTATACTCATATATAGAGCTCAGGATCCACTAATTCCCTGTATACTCATATATAGAGCTCAGGATCTGCTAATTTCCTTATATATAGAGCTCAGGATCCGCTAATTCCCCATATACTCATATATAGAGTTTAGGATCCACTAATTCCCCGTATACTCATATATAGAGCTCAGGATCCACTAATTCCCTGTATACTCATATATAGAGCTCAGGATCTGCTAATTTCCCTTATATATAGAGCTCAGGATCCGCTAATTCCCCATATACTCATATATAGAGTTTAGGATCCACTAATTCCCCGTATACTCATATATAGAGCCAGGGCCGGATTAAGAGTATCATGGGCCTGGTGCTGGGGATTTTGGTGGGCCTTTTTTTATAATGAGGCAACAATCGATAGGTGACGCACTGTGCGCATCTCACAACATGCCAACGTCAGAGCGACTGGGAAACCTGACTGGTGACTCTGATGTGATATGCTATGATGCACAGCGTGACTTATTGTGTGAGGCCCCTTCTACAGTCAGCCTACACAACTGATGTGCATTGCACAATAATTTGCTGCAGGGGACAGCTTGAGTTCAAGCCGTCCTGCAGTGGCAAATGACCCATAGACACTGGTGGGGTGTGCTATGCCGTCCCGCAACGTTTAGACCCACCAAACGCTGGGACAGGATAGTACATCCCTCGGTGTTAAGAAAACACAGAAAATAAGAGGGTTTCAGAGTTCCACAGCAATAAAGCTCACAGTAATGTGTGGTGTGTATGAGCGTATCACAGAATCCACAACAACAAAGCTCACAATAATGTGCGGTGCGTATGAGTGTATCACAAATTTCACAATAAAACTCACAGTAATGTTTGACCGAGAAGCCTTAGGTGGCAGCCTATATTGCCTAATTTGTGTGGGTCACTGTGAGCAGTTAGAGCTCACTAAGACTGGCTTTCTACAAACTTGATCACACAGACATGATATGTCATAAACTGTGGATCTCACAGACAGGATCACATACAAATCTCATATGCACTCTCTCCTAGCTCTCTGTCAGCAGAGCTCATTGTCTGGTCAGAAGGGCCATGACTGGGTGAATGGACTTTCCCCAGGGCACAGAGGTCCTCCTGGGGGAGCCTGGCTCTAGCAGGGTCAGTCTCCTCACCCGGCAGTGGTCAGTCACAACTCGGTCACCCAATGTATAATGAAAACGTATACACAGATATGTAACACACACACACAGTTATTGAAAGATCACAGATGTTTGCAAACAATAGCGACAAAGTGTGTGAAACACAACAGGGAAATCTAAACTGTGGCAGGAAAAGCTTCAATGTGAAGCTTCCCCTGTAGCTTTTTGGATTCCCCTATTGTGAAACACCCAAATTTGTCACCATTGTTTGAAAGATCCACAAACACTGGCCTTCTTTGACACACACACAGCACAGATGGGTGGGTATATAAATATATACATACTTGAAAATGAGAGAAATCTCAATGTATCTGTCCTGGTAAAATACTTTATAAATATCACACATGGGCTGTGTATATGTGTGCCTGAGCTGTGTGTTATATATTAGATTAGGTAGGCCATGTTAGTCCAGATGTCAAAATCACGAGTATAGCAGTACGTAGTGACACCTTTTTTTTATTGGACTAACGGTACATTTAAAAGACAAGCTTTCCAGAGTATCTCTCTTCAGGTCTGGATGTTTTTCTATGATTTTGGTCAGTAAAGCATCCCAGACCTGAAGAAGAGAGGAATACACTCGAAAGCTTGTCTTTTAAATGTAACGTTAGTCCAATTAAAAAAGGTATCACTACGTACACCTGATTTTTTTATATATGTATATCAATCTATCACACACAGCTCAGGCACACATACGGAATCACACAGGCACATACACGCAACAGTGTGTGTGTGTGACCTCCAGCATTCACACTTGTCCAGGATTACTGTGCTCCTACAGGAGGCTGTTGATGTCCTCTCCTTCACTGGCAACATTGTCCCAGCATGGCAGAGTTTACTGTTATGCTGAACGGGGGAGGGGGGCAGGCATAAAACTTGAAAGAAAGGAGTTTCATGGTAAACTGCTACCTTGATTTTAAAAGTCCATTTGAGGGCTATTGGTGGACAGAGCAAACAGACAGACATGCTGGGTGCCCTGTGCTGCCTCCCCCCAGCTCTCACCCTTCCTCCTCCAGTCCCTCAGCAAGATTCTCTCCTGTGGGGGTCTCAGACTGTCATAATGGAATGTAACCGTCTGTGCAGGGTAGGAGAACCTTCCAAACGCTGCTTCCTGCTCCCAGCACATCTCTGCCATATCAGAGACCCCCCCCCATGGGCTACAGGCAGGGCAGTAGCCGGAAAGAAAGACTGTGACCATCACAGTAGCCATCAAACTGTGTGGCCCTGGTGAGCTCTGGAGGCAAACTGTTGACGCCCCCTCCCCCTTTCATTACTTACGGAGCACAGCCGCCTTGTCTCTCCTCTCATCTCCTTGCACTCACGTGACAGCAATGATCTTCACAGCTGTCTGCACGCAGCCGCATCTTGGAGGAGCTGAGGAGGGATTGTAATTTAGCCCGGATATGACTTGCTGTCATTTCCGGTTTACGGCCGCAGCTACAACACAGGCATACATACTGTGTTCACGTCCAGGATCACCCAATTTACATTACGGGCACTGGGCAGCCCAGTGCCAGTGTGTACCACCCCCTGCCCCCCCTTAACACGCAAACAGAAGCGGCCTGGAGCCTGTTAGCAATGATTCAGACAAATTGCTAATTTTGTCAGAACACCGGCCAGCAGCACATCCTCTTGGCTGTGGGCCTATTTTAAGGTGGGGGCCTGGAGCGGCCGCTCCATCCGCCCCTACGTTAATCCGGCCCTGTATAGAGCTCAGGATCCACTAATTCCCTGTATACTCATATATAGAGCTCAGGATCTGCTAATTTCCCTTATATATAGAGCTCAGGATCTGCTAATTCCTCATATACTCATATATAGAGCTCAGGATCCGCTAATTCCCTGTATACTCATATAAAGAGCTCAGGATCCACTAATTTCCCTTATATATAGAGCTCAGGATCCACTAATTCCCCTTATATATAGAGCTCAGGATCCGCTAATTCCTCGTATACTCATATATAGAGCTCAGGATCTGCTAATTTCCCTTATACTCGTATATAGAGCTCGACATCCGCTAATTCCCTGTTTACTCATATATAGAGCTCAGGATCCCTCTAATTCCCTGTATACTCATATATATAGAGCTCAGGATCCCTCTAATTCCCCGTATACTCATATATATATATATATAAAATAAGCTCAGGGTCTGCTAATTCCCCGTATACTCATATATAGAGCTCAGGATCCGCTAATTCCCTGTATACTCATATAAAGAGCTCAGGATCCACTAATTTCCCTTATATATAGAGCTCAGGATCCACTAATTCCCCTTATATATAGAGCTCAGGATCCGCTAATTCCTCGTATACTCATATATAGAGCTCAGGATCTGCTAATTCCTTGTATACTCATATATAGGAGCTCAGGATCCGCTAATTCCCCTTATATATAGAGCTCAGGATCCGCTAATTTCCCTTATACTCGTATATAGAGCTCGAGATCCGCTAATTCCCTGTTTACTCATATATAGAGCTCAGGATCTGCTAATTCCTTCTATACTCATATATAGGAGCTCAGGATCCGCTAATTCCCCTTATATATAGAGCTCAGGATCCGCTAATTCCCCGTATACTCATATATAGAGCTCAGGATCCGCTAATTTCCCTTATACTCGTATATAGAGCTCGACATCCGCTAATTCCCTGTTTACTCATATATAGAGCTCAGGATCCCTCTAATTCCCTGTATACTCATATATATAGAGCTCAGGATCCCTCTAATTCCCCGTATACTCATATATATATATATAAAATAAGCTCAGGGTCTGCTAATTCCCCGTATACTCGTATATAGAGCTCGAGATCCGCTAATTCCCTGTTTACTCATATATAGAGCTCAGGATCCCTCTTATTCCCTGTATACTCATATATATAGAGCTCAGGATCCCTCTAATTCCCCGTATACTCATATATATATATATATATATATCAAATAAGCTCAGGACCTGCTAATTCCCCGTATATAGAGCTCAGGATCCACTAATTCCCTGTATACTCATATATAGAGCTCAGGATCCGCCGATTCCCCGTATACTCATATATAGAGCTCAGGATCCGCTAATTCCCCGTATACTTTACTGATATATAGAGCTCAGGATCCGCCATTTTCCCGTATAAACAGGGATGGGCAATTCTTATCACCTGGCACACGGGACAGCCTGTTTGAGCCGCTGGACAACTGGCTCCTGATGAGGCTTTGTCTGGCGGGCTAGCAGAGGGCACGTTCTAGAGATCGGTGTCAGCAATGTGCAAACAGATTTTCATTACATGCTGGGGCCGATCAGCGAGTCTGGCTGGGGGTTAATTTTCAATTTCTATTTATTGAGGCATACAAAACATATGAGCAAGTAGGGTATTACAGAATGGTTACAACGTAATAACAGAAAAATGTCCACAGATAGGACTCTGAAAATAATATATACATTTGAGTCCGAGAGAATAGGTCTATATATATAAACGCGAAAGTCCTGACTGACTGACTCATCAACGCCCAGCTGAAACCGTTTAACCTTGGAACGTGAAATTTTGAAGGTGCACTGTTTTTATGATGTAGGCACCCACTAAGGAAGGATTTTTGGAAAATCCACCCATAAGGGGGTGAAAAAGGGGGTTTGAATATTTAAAACCGGATACCTGTATCTCCAAAACAGACGATGTTACAGTCCTGAAAATTTGTATTTAGATTCGTCTTGAAAAATAAAACAACACGTATTTTACCATGTTCTGAAAATTCCTGGGGGGGGGGGCAAAAAGGGGGTTGAATACCTTTATCAGTATACCTATATTTCAAAAACCGAAGATGTTAGGGGTGTGAATTTGGTATTTACAATCTTCGTGAAAAAAACCAAACATGTTTTTTGCCATTTTCCACACATCCAATTGGGGGGATCGGGGGAAAGGTGTCTGAATATTTTTATCCTTATACCTATATTTCAAAAACCAAAGATGTTAGACGTGAAATTTGGTATTTACAATCTTCTTAAAAACATATAATAAATAAATAAAAACAGGTGTTTTACCATTTTCCAAAAATCCCAAGGGGGGGATGAAAAAAAGGGGGGCTGAATACTTTTAAACAGGATACCTATATCTCAAAAACAGAAGATGTTACATACGTGAAAATTGGTATTTAGATTCGTCTTGAGAAACAAAAAAACACCTATTTTAACATTTTCCAAAAATTCAGTGGGAGGGGGGCAAAAAGGGGGGGTTGAATACTTTTATCAGTATACCTATATTTCAAAAACCAAAGATGTTACAGGTGTGAAATTTGGTATTTACAATCTTCTTTAAAAACAAACAAACATGTTTTGCCATTTTCCACAAATCCAAATAAGGGAGGGGGGTCGAGGGAAAGGGGTCTGAATACTTTTATCAGTATATCTATAGTTCAAAAACCAAGATGTTACAGGTGTGAAGTTTGGTAATTACAATCTTTTGAAAATAAAGAAACACGTGTTCTACCATTTTCCAAAAATCCAAGTGGGGGGGGGGGTCGAGGGAAAGGGGTCTGAATACTTTTATCAGTATATCTACAGTTCAAAAACCAAGATTTTACAGGTGTGAAGTTTGGTAATTACAATCTTTTGAAAATAAAGAAACACGTGTTTTACCATTTTCCAAAAATTCAAGTGGGTGGGTAAAAAAAGGGGGGTGAATACTTTTAAACAGGATACCTACATCTCAAAGACAGAAGATGTTACAGATGTGAAAATTGGTATTTAGATTTGTCTTGAGAAACAAAAAAACACCTATTTTACCATTTTCCAAAAATCCAGTGGGAGGGGGAAAAAGGGGGGTTGAATACTTTTATCAGTATACCTATATTTCCAAAAACCAAAGATGTTACAGGTGGGAAATCTGGCACTTACAATCTTCTTGAAAAATAAAAAAACACATGTTTTACCATTTTCCAAGAATCCCACGTGGTGGGTGAAAAAAGGGGGGTGAATACTTAAGGACAGGTGGCTGTCCTCCAAAATGCCCTGACAAATCGAGAAATGCACAACTAAATGCACGAACAAATTAAGCTTTATTAACTCGATATTAACATAACACTGCTCAAGGATCACAGTCTCTTATACAAATAAAGGAAATAAATTGAGGTATTAACCTCCCTGGCGGTACCGATTCTGACATATTTTATATGTCAGAATCGGTACCATTTTTTTTCATCCCCCTGGCGGTTTTCCCAAGTGTGGCACGGGGTTAAATTTCTATGCTGAAAGCGGTAACCCCGAGCCACACCCGTGCTGGATACATACCTGTCCCTGCGCTCCCTCACTGTCCCCCGCAGTCACCTCCGGCCAATCGCAGCGTCCTTCTTCCTGGTTCCCTTCTCGCGAGAAGGGAACCAGGAACAGGGCGCCGCATTCGGACGGAGGAGAATGTGATTGCGGGAGGTCAGCGAGGGAGCGCAGGTACAGGTATGTATCCAGCCTGAGTGTGGCTTGGAGTTACCGCTTTCAGCATAGAAATTTAACATCGAGCCACACTCGGGAAAATCGCCAGGGAGGTTAATCATGTCACGCATTGTTTAATACTAGAGATGCACACATAACACTTATTTAAGACCGAGTGTGAGAACTGGTACTTTTTTTTTTTTTAAAAGTACTTTTCAACAGGATACCTATATCTCAAAAACAGAAGATGTTACAGACGTGAAAATTGATATTTAGATTCGTCTTGAATATAAAACATCATGTATATTACCATTTTCCAGGGGGATGAATACCTTTATCACTATACCTATATTTCAAAAACCAATGATGTTACAGGTGTGAAATTCGATATTTATAATCTTCGTGCAAAAAAAAACATGTTTTACCATTTTCCGAAAATCCATTTAAGGGGGGTGGGGGAAAGGGATGTGAATACTTTTATCAGTATACCTATATTTCAAAAACCAAAGATGTTACAGGTGTGAAATTTGGCACTTACGTTCTCCAAAAATCCCAAGTGGGGGGGAAAGGGGGGGTTCTACCAAAAAAACCTCAAGTTTCTTTTAAAAAACAATTTTTACAAATCCTAAAATCCACGCGAGCGAAGCCGCGGGCAAAAGCTAGTAAATAAATAAATAGAAATAGAAAGTGAGTCCAAAGCGTCAATAACGTTTCAATCTTTATTTTCTGTCTTTCTTTTTCCCTTCGCTGTCCTTTAGGTCCTTTTACACGAATATCATCCAAACACTCCCAAACAACAACAACAAAAAATACAACATGCATACATACATACATACATACATGAAAGGTCCTGCTTCTTTACAACTTATTTATTAGGACTCCTCAAATCGATTGTTTCTCTCCCATACTTCCTCGCTCAAATTCTGAGGATGATAAATCTTAGCTGTTATTGTATCCATTAATTTAACCCCTTAAGGACAGGTGGGTGTCGCTTGTCGGGCAGGGGATAATGCCAGGGAGGCGTACATGTACGCCTAGCTGACAGGTGCCTCCGCGAGCCACTGATTTCTCCTGAGTGGACGCCTGAAGATGACGTCATCACTCTTGGAGGGGTCCCAAAAGCAGCACCTGACTTCCAGGAAGTCAGAACACCTAGGGACCCCAGACTAGAGAGGTGAGCATTGTGGGAGTTCCCACCAAGTGGAAGACGTGTGGGGAGCGTCCCCTGCATATAGCGGTAGTCTCCCATGACGTTCCCCACATGTCTTCCACAGTGAAGGGGTTAATAGTCATTATAAGGTGAGGATAATTTGCTTCATAAAGTCGAGTAGAGCAGGATGGTAAGCGTATGCCTAGATATGTAATTTCCGACTCAGCCATCCGAATCGAGGGTGGAAGAGGTACTATCCAGCAGGTTGTCACAGGACAGACTAAGTAACAGGTTGCTTCTGATCCTGTGGGTTTGGAGAGACCCACAGTGTGTCCCGTCACAGTCATCGAAGCTACACAAAATTATAAAAAATTACAAAATTTCTAAAAATATTTTGTTCTTGAGTAATGGTACTGTCGCCTTTCATTTATAAAGCGAACAATGCTGCTGCAATAACTCATTCATTTTCCACAAGGGGAGCAAATGGGGAGGAGATGACTAGTGGATAACCACACAGTGCGTCATCTATAACCTAAGCCACTGCAATGCACGAAGGAGAGGCAGGGGATCTTTGGTTCCCTGTATCTCCATTCTATTCAGTCCACAAGCCCAGGTGAGAGTCAGGCCTCTCCAATGATACCAAACATGACCATGGAAAATGGAAAAAGGAAAAAAAAATAGATTTGCTATGTTCTACAGCAGTGGTTCCCAACCACGATTGGGAACCACTGTTCTACAGCAATGCATTTTCACTCACCTCACATCACAACGTGACAGTGCGTCGTGCCATACGCCGTCATATTATTTGTGAAGCGCAATGCAACAAAATACAAGAGAAAAATTATTATAATTTTGGTTATAATTGTTTATTTCTTTAGAAAATCGTGTTTATTCAAAAAATGTATTGCACTGCACGCTGGGATAGCTCTCACACCTCTGGGTGCCCTTTCTAAGCAGAGGCTTCCCTTAATTTCCTCCAAAATGTCCTGACAAATCGAGAAATGCACAACTAAATGCACGAACAAATTAAGCTTTATTAACTCGATATTAACATAACACTGCTCAAGGATCACAGTCTCTTATACAAATAAATTGAGGTATTAACCTCCCTGGTGGTACCGATTCTGACATATTTTATATGTCAGAATCGGTTACCATTTTTTTTCATCCCCCTGGCGGTTTTCCCGAGTGTGGCACGGGGTTAAATTTCTATGCTGAAAGCGGTAACCCCGAGCCACACCCATGCTGGATACATACCTGAAGAGAATAATCGCCTCCAATTGTCCGTCCTTTAACCCATAAGACCCTGTCTTAGGCAGACCTTGAGTTAACTCTCCTTCTGCGCAGGGAGAGAGAAATCTGTTAAAGAAAACACACGAGACATGTATCTCAGTCTGGCATTTCTCTCTGCCGTTTTCAACGTTTTTGACACACTTTTTATGCTTGTAACGAAAACGTTGTCTCTTTATTTCATTGGTTAACATTTCAAAACATAGCATAGTTCATTGGCCAGTTTCAATACAGGTCTGGTGACGCATTTCTGGACAGTCCCGTGGCCCGAGACATGTGATTTCTTGAGACATGTGATTTCTTGAGACATGCTAGCCATCAGCACTTTTGTCATTTTAAAGACATTTGCAAACATCAGCATTTTGTCATTTTAGAGACATTTGCAAACATATTGAGAAGTGAAACTTAATCCTATAATACTGCTGATTATCAATTTATCTTAAAACTATTTCTTATATTTAAACCTTAATTTAACTATTAATATTATAATTCATGGGGTGTTATTTAACTACTTATAGGGTCCTTCTTATAGGTTAGCAGATGGTGGTCTGAGGATTCCTTTTCCTTCAATACCTGTCCCTGCGTTCCCTCACTGTCCCCCGCAGTCACCTCCGGCCAATCGCGGCATCCTTCTTCCTGGTTCCCTTCTCGCGAGAAGGGAACCAGGAACAGGGCGCCGCGTTCGGACGGAGGAGAATGTGAATCCGGGAGGTCAGCGAGGGAGCGCAGGTACAGGTATGTATCCAGCCTGAGTGTGGCTTGGAGTTACCGCTTTCAGCATCGAAATTTAACACCGAGCCACACTCAGGAAAATCGCCAGGGAGGTTAATCATGTCACGCATTGTTTAATACTAGAGATGCACAAATAACACTTATTTAAGACCGAGTGTGAGAACTGGTACTTTTTTTTTCTAAAAGTATTCTCTGATAACGATTACTAATACCCTTATTTATGTGACCGTTTTCTAATAAAAAATTAAGGGCACTATTCCAAATAGAACGCTAATGATAGCGTTCAGATGAATACATGTTAAGACCAGGATAAGTGACTAACGCATGCCCCCATATTACATTCCTAACGCTAAACCCATAAAAAAATATCTGTTAGCGCATCGGTGATTGCACTAGCTTCCACAAGCTTACTGTACTTTGCGCATCATATACTTAACATGGGGAGCGCAATCAGTAATTAGTATCTTGATAAATAAGGTATTACAAAGTCCTAACACTAATTAATAAATCCCGCAGCGATACGCAAGCCAAAAATTTAGCTATACCTAAAAACGGTGCTGATTCCGCTTTTGCAAAATCTTTTAGCACCCCTAAACCCCCCCAATAAATCCCTTGCTCGCCTCTCATCCCGTGGCGAGAACGGCAGTCCGATCCGCTGCTTCTTGTCGGATATAATCTCTGCACGTGAATACAACATGTTTATATGTATTGGACTTATCAGCCAAGCCTCCAATATGTCTATATTGGACTTACTGGACCTACCTCGGCAGTTGCCTCCAATATATCAGGGATTATTATTTCATAAGAAACTTATACGAGACACATATCAATCGTTTATATTTCTTAGAAATTATCCTGAATTCTTTTAATTGTCTGTGTTTTGCTTTAAAAAATACAATAATCAATAGTCGGATAAAAACATATATATATTTATTACGTATACAAAAAAGTTTCAAATCTCATATCATAAACAAAAATTTATAAACCACAATCCATCAGCATATAAAAACTAGCTTCACAATATATGTATCTCTGGTTAGTAACTGCATATATGATTAATATCATTTACCTTATCAGTTAGTAACTAATACACAAATGGTTAATAAACATTTCTGCTTAATACAACATACGTTTCCCAGCAAACAATGTTTAACCAGCCAGCTCTTATAGATATATATATATATATCTCTATGCTACATGGATCAACAAAAGATGAGCTAATTTAATGATAAGTAATAAAAACTTATTTAGTGAATCCTCCCCTAATCTCGAAAATTAAACTTCTAATCTTTTGCTTTTTATTTTGTAGTTATATAATTCCTTGCCCATTAATTTTAATCACAGTAATTTCCAAATTCAATATATATATTGGTATCAATCTTACAACATTTCTTTTAGGAATAAATCCTTATATCCACTTCTTCATATTTCTATCTGCAGAATAGAAATTACTTAGAATTTGGATTTAACCATATCCGAGAAGTCTCAGTCTACGTTGCAAGAATCTCTACAAATATATATTTACATTAATTCCTTACTTCATACATTACCTGTCCAATTTGGATATTGATAAGTCTGCCTTGGAATTCCTGATGTAGTAATTTTTGGAATGTGTGAAAATTATCGATATCAGATAATCAATGCATGTGAGTTAGAGAGTTGGTAAGAGTCAGAAATTTAGTGAGAATCTTGATTGCCTCATGTCTTGGATCTGCCTGCATCGTGGTGTGAGTCTGAGTGTTGGAATCTTGGACTCTCAGAGTGTCATGTCTAATACATTGCAGTGTGAGTCTGACTCCTGGAATCTCCGACCCTCAAAGGGTCATGTGTAATGCATGGCAGGGTGAGTCTGACTGCATTGCGGTGTGAGTCTGAATGCTGAAATCTCCGACTCTCAGAGGGTCATGTGTACTGGACGTCTGAATGCATTGCGATCTGAGTCTGACTGCTGGAATCTCCGACTGACTTGTAACCAACATTGCCACTTATTATAGCAAATTTGACGTCACACAATATCTTTGGTAATATGAATTATAATATTTACTATCCTCTAGAGGGCAGTATTGCACTTCTTAATTAATTCCCCCTTTTCTTTTTAATTTTCTTATCTCGGGTTAAAAGATCAATCTGACTCAACAAAGACCTCTCTCTCAGTCACTAGACACAGTGTCTCCATCTGTCATCTTTGATTTATATCCCTACTCCCTTTTAGTTACTTACTCAGAGTCCCATCAGCTAAATTCTTTCCTGGCTAACTCAACAGAATCTATTCTTTAGTAAATTTTATTATTTACCAATTATATACTCTCTACAATATTTATTGGAATATATATTTCCTACTGTTAACATAATAAAATATACCTTGATTATAAACATATATTTTGTGAATATAAATATATATTAGAGAATGTTAACTCTTATTCCTATACCCAAAAGACAAAATATCTTTTGTTTTAGAAACTTAAAACAGACCAATAAATTTAATTATGACACGTCTTAGCACTTAAACCTAGCCTTATCACATACAACATTCTAGGTTCCTTCGTGTCTGGCACTTCTTAAAAAAAATATAAAAGACTTCACCCAGGAATGAACTCTGTAAAAAAAAAATCTCGTTCATTTCTAAACCTAGAGAAATTAGAAAGAAAAACTGTCTTTCAAAACAAAATGGCTACAGGCATCCATTTTAAAATTCCTTTATGTAATATACCTGACATTCTTGTCATCGGGAGCAGAGTAAGACTGGGAACAAACAGTTCCCAGTCTTCCTCCGTGATCACTCCGTGACGCTGCGCAATCTAGTGGCCCGGAAGCCCAACCCTCCATGGACTCCAGGAGACGATACTCGTGCCGGCATGGAATTGCTACTGTGAGTATCACTGCGGGTACAGCTGCATTCAGGGGCACGATGCCGAGGTAATACCTGTCCCGGAATGTCCCGCTAAAACGGGACACTACCGGGAAACCTGTAAGTGAACTCAGAGTGCTGAAAGGAACAGAGGCAAAGAACAGGGTACCCCAACATCTCAATCACACACAGGTCTATTCGCTAAAGGGTGAAGTCAGGTGAATTGGCAGGAGAAGAGAACAATCTAGGTCAAAATAGCCAAACCAGATATATTCTCCCATTTATCTCACTTTCCATATCGGCTAATTGGTCTAGATTCTTCTCTTCTGCCAATTCTCCTGACTTCGCCCTTTAGTGAATAGACCTGCCAGTGTTTATACAGAATGAGGAAAAAATGCTCAACGTGAGCTCAGTACATGGGGCTCGGCATGAAAGGAGTTCTTGATATTTACTAGATATTCCTTTTCCAATGTTTTAGTTTTCACCTTTAGGAGTCCTCGCATGCTCAATAAGAAAAGCACGTCAACTAAAACATTTCCCATTAACAGCACTGAAATTAAGCTATTGAGTTTTTATTCGGTGTGAATCAGTTTATGTTTTGCAAAGACTGAGGCCACAGAGAAATACGTCCCACACTCAAGGCATTCAAATGATTTTTCCTGCTGTGTGAATCATTCTATTTTTTGCAAGACATGAGTTGTGACAATAAAACTTCCCACATTCATTACATTTAAACGGTTATTCACCCGTGTGTATGCTTTTATGTGTTTCAAGAGTTGAGCCCTGACAAAACCAATTTCCACATTCAGTACAATTAAATGTTTTTTCTCCTGTGTGAATCACTTTATGTCTGGAAAGATTTCTGAGCTGGCGAAAACATTTCCCACATTCAGTGCATTTAAATGGTGTTTCTCCTGTGTGAATCCTTTTTTGTGTGGAAAGAGTTGAGAGCTGGTTAAAACATTTCCCACATTCATCACATTTAAATAGATTTTCGCCTGTTTGAATCATTTTATGTGTTATACGATGTGAGGACCGGGTAAAACATTTCCCACACTCCTGCATTTAAACTTTTTTTGAGTGAATCTGATGATTTTTAAGAACAATACTGTTTGTAAAATGTTTCCTATAATCATGGGATGAGAATGGTCGTTCTTATGTGTAATGGTGTTTGAGGGCTGGCTTCACGGTAGAATTCTCTTCACTAAACATACTAGAAAATGGTTCTTTTTCTCTCAGGGTTATTCAAAGAGAATTGAAAAGCCACCGCACGTTCGGTGACTTTTTGTTCTCTTCAATTCAGTTTGATTTTCCGATCCCATTTCGGCCACCCTGCGGTGTATTCAGCAAGCACCACAGGGACGCCGAAATACAGGAAAAAGTTGCCGCAAACCTGCCGAAAACTCACTGCAAAACGTGGGCAAACACACACCGAAACCCGCAAAAACATCTGTATTAACTCACCGAAAACGCCGGAAAAACACGAGCAGGAGCTGATCACACGCAGCGCAGCCGCCGGAAAAAGTCGACACCGCAGACGAATGGAGTGAATAAATGAAAAAAACAGTTGCTTGAATGTTTGAAAAGTGAAACGCTGTTTGCAAAGAAACTACTGAGCGAAAATGTCTGAAATATACATATCATCCAATGAATGATAATAAAAAGGGCTGTTACAGAAAAAATAAGTTTAAAAAAACAAAATCGGAAATTTTCTTTAACCCCTTCGCTGCGGAGGACGCGCTCAGTAGGGATGAGCTGTTCGGGTTCGGACGGTTCGGAGTTCGACCCGAATTTTGGCAGTTTGAAAGTTCGCGAATTTTGAACTTTTTGGGCGTGTTCGGTTCGGGTTCAAAAAAAAAAGAAATTTTGAAAAAAGTATAGAAAATGCTTAAAAAAATACTAAAAAATCTATAAATAAAGAGACTCTTTACTGCAGAATATTATAAGCAACGGTTTATTACATATTGAATTAAAAACTAATGTGTACGTGGAAAGATTATCAACTCTAAATGACCTCTGTTCACAAACGGGCATAACACCAGGTGTTTTTAGTCTGGTAATCAATTTGATACAATTTACACTATAGGAGGTACTGAGGGGGTGGGGTGGTGTCTGTTTCTGATTGAGATTTGAGAATTAATTTCCCTAAAACATGCTAATATGCTGCATTTAACTGGTGTTTGAAAAATGTCTCCTCTTTTCAAACAGACTGGCGCCCCAAGCAGTTGTTTATGGATAGATTAAAGGAAAAGCTTTTACCGTCATATGAAACGTCATTTTTTTGTTTTTAAGTGTTTCTATACAACCTAGAAATCCGCCACTTCACGGGCAGGTTATGGGGACCTCCTAGGCACGATATTTGAAGGAATTTTTGGTTTTTATTTTTAACCCTTATTTCATGGAAAACTCACTGTCCCTTTAAAAACGTTTTTTTTTAAAACTTTTTGTCCTTGTTTCCTGTCCCCCAGGGCACTACCCGGACCCCCATACACCTTTTATGGCAAATATGTAGCATATATGCCCTCTTGGAGGGCACTCTAAAAAAACGAATTTTCAGCCCCATTGACTTGCATGGGGGTTCGGGTTCGGTCCCGAACAAATGGGAAGTTCGAGTTCGGGCTCGAACCGAACTCGGGGGGTGTTCGGCTCATCCCTAGCGCTCAGCGCGTCCACCCGCAGGTAGCGTTCCTTGCAGAGGACGCGCTGAGCGCGTCCTCCCTTTGGGACCAGCGATCAGCCGGGTTCCGGCCGATCGCTGTGCCCCCCGGTGCGGGCTGACATCTTCGATGTCAGCCCAGCATCCGGAACCGCCGCCGGCACAATTAGATGTCATCGCGGCGGTGCGATGACATCTAATTCAGGCGCCCCCCCGCATGTGCAGGGGGTTAATCCAGGTACCTGAAATTAACCCCATGGGGGCCGGATCACGAATCGGTGCCGAAAAGCGCTGGTTCGTGATCCTTTCCCAGAGCTGACCGACAGCTTGGATGTCGGCCAAGCTTCCGGGAATGCCCCCTGAGGACTGGCGTCATTGTGCATAGCACGATGACGCCAGTCCTGGAGTTAACCCCTAACTGCCACCAATGGTGGAGATAGGGGGTTACAATGAACCCCATATCTCCCGATCCCTGGCAGTTAGGGGTAATGTTAATGTTAATGCCAGAGCATGGCCGTTCCAACAATATCAAACATGACTATGAAAAAGTTTTTTTTTAAAAAATAAATAAAAAAATATATATATATTTTAAAAAAAAAAATAAAAAAAATAAACAAGTTTTTTTTTTTGTTTGATTCGTTAATGCAGCAATATTGTTCCCATTTCAATTATAATGTGAACAATGATGTTGCACTAACGATTTTTGTATGCGGTGCGTTTGTTAAAAATCGCGTAATTTTCCCCAAAAAAAATGTAACGAGACCCCATCTCTAATTTTTTTAACAAGCGCACCCCATACAAAATATAACCGCAATTGCTCGCATGTTAAAATGTGAAAAAAAAAACACTTTACACATTGTAAATTATTGGAAATTCATTTTTTATTGCATTTTTTGTTATAATATACAGACAGGTCATGACGTATACATATAATAATGACATATTATGAATCTGCCAAGTCTGACGGAAAGAACGATATATAATATGTCTGGGTCATATACTAAAATAATCCTTCAAAACACGTTTAAACATGATGAGCAAAACCGGTAAAAATGACCTCAGCACAGAGGCGGGAAATGCCTCAGCAGCGAAAGGGTTAAAAAAAATCCCTAAAAATGCTTAAAATATGCTAAAAAAAATCTAGAAATAGACTATTTACTGCATAATATAATAATGAACGGTTTATTAGATATTGAATTAAAATGGGAATATTTTTAACATTGAAACCTATGGGATTCGCCTGAATAAACCTGCCGAATTAAACCACCGAATGGCAGGGCATTTCGGGAACCTTTCACTGCTGGTTTTTGTTCTCTGAATAGACGAAGCATTGCTTCTCTATGGGGATTTCACTGCCCTCGAACAGGCACCGTATGTGCAGGCAATTCGCCAGGACTTGGCGAATTGCCTGCTCTCTGGATAGCCGAATGGCCAAGAAAGGTAACCGAACGCTGATTTTCAGCATTCGGTTCCCTTTCAGCAGCCATTCGGATTTCTTTGAATAACCCTGTCTGTTTTTTTTCGCTGTCTGTGAGATTTCCTTCTCCATATGTGGGTGATTCTTCCTTAATACAGGAGGGATGGGGTCGCACCTATTCCCCGATGGGGCGGCTGCAACCACCAAATGCATCCAGCCCAACAACATGTGTGAAACATAACAAAGAAAAAAATGTCATCTGCGCTTATTCCCATTATACCGTGTGAAACTAAACACAATTAGAGGTTTGGTTTCTTATTAATGGCCATTATAAGACTAAGCTCGCCTGCCAGCATCAAGGCACCTCTAAGAGGGCGAGTCCTATCCAAAAATGAAACCACAGGCTGCTGCATAGCAAACCATACCTGCTCATGCTGCTTGTCAGACATGAGGTAGACTGGTGGGCCTTTATTTATGCTCCCCCAGAAAATTCCTCCTTAATGTCAGTAGATGGATATTCAGTCTGTGTATGTTCTGGGAGGGGAGAAATGTCCGGATGTGAGATATCTCCTCCTCCATGTAACTGATTCTGCCCCTGTATAAGTAGAAGTATATTGCGTCTGTATGTTCTGGGGGTTCATACATGTCGCTGTCTGTGAGATTTCCTTCATCACATGAGGCCGGTTCCTCCTTAACCCCTTAAGGACCTCTGACGTACCCTGTACGTCCTGTACTCGGGTCTCCCTTAGACCCGAGGACGTACAGGGTACGTCAGCGGCGCCAAATCCCCCTCCCGCCCGATACTCACCTCCCTCGGCGGATCCCACGGCGATCTGGCAGGGAGGAAGCCTGCCCATGTGATTTACATGGGCAGGCGAGGCTGATGACGTCGCCACACTGCGTGGTGACGTCATCAGAAGGTGCCCCCATGTGTTTCAATGGAGGGGAGGGGGGGGCTCCTTCGGAGCCCTCTATCTCCCCAACCATTGAAGCTAGGGAGATGCCGTTTGCACCACTGGAGAGGGGAGAGCCTCCCCTTTCCAGCGGTGTATGGCATTAACAGTTTCGCCGCCGACAGTTTCGGCGCCAAAACGCGATTCAAACCTGGAGGGGAGCTGACATCTTGGATGTCAGCCAAGCCTCCAGGTCCCCCCCCCACCCACTGACAACCTCACCATATGTGTGAGGATGTCAGTGGGCCAGTTAACCCTCTAGCTGCCATGTAGAGATAAGGGGATCCTAAGGATCTTTTTATCTCCTGATCCATGGCAGCTGGATGGTCATATTTGCCATCATTTAAAAGGCCTGATTATGGCCTTTCAAATGATACCAAACATGACCAGGTTTGGTTTTAAAAATTTTTTTTAAAAAAAAATAAATAGAAAAAAATAATAAAAAAATTAAATAAAATAAAAAAATGTTTTTTTTGTCTGGGGGGAGTTTAATTAAATAGGACCTAGGCTGTCATCTAAAAATAATTAGCACAAAATGGTCAGAATGAGCGCAGCGCACATAGGTGAACTGTCTCAGCAGTGAAGGGGTTAAAAAGCAAATGCATGTTAAAATTGGGTATTTCTAGTCTCGGGACAAAATTTTGAACCTATTTAGCCGGGGTCTTTTTGGGTGGTTGTAGATTTTGGGGATTAAATTACGAAAAAGTGTGTTTTTACATTTATTTCCTCATATTTCATATTTTTTTTATAGTAAATATTCGATATGATGGAAATAATGGTATTTCTAGAAAGTCCATTTAATGGCGGGAAAAGGGTGTATAATATGTGTGGGTCGAATAAACGAGTAAGAGGAAAAATTGTCCTAAACACTAACAGCGCAGAAACGTAAAAACAGCAGCGGTCACTAAAAGACGGATTTGTGTAAAACCGCCCGGTCACTAAGGGGTTAAAGGGATACTCTAGGCAACATGACCACCTAAGCTATTTTAGGTGTTCATGATGCCCGGAGTATGCCTCCCTCTGTCCCCCCTCCCTCTGCTCAGCAGTTCAGCTGAAAAAGCTGAAAACAGCTGAGAGAGGCGGAGGAGTTTACTCCGCCCTCCAAGCTGTCAGTCAGCAGAGTGGGATTCAGATTTCCCGCTTCTGCCGAGTAGGAGACGTCATCGCGCTTTCAGCGCGATGACGTCTCCAACTCGCCGCAGTAGCTGGCGGCAGCCAGAGCCGGACTGGCCTACCGGGATACTGGGAGGAATCCCGGTAGGCTGCTTAATTTTCTGGGCCGCTGGGGAGCCGTGCGGCCAGAGAGAAGAACATGAGGACAGCTTCTACATCCTGCTCCTCCCCTACTATTCCTCGTCATCCTGCTTTCCCTGTGTGCATAGAGAGGGAAGGGGGTTGGGCTCAGCTGTACTTGGAGCATGATTGAGCACTGGCTCCAACATGTGGCAATCATTCTGTTCAGGGCAGCGTTTTTCTGCCCCTGTCAGAGACCTGCTGCTGCAGTTGCTCCTCCCCATCCTCCAGCCCAGCTTCCTGTCCCCGCGGCACGAGGAAGGAAGGAGTGAGAGGGGAGGAGAGCAGGGCCAGCCTGTGCAGCAGCAGCTCCTATCCTGCACATCCATTGCAAGGTACAGTAATTCCTCAGGGACCAAAGCATCGTTTTTGTTTATTTGAGCAGCTCCACACAGTGTAAGGAGCAGGGAGGCCAGGCTGCTCCAGACATCTACAAAGCTGCTGGCTGTAACAGCCACTGTGTGCAGTGCCTACATGTGCACTCTCCCTCCTCCCCCTCTCTGCCGAGTGAGATGGGCAGGAGAGGGAGAGGTGCGTTTTTTTATTTATTATTTGAGCAGCTCTGCACACTCACAGAGTAATGAGGAAGGAGGCCAGGATGCTGGAGACAGATACAAAGCTGCTGGAGACAGCTACAAAGCTGCTGGAGACAGCTAAAAAGCTGCTGGCGACAGCCACAAAGCTGCTGGCTGCTCCTCCCTGCCCCTATATTTTCAGAGATATATATAACAGATTATTTTCTTTTCAGGTAAAGGAATCTGTCAAGAACAAAATTTGAATGGCACTTCCAAAACAAATGCATTTATACATGTTTGGGAGCAGGGGAGCAGCCATTTTGTCACAGCCAGCAGCTTTGTAGCCGTCTCCAGCAGCCTGGCCTCCCTACTCCTTACTCTCTGTGTGTAGAGTTGCTCAAATAATAAATAAAAAAAACGCACCTCTCCTGCCCATCTCTAACTCACTCTGCAGAGAGGGGGAGGAGGGAGGGGGCACATGTAGGCACTGCACACTATGATTGAAGGTGTGTTTGTGTACAGGGGGGTCACAGACAGAGAGAATCACAGAGAGAAGGGGAGGTCACAGAGACTACACAGGGGTCACAGAGAGAAAGAAAGTAGGAGCCACAGAAACAAAGATGGGGAACATAGAGAGGGGTTACGAGGTAGGACATGGAGCACAGTCACAAAGGGAGAATGGGGGGGTCACAGAAACAGAAAAGGGGTCACATAGGGAGAGAGACAGTAGGGTCACAGATAAAGTGTGGGATCACAGACTACTCATACACACCACACATTACTGTGAGTTTTATTGCTGTGCAGCTCTGCGATACACTCATACACACCACACTTTGCTGTGAGTTTTATTGCTGTGCAGCTCTGTGATACACTCATACACACCACACTTTGCTGTGAGTTTTATTTCTGTGCAGCTTTGATACGTATCCTTTTCGTTTGCACTTATCACAAAATAGGGCTGGTCTAAAAATTTTTTTCCAGGGCTGCTTTTTATTCCCAGTCCGGCCCTGGCGGCAGCGGCTGAAGGTTAGTGTTGCGCGCATCCTCTTGCGCGCAACACTAATCCTCAGAGGGAGCCGGGAGGAAGCCTGCCGATTGGCTGGCTTACGTGAGAGGCGCGCATGCGCGCTTCTCACGTAAACCAGAAGGCAAGAAGAACGGGAGCGGAAGAGGAGGGAGGTGAGTATATATAAAAAAAAAAGACGCAGCTGGAAACAAGTGGATTTTAGGGTAAGTATTTCAGTTACAAAAAAAAAAATCCCTAACGATTTATTAAGGGAATAGGGATGGAGTAAGATAAAAAAACAGAGGGGGGGGGGGATTTTTGAGTGCAGTGTTCCTTTAATATCAGTGGGTGAATATTCTGTGGGTTCTGTGATTGGATAAATCTCTTTCTCTGGGACGTGTCTTTCTTCAGAAGCCAGAGATTCTCGCTCTGTGTATGTTGCAGATTCAGCTCGTCCTTTTCTCGTCTTGTTCAGATCCTTTTCCACATTATTGCTTAGAATTTCACTTCCATTTTCACATCCAATATCCCATAAAGAAACCGGAGGGTGAAATTTACCAGATACAGATTTATCTATTGGAGGGAAAATCACATTAACACGTGAGACGTTCATTCAGGAACACATCTAGTACACAGCAAGAGAACATTTCAGGGTTTTTTGGGACACATTGCTCTGGGATTGGACACAAACATGGGCTCTATTACAGTCTCCATGCAAACGTTAACGCTCACATGTGTGAGCGTTAACGTTAGCTGCAGTATTTACCGCATATTACAAAACCCGTTATAAACCCGTTTGCGTTTGGTACCTTGCGCTTTTCAGCGCCAGGTCACTGCACTTTGCGCTCCCTATACTTAACATGGGGAGTGCAAAGTGTTAATCAGTGCTGGTATTACAATGTCCCAGCGCTGATTAACGCCTGGCTCTGGTCAGCGAAAAGTTAACCAGAGCCAGGACTTGGTGTTAATGGATTCCGCTTCTGCAGAATCCATGAACACCAGGCTTAAAAAATGAAGCAGATCAGGACAGCCATCAGAAATCTTGGGGCCCCTTACTGAACCTAAGGATGGGGCCCCCCCTTGCACTCCCTCAACCTTTAAAAAGCTCGCTTTTCCCCCCCCCCCCCGAAAAAAACCAAAAAGTAAATGACAGAGTTCCACAGCAATAAACCTCACAGAAATGTGTGGTGTGTATCAGAGCTCCACATCCTCCGAATTGGCCCAGAATAGTGAGTTTAACCGTTCAGTGCATTTCATCTATTCACAAAGCTGTCAATTTGCCAAATATAGGTGAATTGATTGCAATCTACGATGCAAATCACTGCAACTTGTTGGCACCAAAATTGTCCCAAGGAAGACTATTGTGTCTTCTATTCACAAAATGCCAAATAGCACCAAACTTCTCGTGAAATGACCTGATTTTCGGTGTTTCAATTCGACAGGTTTAAACAGGCAAATCCCATAGGTTGTAATGTGAAAAAAAAAAGTTTTTTTAAAAAAAATTAACGACCCATTTACTCTTTTTTCATCTTTTGCAAAAAACTTTATTTTTTTATAAGACCTTTTTGTATTTTTTGATTTTTCTAAAAGACATTTTTCTTTTAAAAAAAGCAATAAAAAAACTTTTTAAAGACCTTATTTCTAACCTTTTCCCGCCACAGGGCATACTATGATGTCCCTGCGACGGATGGGATTAGACGACGTAGGGCGTTCTAGTGCACCCTGTTGACTTCTATGGGCCACCTCAGGCCGTCCCCCTGCAGCCATTGATGCGTATTGTGCGTCAGCTGCATAGTCAGGCCGAAGCAGAGGTCCACCGCAGCGCCTGAGGTCACCCGCCTGTCGTTAAGGGGTTAAAGGACATTAGACACATTTTTACTACATTTTTCATTGAATTAAGCTCTTATTAGGAGACTTTTTTTCCAGTTTAGTGGAATTTGCGCAATTTCTGTATTTTTTGCAGACGTCCGAGAACAGCTACGGCGATTCCACTTTTGGGAAAATACGGTGAACAGTCTCTAAATAATAAATTATTACAGGGTTATTCAGAGAAAGGTGAAAACCAGGAGAACTGGCAGGAGAAGAGAACAATCTAGACCAAATAGCCAATTTTGAAAGTGAGATAAATGGGAGAATTTTTCTGGTTTGGTTATATTGACCTAGAATTTTCACTTCTCCAGCCATTCTCCTGAGTTTCACCTTTCTTTGAATAGACCTGCTAGTATTTTTGGTGAAATGAGAATCACACACTCACAGAACTCAACAGCAATAAAACCCAAAGATATCTATTATTAAAGTGAACCTGTTATGGCTAAACGAGTTTTCCAACTTGACAGGAAATCTCTACCTTTTCTTAGATCTTTGGTGTAGAAATATATAATTATAAAGAGGGAGGCGTCCTTTTTTAAAAAAAATCCCTTTTCCAACTATATATTTCAGCAGAAATGATCTATATGATGCCCTTTCACTTAAAAACCAATTTATATATTTAAAAAATTCCAATAATATATGTATTTAAACAAATCTAGTAAAATAATCCATTCTTAATAAAATGCACATGTAGCCCCCCTCACCTGCTTACCTTTTTGAGCAGGAGGGGTTAATTCTGTGGAGGTAAAGCAGGAGATCTCCCTGGTGGGATAGTCACTGGACTCCTGCACACACTGCTGCTGCCCTCTGCTCCCACACTGAGTAAGGTCCTGCAAGGTTGATACACCCCCAGTAACCCCACATCTCTAGTTTCCGGGTGATATTCCAGAAAATAACAGGCAGCAATCCCTGTGAAGTCCCCAGCACACCTGTAAAAATAATGTGTGAAAAAATATTTGCAGGGATTGCTGCCTGTTCTCTAGTGGAAAATCAAGACAGGGGAAGTGTGTCGCCCTTCTAGGACCTCACTGACCTCTGTCCCCACTGATAGCCAGTGCTCTGAAACGTCAGAGCGCAGCCTGCTCTGTGTGGGAGAAATGCTCTGCACTCAGTGAAAGCACAGGTCCCATAGCACTCCCAGTGCCAACAGACCACCAGGGATAGGAGGAAGGGGGGACATCAAGAAATCTGCAGGGCCTGGGCTGTTAGCTGAGCTGACAAGATGTTGCTAGCCTGGCTCTGAGAGTTACAAGATCAGGGAAGGACCCTGCTGGCGGGCCCCTTACCACAGCATGGGGTGTAATGCCCTGATGGCGGCCCTGAAGCAGATACTCACCCTCTGTCCCGCGGCGAGAACCGCGGCTCTGTCCGCCTACTCCGGCCGACAGGAGCAGGGAAAGACTGGGGGAAAAAGTCCCCCCAGTCTCTCCCTGCGTATCCCTACGCCGACTGGCGAGGCGAGATCTGGCTGGTCACGTGACCAGCAGGGAGGAACTCAATGGAGTCCTATGGACTCCAGCGAGTGGATGCTCGTGGCTGCGCTCAGCGCTGCTGCAAGCATCCCGGCTTTTACCGCCCGCAGACAATGCAGGCAGCATTTTTTGCGTAAAGAAAGGGAAAGTCTGTACTTATGGCGCCACTTGGTGGACCCATAATCTCTGGAATAAATTCTATCTCCAGCAGAACAGCAGAATATTTAGATACGCTGCTTCAGCCAATGGTAAAGAACATGTCATCTTACCTGAAAGACACAGGCGACATCATTAGGATCTTGAAAACAATCAACTGGGAAAATAACATAATTTTAGCAACTTGTGATGTCAGAACTTTGTATACCTGCATACCACACGATAAAGGATGTGATGCTGTCAGACAAGAACTTACCGGTAGCAGCGAATTAGATGCCAAACGAATACATTGTTGAAGTCATCGATCTGATCCTTAAGAATAATTATTTTTGGCATAAGGATCAATTCTTTCTACAGCAAATTGGGACTGCCATGGGGAGTAAAATGGCACCCAGCTATGCAAATCTATTTATGTCACAGTGGGAAAAAATGGGTTTACAAGAACCATCGTTGGTTGAAGAACATCAAACTATATAAAAGGTACATTGATGATATTTTCCTTATATGGCATGGCGACGAAAGCAAACTCAACTCTTTCTTTGAATTCACCAACAACAATGACTGGGGGATACAGCTTGAATGGACCTGTAGTGAAACAAGTGTCGACTTCCTAGATCTCAACATATATATCGAAAATTCCTGCATTAAGACCAAGACATTCTTTAAGACCGTTGATGTCAACAGTTATATTGACAAGACCAGTTGCCATTTCTGGCAATGGTTAGACGGCGTTCCCAAAGGTCAATTCCTTCGAATTAAAAGGAACTGTACGGACGATGCTATATATCTTGAACAATCACAAAAATTAAGAGAACAGTTTCAAGAAAAAGGATATAATCCAAATACTTTACAACAGATTAGACGAAAAGTTCTGGAAACCAGCCAGTCACAGATCCTAGAAGGACCGAGGAAGACGAATGAGACAGATTCAAAAAAAACCTTTATTTGCTAATACAGTGAACAACATAATCAGATCAAGAGCATATTCAAAAGATATTGGCATATACTCCGAAAAGATAGTTGTTCTTCCAGAATCTGTTGTAAATCACTAACACTTATTTTCAGAGGAGTGGGCAACATGAAGAATGCTCTGTGAAGAGCCACTTGAAGGAAAGTGAGCGTAAGAACCCTTTCAATATAGAACGAGGCTTTTATGGATGCGGTAATTGCCATAGTTGCAGAACCACAGGCAGCCATAAGAGGCACATAAAACAATTTACTGACATGAAGGGGAACAATGTCCATAAGATCTTTGGAACTTTAACTTGTTTTTCGAGACATGTGATTTATCTCCTGATTTGCCCTTGTGGAAAATACTGTATAGGTCGAACTATTAGGAGCCTAAACGTTAGAATACGTGAACACATCAACAACATTAAAAAAGGTGTAGATACTCACAACGTTCCGCAGCATTATAAAGAAGTACACCATAAAGATCCAAGGGGCACCCAGTTTATGGCAATTCAGCAGATAGAGAAAAACTGGAGAGGAGGTGACTTCTTAAAAAAGATTAACAAAGCCGAAATGAAATGGATCTACAATCTTAAAACACTAGTCCCTAATGGATTGAACCAGGACTTCGAGCTCTGCCATTTTCTTTGACCTGTTTATCTTCCCATCTATATCTATTTCCTTCCATGGCCCTATCATATGCTGATCCGTTAGTTTATTATATACCTATATAAGACAATATACCCCACTCCCTCCCCTGTCTCATCTGTCCATGGTTTAGAAAGTTCTCCTTATCCTATCACCCATCAGTACATCCCCCATTGACAGTATGTCCTTCCCACTATTGTCTCTCAGCATTCATCCACCTACCGTATATACTCGGGTATAAGCCGACCCGTGTATAAGCCGACCCCCCTACTTTTTCCCAAAGAAACCTGTGAAAACGTATTGACTCGCGTATAAGCCTAAGTGGGATATTGCCCCAGCTCTCACATGGATATTGCCCCAGCTCTCACATGGATATTGCCCCAGCTCACACATGGATATTGCCCCAGCTCACACATGGATATTGCCCCAGCTCACACATGGATTTGCCCCAGCTCACTGCCCCAGCTCATGGATATGCCCCAGCTCATGGATTTGCCCCAGCTCATGGATTTGCCCCAGCTCATGGATTTGCCCCAGCTCATGGATATGCCCCAGCTCATGGATTTGCCCCAGCTCATGGATTTGCCCCAGCTCATGGATTTGCCCCAGCTCATGGATATGCCCCAGCTCATGGATTTGCCCCAGCTCATGGATTTGCCCCAGCTCATGGATATGCCCCAGCTCATGGATTTGCCCCAGCTCATGGATATGCCCCAGCTCATGGATTTGCCCCAGCTCATGGATTTGCCCCAGCTCATGGATATGCCCCAGCTCATGGATTTGCCCCAGCTCATGGATTTGCCCCAGCTCATGGATACTGCCCCAGCTCATGGATACTGCCCCCAGCTCATGGATTTGCCCCAGCTCATGGATATGCCCCAGCTCATGGATTTGCCCCAGCTCATGGATACTGCCCCCCAGCTCATGGGTTTGCCCCAGCTCATGGATTTGCCCCAGCTCATGGATATGCCCCAGCTCCTAGATTTGCCCCAGCTCATGGATATGCCCCAGCTCTCACCTGGATATTGCCCCAGCGGCAGCCAGCTCTCACAAGGTTCTGTACAGCGTGAGTCTGTCCGTGTTGTTGAAGGGGATGCGGCTGCTTGCGTGCGCAGGTCACGCGGTCCGGCCAGTCAGGTGGTACAGAGACTCAGTACCACCTGATTAGCCGGACCACGTGACCGGCTGCGCCTGCACGCAGCCGCATCCCCTTCAACAGGACAGACTCACGCTGTACAGGACCTTGACTCGGGTATAAGCCAAATCGCGGTTTTTTGACTCAAAATCTGAGTCAAAAAACTCGGTTTATACCCGAGTATATACGGTAATCCTTTTTGCTCCCTTTAACGAGATACATACCCTATAGTGATGGTACTTCTTATTTACTTACCTTCTACATTTTCTCCTCCCTCATACTATTAATACAGATATTTATAGTATTTTAGTAAATTATCTTATTCTCCTTTATTTCTACATATATTTCGTTTATTGTACCAGGTAATTTTTAGAGATTCCAACTTTTATATATTTGGTGCTATGTATTTTAGATGTATTTTACATATGCTATGTATTTTTATATGAACATTTACATTTGTGTATAGTTAAGGCTAGGGTCAGACGAAAGCATTTTTCCCCGCGAACGTGAAAAAGTGCGTCCGAACGCATTGACGTATTTTTTCACGGAATGGGCAAAAATGGTCAGACGACGCGCATTTTCGGGCGTGATTTTGTACGGATCGTCAATAAAACTCTTTTTGCGTCTGGACGTTATGTAGGCTGGACATTAGCAGCATCTGACATCTCCTAATCACGCAAACACGCCGCTATGCCGCAGCTGCGCACTCAGTACGTCAGTACTAGCGGTTCAGCGTTCTCAGAAAAATGCGTTCAAATTCCACTTGCGTTGCACTGCCGGACGTTTGTGCGGCCGTACATCGTATATTGGCCGTCATTGCCCGTCTTCTGCTGCTAGTGCGGCCGTAATTATGTGCGCCAGAACACACGTTAAAAGTGCGCTGGTCTGACCCCAGCCTTATACTCTTGTTTTTTTTTGTTACCCCCGCATGATGCTGCACTTTGATTACAACATATTTTGCCCCTGTTGGTTTGGGCACTTGGGTGGAATTGTCCAGCCTACAGATAGGCTCCCCTCGTCATTTGGACTCTAAATAAAGAAGAGTGAAAGAAAAAAACAAAAAACAATTGTTGTCACATACAATTGTTGTCACAGAGACCTCACCCTGCATTAGATGCTTTTTGTGATTGGTCATTGACCTTGAGTTATGGTCTCTAATCTATGACCTTTTTTGTGTGTTTTTTATACATTTTGTGGGTGTGTACGTTTTTTCTTAGAAGTCCAATAAAGGTTTAGAATTTTAATCATTTGTTCCCACCTTCCTTTTGGGTTCTTTGGAATCCAATTCTTCCTTCATCATTAGGGCTAAGTCCTGCAAGTTTTTGGTGGACGATTGCTAGTACTCAGAGACTATAGTAATCACTTGCCACTCCACGCCCCACCCTGTTTTGAGTGGGTGCTTGCTTATCATTACATTTTGAAGCTCAATTTTTGCTACTGAGCATCAACTGTCCCAGGACTCCAACAGTGCAGTCTTCAACTATATGTACATCATGTGCACATTGGCTGTTATTCATTAGTGACATACTGCTCAATATATAATAAGTATTGGGAACGTACAAAGCAATTCTTGTGACCACTAAAAATTTATTTTATTTTTGTAGCGCAGTTTAAAAACTATGTTGCTGTATTGCTCGAGTTTGGCCACCAGAGGGAGACAAGTGCAATGTAAAGTATACTGGACACAATGGGACTACGTTTTCCATCATGCTTTGCGGCGGAGACAGGAAGTGGGTGGGGGAAAGAAGAAAGGACATCCGCAGCCTCGTCGAAGGAGGGCCAGTGTGAGCCAAGCGTTGAACAGAGTAAGACGCACGTGAGACTATGAGCGATTGTAACCAGGCCAGAGAGCAGGCGCTGCCTTGCAGACGCTGGGGATCGATACAGTGACTTGCCAGAGTCTTGCCTAGTAATCCACCGCTGAGAGGTTTTGCACAGACACAGAGTTCCGGTTTGGACCCCGAGTAAGGAGACCACGATGATCCACTGGGAGTGCAGGCGGTAGGCCGTAGATCTTGTTGCAGAAATCGGGCAAGCAGGAGAAGCAGATCGGGTGGCACAGAGTTCCAGTAAAATCCAGCGGAGAGACATCCTTGATCGGGCAGCGGAACAGATTGTCTGGCGGATGGGTGAGAGGCCTTCCAGGCCACAGTCAAAGTTTAACAAAGCACACTGCAGTATTGTTTAAATCTACAGGGCCCCAACGTGACTAGTCGAAGATTTGCTAAATCCAGTGGCGGAAGTACCAGGGTCGCAGCGGTCGCAGTTGCGACCGGGCCCTGGCATTCCGCCACTGGAGGGGGGCCCGGCGCCGCCCGCCAGATTCCGGCAATCAGCGCCGGAATCTGGGAGCCGCGCGCTGGCCGTCCCTCTCCCTGCGAGCGGCCGCTGACATGCAGCTTGGCCGCTCACGTGGGATAGGAACCAGCTGACCAGAGCACGAGATCCTCTCTCGAGACCTCTGCGTTGATCAGGTGGTTTCCGGCGAGCGGCTAAGACGCATGCTTACTTGAGCGGCCGCTCGCCAAGGAGAAGAGCAGAATGCCGGCGGAGCCTGCCCTGGGAAGGAGTGAGAGGGGGTAAATAAAAGGTGTCTGCTTTGTTAGTCGCTTTCTTACTAAACCTGCAAAAACTGGGGCTGCTGAAAAATTCTGGAAGGCTGGGTTGTGGAGCAGCGGTTGGAAAATTGAAGTCCTCCAGGACAAACCCAGAAGCTTATGAGCCACCTGACCCACAGAGAGGAGATGGTTAGATTTAAGGATGGGTGGTATTGAGGAAGAGGGGAGGTGAAGGAAGGCCGATAAAGAGATTGGGTGAGTCATAGCACTATCTAAGGTACAGTCCATGAATCTGGGGGTATTAGTAAACCAATCGGCTATCAGGCGGTACGACACAGCTATATTATAGGATTGGATATCTAGCATGTTAATGCCACCCAAGCTGTTAAAGAGTTGAAGCTTGCACAGCGTGATGCATATTCTCCCAAGGTGCAAGGCCGAAACACCCATCTTTTTAAGGAGGAGAGGTAACATCTGAATGGGGTACAGGAAAGGTGGGAAAGTAGACATTTTCAGCAAGTTGCATCTACCCAAGTAGGAGGAAAGGGTTCCAACCTTAAACTCTGTTTAACGGGGCTTACACTCATGGCCATCATTTTATCATAGTTGATCTTAAACCGGGAAGCTACATGAAAATCTTCCAAATAATTCAGCAAGGCCGATTGGGAAAAGGTCAGATGCGAACGTAACCACACAAACTTCTTGGGAGCGCACCTCAATACCATGAAACTCTGGTTGTGTCAATAAAACGCATATTAGTGGTTCAAACGCTAAGGGCCCTATTACAATCTTCACGTTAAAACGCACGCGCAACGCGTGAATTTGTGCACCAAGCGTTACACGTTACGCGCGGAAATCAATGCTGGAATTACAATCCTCGCACATTTTTTTTGGGGGGGGCCCTTCGTGGATTCTTGCACCGGGGCCCTCAGGTTTCTAGTTACGCCACTGGCTAAATACATTCACTGGCCAGTCGAATATAGTACCCGGGTACCTGAGCTCACACACACACACCTTTTTTTTGGGACATTACCTTCACAGGACTTACACTCCAGAAACAAAGGGGTTAAACTTTTCTTTTACCTCTGCGCGTTTCTTGCATTACGAAATCCTGTTTTCTATATACTGTGCTTACATTATATATGCCGCTTTATTGAGACCAGTAAAGTATATAATCTATAAAATCCACAACAGTGCTGGTGTATATTTATTCCCTAGTGCGGAGAGACTAACCCGAGGTTAAATTCAGCGGCTCCTCCGGGAGTGAGCGCTACATTTTTTTTGTCCAATGTTTTTTGTCTTGTGTGATGTGTAACTGCGTTTAGCTGTACCCCCATTGGGATCACATGGGGAGAAAATAAACAGCTCTTATGGAATAGTTGCATAAACATTATGGGCCCTATTACAAACTTCGCGCAAAAACGCTCGCGCAGCGCGTGAGTTTGTGCGTGAAGCGTTAAACGTTAACGTGCGTAAATCATCGCTGGTATTACAATCCTTGCGCATTTTTTCATCCGTCAAAAAATAGCACGCGTAAAACGGACGTGCATTAATGTTGCGCGCAGAAATCGGGGTGCGGACTGTTTTTTTTAACGCGATTCAGCCAATCAGAATTAAGAACCACAATTGTCTCCCGTTAAATTTTTGCGTCTGCCAAAATCAATCTGCGTATATATGCTGCAGCAATAATAAAAACACACACAACTTCTCAATTTTATTGTTTGGGTATGAGTAGAATGTGTAACTATACTTTGCTATATTATTAATTTTTTGGCTGGTGTATTTGGGTTCGGCCAGGTCGTTCAGATTTTCCATTAACACCAGCTTTTAGGAGGTGTTAAAATTATGCGCGCAAACGCTGTGCGTTAAAAACGGCGCATAGATTGTAATACCACCCGCGTACCAGCGCATTTGCGCTCACAATGTTAAGTATAGGACGCGTGCAGTACATGAAGCTCGCGCAGGTCCACCCGCCTTAGACGATTACGCGCTGTACATTGTAATACGACGTTCAGCGCAAAGGGTTTTGCCCCTCGCGTTAATGCGTTTTTGCACACGCGTTAACGTTTGCGTTAAGAATGTAATAGGGCCCCATGTATGTTATTTGTCCTATTTTAACACAATATCTTCCATTAAAGATTCTTATTTTAAATGATTGTGAGGAATCAACCTATTTCTCGGGGGAACGTTTCACTGAGTCAATTGTTTTTTTTTTTATTGTTTTCTTTAGATCTGACAGGTACTGGCACGGTAGCTGGAGAAGAAACAAACATGTCAAAATGAGGACTGCGAGCTGTAGGAGTGATGGAATACGTTAGTCTTCTGTTTTACAGCTTCCTCATAACATTCCAACTCTTCATCACTTGTTTCAGTCAGAAGGATCAGGTAAGGAACAGTTAAATGGTAGAACACTCTCCCACGCAGGGCCGCATGTATACCCAGACCCACCAGACCCCAGATACATGAATACCCAGACCCCAGATACATAAATACACAGACAGACCAGGTGAATACTTAATGGCTGAGCTTTTAAGTATTGGGTGATGTTTTACACATTCAGGACTATTTACTAAGGGGTGAACTGTAGGAGAATTGGCAGAAGAAGAGAATAAACAGCCGATTTGGGAACTGAGGTAAATGGGAGAATGTTTCTGGTTTGGGTATTTTGACCTAGATTGTTCACTTCTGCAAATTCTCCTGACTTCAATGTTTAGTGAATGATTATGGTGTTTGAGACCAGCCTGTTCCTGCACACAAAGAACTACTAGAGTGGAGTTCAAAACACAAAAGACAATTCCCAACATTAAAGAGTCTCCAACTCAGGTCACTGAACCCGTTCATTTACTGTTGAAGACAATATAATGGTCACAGAGTTAGGCTTTAGTGTTTGGAACTCTACTAGAGTGTTTCCTGTGGATGATTGGTTTGCACAGACAGGAAGTGACCTGGGAGTGAAGCCTTTGTTTATAGCAGAGAGCTCAGTGCTGAAAGGAGGATCCAGGCGGCAGGTCAGAGCTGGCTTTATGTGTCTTAATATACAAATATTAGGGGAAATTTGGGTTTAATAGATTTTGCTGAACATCAGTTATGAAGATCCATAAGATGCTCCTGCAGAGCAAACACATTGTAAAGGGGAGCGACTAGTTTGAGCCCCTCAACAAGGACCGGTCCCTTCTGAGGGCTGGAGTCAAGCCATCAGACAGTTACAAATCAGTGATCAGACAATATTTTTGTGGATATTAACCCTTTCACTGCTGACGACATGTGGGACACGTCCTCATTGATGCACGTTACATGCTGAGGACGTGCCCCACACGTCATCAGCTGTGCGGGACCCCCGGCAGAGATACCTCTCTGTCCGGGGTCCTGCGGTTTCTGACTTCAGCGTCCTCAGATGCTGAAGTCAAGCTCCTCCCTGCGTAAATGACGTCATCGCGCCATGCGCGATGACGTCATTTCCAGGCGACCCCACCCCCTGGCAATGCCGGGAGATAGCCTGGAAGGGAGGGGGGGGGATCCGTTCGGATCCCTCTCCCTCCCGATCGGGAAGGAGCAGCACTAAAAGCCAGGCACTGCTTAAAAGGGGAGAGTCTCCCCTTTTAAGCGGTGCCTGGCTTTAACCCCTCAAGCGCCGGGTTGCACTTCAGCGCCTTGCGCCGAAGTGCAGCCTATCTCCGGTGGGGGCCGCCATCTTGGATGGCGGCTCCACCTCCGGGTCTCCCTTCGCTGCCTGACGTCATCACGCATAGCGTGATGACGTCAGATAGCCGGGGAACCCCTAGCTGCCGGGGGATTTCCCAAGGAAATCCCCTGGTTGAGATGGGGGGTTCTTGTGAACCCCAATATCTCCAGAACCGTGGCAACTAGGTGGTCATGGAGGGTGTCATTTGAAAGGCCTGAGCATGACTAGGTACAAAGTAAAAATAATAAATAAATTTTAAAAAATAAATAAATTTAAAAAAAAACATGGTTTTTTTTTGTGTGTTGTTTTTATTAATGCAGCAATATTGTTCACATTTCAATTATAATGTGAACAATGATGCTGCACTAATGATTTTTTTCTATGGGGTGTGTTTGCTAAAAATCACGTAATTCCCCCCACAAAATGTAACAAGTCCCCATTTCAAATTTTTGTACAAGCGCACCCCATAGAAAACATAATCGCAAACGCTCATGTGATAAAATGTGATAAAAACACTTTACACACTGCAGATGATTAAAATTTTTTATTGTATTTTTTGTTATAATATACAGGCAGGACATGACGTATACATATAAAAATTATATATTATGAATCTGCGGAGTCTGCCGGAAAGAACGATATATAATATGTCTGGGTCATTTATTAAAATGTGGCTTTAAATCGCATTTAAACATGATGAGCGAAAGCGGTAAAAATGAGCTCAGCACACAGTGGTGAAATGCCTCAGCAGTGAAGGGGTTAAACAGAAATAATAGATGGTGCAGTATATAACATAATGTAATATATATAATAATGATTACACAGAGCTGACACACATACATCACCCTCTATTTATTTATTTATTTATAAAGGATTTTACCAGGAAGGATACATTGAGATTTCTCTTGTTTTCAAGTATGTCCTGGGTTCAACAAGATTAAATTGTTACAGAAATACAAAGTAATAAAGTGCAAGATATTAAAAAAATAGCACAAATGTACAGATTAACAGAAAATAAATATATTCACTGTTACATGTTTACAGGTACATTCTGTATATAGTCACTATGTTACAGGTTTACAGGTACATTCTGTATATAGTCACTATGTTACATGTTTACAGGTACATTCTGTATATAGTCACTATGTTACATGTTTACAGGTGCATTCTGTATATAGTCACTATGTTAAATGTTTACAAGTACATTCTGTATATAGTCACTATGTTACATGTTTACAGGTGCATTCCGTTTTGAGGTATATTAATAGGGAGCTCTTAAGTGACTTTAGACTGGGGGAAGATTTGATGGCGTCTGGGAGGTTATTCCATAATTGTGGTGCTCTGTAGGAAAATGAGGATCGAGCCACTGTCTTTTTGTATTGTGGTATTGCAAGTAAGGTGCAGGTCCTGGATCGGAGGTTATAGGATGAAGGAACTGCTGGGGGAAGCAGACTATTCAGGTAGGGTGGCAGCTTCCCAGAAAAGCTCTTAAACACCAGGGGCTAAATTACGATCTTCAGGCAAACGTTAACGCTCACTTGTGTGAGCATTACTGTTTGCTGCGGTGTTTACCGCACATTACAATCCAAAAGCAAGGTACGTTTGGTACCTTGCGCTTTTCAGCACGAGGGTACTGTACTTTATGCTCCCTTTACTTAACATGGGGAGTGCAAAGTGTTAATCAGCGTTAGGATTACAAAGTCCCAGCGCTGATTTAACGTCCGGCTGCGGTTAGCAAACAGTTAACCACAGCCAGGACTTGGTGTTAACGGATTCCGCTGGTGCAGAATCCGTTAACACCAGGCTAAAAAATAAAAAAAAGGAATCCTATACTCACCCTCTGTCCCGCGGCGAGGACCGCCTCCTCCATCCGGCGGGAGCAGGGAAAGACTGGGGAAAAAGCCCCCCCCCCCAGTCTCTCCCTGCGAGGCGAGATCCGGCTGGTCATGTGACCGGCAGGGGGAACTCAATGGAGTCCTATGGACTCCATCAAGTGGATGCTCGCCGCTGCCTCGTTGTAACAATGCAGGCAGCATTTTTTGCGCCTGCATTGTAATCCAGCGTTAAAACGCGGGTGCAAGGGGGAAAACTGCGGGCGCAGTTTTTCGTCCCTTGCGCCCGCGTTTTAACGCTGAGATCGTAATTTAGCCCCAGGTTGGAAAGGTGAAGAGTGCGTCTAGATACAAGCGATGGGCAGTTTAGCTCTTTGAATATGTCACAATGGTGGGTCACACATACATCACCCTCTATAACATCTACAATATGCTATGATTTTACTGTGAAAATGTAAAGATACAGAGCCCCAAATATCAATCTATTGCTTTCAAAGTGACGCGTTTGCAATACTTCTAAATGGGTTAGAACCAAAATCTCCCATTGGACCAATACGTTTACAATGCAGATGCATCATAATCCCCCCCCCCCCATGATGACACATCTGCAATGTAAACTCTTCGTCCAATGTATACCCACAAAGACCAGACCAGACCCGGAGTGGCGCTAGGAGCATACGGCGCATGCGCAGATGAGACGAAAGTTCTGCATAATGACTAAAACTAGCATGCTCACACCTGAGGCGCTTTCAATATCTCAGCCGCTGCAAGTGCTAAGTTAGCAATTTGCCATTGAACGCCGTTCAACCACTCAGCGCTCAGCACTGCTAACTTAGTACTTGCAGCGACCCGAGGAGATGCTGCGAGTAGCTAAGTGTGACGTATTAAAGATGGCCGCCGCCATGAAGCATGTAACAATTCCTTACAGCAATGTTAATTTTGAGGTTTTTGATCACCAAAGCACAAAATATTTATTTATTATTTCCCCCTGCGCATAGACATATATTACAGTTCAATTCATATTTTGTTTCAGAAGTAAACATAACGTATATTCAATAAAAACTATCATTTGTGGTGTGTGCATACAAAACGGAATTGTGCTGACTGCTTCTCTTTATTATATTTTGATCGAGTGATATGAAAAACAATCTGAATCTTTAATTAAAAAATCGTCGGCCATTTTGGATTCAAAATTCGCATCCAAACCGTTCAATGACACTGCTGCAGCAAACTGAATTGCTGCCCTGCAGCAATTCAGCAGCTGCTGAGATATTGAACAGGGCTCAGGAATGACATTTTTCAAGGAGTGTGTAAAGTAGCTATTTCAGTATGAACAAGCTAGTTTGCCTCCGCTCTAAAGGTCCTTTTGTACCCATATTATTCAAGTCATGGCAAAGGACCTTCTGGCCCCTAGTAGTCCAGTCTAGAGGTGCGCACGGCTAAAAAAAATTATTTAATTTCAAAAAAATTTCAGATGAAACTGAATACGTTCAACTACCGTTTCGTAATTTTGGATCGCTAAAAAAGTCAATAAATGCTGCTTGGTGTTAAATTAGGGTTAGGTGAGGGTTAAAAGCTATGAATAATAAATAGTGTTTCGGCCCACTTTTGCGATTTGTACATAGGAATCCTTCATTTCAATGGTTCTCTATGGGACAATTTCAGTGCCGCCAAACTGAACCGTATTTCACTGTCAATTGACCTGTGGTTTGGTCCAATAGATTCAGCACCGCACATTTTGGACGAGTTGCGATTCATAACGCAACACACCCCTCCAGTCCAGTTCAGTATAGAAAACGGAGGTACACTGCTGCCAACCATTCTTTACCCCCTCCTGAAGGACCTTTCAAATTTTGAGTGTGTAAAGTTACTTTTTTAATGCTCTTGCCCCGTCATAGTGAAGTCCAGCTAAAGGACCTCTTGCTCCCTAGCAGTGAAGCCCAGCTAAAGGACCTTTTGTCCCCATGACTGTTCATCTAGACTGTGCATCTTGTTCATTACCATAGAAGGACCTTTTCGAGACCTGGAGAAAGTCTCGCACTTCCGCTGACTTCCTGCATTAAAAATTAATGCTCTGTTCCTACAGTCTCGCTTTATCTCTCGCTAAACAGTCTTATTTCTCGTCCCTTATCGCTACCTTTTCTCATGATTCCAGACATCTGTTTCATACTTTAAACCTGTAAATGCGCCCCGCTTCCACTCAACCTTCCACAGACCTCACTGCTGTCAGCTTTGCTGACTACTTCACTGATAAGATTGCTAATCTAACACTCAAAATCCTCCTTCTCTCTGGCCTTAAGAGATCCCAGATTCTCCCTCTGCAGTCTGTTATGAAAGCCTGTGCCAGGCTCATCCACCTCACCTCCCGCACCTATCTCCTCTGTCAAGCTCTACACTGGCTCCCTGTTTCCTTTAGAATCCAATTCAAGATATTGGTGCTCACATACACTCCCCATAACTGTGCCCCTACCTACAGCTCCTCCCTTATTAACAGGTACATCCTATCCTGACCACTTCGCTCTGCCAATCATCTGACGTTAAAGTCTCCTCTTACACGCACCCCCAACTCTTGCCTTTCAGGACTTCTTCCGAGCTGCCCCCTTTCTATGAAATTCCCTCCCCGCAACATTTTTTTTTTTTGTGAAAGGATTTTACCAGGAAGGATACATTGAGATTTTTCTCGTTTTCAAGTATGTCCTGGGTGGCAAGTATGTACCGTTAGGTGTCTTGCCAAGGACACTTACTGGAGAGCTTGCTCGCTGGGATCGAACCCATGACTCCACAGGCTCTCTCCATGCAGAGCGGTGACATTACCTCTACTCCACCCAGCCGGTACTGTTTCTTTCTCCCTGTCTCTCCAGTCCTTCAAAATGTCTTTGAAAACACATTACTTTAGAGAAGCCTATCGGCTCACTCCATAATTCCCCACGGTTCATTTCTTTTTCTTTTATTGTAACAAAATTTTTATTGAAAACTAAAGGGTGCCATAAACAAAGGTTGAACATCAATGATACAATATAAAATGCATGCATCTGTATTCTTTCAGCATTTTTTACAACATAGAGGTGCGTTCAGTAGGCATGTTTGAGAACCTTCCGGTAAATACAGAATAACTGTTTGATGGATTAGGAAGTGGAGGTGAAGGGGGGGGGGTGTGAGGGAGGTTGGGGGGAGGTAAAAATGGGGGGGGATTTCCCAGGAGTCATGGTGGGCGAGGGATCAACGTCCCTTGGAGTCGCGAGAATCATTCCATTAAACTGCAATCCTCAAATACTAGTGTACATCTTTGTTTCTCTTGCATACCACCACTACTACTCAAGTCCCGTAGTCTCAGGTAGTGAGAGGGCCACCCGTGGGAGGGCAGGCGGCCGGCCAGTAAAACCATCGGTGCAGATGTTTGTCTGTGGTGCCTGCCGCTCGGTGGAGAAGGTCTTCGATGTTGCGGAGTTCGTGTAGTTCCTGTACCCATTCCTTAATGGAGGGGGCAGTAGACGATTTCCAATGTCGGGGGATAACAGCTTTGGCCGCGTTCAAAAGTCTGATGTCCAGTGAGTTTGCATAATCCCCCACCGACAGAACCGTATGGTGCAGAAGCATCGGGGCAGGCGAAAAGTCAGGGGGCATAGTGGAGATCTTCCAGATGGTGTTATGTACTGTACACCAGAAAGGTTGGAGATGTGGACAAGACCATGTGTAGCATGTTGGCATGGGGAGCATGACATTTCCAGCAGGACCCATCCGTTCGTGTGTCGTAGTGGGCAATCAGCGCGGGAGGTTTATACCATCTCGATAGTAGTTTATAGGCCGTTTCCTGCATTTTGTGGCAAGGGTGGTAATTTTATCCCACTCGTCATCTGTGAAGGGCTGCTGAAGGTCAGCCTCCCATCTGGCCCTGTAGGGGGGCTCAGTGCAGGTCAGATCCCTGAGCAGGCCATAGAGGAGGGATATACCATGGGGCAGGGCGCAGGGGCGTTGTATCAGCATTTCAAAAGGGGTAAGGGGTCGTGTAAATGCGGACGGCTGTGCCAAGGTGCGCAAGTACGTGGTCAGGCGGTGCAGATGAAATTGTGTGAGGAATGAGTGTGGGTGAGGCAGTGGGATATCTGCTGGAAGTTTGAATGTGTCTCCGTCAATGTACAGTGAGGCACGGATCTGCTGGGTCCCGTCCTGGACAGGGCGGACATATCTGGAGAATACAGGTAAGCGGTCGACAGGGAGGAGGGGGGAGGGCCATGGGGCAATTGTCGTGGAACGTTGGAGGGAGTTCCAAATTTTAAGGGTAGCAGAGACAGTGGGGTGTGAGGAGGACGTGCATTTCGCGTTACGGCCCAGAAGCCACGGGAGTGAGGCTAGGTCATCGCCAGTGAGATCTCCTTCTAGGGGTATCCAGAGCTTTTGGGAGGGTTTGTTCGACCATTCGGAGATGCGGAGTAAATGTGTAGCTTGGTAATATTGCTTAAGGTTGGGTAGGGCCAAGCCGCCCTTGAGTTTTGAGGCGGTCAAAAGGCTAAATTTAAGTCGGGGTTGGCGGTTGTTCCACACATACGTGATAAAGATCGACTGCAGGGACCACGGTTCATTTCTTACTCCATCTTCCCTCATAGCCCACATGCACCCCCCACTACTACATGTTCTCTATTTACCCTCACATAATGTGCCACCCCTCTCCTCTTAGATTGTAAGCTCTGAGTCCTCTCTCCTACTGTTCTGTATGTTTTTTTTATTCTGCCTCCCATTGTACAGCGCTACAGAACTTGTTAGCCCTTTATAAAAACTTGTAACTGTAACTACTTGTAATTGTACTTGCACTGTGCTGTCTGCGAGCCCAGTGTACCTGCTCTGTGCCCACTGCGAGCCCAGTGTACGTGCTCTATGCTGTCTGTGAGCCCAGTGTACCTGCTCTGTGCCCACTGCGAGCCCAGTGTACGTGCTCTATGCTGTCTGTGAGCCCAGTGTACCTGCTCTGTGCCCACTGTGAGCCCAGTGTACCTGCTCTGTGCCCACTGCGAGCCCAGTGTACGTGCTCTATGCTGTCTGTGAGCTCAGTGTACCTGCTCTGTGCCCACTGCGAGCCCAGTGTACGTGCTCTATGCTGTCTGTGAGCCCAGTGTACCTGCTCTGTGCCCAATGCGAGCCCAGTGTACCCGCTATGTGCCCAATGTGAGCCCAGTGTACCCGCTCTGCCCAATGTGAGCCCAGTGTACCCGCTCTGCCCAATGTGAGCCCAGTGTACCCGCTCTGCCCATTGCGAGCCCAGTGTACCCGCTCTGGGCCGTCTGCGAGCCCAGTGTACGTGCTCTATGCTGTCTGTGAGCCCAGTGTACGTGCTCTGTGCCATCTGCAAGCCCAGTGTACCTGCTCTATGCTGTCTGTGAGTCCAGTGTACCTGCTCTGTGCCCACTGCGAGCTCTGTGCCGTCTGTGAGCCCAGCGGTCTTGCTCCGTGCAGAGAGAGCTCAGCATTTCACTGCCAATTCACACTGACTTGAATATCCTGCGCTCTGCTTCCTCTGGCACTAGTACCATGTGATGCTTCCTGTCACATGACCAGCGTAACGTCACAGGTCCTTCTAGGAAGGTGCAAATTATCCTCTACCGAAAACAAACCACCTCATACTGAATCAGGAACTGCTGCGGCTATTCTCTTCTTGCTCGTTGTTCTCGTGTTAGTGATGTTTTCTCTTTTTCACACTTGTTTGTATTAATGTGGGATTATATGTAACTCCTGCATCTCCTTTATCGACTGTAGCTCCATCCCCTTTGTCCTTTGTGTCCTGAGCCCTGTGAGGCCGCAGATCCACCTGGTGAATCCAGAGAGGAGATCCAGCCTGAGGGTCCTGGGAGTGAGCGGCTTCTTGTAAGTAAATCCATATATTGCTGATTATAACCTGTATCCGCTGTATAATGATGTGTGTGAATTCAGGAATGAAATGTCTCCCAGCCATGGGAATAAGGCCGCGCTTACTCTATAAGAAGCCGCTGTGTGACAATCACCCCCTGACCACAATGACTGATATGGAGCTTTGTATACGTGTAAGGATGAGGGTTAGCGCTTTCTTTTACACTTGCCTCGGGAGCATGGAACCTTTAAGTTTAGAGGCCAATAAGGAAGTAGAATAATTTTAGGGCGAATTGGAAAAAATCTAATTGCTAAAGCCTGGGACTATTAGGCTAGGGTCAGACGAACGCATTTTTCACGTTGTCCGTGAAAAAGTGCGTTCGAACGAACGTACGTATTTTATCCCGGAATACGCGATAGCGGTCATACGATGCGCCTTTTCGTCCGTGATTTTGTACGGATCGTCAAAAAAACACTTTTTGTGTCTGGACGTTATGTTAGCCGGACATTAGCAGCGTCTGACGTCTCCTAATCACACACACACGCCGCTATGTGGCCGCAGCGCACTCTGTACGTCAGTAGTAGCGGTTTGACGTTCTCGAAAAAATGCGTTCGTTGGCCACTTGCGTTGCACGGACGAACTTTCGTGCGGCCGTTCGTCGTATGTTCCCCGGCATTGGACGTCATTTGCTGCTAGCACGGCCGTGATTTCGTGCGGCTAAACGCACGTGAAAAATGCGTTCGTCTGACCCTAGCCTTAGGAAGAGATGGCGGTATTACAAAGCTGGTGCTAACTTAACCAGAGTTGTTGTAAACTTACCAGAGCCATTATAGGGCTCCATTACAATCCACATGCTAAAACGGGGACGGTAGGGAGAAAAAACTGCGCCTGCAGTCTTCTCCCTAGCGCCCCCGTTTTAGCACGGGATTTCAATGCAGGTGCTTAAAAAGCTGCCTGCATTGTTAGCGGGCACTACGCCAATGGAGTCCATAGGACTCCATTGAGTTCCCCTCTGCCGTTCACATGACGAGAGGCAGGTCGGCGTAGTGATCTGCAGGGAGAGACTGGGGGACTTTTTCCTCCAGTCTCTCCCTGCTCCCTCTGGACGGAGGAGGCGGAAAGAGCCGCGGTCCTCGCCGCGGGATAGTGGGTGAGTAACTGGATTTATTGGGGGGTTTCAGGCGGTTGCTAACCAGCGGCAACCAGGCTGATACTGCACCAGCAGAATCCGTTAGCACCAAGTACAGGCTGTGGTTAACTTTTTGCTAACCGTAGCCAGATGTTAATCAGCGATTGGACTTTGTAATCCTAACGCTGATTAACTCTTTGCGCTCCTCATGTTAAGTATAGGGTGGGCAAAAGTACAGTAACCTCGCGCTGAACAGCGCAAGGTACCAAACGCTAATGGGTTTCTTAACCCGTTAGCGTTTTGACTGTAATATGCGGTGGCTACCTGGGCTAACGTTAACACTCACTGTGCGCGCTAACGTTGGCACCAAGAGTGTAATGTAGCCCATAGTCTATGGAGCTATTAAGTTTACAACAGCTCTGGCTAACTTAGCACCAGCTTTGTAATACTTCCCGTTATGTTTTATGTAATTGAAGCTGAAGAAAATGGTAGTATTTGAGTAAATTATGTAATAATGTACAATTTGCGTTTTGTCTTGTCATGCATGTAATATGTTTATGTGCATTAAATTTCTAATAAATAATAATAATAATAAAAAAGAAAAATTTGCCTCGCTTCGGTATCGGAGCAATTCAGAGTATCAGAAACGTGTAGTATATCCAGCCGTTTCTGACATTCGGATACTTTATGTATGATACGTAAAATAAAATGTTATGGGGCTAGGGTCAGGGATAGGACGAGGGTTAGTGCTAGGGTTTGGTTTAGGGTTAGTTTAAGGAAAAAAGACGAGACAGAGGAGATATGATAGAAACATTTAAATACGTAAAGGGAATCAACAAGGTAGAGGAAGGGAGTATATTTAAAAGGAAACAAAGGAGCAAAACAAGAGGACATAGTCTTAGATTAGAGGGGCAAAGTTTTAAAAGTAACATCAGGAAGCATTATTTTACTGAGAGGGTGGTGGATACATAGAACAGCCTTCCAGTAGAAGTGGTAGAGGCCAAAACAGTGTTTGGGTTTAAGAAGGCATGGGATACGCATAAGGCACTCCTACATAGAAGTCCAGGGAAAGTATCCATATAATTGGGCCGACTAGATGTGCCGAAAGGTTCTTATCTGCCGACATATTCTATGTTTCTATAAAAATAAAGTCAAAGTGTAATCTTGATGAATCCTATCTAGAAATACAAGACAAATATCCCAGCTCTATGCAATGCTTCAAAAGTGTAACTGATAAACGGATAGTATGTTACAATGTGTTCTGCTCCCTATAGGGATCATTTATAACAAGGGTGGGGTTATTTACCAAAAGAAGTTGGCTGGTGGACAATATTCCCTTATAGAATTCACCGGCTGAGAAATAACCCCTAGAATAACCTTTCAACGGCTCTAATAGCTAGATATTACCTCATTCTGAATACCTATTGTAACAGCAACTGGGGTTTACTGGTCTCCGGCTTGTGGACCGTTCCTTCTCTCCTGTCAAGCAGATCCGCAGCAGCTTTCCGTCTGTTACAACTCTCCAGCAGAACTTGAGAGAGCGCTGTATAATTCTATGTATTTCTCCGCAAACACCAGACAAGTCTTAATGCAGGGAAGAAAAAGGTCTTTAATGTGAAATGGAGACCTGTTTGTATGAGAAACATGGGCGTCCGCAGAAATTTTTCCGGGGGGGGAGTGGGGTTTTAATGGCATCCATAGTCTGCCCTTTTGAAAATGTCATGAAGGGGACAGTCATAAAATAAAGCGTAGTAATACAGAGGCTGCGAAACATGATGCAAGTGTCTGAGCTGAGTGTTGCATTTTTTAGTCTGTTAACGCCATTCAATGCACCACACTAGTCACACACCCAGCATCAAGGCACTAAAGGAAGTGTTTTTTAAAGGCCATCTCTGTATACACAAACCATGACCCCCCCCAGGTACTGGCACACACCAGCCCCCCTTCCTACACACACACACATTATATATATATATATATATACACACTCACCTTTCCCTGCATACACACACATATCTCCTCTCCTCAACCCTCTCCTCTTAGATTGTATGCTCTGGAGCAGGGTCCCCTTTCCTCTTAGATTGTAAGCTCTGGAGCAGGGTCCCCTCTCCTCTTAGATTGTAAACTCTTGAGTAGAGCCCCCTCTCCTCTTAGATTGAAAGATCTGGAGCCTGGTCTTCACCCCCACTGCCCAGGCAAGACCCTGCCTAGAGCACCTGTATACTGCCAATATTGCCTGGCTTGTGCCTCATGCAAGCTTTGTGAGCTTAAGGCTGGCCGTCCACTGGCTCCGTAGTCGGACAACCGACTCTTTCGTCAAGACCATGGACGACGTCGCTAGTCCGACCAGGTCAGACTAGGGTCGTCCACTGCGTGCGATCTGTCGTGCAACCACAGATGATCAAAATCAGAGTTGGAGTACAGAGGCTGCCAGAACCAGAATGAACTGGTTTTACATACAAAAACAAGCTCATTCTGCTTTTGGAACCAGTGCAGTCCTTTTTTTGTTTTGTTTTGTTACTATTAATTTTACTATGTGCTTTGTCTGTAAACCTGTCAAACTATCCCCTAAATCAGGGCATGACGCCAACACTTTGTTGCAGTACTCCGCTCTGATATTCGTTCTCTCTGTTGCTGCAGATTGCCGATGTGCAGCAAACTGCACCATATTTCGCCATCATTTTTACAGTACAAACAGCAACAATATTGCACTGTATGGGGAAATTCAACATTCAGTGCCCTTCGGGAGGCATGTCAGTGCTTCGTAAATAAACCCCTTTGTGCAGCAGCACCGCTAGTCCCACCATGTTTGTTACACAGCTAGTCCCAACATGCAAAAAGGTGTTTTGGTAAACTTGCATCATGTCTGCACCATTTATTTTCAATGGGAGTTCAAAAACCAGCAAAACCAATATAAATGCGTTTTTTTTTAAACTCCCCTAATGAGTTTGTCAATGTCCATCTTGCCCAGCAAACGTTCTGAACTCCCAGCCTGCAAGGTGTGATTGCCCATCTGCTGTGGTCTTTATCTGTCGCCAGAAGTCGGATGTCGGACGTCTGCTGAAATGGAAGATGGTTCCATTCACATTCATGTTACAGGATTGGACGTACGACGACAGACGATATCGGATGATCGTACCATCGCACAAAAACGGTTCCAGTGGACGGCCAGCCTAACACAGGCCCCCACCAGATTGCTATTAATCATTTTGTGTCCCTCCTTCCCAGACAGATAAACTAGACCTCAGACCAGGGGCCTCTCCTCATAAATAAAGACACTGGCATCAAGCTTAAATTTTTTTTATTCATTTGACAATCATTACCTTTTTTCCTGTGTCCAGCAATCCATCCAGTGGCCCATAGCAGCTGCACCTGCATCTCAACCCTGCCTCTCCCAGCCTGCAAAGAGAGTGGGAGCACGTGGTGGATTGGGGGGATTTGACGCTTGTGCAGCCTAGTGGAAAGCCCAGGAACTGCAGCAGTGCAGTGAATAAATTATAATTTAAGCTTGTTGATCCAGGGGGGGCAAGTGCCCCCCTTGCCCCATGCTGCGGACACCCATGATGAGAAAAGGGGTGAGGGTAAAATGACACAATCAGTAGAATACATCTACATGAGGGGGATGTGAATTCCTTCAGGAGGCAGAGAAACCTGATAACTACAAACTAGACAAAATTAGCAAATAACCTTAAATCAATCCAATGACAAATAAGAACAAGATTAGATTACTACACATAGAACAAGAGGTCTACATTAGATTACTATACCTAGAACAAGAGGTCTACATTAGATTACTACACCTAGAACAAGAGGTCTGCATTATATTACTACACCTACTAAACTCCTACAACACAGTCAGTTTACCAATACATTTAACACGTTAATCCAGGGCATAAAATTTCCACTCGCCCTCCTGCAATTTAAAAGTAGAAATTGGATGAGGATAGGGATGCACCGATACCACTTTCTTAAAACCGAGTACGAGTACCGATACTTTTTAAAAAGTACTCACCGATACAGAGTACCGATACTTTGATTTTATGTCATGTGACCGCTTTCCAATAAGAACAGACTTCATATAAAAATGCCCCCAGCTCACATGTATATATCCCCCCCGAGATATATATATATATACAGAATGCCCCCAGCTCACAAGGAGATTGCCCCCAGCTCACAAGGAGATTGCCCCCAGCTCACAAGGAGATTGCCCCCAGCTCACATGGAGATTGCCCCCAGCTCACATGGAGATTGCCCCCAGCTCACATGGAGATTGCCCCCAGCTCACATGGAGATTGCCCCCAGCTCACATGGAGATTGCCCCTAGCTCACATGGAGATTGCCCCCAGCTCACATGGATATGCCCCCCAGCTCACATGGATATGCCCCCCAGCTCTCATGGATATGCCCCCAGCTCTCATGGATTTGTCCCCAGCTCTCATGGATTTGTCCCCAGCTCTCATGGATTTGCCCCCAGCTCTCATGGATTTGCCCCCAGCTCTCATGGATTTGCCCCCAGCTCTCATGGATTTGCCCCCAGCTCTCATGGATTTGCCCCCAGCTCTCATGGATTTGCCCCCAGCTCTCATGGATATGCCCCCAGCTCTCATGGATATGCCCCCAGCTCTCATGGATATGCCCCCAACTCTCATGGATTTGTCCCCATTGAACGCTGGGGAAGCTGGCCTCGTGCATGAAAAGCACGTGGCCAACGTTCCCCTCCGGCGGCTGCAATACTCACCTACTTCCGCGCCTGTATCCGATACCGGCACCTACCGGCAGGGCAATGCGCAGCCCATGGTGAAAGTTCCGCTGATCGGCGCCAATCGCGGACTTCTCCCGCAGGGAGCTGACATCTTGTATGATCTTTGCACACCTGTATCTCTGGAATCATAGAAGCTAAAGGGTCAGGTGAAATATGAGTGGAAAGGCCAGAGCATGTCCTTTCCACTGATACCAAACATGACAAGGGTTCATGTTAGAAAAAAAAATAGCCCTTGCGCTGCTGTAAGTCCAGGGCTGAGTGATGTAGAGAACCCTGGACCGTGTGAAAAGCACTGCAGGATGGTGGTGGTGTTAACCTGAATCAGAGGTGATCTCTAATACAGAATCCCACTGTGTAATACCCGTCATCCACTGAATGGATTCAACAGATGACGGGATTTACTGAAACAAACACCTCTTCAGTGCCATATATACTTTAGAGTCACCACTCTATTGCTGCAAGAAAAATGGCCAGATTGGGACTGGGTTAGGAAGGTTAACTGATGGCGAGTAACTTATAAGGCCTGGCTAGTAGCTCAGAACCTGAAATTTTGAGCCCTGCGTTAATCCATATGTGCCCACTTATGCCCATTGTATTCGAAAGTTGGCTTTTCTACGATGGTCACGGTCACTTGGCAGGAGGCCAGCATCCGTATTTCTCCAAAAGGCACAAAGGCCTTGCACAGTGTGGGTAAGGGTGCCAAGGCAGGTGAGGGCACAAAGATGGAGGGAGCTTTGGTTACACCTACACACTGGAGAATCAAGGGTAAGTAAATTCAAAATGTGAGAAAGGCAGCCAGACATCCAAGACCAATAACCCCATGTAAAGTTCAAAGAAAAGAAAGGGAGGAAAACATACCTCAGGGTGTCTCCTGACCTGACCTTCTTCACATCGATCAGCAGGAGAAGAACTAGATCGCCACGCAATAGATGCACAGGTTCATGGGACACATCTAATGCACTATGGAGGGAATTCGCTGGATATGTCCCACATGCCCTATGCAGTGAATACATTCAGGGTTATTCAAAGAGATCCGAATGGCTGCCGAAAGGGAATCGAACGCTGAAAATCAGCGTTCGGTTACCTTTCCTGGCCATTCGGCTATTCAGAGAGCAGGCAGTTCGCCAAATCCTGGCGAATTGCCTTCAAATACGGTGCCTGTTCGAGGGCAGTGAAATCCCCATAGAGAAGCAATGCTTCGGCTATTCAGAGAACAAAAACCAGCAGAGAAAGGTTCGCTAAATGCCCTGCCATTCGCTGGTTTAATTTGGCAGGTTTATTCAGGCGAATCCCATAGGCTTCACTGTTAAAAATATTCCCGTTTTAATTCAATATCTAATAAACCGTTGATTGTAATATTCTGCAGTAGAGTCTCTTTATTTATAGATTTTTTTAGGATATTTTAAGCAGTTTTTGGGATTTCTTTTTTTAACCCCATAAGGACCGCTGACGTACCCTGTACGTCCTGTCCACGGGTCTCCCTTAGACCCGCGGACGTACAGGGTACGTCAGCGGCGCCTAACCCCCCTCCCGCCCGATACTTACCTCCCTCGCTGGATCCCTCGGCGATCTGGCAGGGAGGAAGCCTGCCATGTGATTTACATGGGCAGGCGAGGTTGATGACGTCGCCACGCTGCGTGGTGACGTCATCAGCAGGCGTCCCCATGCAAATCAATGGAGGGGAGGGTGGGCTCGTTCGGAGCCCTCTATCTCCCCAACCATTGAAGCTAGGGAGATGCTTTTTGCACCGCTGAGAAGGGGAAAGTCTCCCCTTTTCAGCGGTGTATAGCATTAACGATTTCGCCACCGAATCGCGTTTCGGCACTAATTGGCGCCAAAACGCGATTCGAACCTGGAGGGGGGCTAACATCTTGGATGTCAGCCAAGCCTCCAGGTCCCCCCCCCCACCCACTGACAACCTCACCATATGTGTGAGGATGTCAGTGGGCCAGTTAACCATCTAGCTGCCATATAGAGATAAGGGGATCCTACTTAAAAAATAAAAAAAATTAATAAAATAAAATTTCGTTTTTGTCGGGGGGGGGGGGTTTAATTAAATAGGACCTAGGCTGTCATCTCAAAATAATTAGCACAAAATGGTCAGAATGAGCGCAGCGCACATAGGTGAACTGGCTCAGCAGTGAAGGGGTTAAAAAGCAAACACATGTAAAAATTGGGTATTTCTAGTCTCGGGACAACATTTTGAATCTATTTAGCTGGAGTCTTTTTTGGTGGTTGTAGATTTTGGGGATTAAATGACGAAAACGTGTGTTTTTACCATTTTTTCATCATATTTCATATTTTTTTTATAGTAAATTATTCGATCTGATGGAAATAATGATATTTCTAGAAAGTCCATTTAATGGCGGGAAAAGGGGTGTATAATATGTGTGGGTTGAATAAACGAGTAAGAGGAAAATTTGACCTAAACACTAACAGCGCCGAAACGTAAAAACAGTAGCAGTCACTAAAGGACGGATTTGTGTAAAACCGCCCGGTCACTAAGGGGTTAAAAGAAAATGTCTTTTTTTTTTATTTTTAACTTATTTTTTCTGTAACCGCCCTTTTTATTATCATTCATTGGACCTCATATGTAAATTTCAGACATTTTCGCTCAGTAATTTCTTTGCAAACAGCGTTTCACTTTTCAAACATTCAAGCAAACTGTTTTGCTAAATTATTCACACCATTCGTCTGCGGTGTCGGCTTTTTCTCCGTGCGTGTGATCGGCTCCTGCTCGGCTTTTTCCGGCGTTTTCGGTGGGTTAAGGCTAGGGTCAAACAAAAGCTTTTTTCCCTGCGAACGTCAAAAAGTGCGTCCGAACGCATTGACGTATTTTTTCAAGGAATGCGCAAAAACGGTCAGACGACGCGCATTTTCGTGAGTGATTTTTTTACGGATCGTCAATAAAACACTTTTTTGCGTCTGGACGTTATGTAGGCTGGACATTAGCAGAGTCTGACATCTCCTAATCACGCACACACGCCGCTATGCCGCCGCAGCGCACTCTGTACGTCAGTACTAGCGGTTCTGCGTTCTCGAAAAAATGCGTTCAAATTCCACTTGCGTTGCACGGCCGGACTTTTGTGCGGCCGTACTTTGTATATTGGCCGTCATTTGCTGCTACTGCAGCCGTAATTAAGTGCGCCAGAACGCACGTTAAAAGTGCGCTGGTCTGACCCCAGCCTTATCCAGATGTTTTTGCGGGTTTCGGCGTGCATTCGCCGGGTTTTTGCGGTGAGTTTTCATCGGGTTTGCGGTGGCTTTTCCCTGCAATTCGGGGACCCTGTGGTGCTTGCTGACTACACCGCAGGGTCGCCGAAATGGAGAGAACGAAAAGTCACCGAACGTGCGGAGACTTTTCGATTATCTTTGAATAACCCTGATAGTGTTAGGGGTGAAATTTATACTCCTTGGCAAGTGGATATTTTTAGCCGTTTTTAATGTTCTTTCACTAATAAGTATTTCAACAAATTAGAAATTCCTTGATTTTGACTAGTTATCAAGCCCTATGTTCTTGGAAAAACCTGATTTATTTTTTCGTCCAACATATTTATCCAATCAAAACAACCTCTCTAACAGAATTCCTCATTTCACTGTAGCTTTGAATTCTTTTTTTTTCGGTTATAAACCCTTTTCTATAGGGGCCAATGGAAGATTTTATGTCCAATGGACAGTCTTTTATTTATATTTAAAAAAACGTTCCTTTGGTTAAGATATTCCTCTTGTCTACTCCCACTTTATTTCTTGTGCTTTTTTTTCTTTATTTTTGTATCTTGTTTTCATAGTACAGACCGCTTAGGCACACATACCATCAGGGCTTTTTTTCAGGGGGTACTCAGTACCTCACCACTCAGTACCGGCACCTCACCACCAGCCAGAACTAACAGGAGAGAGCATGATGCTCCTCCCTCCTGTAGTGGTAGGCAGAGAATTGGAAGTGCTTGGCAGCTCCTGTTGCTCCTGAACGCTTCCGATTGTCAGGAGTGTATGTAGAGAATGATATCCCCCCTCCCCCAGTAAGTGACAAGGGAGGGCTGCTCCCCCACTCTCTGCAGCCACTGAAGCTTTGAACAGTGGGGGGGGGGGTGCAGCATGTTTACACACATCTGCCAGAGCTGCGGATTGTCAGGCAAGTGGTGTGATCAGAGGAGCTGGCACTGTAAAGCGGTAGTGAGTTTTATTACTGTGGAGCTCATACACACTGCGCATTACTGTGAGTTTTATTGCTGTGGAGTTAATACATACTCAGCAAAACTGAGTTTCATTGCTGTGGTGCTCACAAATGCTAGGGGATTATCCACTCCGTGCCATCGTTGCAAAACCCCCCCCAAAAAAAACAGCTAACTGCCCTGCAATACAGATTTTTCTTGCAACAGAGGCACTTAGTGGATAACCCCTATAGGGTTACAACAATAGTTGTAGTTCATTTAAAGGAACAGTATAAAAAAAATATGGTTCCCTTTTATAGTGTCTTCCTTTAAGTGAACTACAACTATCGTTCATGAGGACATGAAAATAGTCATAATAATCAGTTTTCCCCAGACGTGAGAGTACCCCCACCTATTTTTCCAGAAAAAAAGCACTGCATACCATTAAGGGTGTTGTAACTCTGCCCAGTGGTTGTTAGAGGCTGCTCAATCCTTCATATATCTCTGGTATATAAGGTGAACCGGCTCTCTATATTTAATGCATATTGGACCTGGTTCAGGTTGTCTTATACTTTGTTTATAGGTGTATTTTTATACATTGGTTTTGTGATGGTGTAAAATATTGTTGTTTTATTTAACAGGAGTACAGCAAGAGTCTGAAAATGTCTGCAGGAATTGATTTTGAGGAAACCGCATCATTTATTGAAGAAAACCTCATGAAGCCTCTGTCAGTAAAGCAAGAGGAAATAATCAAAGCTGAAACTCTGGATACCAAAGGAAATGTAAAAGAACCAGAGAATTCTGGACTGTCACATGGGACTGTCCAAACAATTGATCCGCACACGGATATGTTGCGTAATGCTCACATTACAAATTCTGTTATTTGTGGATCAGAATTTGCATGTTCTGAATGTGATATATGTTTTAGATCAAAGGTTGATCTTACTGTACATGAGAGAATTCATACAGGAGAGAGACCGTTTGCATGTTCTGAATGTGGGAAAAGTTGTAAAACAAAGGGTGAGCTTACTGTACATGAGAGAATTCATACAGGAGAGAAGCCGTTTGCATGTTCTGAATGTGGGAAATGTCTTAAAACAAAGTGTGAGCTTACTGTACATAAGAGAAATCATACAGGAGAGAAGCCATTTGCATGTTCAGAATGTGGGAAAGGTTTTAAAACAAAGTGTGAGCTTAATGTACATAAGAGAATTCATACAGGAGAGAAGCCGTTTGCTTGTTCTGAATGTGGGAAAGGTTTTAAAACAAAGAGTGAGCTTACTGTACATGAGAGAGTTCATACAAGAGAGAAGCCGTATGCATGTTCTGAATGTGAGAAATGTTTTAGCACAAAGGGTGAGCTTACTAAACATGAGAGAATTCATACAGGAGAGAAGCCATTTGCATGTTCTGAATGTGGGAAAGGTTTTAAAACAAATTGTAACCTTACTGTACATAAGATAATTCATACTGGAGAGAAGCCTTTTGCATGTTCTGAATGTGAGAAATGTTTTAGCACAAAGGGTGAGCTTACTAAACATGAGAGAGTTCATACAGGAGAGAAGCCGTTTGAATGTTCTGAATGTGAGAAATGTTTTAGCACAAAGGGTGTTCTTACTAAACATGAGAGAATTCATACAGGAGAGAAGCCATTTGTATGTTCTGAATGTAGGAAATGTTTTAAATCAAAGGGTGAGCTTACTGTGCATGAGAGAGTTCATACAGGAGAGAAGTCTTATGCATGTTCTGAATGTGAGAAATGTTTTAGAACAAAGGGTAAGCTTGCTATACATAATAGAATTCATACAGGAGTGAAGCCGTTTGCATGTTTTGAATGTGGGAAATGTTTTCGAACAACGGGTGCTCTGACTGTACATGAGAGAATTCATACAGGAGAGAAGCCGTTTGCATGTTCTGAATGTGAGAAATGTTTTAGTACAAAAGGTAATCTTACTGTACATGAGAGAATTCATACAGAAGAGAAGTAGTTTGTATGTTCTGAATGTGAGAAATGTTTTAGAAGAAAGGAAAGCTTAGTGTACATGAGAGAATTCATTCATCTAAAATGCTGCACCCCCACGCCACCTAAAATACACCCACATCCAGGTGAGGTTGTCACTGTTTCTGTGCCGAACGGACCATTGGGCCAGGCTAAAGACAAGTGTATTTAATAGAGGGCATCCAACTCTATATAAAGCCAAGTTGAAATCCCTTTTCTTGATATTCTAACATGCTTTTATTCTGTATACAGCAATGAAATCAAACAGTTAAACAAGAAAGAGAGCAATAAAACGCCAGTTACTTGCAGTCATTTAATGCTACGCTGCATCAGAAGATTCAAAAATAAAAAAGAACAAAAGACAGCATTATTATTTCTTGAGAACTGCAATACCAAACCACTAGTGCAGTGGTGGCAAACCTGGGCATCCCAGCCGTTCCTGAACTGCTCGTTCCATGAGGCTCTGCCAACCGTGTGTGTCTAAGCATCATGGGACGTGTCGTTTTGACACCTCTGGATGGCCAAGGTTCGCCTGAACTAGTGTGTGCAAAAAGCTACAAAAGTTAGGAGCTAGTTTATTCTTCAGACTAACAAACTTTACTTTCAACAACTAAAGATACACCAATACCATTTTTTTAAAGACCGAGTATGAGTACCGATACTTTTTTTCCCAGGTACTCACTGATACCTTATTTAATGTCTTGTGACCACTTTCCAATAAATAATTTAAGATTTTGCTGAAAGCCTGTCCAATTTATGATAATATTTTAAGGTATGGCCCAGACACCCCATTAAGCCACTGCACACCCTGACCACACACACTGACACCAGACCTCATATATACACACATCCTGCCACACACACCAGAACTCAGATACATGTATACCCAGACACATCATACCCTTGATAATATCAATATGCCAGGTCAGTGGTTCTAACTCCGGTCCTCAAGTACCTCTAGCTGGCCAGATTTTAAGGATTACTGTGGAGAAATGCAGACTGAATATATAATAGAAAATTCTCTTGTTTGGCGCTATACACTTTGATAATTTCATATACACGTACAGTGGCAAGAAAAAGTATGTGAACCCTTTGGGATTACGTGGAGTTTTGCATGAATTTGTCATAAAATGTGCTCTGATCTTCATCTAAGTCACAACAATTTGAAAAACACAGTCTGCTTAAAATAATACAACACAAACATTATATGTTTTCATGTGTTTATTGAACAGAACATGTAAACATTCACAGTGCAGGGTGGAAAAAGTATGTGAACCCCTAGCCTAATGACTTCTCCAAGAGCTAATTGGAGCCAGGAGTGAGCCAACCTTGAGTCTAATCAGTGTGATATTATTGGATGTGTTGCTGAAAGCTGTCCTGCCCTTTAAAAACACACACCAGTTTTGGGTTTACTGGTTTCAAGAAGCACTGCCTGATGTGAACCATGCCTCGCAGAAAAGAGCTCTCAGAAGACCTACGATCAAGAATTGATGACTTGCATGAAGCTGGAAAAGGTTACAAAAGTATCTCCAAAAGCCTTGATGTTCATGTGCCCACCGTAAGACAGACTGTCTACAAATGGAGAAAGTTCAGCACTGTTGCTACTCTCCCTAGGCGTGGTCGTCCTGTAAAGATGACTGCAAGAGCACAGCGCAGAATGCTTAATGAGGTAAAGAGGAATCCTAGAGTATCAGCTAAAGACTTACAGAAATCTCTGGCACATGCTAACATTTTTGTTGACACATCTACAATAAGGAAAACATTAAACAAGAATGGAGTGCATGGGAGGACACCACGGAGAAAGCCATTGCTGTCCAAAAAGAATATTGCAGCACGTTTGAAGTTTGCAAAAGAGCACCTGGATGTTCCACAGCACTACTGGCAAAATATTCTGTGGACAGATGAAACCAAAATTGAGTTGTTTGGAAAAAACACACAACACTGTGGTGATAAATTTGGATTTAAAGCAAACAAAACAAACTCCCTATAATAATTACCATTTATGAAATTTCAATAAACCTTTTTCTAGTTTCTTCTCATATATCAAAGTTGAAAACAGGGCGCGGCGCTTCACCATGGCGAGAGACAACAAAATCAGCCACAAAGCAATGTAGCGTCAGTCCTGTCTGAAATATCCTTCCTTAGACAGGTCTTTTATTAGATTTCAAAGAACTTATAGCCAATCAGCATACAGATACATTTCTACGTCAGAGTTTAACCAACAGTGAGCCAAAATTTACTATATTGATTCAGAGATGGCTTTTTCTAGCATACACTTTTCACACACCCCTTCCTGCACACAAAGGAAATGGCTAAATTCCACAGGCTAACATCCTATGCAAGTAAAAGACTTGCAGGGTTTGACACTTATAATGGGGGGGGGTGGATTCACACTACCTATCATATTAAAATACCTTTCAATCGTCTCATTGATCACATATACAATTGTGATCACAAAAAGGGATGAAACAAACTAGACAATTAAACTAATTATACCTGGGGCTATAGTATCCTCGCCTAATACCTGTATGATATACGAAAAGGATTCCCCAAGGATGCCCTTTATGAGCATAAAATACACTTATCTATCTAGATTCACTCTTCCAGCGAACCACATTTGGAGCGTAGGCAAAAATACCTAATCTAGACATTAAATAACTATTTATTCCCATTTCCCAAAATATAATTCACCGAACAAGAAAAGTATAATAACTTGAATGTAAAAGTTCATTTATCTAATAAATCAACATGAGTCAGATCTATATCTGTGTGTTTTCCTATGTTCAGCTTCACTCCACAAAACGCATATACACCTGCATTCATACACACATTCAAGAAATACATTCTCATTTTCACAAATTAAATCCTTTCTCACACTTATCTAGGGGATTAAATAAATAAAAAAATAATATTCCATAATCTAATACCATAGTCCACAGTGCGAGATCAGGGTGTGGTCTTTTTTTTCAACATCCCAGCTTGAGACGCATAATCATTGAATGTCATCAGAGCTCCCACCATAGGGACTCCTGAACAAGCTCTCTTTGCGCTGGTTGCTTATTACCTGTGACCTTTAACCTTGACACAAAATGTCCATGATTCGTTCCATATTCGTTCATTGTGACTGTCAGGTTTCTTGATGATGTGATATGGTTTTAGCAACAATAAAGAAAATAAAAAAGAAAAGAAAATATGGTATACCCCGCTAATCATATACATCCATTCATTCATTGTCACTCTCAAATGCACGAAAACAATAAAAATGTTAATTTACACAAGAAAAGACACAGATAATAAATTTCAAAATGTCCCCGCGAAGCCTGTCGGCCTCACGCAATAAAAAAATTATACTACTTCTGACTCATTGTTAGAGAAAAATATATATACGCAACTTTGGCTCAAAAGGGAAATAGCCGAAGTGCATATTCCACCCTTTTATTAAATATAATTTTTTTTTTTTTAATTACTATCCTATTCAGTCTTGTTCGATGTTGTGAAACAAACCTGGTGTTTATAAAACACACCAATCCTCAAATGAAATAAAAAGATAAAATTAATGCTGTTTTTATTTTTTTTATCGAATTAAAACTTTCCATTTACCACTATATATGTCATGAAACGTATTTATGCAAATGCATTAAATTATATGTTCCTAAATACATTAATGAACTCTAATTTTAATTGGATGTGATCTTCAATAATCCTAAATGTGTCAGGGAATTTTGAACAATATTGATTGTAACTAAACAACAAAAATAACAAAATATAAAATAATAAAAGACACAAAATAATTATCACTTAGACGACATCAGAATATAAAAATACATTATCTTCTTTCTTTGTCTTCTGTCTTATTGGTTGAAAATAACAGTTTTGTAAAACTGACATGTCTTAAGTTGTATTTCCAAATCAATGATCTTCTATAAATAGCATGATTTATTGATGAGTTGTCGATAATTAGATTGTTTTATTGCCTGGTGTCTGATAATTCCTTATTATCCGGTTGATGTAACATTGCAATGTGAAATGATAATGTGTTTGAGTAAATTTCCTTCAATTCCAACATCTTTATCAATATTGGTATTGCATAATCTTCCATCTAGCTTGAGCAAAGTTGGCATGCATGGGTAATTTTTCACCTAAAGTAAAAACTTGGGAAAAAAATGTATTATTAACCTGTCAAAAACTTTAAAATTCATATGGTTAAAATACTTTTAAAATGGAGAAAAAAATGCAACACATTTTTGGACACAAAGAAAAGGAGTGGTCATGAGTGAGACAACACGGAGGAGAGGAGGGGTCATGAGTGAGACAACACGGAGGAGAGGAGGGGTCATGAGTGAGACAAAATGGAGGAGACTAGGAAAAGAATGTGAACTTCAATTCAAAATAAAAAAACACAACAAAAATATCATGAACTGGGAAAGAAAGTATAGAAGGGCATGTTTAAACTTGACGCGTTAATTAGCACAAAATTCTCAGAGGAAACTCAGAGAAAAAGATTCTTAATAAACATCAATAATCTTTATTAAGGATATTGGTTAAAAACAAACATTCAAACGTGAGGTGTTTGTGCAGCTATTTTACAACCTGTTTTATTTCCTCCAAGAATATTCAATGGAGGCAAAGTTATACGCTATTGCACTTCACACCCAAAAGACAATAACATCAGACAGCAAAAAAATAATACTAGACATCTGGCTACCACTGCAGAAAAAGAAAACAAATCAAACAATACTCAGATACCAAACTACAACCTTCCATCTTCCTTAGTCAACTAAAATAAAACCAAAAAACCACCTTCTCTTATTTGAAATCTGCCTAAATTCCTTTGTACAGCACTACTAAACCTGTAGGCGCTTTCCTTTAAACTTTCACTCAAATCCTTCAGCTTTATATCACTTCATCCTCTTAGATTCCAAACAACTAAACATGAACCTACATATATATATATTCCATTATACAAGTTACAAAACTGTAAATGATCTCAGTCAGCCATTTTGGCAAAACATATAACCTATATTAAGGTGCGGTCAATCCCTTAGTGCTGGACTCAAACAAAGACCAGAGGAAAATAACCGACCACGCCTCTCTTGGGAAAATGTACAACTTTGAGCCCATCACCTTGATACACTAATTTTTTTATATATATAATCATACATCAATTTATAATCCATTTACAGTAAATCCAGCTCCCATACTTTCTTTTATTCCACTACTGTACGCACGCCGAAGCACTCAAACCGCGCCCAATTCCACAACAGTTACAGTTTTATAAAGCACTAACAGCTCCAGAATTCAACTGCTACTACAGTCATTCAAGGCATTAGTCACATGTCATTTGTATATACTGTTCAATTATCCCAATACTCACAGAACAACAAAAATAACTACATATTCCATTATCCAACTTGCACTGCTAAAAGACTACTAGCATTCAAAGAAAAAAATCCTTATACAAACACATAATAACATTATACATTACAAATAAAGAGTTTCTTTTAATTAAATAAAAAAAAGAACAAAGAGAAAAAATGAATGTATGAGAAAGGGAAAAAAAGTTAGCAGGCGCATTTGAAAGTCACTGTAAACGTAAAGCCCTATTGTCTTCTCCATTTCCTGTGCCCCTTCTTTTTTTTTATACGCGAGGCAAGGCAGTAATGACACAGAAACAAAGAAACCTGGTTTACGAAAAGCAGTCCCTATACATAAATTACATATAAAAAACATAATATCAAAACTACGAAATACAAAACATCAAAGATAAACACATACATTAATAGTTAGTAAAGACAAACATTTAAATAAACAGACGCAATCAATGGCCAGAAACAAAATAAAAAATAAAACAAAAACAAACATGCAATCTGAAAGAAAAAGTTAGCAAATCCTTTAGAATCAGCGCGCAAACACATGCAGCAAAAAAAATAAAAAAAAAAAATGTCAGCAGCGCGCAAGAAAATAAAAAATAAAAAATTAAGAGGAAAAAAAACTGTCTCTCAATGGGAGATTAAATCAGTTGATATACAAGAAGAAAATCTAATCAGTTAAAATAAAATTCTCACAATTACAAGATATGGACGACCCAGAAACACCAGAATTGAAGTACAAGATAGACACAGAACGGAGACAAAACAACTAGAAACATCTCGTTTCTTTTTTTATGAGTTCAATTTCCAGCAAATACAAATACTCAACACAGCGGGCGAGTTCAAACACACGTGAGGTCCTCAAACGATTTTCCTTTACTACAATACATAAAACGACAAAAACAAATCAAGACAAAGAGTCCAACCTTGCACCAAAAAAAAAAAAAAAATTCAAAAAAAAAAATCAACAAGCTCTGAACCATAGCTTTAACTTCAAGGAAACCAAGCCTGGAGGCAAGTTCGCAAAATCTGAACAAGCAAATGTAAGAATATATTCAAATGTAAAGATACACTTATATATATGGATACATCTGAATGGCAAATCCCACTTCAGACAACAACTGATAAATTTGGATTTAAAGCAAACAAAACAAACTCCCTATAATAATTACCATTTATGAAATTTCAATAAACCTTTTTCTAGTTTCTTCTCATATATCAAAGTTGAAAACAGGGCGCGGCGCTTCACCATGGCGAGAGACAACAAAATCAGCCACAAAGCAATGTAGCGTCAGTCCTGTCTGAAATATCCTTCCTTAGACAGGTCTTTTATTAGATTTCAAAGAACTTATAGCCAATCAGCATACAGATACATTTCTACGTCAGAGTTTAACCAACAGTGAGCCAAAATTTACTATATTGATTCAGAGATGGCTTTTTCTAGCATACACTTTTCACACACCCCTTCCTGCACACAAAGGAAATGGCTAAATTCCACAGGCTAACATCCTATGCAAGTAAAAGACTTGCAGGGTTTGACACTTATAATGGGGGGGGGGGTGGATTCACACTACCTATCATATTAAAATACCTTTCATGTGGAGAAAAAAAGGCACAGCACACCAACATCAAAACCTCATCCCCACTGTAAAACATGGCGGAGGGAGCATCATGGTTTGGGTCTGCTTTGCTGGCCTGGACAGATTGTTGTCATTGATGGAAAAATTAATTCCAGAGTTTATCAAGACATTTTGCAGGAAAACGTAAGACCATCTGTCCGCCAACTGAAGCTCTGCAGAGGATGGGTGATGCAACAGGACAATGACCCAAAGCATACAAGTAATTCAACAAAAGAATGGCTTCTACAAAACAAAATACGCCTTCTGGAGTGGCCCAGTCAGAGTCCTGACCTCAACCCGATTGAAATGCTGTGGCATGACCTTAAGAGAGCGATTCACACCAGACATCACAAGAATATTGCTACACTGAAATAGTTTTGTGAAGAGGAGCGGTCCAAAATTACTCCAGATCGTTGTGAAGGTCTGATCTGCAACTACAGGAAACGTTTGGTTGAGGTTATTGCTGCCAAAGGAGGGTCAACCAGTTATTAAGTCCAAAGGTTCACATACTTTTTCCACCCTGCATTGTGAATGTTTACATGTTCTATTAAATAAAAACCTGAAAACATATGTTTGTGTTGTATTATTTTAAGCAGACTGTGTGTTTTTCAAATTGTTGTGACTTAGATGAAGATCAGAGCACATTTTATGACCAATTCATGCAAAACTCCACGTAATCCCAAAGGGTTCACATACTTTTTCTTGCCACTGTATGCATTAATGTCAACACATAAACAGTGATTGCATATACAGTTTACTTTGACATAATTTTTTTCGCAGAATATTGTATGTATATAGTTTCCCCAAGTGGGTGCAGTTCATATATTCAGTCTTTTGATTACCGTGAAGTACTGTGCGTGCTGCTGCTCTGCGAGATGGCCCTCTCTTTTAGGGGTTTTCTCCACTGCTCCTTTCTTGGTCTTTGCGGGTCCTTGTCAGCGGTTTCCAGTCCACCTTGGTTTAGGTGTTAGGAATCTGCCTGAATGTGGGTACCCTTTACCAGATATTATGGGACGCAGGAGTATCCTTAAAAAAAATAGGGGGGTTTATTCTCTTAAAAGCAGCATACAGAATCTAAAAGTAAATAAAAACGCTAGTAAAATGAACAGCTAATAGAATAAAATTACTGGGTGGTCTTCCAAAACGCGTTTCGCTGGCGCTTGGCCAGCTTCATCAGTTGATGACCTGTTTCTTCCTTTCCTGTTAAACTGTAAAATACAGCGGGAAGCTTTCTCTTTCGGTTTCTGACGTTACTGCCCATGCGCGCAGGTTTAGTTTCCGTGCCTGCCAATAGATGGGCACTTTCTTTGTCTCCGCTAGATGACGTCATTCTGATTCCCCTCCGGACTTTCTCTGGGAACTCTCTTTCAGAGAGCGGTGAATTCTTCTGAGGGTTATGCATAGAAGATGACTTAACCCCTTCGCTGCCGATTATTTTTGCATTTTTCGGGAAGTTTTGCATTAATATTTAGGGCTCTACCTAACTTATTTTAAATGTATAACCAGGTCTGTTTTTTTCTTTGCAGAACACATACAGCTGGATTATCTTCTCACAGTCTGTCCTTATGTTTTCTGTTCAGCAATGAATTTTGATACAATACATTTTGTCAGTACCATGTATAGGAACAAGCCTGCCGTTATCCATGGTGCTGATATGAAGAAATAGATCGAATATGTGTTTCACCGTCTGCGACTGTCCATGGTTCTGATCGGAGTCAGAACCATGGACAGTCGCGGATGGAGAAACACATAATCCCCCCTCCCTTTCAGGCGATCTTCCGGCATTGCCGGAGGGGTCTGCTGAAAACGACATCATCACGCATGGTGCGATGACAACATTTACGCAGGGAGGCCCATAAATTCAGCGTCTGACTTCCAGGAAGTCAGAACGCCACAGGATCCCGGAGAAAGAGGTGAGTATCTCTCACTGTGCTCCCGCAAGCGGAGGATGTGTGGGGAACGTCCCCCGCATACAGCGGGAGTCAATGAGGACGTTCCCCACCCGTCCTCCACTTGCAGAAGTCCAGTGAGAGATACTCCCCTTTCTCTCCAGGGTCCTGCGGCGTTCTGACTTCCTGGAAGTCAGACGCCGAATTTATGGGCCTCCCCGCATAAATGATGTCATCGCACCATGCGCTATGATGTCGTTTTCAGGAGTCCCCCCGGCAGTACCGAAAGATCGCCTGAAAGGGAGGGGGATTATGTGTTTCTCCATCGGCAATTGTCCATGGTTCTGACTCAGATCAGACCCATGGACAGTCGCCAATGGTGAAACACATACAGGGTTATTCAGAGAGCGGTGAAAAGTAGGAGAATGACTGGAGAATGGAAAATTCGAGTTCAAAATAGCCAAACCATAAAAATTCTCCCATTCATCTCACTTTCCAAATCGGCTATTTTGACCTAGAATTTTCCATTCTCCAGTCATTCTCCTGCTTTTCACTGCTCTCTGAATAACCCTGATATTCGAGAGATATGCTCTCTGAATAACCCTGATATATCTATTTCTTCATATCAGCACCATGGATAACGACAGGCTTGTTACTATACATGGAACTGATACTGACAAAATGTATTGTTTCAAAATTCATTGCTGAACAGAACACATACGGACAGACTGTGAGAAGATAATCCAGCTGTATGTGTTCTGCAAAGAAAAAAAACAGACCTCGTTATACATTTAAAATAAGTTAGGAAGAACCCTAAATATTAATGCAAAACTTCCCGAAAAATGCAAAAATAATACAAATAAATAAATGCAGACACTTCTTGCTGTAAGTGAAAAAAATAAATGCTTTAAGATATATTTAATAAAAACTGGACTTTTTTAACATTGAAAGCTATGATGGAAAAAAGGCTAATTACGTTAAAATTACTTAGGAAACCTAAAGATTAACCCAAAATTCCCAAAAAAATGCAAAAATAATCCTAAAAAATAAATTAAAAAAATGGAATCGGCAGGATTACCGTATCGACTGAAATATCGGAGCATCCAAAATACCAAACGCCTAATTCAAAACGAAAATCTGAGGATGGACCCTTTGAAACGAAAAGAACAGACGATCCGAAATTCCCCGATTCCACAAAAAAAATCGATACAAAACGCCGAGCTGAAACAAAACTTTTGAAAAACCGAACGTGCCGAAATGAAAAAAAAAAAGCGCATGTGCATCCCTAGCTGCAACATAGTTGCCGATATCCTCATCCAAACTTGGCCACTCCTGGATGCCCTTCATGCAAAATTTGTAATGTGGGTTTCTGCAAGGCTACCCGCTCTCCCCATAGCAAGCATCCCTCTCTGACTGACAGTTCATGATTCTTGGAGTGAAAAGTTTGTAGATGTGGAGAGGTTTGAAATGGCCAACCATGTTGCATATAAGACAATGACCTCTTGAAGATCGGTATCCTTACTGGTCTCTTGGTCTATTTCAACAGCAGTTAGTGTTTTGCTAAAGTAAATGGAAGGTGTTGAATCCTAAACATAATGGGTGGAGAGTGGAAGAGGAAGGCGTGAAAACGCATCTGCATTTGTATGTTTATCATGGGGCCTGTATCAGATTTCATACTGATAAGCCCCAGCAGTAAGGCATATCTTTGAAGACGAGCGGCGGTGGTCTGAGAAATACTCTTTGTAGGATTAAATATTGCCAATAGTGGCTTATGATCGGTCAACAGCGTAAAAGAATGGCCATAAATATAAAAGTGAAACTTCTTCAGTGCCCAGATTATCGCTAAAGCCTCCTTGTCAATTTGTGAATAATTGCGCTCAGCTGGGGTGAGGGAGCGAGAAGCAAAAGCTACAGGTCGATCTGTACCATCAGGCATGGAATGGGACAGCACAGCCCCCAGCCCATAAGGGGAAGCATCACAGGAAATACTCAGAGGTTTAGACAAATCATCGTGAACCAAGACTCGGGAGCTGCGTATTAGTTCCCTTTGAAGCTTTAAAAGCAGCCGAGCAGGGCTCTGTCCATTTCCATTTTTGTTGTTTTTCGAAAAGCCTATGCAGCGGAAACCAGGTATGGGCTAAATTGGGCAAAAATTTATTGTAGTAGTTGAACAGCCCTAAATAAGAGCACAGCTGCGTTACATTCCTTGGTACCAATCCTCTACCAATGCTTTCACTTTCTCATCAGTGGTGTGAAGTCCAGTTTTATCAATGACGTGACCACAAAATTCCAGGTGATTCAAGAACTCACATTTGTTTATGTTAACTTTGAGTCCATTATCCAATAGTATCTGGAGCACATCTTGTATATTCTGCTGGTGCTCCCTCTCCGTTTGGCCAGTGATCAGCATGTCATCCAGCAGACATTGTGTCCCCGGAACTCCAGCAAGCAATTAATCCATTGTACGCTGCCAAATTGCTGGTGCTGGTGCTATCCCAAATACCATTCTGTTATACTGGAACAGCCCCTTATGAGTATTGATAGTGAGGTAAGGTCTGGATTCTGGATGCACTGGTAACTGCAGGTATGCATGTTTGAGATCCAGCTTGGTGAACTGATAACCCCCTGCCAAAGTCAGAAAAATGTCCTCAATTTTTTGGAAGTGGATATTTATCAAACAGCAAGTTGAGAATTAATGGCCATACAGAAATCCCCACATATCCGAATGTCTCCATTATTTTTACGCACAGGCACAATCGGTGAGGCCCAATCACTGCAGCGCACTCTGGAAATGAGCCCAAGGCTCTCCAGACACATCAATTCCGCCTCAACCCCAACTTTAAATGCAAAAGGTACAGTTCGTGCTTTAAAAAATTTTGGAACAGCATTTTCTCTCATATTTAGGGACATCTGCCGTCCCTTAACAGTACCAAATTATCATCAAAAACCGGGGCAAACGGGGGCGGAGCCTGGGCGAGCATGAGACAGGACGTGTGAGAGCTGAGCTCCCGGTGGAAAGGTGACCAATCTGCAAAAACAGCTTGCACAGACCAGACCAAAACTGACAGGCTGCTGGCAGAAGACCCCCAGACCCCAATATGCCGCAACAAAAGAAAAAAAAGACGAGTGACAGCCAGGTGGCGCCGATCTTTACACCCCGCCGCACCATGGACATGAGGCAAGATGGTGGCCGGACCTCCGCAGCGGATGGTGGGGAGGACACTGACAGCCTGGCACACCATATTCCAGCTTCCAAGCAGGATATTCCAGCCTTATTCCTCAAAATATCGGAGGTAGGAGGTGCTGGTGGGGGAAATCCTGAAGGGTTCGCAGGCAGTGAGGGCGGAAATACAGGCCCTGGGGGACTGCACTAATTCCCTGGAGGCCCGAGTAGAGGAGGTGGTGGCACAGGCCAATGTGTCTGCGGAATGTGTCAATGGGTTGCAGGACAGATTGGAATGCTTGGAGGCGGCCATGGAGGATGTGTCCAGCCGCTCCAGACAGAATAAATTGCGCATCCGAGGGCTCTCGGAAGAGGTGGCACAGGAGTCATTGGATTATTACCAGACTTGCCAATAGAAAGTTTTCTGATGGATAGAGTGCACCGCACGCTGCGATCCAGAGGCCCTCCAAACTTGCAACCCCAGGATGTAATTTTGAGATTACACTACTATAAAACTAAAGAAAAGATCCTCAGAGCCAATAGAGTGGAATGTATTCAGTACGTAGATGCTGAGCTTCAGATCTACCAGGATTTGGCTCCGGCGACGCTGGTCAGGCGTCGGGATTGGAAGCCAGTGACTGAGCTACTTCGTGACAACGGTCTCAAATACGCCTGGGGCTTCCCATTTCGCTTAATGGTAACCAAAGATTCCCGCTCATTTTCCTGTGCCACAGTGAGTGCTCAACCTGCCTTCATGGAACGACTGGGTCTTAAGATGCCCGAGGGGATGTGTTTGGCTGGCTCGACACAACTTCAACGGCTACCTGTGGAAGGGCGGGAGGCTCACACCTGAAAAGCCCTTAGCGGGCCACATTTTTCATTTTTGTGGGTCACGTTTCTGATTGTGAGAAGTGTCCCTCTGCGACTTGGTCGGATTATCTTTGATGCCAAACGACTCTGATCAGCCCGACCTCATTGCCCATTGTATCCGAAATATATGCCTAGTTGATTTTCGGTTTACGTTATGTTATGTTGTTCGGCCTTCTATCCCCAAAGTCTAGGGACACCTAGAAGAACGGCTTGCTGGGCCACGTGGGAGGGGATGGGGGTTGCCCATAGGCTGGGAAATGTTAGCTTGCACTGGGGGCATGTTTCGAAAATTTTAAGTATATCTGTTCTGTACGGGCTGACAGTTGTTGTGATATGTTTATAACTGTTCTGTGGGGTCACCCACTGGGTGGCTGGTTCCCTTTAATCGGCTCCGCGTGTGGCTTTATAGTCGCCTGCAGATTCCCCCCGTGGCCTGGTTTTTGGGTTTTTACCACCGGACCGGGGTATGGAATTGTGTGTTCCTTGATGTTTCTGTTTGGTTTATGTCTTTCTGTTCTCCTTTCACTTCCTTCTTATTCTCTTGTTCCTTTTTTCTTTTCTTTTTTTTTCCTTCTCTGGTCCCCTGCTCTCCTTGGGGGGAGGGTCTGTCATGGAGCCGTTGTTTAGTTTCTGCCGGATTACTATGGCTAAGCCCTTGAAGGTCTGGTCCTTGAATGTCAAGGGCCTCAATTCCCCTGGGAAGAAACGCCTTCTCTTTCGAGAGCTGCGCCGCCATAAGGTCGACATAGCCTGCCGAAACCAGGGTTCCTAAATCCGCGTCCTTTTTCGGCTCTGTGATAAGCGCTACTCCCAGGTCTTTTCCTCATGTGCTCTGAATAAGAAGTGTGGGGTTTCTTTTCTTTTTTTTATTGTAACAAATATTTATTAGAAATTTGCATGAGTAAAGACTTTACAGGAGAGCATGTAATGCAGCCCAGATATGGTTCTACGGTCAAGTCGTTACAGCGAGGGCGTGGTATTGAAATAAGAACATCAACAATTACATAGTCAAGCAATCTGTACATTTACAACAGTTGTAAGGGGAGAACTAGATTAATACCAGGGGGAAGAGAAGGGGAGGAGTGGAGGTGGGGTGGGGAAACTGTAGGGGAGTAATGCGAGTCAGTAGGTGCTAAGGTTCAATATCAGTCTAGTGGGAAACAAACCACATGAAAAGGGGGTAATCAGAGTGACCCAGAGAATTGTGATTGAGTGGTAGTGTCAGGTCAATATCAAGCGATCTTATGTAGGTGAAGGGTTTCGTAATAGAGGGCAAGCAGTTGGCCAATAAAACCAAAGGCGAAGGTGTTTATCGGAGGTGCCAGCCGCTCTATGGAGGAGATCCTCGACGTCACGTAGGTTGTGTATCTCCTGTACCCATTCCTTAATAGTGGGGACCGTGGGTGACTTCCAATGTCGGCGGAGAACGGCCTTAGCCGCATTTAGAAGTCTGATGTCCAGTGAGTTTTTGTAGTCCGCAGCTGACAAGATGGTGTGGTGTAGGAGCATCGGGGCTGGGGAGAAATCAGGTGGCATCGTGGAGATCTTGCCAATGGTATCATGGACCGTACGCCAAAATGTCTGGAGACGTAGGCAAGACCACCACATATGAAGTAGATCGGCGTGAGGGGCTTGACACTTCCAGCAGGTACCGTCAGTACACCTGTCATATGTAGCAATCAGCGCGGGGGGTTTGTACCACCTTGACAAGAGCTTAAAAGCTGTTTCCTGTGTCCTGGCCATTGAACATGTAGTGGTGAGCGCGGTGATCTTTTCCCATGCCTCGTCCGTAAAGGACTGCTGGAGATCAGCTTCCCATTTGGCCCTGTAAAGAGGCGTGTGGCTTGTCATCCCTTGGAGCAGGCCGGATAGAAGAGAGATACCATGGGACCGTGTGCGAGGGCATTGTATCAACAGTTCAAATTGCGTGAGGGGTCGAGCAAAGTCAGCTGGTCGGGCTAAGGTGCGTAAGTATGTGGTCAGGTGGTGGAGATTAAATCGAGTGAGGAAGAAGTGCGGGTGAAACAGCGGGATATCGGTTGGCGATTTAAACGTGTCACTGTCAACATATAGAGAGGCACGCACTAGTGGCCCGTCTTGTGTAGGTAAAATGCGTCGGGAGAATGTGGGTAGGTGATCGACAGGGAGGAGGGGAGAGGGCCAGGGAGCAATCTGCGTGGAGCGCTGTAGGGTCTTCTATACTTTTAGAGTGGCAGAGATCGTGGGGTGGGGAGGGGGTGTATGGTTCGCAGTGGTACCTAATAGCCACGGAAAGGAGGCAAGGTCGCCGTCAGCGAGTGTCACCTCCAGGGGTACCCAGAGCTTCTGAGCGGGGTTGTTAGTCCATTCTAAAATGCGGAGTAGATGAGCGGCTTGGTAGTATTTCCTAACATTGAGAAGGGCCAGGCTCCCAGCAGATTTGGAGGCAGTTAGGAGGTGGAAGTTAAGTCTTGGTTGACGGCCGTTCCAGACATAGGATGTGAAGGTCGATTTGGAGGGAGCTGAAAAATAAATTAGGGATGGCGATTGGCAGGGTCTGGAAGAGGTACAGTATGCGGGGTAGGACATTCATTTTCAGGACATTGATGTGACCAAACCAGATGACATGAGGAAAGGCCCAAGTTGCGAGGTCTGAGGAGATGGATTGGAGTAGGGGGAGAAAGTTCATCGAGTACAGAGCCAGCAGGTCAGAGGTCAAGTGGACTTAATCGCGGAGCGACACCAATGGAACGGGAATGCGGACTGCAGCTGCGTTCGCAGTGGTGATGCGATACCCGCCCCCAGGATCTCAGACTTTGCCATATTGATCTTCTAGTTACTGTATGAGCTGTATTCCCGTAGGAGCACCGTGAGAGGTGATTAAAGGTTGGCGAATGAAAAATAGTAGATCGTCTTCATAAGCAGCAACCTTATGTTGCTGCATTCCTACTGTTATGCCGTGGATCGAGGGATTGCTACTGACCGCCTGTAAGAGGGGTTCCGGGGAGAGGGGACAACCCTGTCGTGTGCCATTGCGGATAGGAAATGGTGGGGAAAGGGTGCCATTCAGGTTAATTCTGGCCAAGGGGCACGAGTAGAGCGCACCAATCCATGCCATGAGGTTGGGGCCAAAGCCAATGCAGCACAAGGTTTGGAACAGGAAAGGCCATCGCACTCGATCGAACGCCTTCTCAGCATCTGTGGAGAGCAGAAGGGTAGGATCAGAACGCAGGAGCGAGGCGGTGTGTATGAGGTTGATTGCCCTTACGGTATTGTCCCTGGCTTCCCTGCCCGGTATGAAGCCCGTCTGATCTGGGTGTATTAGCCCAGGTACATAGCGGGCAAGTCTCATGCAGGGCCGGCCCGTCCATGGAGCAGGGTGGAGCACCCGCTCCAGGCGGCCCTTTGTCAGGAGCGGCATTTTGCCGCCCTGTCAAAGGCTGCGGCATGGACAAGGCATGGCCCTGAAGCACGCCGGAAAACCCACTCCTGCTCCTGCTCCTCTCAGCAGGTCAGCGCCTGCCCCATCACCTAAACGGCCTGCCCCTTTACTATGCCAAAGGCCAGGCCCGCAGACTAGGTGACCAAGCCCGAAGCCTGGGCCCGGAAGACCACCCCCGAAGCCTGGGCCCGAAGACCAGGCCGCGGAGACCAAGCCCCTGTGACCGGAAGATCGGGCCTGGAAGACCAGGCCTGAAGCCTGGGCCCGGAAGACCAGGCCCGAAGCCTGGGCCCGGAAGACCAGGCCCGAAGCCTGGGCCCGGAAGACCAGGCCCGAAGCCTGGGCCCGGAAGACCAGGCCCGGAAGACCAGGCCCGGAAGACCAGGCCCGGAAGACCAGGCCCAAAGCCTGGGCCGCTGGGCCCCGAGGAGACCAGGCCCGAGGCCTTTCCAGCTGGCCTCGACCAGGGCTGTGTGGGTAAGTTTCAGTGTGTGGGTGACTGGGTGTGGGTGGGTGATTGAGTGCGTGTGTGGGTGACTGGGTGTGGGTGACTGGGTGGGTGACTGTGTGTGGGTGTATTCTAAGGGGAGGTTGAAGTCCCTCCCACCACCAGCACCCCTTCCTGAAAGTCAGCTAGAGTCGTCAGTATGTAGCGGAGTGTTAGATGTTGTTTTCCGGTTCGGTAGATAGATGGAGGCAAATGTATATGAGTGGTCACCTAACATTCCCTTAACAAAGGTGTAGCGCCCGTCCGGGTCAGGTTTTGTGTCCGTAACGTTGAGTGGTGCATCCCGGGAGATAAGGATAGCCGTGCCGCATACCTTGTCAGCTGCAGAATTGCTGAAGTAGCCCAGGGGGTATTTCTGCCTACGATGGTTCGGAGCCCCGTTGTGTGGGAAATGTGTTTCCTGGATAAGGACCACATCAGCATGTAACGAGCAAAATTCTCGTAGGGCTGAGTGCCTTTTTTCTGGGATATTTAGACCTTTGGCATTGATTGTAAGTACCTTAAGGGGGCAAGGAAGGTAAGCCATGTGTACAGGTTAAAAAGGCCTGAAAGGCAAGCTCAGGAGGGGAAGTGACCCAGAGCTGGTAGGGGGGAAGGGTACCGGGGGGAGTACGTGGATAGGGGAAAGTATAGGGAGTAATGGGCACGTGCCAAGTGTAACCTGTGCTCACCGATTGAGCGGTGAGGGGATAGTCACACTAAAATTAAGAAAATTGAGCTATAGCCCAGTCAAAGGCACAATCTCGGGGAGGGGGGTGGTAATGAGCGCCGAGCGTAGGTGCACCTAAATACTAGAAAAACAGTAAACAATGTATGCAACTAATAATAAATGTAAGTAATAAATGTAAGTAATAAATGTGAGTAAGAGTGAGTACGGGGTCACAGCCAACGGGCCGGCTCTGTTCAAAGGTAGTAGCCCAATGGTGTTGGGATTCGCCAACTTTAGAGTCCGCAGTCTAGTGGCGGGCGCAAATAGTCAGACCATGGGACCGCTAGACCATGCTCCGGCATCAGAGCTCAGTACAGGTATCTGCGGACAGAGTACCCCAAATAAAAAACGCAAAGGATACTCATCTGGGTGACATGGCTTGATGAAGCGTGGGACCGCGGGAGCTGTCAAGACGGGGATCCCAGCTGAAGTGGAGCAGCGTGAGGAGGGCCCGGTCTGCCTCGTCAGAGTCACAGGTCGCCATAATGGCAGGCGGTTTCGGAGGTACGCGAGGGCTGACCCTGGCAGAGCTGAAATCCTGGCGGCTGGTTTAGGTCTCTCGTGGCCGGTGTGAGGCCTGTTGTGGCGGCTGAGACGTGGAGCGTCGGTGGTGACGCGGTCGTTGTGGTCGTGCGGGCGCTCCGGGTGGTGTAGAGTACATCTCCGCAAGGTCTTGCCAGGACGGGAGGGTGAAGAGCCTCCAGGAAGGCAGGGAGGTCCGAGCCAGTGCGGAGCGATAAGGGTCCGTTTTGGGTGCGGACCAGGAGCCCAAATGGGAACAGCCACTTATACGAAAGGTTTTGCGTCTGAAGTGCCGACGTAAGTGGTCTCAGGGGGCGTCGCGACTGTAGTGTTGCGGGCAGGGCCGGCCCGACAATGGTGCAGAGCGGAGCAGCGGCGCCAGGCGCCAGAAATTCAGGGGCGGCAAATTTGAGCCCCCAGCACCGCTGCTGCACTCTGCACTATTTTTTTATGCGGCGGCGGCAGATCGTGCGGCCGCCGCGTTCGTTCCTTCAATGAGCGGCAGCTGCATGAGTATCTGCCGCTCGCCTGAGATCCGTCCGCCAGCCTGCCGCGATCGATATCACGTGATCTCGCGAGATCGCGGCAGGCTGGAGGGTGGATCCCAGGCGAGCGGCAGATACTCATGAGGCTGCCGCTCGTTGAAGGAAGGAACGCGGCGGCGCAAAATCTGCCTGTCGGAGGGGCCTGACAGAGGGAGCCTGGGGGCAAATATATCCATGTGTGAGCTGGGGCAATATACCCATGTGTGGGCACTGCTGGGTATGTGATGCTGGGCACTGCTGGGTATGTGACACTGGGCACTGCTGGGTATGTGACGCTTGGCAATACTGGGTATGTGATGCTGGGCACTGCTGGGTATGTGATGCTATCCATGTGTGAGTCTGGGGGCAAATATATCCATGTGTGAGCTGGGGGCAAATATATCAATGTGTGAGCCTGGGGGCAAATATATCCATGTGTGAGTCTGGGGGCAAATATATCCATCTGTGAGCCTGGGGGCAAATATATTCATGAGTGAGCCTGGGGGCAAATATATTCATGAGTGAGCCTGGGGGCAAATATATTCATGAGTGAGCCTGGGGGCAAATAGAAACATAGAAACATAGAAAAATGTCGGCAGATAAGAACCTTTCGGCCCATCTAGTCTGCCCAATTACATGGATACTTTACCTGGATTTATCTTTTGTTTAGGATAGCCTTATGCCTATCCCATGCTTGCTTAAATTCAATTACTGTTTTGGCCTCTACCACTTCTACTGGAAGACTGTTCCATGTATCCACCACCCTCTCAGTAAAATAATGCTTCCTGATGTTACTTTTAAACCTTTGCCCCTCTAATCTAAGACTATGTCCTCTTGTTTTGCTATTTTGTTTCCTTTTAAATATACTCCCTTCCTCTACCTTGTGGATTCCCTTTACGTATTTAAATGTTTCTATCATATCTCCTCTGTCTCGTCTTTTTTCCAAGCTGTACATGTTAAGATCATTAAGCCTTTCCTGGTAACTTTTCTCCTTCAAGCCGTACACCATTTTAGTAGCCCTTCTCTGAACTCTCTCTAAGAGTCTATATCCTTCTGGAGATACGGTCTCCAGTACTGCACACAGTACTCCAAGTGAGGTCTCACCAGTGCTCTGTACAGTGGCATGAGCACTTCCCTTTTCCTACTGCTAATACCTCTCCCTACACAACCAAGCATTCTGCTAGCATTTCCTGCTGCTCTATTACATTGACTACTTACCCTTAGATCCTCTGAAATAATGACCCCTAAATCCCTTTCCTCAGATGTTGAGGTTAGGACTGTATCAAATATTCTATATTCAGCCCTTGGGTTTTTACGTCCCAGGTGCATTATCTTGCACTTATCCACATTAAAACTCAATTGCCACAACTCCGACCATTTTTTTAGTTTACCTAAATCATTTGTCATTTGGCTGATCCCTCCAGGAACGTCAACCCTGTTGCAAATCTTTGTGTCATCAGCAAAAAGACATACTTTTCCATTAATACCTTCTGCAATATCACTAATAAAAATATTAAAGAGAATGGGTCCAAGTACTGACCCCTGAGGTACCCCACTGGTAACAAGACCTTGTGCCGAATAAACTCCATTTACCACAACCCTCTGTTGTCTGTCACTCAGCCACTGCCTAATCCAGTCAACAATATTGGAATCTAAACTCAAAGATTGCAATTTATTGATAAGCCTTCTATGCGGAACAGTATCAAAAGCCTTACTGAAATCTAAATAAGCAATGTCTACTGCACCACCTGTGTCTATTATTTTTGTTACCCAATCAAAAAAATCAATAAGATTAGTTTGGCATGATCTCCCTGAGGTAAACCCATGTTGTTTCTGATCCTGTAATCTATGTGTTTTTAGATGTTCAACAATCCTTTCCTTTAACATGGTTTCCATTAATTTCCCCACTACTGACGTAAGACTAACTGGCCTATAGTTCCCCGATTCCTCCCTACTACCCTTCTTGTAAATGGGCACAACATTTGCTAATTTCCAGTCTTCTGGGACGACTCCCGTTAACAAGGATTGGTTAAATAAATCTGTTAACGGTTTTGCTATTACATCACTGAGCTCTTTTAATAATTTAGGGTGGATCCCATCAGGCCCCATTGACTTATTTGTCTTTACTTTAGACAGCTGCTGTAGAACCTCCTCCTCTGTAAACTGATATGTAAATGTCTCTTTAGTGTTCTCTCCTAACTGAGGTCCCTTTCCTTCCTTTTCTTCTGCAAAGACTGAACAAAAATATTCATTGAGGCAGTCAGCGAGACTTTTATCCTCTTCTACATACCTTCCTTCCTTTGTTTTTAATCTAACTAATCCTTGTTTTACTTTTCTTTTCTCGTTTATGTATCTAAAAAATGTTTTGTCCCCCTTTTTTACTGACTGAGCTATTTTCTCTTCTGCATGTGCTTTGGAAGCTCTTATAAATTGCTTTGCCTCTTTCTGCCTAATCTTATAGGTTTGCCTATCTTCTTCACTCTGAGTTGTTTTATAATTATTGAATGCTGTCTTTTTGTTCTTCACTATTTTGGCCACTTCTGCAGAGTACCACAGTGGTTTCTTCCCTTTTTTGTTTTTGCTAACAAGCCGAATGCAATTTCCTGTGGCCTTCAATAATGCTTCCTTTAAATAATCCCATTTCTCCTGGACTCCCTTTAAACTCCTCCAGTCTGATAATGACTCCTTCACACAAAATCTCATTTTAGAAAAATCTGTTTTTTTAAAGTCTAAAACTTTCGTTCTTGTGTGGTGCGGCTCCATCCCTGTTGTTATATTAAACCATACTGACTGGTGATCACTAGATCCCAAATTTTCACCTACAACAACGTCCGATACCAAACCTCCATTTGTGAGTATTAAATCCAATATGGCCTCTTTACGGGTCGGCTCCTCAACTACTTGTGTTAGAGATAATCCCAGTAGGGAGTTTAGAATATTTGTACTCCTGGTGCACCCAGCTGTTTTGGTTTTCCAGTTCACATCAGGAAGATTAAAGTCCCCCATGATAATAACTTCCCCCTTCATTGCCATTTTGGCTATTTCCTCAACCAGCAGATTATCTAGTTCTTCTGCTTGTCCAGGGGGTCTATAGATCACACCTACACGAGCTACTGTATGATTGCCAAATGTTAGCGTAACCCAAACTGACTCTATGTTCACCTCGCTCACTTTTATTTGGTTCGTTTTTATGTTGTTTTTCACATACAGGGCCACTCCTCCTCCTTTCCTACCTTCTCTGTCTTTTCTATATAAAGAGTACCCCGGTATTGTTATGTCCCAGTTATTTTTCTCACTGAACCATGTCTCAGTAACCGCCACTAAATCTACTTTTTCAGCTGCCATCATTGCCTCTAGTTCATTGATTTTATTGACTAAACTGCGAGCATTTGTAGACACGACTCTGAGCTTGTCATTTTTTACCTCGCATGTTGCTTGCACCCTCCGATTTAGTTTTGGGGGACAATCGGGCAGATTGTTTTTTACCCTTTTTTTGTCCCCCCCTCCTAGTTTAAATATTTCTTTGCGAAACCTTTGAACTTCTCACTGAGAACATATGTTCCCGTATGAGTAAGATGCAAACCATCTTTTTTATACAGTTCCTTTCTGCTCCAATTAGAGCTATCATGGGACACAAAGCCAAATCCTTGCTCCCGACACCATTCCCGAAGCCACAAATTGAATTCCCTATTGCACATCTGCCTATCTTGAATGTTATGCACAGGCAAAACTTCAGAGAATGACACAGTGGACGCAATCTGCTGTATTTCACCTCCAAGAACACAAAAATCTTCCTTAATCTCAGAAACCTCATTGCTAGCCAAGTCATTTGTCCCTAGATGGACTAGAACGTCCACTTCCCCTTGTTGCTTTGCTTGTTTGACAATATTGAGAATACGTCTCTTGTCTCTACGAGCAGTAGCCCCAGGAAGACATCTCACCAAACCACTACTCTCCAGCTCAACACCTCTTATGATAGAATCACCCAGCAACAATTGCCTTCTATCAAGTCCCACCTTTTCATTTTTGTCCTTGGTTGCAGTGCTGCATACCTTAGGCATAGTGGATGGTGGTTCCTCAACTATGGTGTCTAAGCCTACATCCGTCTTATCACTACACTCTGAAAGTGCCTCAAAAGAATTAAGAAGAGCCACAGATTGTGGGACATGCCTTCTCTCCACAACTCTAAGTCTACCAGATCCTACAGTAGTCCATCTGCCGCTCCTAGGAGGCCTCTGTGGCAGTGGTTTAGTAACAGTCATAGCCTGAGTTTCTCTAACAGATAATTTACAAATCTCAGACTTCAAACAGGCAATTTCCTGCTGCAATAAAGAGAGCTGCCTACATATCAGGCACACTCCAAACCTCCAAAAATTGGATCTAAAAACAAATGCATGACAGCTCTTACACTGGACCAAGCCTGCCATTATAAAAGAATGGATTTAAACCAACAAATCTTACCTTTTTGTAGGTTTTCTACCTCCTGTCTAACCTCAGACTACCTCCAGAGTATCTCCAGAAGATCTCCTGTAAGTGCTCACTTTGAAGACTTCACTTAGAAGGCTTCCCAAGCTCAATTAGACAAGCTAATATTCCACATCTTTATATAGCCACCTAAGAACACCTCCCCCAGCAAATAGTGGACAAGCTAAACCTGAAGCAAATAACACTCAATTGATTCCAATTGTATGCTAATCAGTATGAAAATGAGTCACCAGCCTAACCTAATTTACTCACCAGACCTAACTTGAAACCTTAAGATGAATAGAAAAGATCTGTTTGAAACAAAAATCTAAATCACTCACCAGAAGATCTCCTGTAAGTGCTCACTTTGAAGACTTCACTTAGAAGGCTTCCCAAGCTCAATTAGACAAGCTAATATTCCACAATCTTTATATAGCCACCTAAGAACACCTCCCCCAGCAAATAGTGGACAAGCTAAACCTGAAGCAAATACCACTCAATTGATTCCAATTGTATGCTAATCAGTATGAAAATGAGTCACCAGCCTAACCTAATTTACTCACCAGACCTAACTTGAAACCTTAAGATGAATAGAAAAGATCTGTTTGAAACAAAAATCTAAATCACTCACCAGAAGATCTCCTGTAAGTGCTCACTTTGAAGACTTCACTTAGAAGGCTTCCCAAGCTCAATTAGACAAGCTAATATTCCACAATCTTTATATAGCCACCTAAGAACACCTCCCCCAGCAAATAGTGGACAAGCTAAACCTGAAGCAAATACCACTCAATTGATTCCAATTGTATGCTAATCAGTATGAAAATGAGTCACCAGCCTAACCTAATTTACTCACCAGACCTAACTTGAAACCTTAAGATGAATAGAAAAGATCTGTTTGAAACAAAAATCTAAATCACTCACCAGAAGATCTCCTGTAAGTGCTCACTTTGAAGACTTCACTTAGAAGGCTTCCCAAGCTCAATTAGACAAGCTAATATTCCACAATCTTTATATAGCCACCTAAGAACACCTCCCCCAGCAAATAGTGGACAAGCTAAACCTGAAGCAAATACCACTCAATTGATTCCAATTGTATGCTAATCAGTATGAAAATGAGTCACCAGCCTAACCTAATTTACTCACCAGACCTAACTTGAAACCTTAAGATGAATAGAAAAGATCTGTTTGAAACAAAAATCTAAATCACTCACCAGAAGATCTCCTGTAAGTGCTCACTTTGAAGACTTCACTTAGAAGGCTTCCCAAGCTCAATTGGGAAATATATCCATGAGTGAGCCTGGGGCAAATATATCCATGAGTGAGCCTGGGGCAAATATTTCCATGTGTGAGCCTGGGGGCAAATATATCACTGTGTGAGCCTGGGGGCAAATATATCACTGTGTGAGTCTGGGGGCAAATATATCCATGTTTGAGTCTGGGGCAAATATATCCATGTGTGAGCTGGGGCAAAATACCCATGTGTGGGCACTTCTGGGTATGTGACACTGGGCACTGCTGGGTATGTGACCTTTGGCACTGCTGGGTATGTGATGCTGGGTATGTGATGCTAGGCTCTGCTGGATATGTGACGCTGGGGTCTGCTGGGTATGTAACGATGGGCACTGTTTGGTATGTGATGCTGGGCACTGCTGGGTAGGTATGTGATGCTGGGCACTGCAGGGTAGGTATGTGATGCTGGGCACTGCTGGGTAGGTATGTGATGCTGAGCACTGCTGGGTATGTGACGCTGGGCTCTGCTGGGCATGTGAAGCTGGGCTCAGTTATATACACCTCACATTACTGTATCACAGAGCTCCACAGCAAGAAAATTCAAATGTACGGTGTGTATGAGTGTTTGAATTTTATTGCTGTGGCGCACTGTGGTACGCTCATTCCTGCTGCGTGTTTTTTTTTTGGGTGGGGCAGCATTTCATCCTTCGCTCCAGGCAGCACAATGTCTTGGGCCGGCCCTGGTTGTGGGGGATAGGTCTTGGAACAGTGAAACACTGGCATCTTCAAAGACAATGGAGAGCGTATTGCGGGCAGCCGCCATGGTGTCCTCTTTAACCATATGATGAAGTAGGCAGCATATCACATCCCTGGGTGGCGCATCGGGCGGGCCTCGGGGCGCAGCACCCTGTGGCATCGTTCAAACTCTATGTCCAGAGTGGGATCCCGGCCCAGCAGTTCGTTAAATAATCGAGTAAGTGTGCAGTGCAATTCAGAAGGCGAACTTTCGTTTTCGGGGAGACCCCGCACCCTGATGTTGTTTCAGCGGCCTCTGTTCTCGAGATCCTCTACATGTCGGGCCAGGGCTTGGAGGGCATCATGCTGTGCAACCAACGCTGTATCGTGCGTTGTGGTGATTTTTTGCTGGCGGGCTTGGGATACCTCCACCTGGGAGATCCTGTCCTGAAGGCCGATGAGGTCCTCACGTAGGCCCCTAATTTCAGACAGCAGCGAGGTCTGCAGGCCGGCCGTGGAGGTCGCCAGGTCTTCCCTGGTAGGGAGGGAGCGGAGGAGCATCCGGGGGCCCGGTGGAGGGTCCCAGAGCTCACCTGTGAGGCCCGGGTCAGACCGCGTCGGAGAGCTGGGGGTCGATGGGCCAGGTGCGGCCGCCATCTTGGGTGCAGCTGCCGAGTCCGCGGTGTCCTTCGTTGCGGCCAGGAATTGCCGGATCATGACCGGGCGGGCGTCGGTGTTGGCCTCCAATGGTCCGGCAGTGAGAGGGAACTTGTGGGGTTTGACCATCTTATTTTATTTATTTCTAAAGGATTTTACCAGGAAGGATACATTGAGATTTCTCTCGTTTTCAAGTATGTCCTGGGTGCTTGTGCAGATGGTGTGCTGTTGGGACGGAGCCTTTCCTAACGGCGGAGCTCCTCGTTTATGTGGCCATTGCGCTCGGCGGTCAGGACACGCTCCCGAAGTGCAGGGTTTCTATCCTTGTGCGGGGTGCTTGCCCTTTCACCTTGGGCTCGGTTGAGTCAGGGGGAGGGCAGGTATGTTTAGGTTAACGGGTGGATAGCACATCAGCAATATTCGATTGTTTCAGTGTATGCTCCTAATGTCCCGGATGTGTCCTTCTGGGATGGTTTGCAGTTATTTATTACCACTTATGCTACTGGCGCCTTGCTGGTGGCCAGGGATTTTAACGCTGTGCTCTTCCCTACCTTGGACCGATCTAGCGCCTCCCAGCTGGTGGTGCCGCAGGCTGAAAGGTCACAGGATAAAATGTTTTATCGCTTTGTCAGTAAAATGGGACTGGTGGATGTCTGGAGAACTTCCTTCCCCACTACTAGAGGTTATACCTTTTATTCGCACCCCCATGCATCATATTCGCGAATAGACTATTTGCTGGTGGCGTCGGCCTCCCTTCCAGGTGTCGGGTCCCCCGCCATTGGCTCCATTACATGGTCGGAACACACAGATGTCAGTATGACACTGGCAGTGCCTGGGAAAAGGAGTCCGGGTCAGTGGCGGATGGATCCGACCTTGCTGGATACAAAGGAGATCCCGCAGGTGGTTGCACAGGAGCTAGAATCATATTTTCAAATTAATGCGACTGACAAGGTCTCCCCGCAGGTGGTGTGGGCTGCGCATAAAGTGGTAGTGCGAGGTGTGCTTATTAGTCAGGCGGCGTACCGGAAAAGACATAAAGCGGAGCGATTCTTGCAGTTACAAACTGAGTTGAGAAAGCGGGAATTTCAACATAAATCTGCCCCTGGACCCAAATCACTAGTTGCGCTGCAGGAAGCGAGATGGGCGCTAACCCAATTATCCCTAAATGAGGTTAGCAGAGCTCTGTTGTGGTCCCGGCGTTTCTATTATGAAAAGTCAAATAAGATGGACACTCCATTGGCGCGCCGGATAGCGGGTCTCCAGCATAACCAGGGGGTGGGGGCTGTACAGGAGGAGTCAGGGGTGGTTTGTAGATCTCCGTCCAAGATAAGAGAGGTTTTCACATGGTTTTATGAGAGGATTTATAACCACTCCCCACAGTTGTCCTTAGGTAACCCGGTGCATGTAGCTAATGTGCAATCTTTTCTGTCCAGTTTGGACTTGACAGTATTGTCAGAAAATCAGACGGAGCATTTACGGGCTCCCATAAGCCAAGAGGAGGTCAAAGATGCCATTGGTCTCATGCAACCGAATAAAGCACCGGGCCCTGATGGACTTCCCGGGCGGTATTATAAGTCCTTTCTGCCATTATTGCTCCCCCACCTAACTGTGATGTGTAACTTGACGAGAGAAGGGGCACCATTTTCTAGGGACTCTCTGACTGCCTCGGTGGTCACTATCCTTAAGCCGGGCAAAGACCCCCTTGGCCACGGAAAATTATAGACCCATTTCCCTCCTAAGTTTTGATATTGGAGAAAAGACGCGTGTTGAGGAGCTCTCCGGCTGGAGTTTTTACTTTTGAGGTTTTGGACGCTTTCTTCTGAGTTTTGGGGGTTTTTGCAGGTAGGGGAGCATCTGTTACCTCGGCTCCCCTGCTTTTTATCCTTTCCGCTGACTTTTTGGAGCGATTTGAGGACTTTGCCGGACGCGGCCTGCTGCAACGACCTTATCGGGCGGCCATTTGGCGGTATCTTCCGTATCCTGGGATACCCGTGTGCTGATCCCAGCCCCTCTGCTCGTCGGATTATGGGCAAGAAAAACGGGAAGAAGTCCTTGCTGCCGGAGGGCCCACGGCAGCGGGACATTCGTGAGGCAATGGGCGAGAATTGGCATCAAGGAGACCTACGGGAATGTCCGGCTGCTGAGGGAGGTTCCTCGGATGATGAGGATTACTCTTGGTCGGAGAACACCTCAGCACCTTCAAAGTCTCCCCGGAAGGTGGGTAAGGCGGCAGGGAAAGCTGACAGACATGGTGGTATAAAAACTACACAGGCACGCAGGCTTTCAGTGGCCTCGTGTGACTCGGCGGAGACTCCCCCAAACTCACCTGATCCCGGATCCAGCAGAGGCCTCCCACTTCATATGAAGGCTGATCTTCAGCGTTTGTTTGAACAGATGTTAGGTGAGATGAGAGCGAGCAGTCTGGCGAGCTGACTTTGCCGACGTGAAGACGGAGCTGACGGCTGTCCAGGGGAGGCTACTGGCTGCAGAGACGCAGGTGGAAGGAGTTGTGGCAACGCAGGCCCTTCTTAAGCCGCAGCTGGAGTCGTTGCGGGCGCAAGTGGCGCTGCTTACTGGTGCGGTGGAGACGGCGGAAGCCCGCCACCGTCGGAAGAATGTTAGGATCAGAGGAATCCCAGAGAAGATTTCTATGGCTGGGTTGCTGCCATTCGCCAACAGAATCGCTGCACGTGTCTTGGGGTCACGGCTGGGAGAGTCTGCCATTTTTGGCGCCGTCACTCGGCTGCGGAAGGTGGCTACTGCACCAGAGGATGCCCCGCGCAACGTGCTGGCGGTGGCGTTGGAGGAAGCTGATAAGCGCCGATTGCTGTCGTCCTCTGTGACTCGTGCCCCGTTTATGTTTGAGGACCTTTCGGTGTCTTTCTTTAACGACCTACCATTTTTGACATTAATGGCTCGGAGAGGATTTCGGGACGTCTCGTCTTTTCTGCGGAATAACGAGATCCGCTACCGGTGGGGGGTGGCAGGTACCATGACTATTACTTCTGAGAACCTGACCCATTTGGTTACCTCTCCTGAGGAAGCATGGCAGGTATTGCGTTCACTGGGCCTCTCACCGACTCCGGCTATTGGGGGTCTTTCGCCTGCTGCCTCTGACCCGGGCTAGACTGGTAGGGGCTCTTATTTTATTGGAATCCTCCACTGTTCTGTATCCCTTCACTTCCCGCAGCAACTTTGGGGCTTTATTTTTACTTTTATGCCCTTCATTACTGAGAGTTGATTTTTTTTATTATTTACTTTCTCCCCCCCCTTCTTATATGTTTGGAGTCATTTTTGCCCTTTTTTGATGGATTGTCGGTGCTGATTCCAATTGTTGTCGTACCCCGGCTGGGGACGATGTATTTGACCATTTTGAGCCACTTTAAAGTTTTTCCTCTAAACACCCCCCCCCCCCATTTGTGTTGTGTTTTTATGTCTATTTGGCCCTGCGAGGCCTACTTTGTTGCTCGGTTTATGACCTTTCATTTACAAAATAAAAATCTTTAAAAAAAAATTAAAAAAATTGATATCAAGGTTCTAGCTAAGGTGTTGGTGCTTCGCAGAGGGTGTAAGATTAATTAATTTATTAAGGTAAAAGATATAATTTCAATATAAAAAATGCATCTACTGAGGAAGCGGCTTCATACCGTGAAACGCGTTTACATGCATTTTTTATATTGAAATTATATCTTTTCCCTTAATAAATTAATTAATCTTACACCCCCTGCGTGCTGATTTTCACTTTTACTGCTACAATCCTGGATTGCTGCTGAGGAGCGGAAAGAAGGCGCTGGAGTACTGTAAGGGGAATCCAGCATTCCTAAAGCTGCCGGTTGCTGTTACATCTAGTGTCTGATCTTGAGACAGTGAAAAATGTGAGTCAATTCTCCCTAAAGGGGTTTATTCATATATCTACTTGACATACTGCGCAATATATTTGTTTCTGTTTTATTTGAGGGCTGGACCCCATCTAAATAGAGGGAACATCTTAATGAACACCCCCACTGGCTGGAAGAAGCGCCTGTCCCACCACACTGTTTTTTTCATATGCCTCTCTTTGAGGAATTGGGATATTTCCTCTAGTGAGTGGAGACGAGCTGCTGATCTAGCCCACCCTGGACTTCTGTATAAGTCAACAATAACATACTGAACTGTTTCATCACCACAATCCCTATCCCACTCACTATCACTATATTCAGTGAAATCCATTGGGAAGACATTCTCATAAGAAACCACTAGGTGGCGCCTGACATTCAGACTTTTGTATAAAGTGAATATGGCAAAATCTACGGCCCTCCTCTTGGGTATCCCCAGGGCTGAGACCGAGGCTATGGAGCAACAGTTTGGTATTCATACTAGGGATGCACCGATACCACTTTTTTAAGACCGAGTACCGATACTTTTATTTTATGTCATGTGACGCTTTCCAATAAGAACAGACCTCATAGATATGCCCCCCCCCAGCTCATGGATTTGCCACCCAGCTCATGGATATTTCCCCCCTCCAGCTCATGGATATTTTCCCCCCCAGCTCATGGATACTGCCCCCAAGCTCATGGATACTGCCCCCAGCTCATGGATATACTGCCCCAGCTCATGGATAATGCCCCAGCTCATGGATAATGCCCCAGCTCATGGATATACTGCCCCAGCTCATGGATATACTGCCCCAGCTCATGGATATATGCCCCAGCTCATTGATATACTGCCCCAGCTCATGTATATACTGTCCCAGCTCATGTATATACTGCCCCAGCTCATGGATATACTGCCCCAGCTCATGGATAATGCCCCCAGCTCATGGATATACTGCCCCAGCAGCTCATGGATATACTGCCCCAGCAGCTCATGCATATACTGCCCCAGCAGCTCATGGATATACTGCCTCAGCTCATGGATATACTGCCTCAGCTCATGGATATACTGCCGCCTCAGCTCGTGGATATACTGCCGCCTCAGCTCGTGGATATACTGCCGCCTCAGCTCGTGGATATACTGCCGCCTCAGCTCATGGATATACTGCCCCAGCAGCTCATGGATATACTGCCCCAGCAGCTCATGGATATACTGCCCCAGCAGCTCATGGATATACTGCCTCAGCTCATGGATATACTGCCGCCTCAGCTCGTGGATATACTGCCGCCTCAGCTCGTGGATATACTGCCGCCTCAGCTCGTGGATATACTGCCGCCTCAGCTCATGGATATACTGCCCCAGCAGCTCATGGATATACTGCCCCAGCAGCTCATGGATATACTGCCCCAGCAGCTCATGGATATTTGCCCCCCAGCTCATGGATATTGCCCCCCAGCTAATGGATTTGCCCCCAGCTCATGGATATGCCCCCCAGCTCATGGATATGCCCCCCAGCTCATGGATATGCCCCAGAGCTCACGGATATTGCCCCAGCTCGTGGATAATGCACCCCAGCTCGTGGATAATGCCCCCCAGCTCGTGGATAATGCCCCCCGCACTTGGATTTGACCCCCCTACGCTCATACTTACCTTCCTTTAGCGACGCCGGGAAAGTCTTCGCACACGCACGCTCCTTGGAAGGTCCCCAGCCGCGACCACGTGGGACCATGTGATCGCGGCTGGGGTCCTTCCAACGAGCGCACGCGCGAAGACTTTCCTGGCGTCGCAAGGAAGGTAAGTATGAACCAAGTGAGGAGAGCAGCTGCAGGGCCTGTCCGAATGCCGATAGAGAATTCGGACAGCCGCCCCAGCCCCTCGGATGCCAGCAAGCCGGCTCAATGCCGGCTTCCGGTATCGGAAAAAAATATCGGGGGTACTGCACGAGTACCAAGTACTCCTGCAGTACCCGGTATCGGCACCGATACTAGTATCGGTATCGGTGCAACCCTAATTCATACCACCACAATCGCTATTCCTTACCTTGGTGTTCAGATCCCGGGGTCTCATTTGGACATAAACCTGCTTAACTATGTTCTGTTGTTTCGTCAAATTAAATGTGATCTTGAACGTTGGGGGAAATTGCAAATTTCGTGGCTGGGGAGGGTGCATTGTGTGAAAACTATTGTGCTGCCTCGCATCCTGTACCTCTTTCAGGCCGTTCTGATGACGCTGTCCCAGGTGGATCTTGCGAGTTTGCAAACGGCTATAGATGCTTTTGTTTGGGATAATAAGAGGCATAGGGTGGCGAGACAGACATTGTATAGGCCTCGGGCAGCGGGAGGGATGGGACTACCTTCTCTTTTGTCATACTACAGGGCGGCAAGGTTGGCCCAGATTGTGGCGTGACATTCCCCGGTCGGAGCCCGTAGATGGGTGGACTTAGAATCTACCATGATGTCCCCAAATCTCCCACGGTTTTGGCTGTGGATTGCTCGCTCACATCGCCCAAAAATGCGGACTGAGTGCCCAGCTATTGTAGCTGCCACTAAACTGTGGAATTCAGTTGCTCTTAAGTGTGAATTAACATGCTTTCCCTCGGCGCTTACACCAATCCTGCGCAACGAGGAGTTGCATGAGTCCACAATCCTTCAGACTGTCGGAAGCGGCAGGTCTCCACCGCTTGGTACACCTCTACCCCAAAGGCACTCTGGTACAATATCCAGACTTACAGCAAAGTTGCACCCTTTCGCCTTCCACATTTTTTCAGTTTCTGCAAATAAGAGACTTTGCCTCTGTGCCGCATATTAAAGCAGCGGCATTAACCAGACCCTCATGGTTTGAACGTCTCTGTCTTGAGGGAGGATACCCTAAAGGATTGATTTCCCAAATTTATTCTTCTATTACGTGAACCCATGATTGGAGGGAACTGACCTATATTAAAGCGAGGCACGCAGACTTGGGAGAAACCCTGGAAGGGGACGAGTGGCTCGATATATGGGATGCAGCTCGGAGAACGTCCATTTGTACGGGCCATCAGGAACAGGCATGAAAGATGATCTTCCGCTGGTACACCACTCTGGAGAAGCTTGCCAAGATGAAGGTGACAACCACGGATGTATGTTGGAGGCTGTGTGCCCACAAAGGCACTTTTTTGCACATGTGGTGGGATTGCCCTCGTTTGGTGGGCCTGTGGAAGAAAATACATTCCTTGGCGCAGGCTATGTTGGAACGGGACATTCCCTTTACACCAGTGACCTTTCTTTTGGCCAGTCCGTTGGAGGACCTGACGTTGAGACAAAATAAATTGTTATCTAAGCTGGCCTTGGTTGGGCGCCGTGCCATTGCGGCTGTGTGGAGGGCCACAGAGCCCCCTGCTTTGGCAGGGTATTGTCTAACATTAGGGATGTCAAGTTAATGGATGAGCTAACTGCTAAAGTGCGCCACACAGTAGAGGCATTTTATAAGGTGTGGGAACCATGGATGGAATATGATACGTAGAATGGTTGCTGGGGTTGATGCAGTTGGTGGGCTCCGAAGTTTATCTAGAAGGGATATATCTGTTGGACAGACTTTCTCTCTCTTTTCCTTTCCCGCTTTTCTGTCTACTTTTCTATCTATCTTTCTTCCTTTTTTTTTTCTCTCTCTCTTCCTTTCCCTTTTCTTCTCTCCTCTCTCCTCTTTGTCTTGTGTGCATCTTCCCCTGTTCGTCTGGTTCGTGGTAAAATGCACTAGGTTTCACCGATGAAGCATAAAGTATATGTATGCTGACTACTGTATATTGGAAACTCCTGGTGTTAATATTCAATAAAAATTATGTTTTCAAAAACCGAGGCAAACTTCCTCTGCAAGTCCAGTATCCAAGCTGAAACCGCAGGTAATGTCTGTAAGGCTAGGCAAGCGTTATACTTTATGTCTGGCATTCCCAACTTATGAATCCATTCTCTTCCAAATAGTGGAGGATCCCCAGACTTCATAATATATAATGTCAGTGTAGCGCTCACTCCCGGAGGAGCCGCTGAATTTGAACCTAGGGTCAGTCTCCAAGCACTAGGGAATAAATATACTCCAGCACCGTCGTGGATTTTATAAATTATATAGTTTACTGAATAAACGGGCATATAATGAGTAACACGGTATATGTATATATTTTTACAGTACTTCGTAATGCGAGAAACGCGCAGCGGAAAAGGAAAAAAGTATTTTTAACCCCCTTGGTGGTTTGAGAGTGAGTCCCATACAGGTTATGTCCCAAGGAATGTATGTGTATGTGTGTATTGGTACCCGGGTACAATATTCAACTGGCCAGTGAATTATTTATGAGGTATCTTCGACTAGTCACGTTGGGGCCCTGTGGGTTTTGAAGAAACTGCAGCGTGCTTTAGTATTTTACAACGGCCTGGAAGGCCTCTCACCCATCCGCCAGATACTCTGTGCTCCGCTCGACCCAGGACGTCTCTCCGCTCGATTTTGACTGGGATTCTCTGTGTCACCGGATCCGCTGTCTTGCTGGTCTGTATCTGCCACAAGATGTCCAGCTCACCGCCTGCACTCCCTGTTAGATCGATCTGCGGTTCTCCTAACTCGGGGTCCTCCAGCTTACTCTGTATCAGCGTGGCTTATTGCGGTGGATCACTGGGTCTTCATGTAATAAGAAGGAAAAACCCGGTCTCCAGCTCTGTCAGGCCGCACCTGCGCTCCGGCCTGGTCGGGATCACTTTCAGCTACACTGCGTCTTGCTCCTCTCACTCCTCGGCGCGCTCTGCCAGCTCTTTCCACGAGGCTGAGGATGTCAGTCTCTCCCCACCCACTTCCTGTATTCACCGCAAAGCATGCTGGAAAACATAGTACAGTGCTTTCCTTGGTTGTCCAGCATTAATCCACCAGTCTCTGTCTCCCTCTGGTGGCCATTGTAAGTAAATGCAGCAGAACAGTCTTTTTAACAGCGCTACATCAGCTTTTCCGAGCATCCATTTAACTGCACTCTCACATGTACACTGCCCAGAGGGGTTAATACTTCCTTTGAATAAGTCTTTAGACGAACAGCTGTCTTAATCACTGGAACATTTACTTTAAATCTCCACCAGTCTTGCTCAGTAATCACAAAAACAGCTGCTCCTGTGTCCAGGTCCATGGTCACATCTCTCCCTTCAATCTTTACTGGATCAGGAATGGCTGAATAAGCTGAATCCACCTTATAAAGTTTTACTGTTTGAATGGGAATGTGGCTGTCTGAGTTATCCGAGGAGTCTTGGAGCTGAATTTGATATGCTCTCTTCTGAAGCAATTTATGCGGCTTTCCTTCATGCTTCTTCCCTTTCTTACAGACCCATTGAATATGCCCTTTATTCCACCTGAGTGACAAACTGCATTACGGAAACTACATGAGTGAGATTCATGTGAAGTCACCCCACATCGATAAAATCCATTTTGGGGCTCTCCATGCAGCGTCCTTTGACGAAAGGAAATGTACTGTTTATACCGCTTGTACCGCTCCCTGGTATCTGCATGGAATATTTCCACCTCTTGTTCAGTCTTTTGTTTCCTATGCAAAAAGCATCAGCTTCTTTGGTAACTTGTTCCATGATGGTAGAGAGATCCATAGCTTTGTGTAAGGTCAGCTCTTTCTTGGTAAAAAGTCTCTAAATCATAGCTTCACAGTATAATCCCATCACAAACTGGTCTCTGAGGGCTGTGACTACTTACTCCCCAAACGGACAGGTACTCGCTAGCTTCCTGAGAGCTGCGGCAAAGGAGGAGACGCTTTCTCCAGGCTGCTGATGTCTTTTATAAAACTTCCATCTTTCAGCAATCAATTGGCTGTGGCTGATAGTTGCTTTACTGTGGGCCCACTAACGGCTTACTTGCAGGTTTTTCTGGATACAGGAGATCTCTGAGTGTGTTGTACACCTTCGCTTCAATCACTGTGAGGAACACTGTTATGTCTCCAAAATGCCATTAGCTGAGAGATACTGTCTTGATTAAAATCATGCAGAGCCAATCAGCGCCATCGTGCAGATCCAACAGCCTCGTCACCATTGTAGTGTTCTGGATAATATGAGACATCTTGGGTTTTCATTAAAAGGTTTATTAACATCTAAGCATATGGGTTCTCTATAACTGCAACTGATGCCCATCTGGCCACCTCATGGAGTGCAGTTAGTGCGCTCAGTGCTGCAAGGCTCAATTCTCCTATGGGGGATTGCAATATGCAGCCCATCGAATGCGTGTGGTAGCATTTTGACAGGGAGATTTTCAGAACGTCCGCACCACACCTGCTGTAGTGTGGCCAGCCCTGTTGAAGCGTCACAGTGCTGCGACGGACGCCGGAAGGCACATCAGTACATGTGCACATAGTGCACTCATCTGACCCCCAGGGGCAGATCCAGAGGGGGGGCAATGGAGAAATTCCCCCCCCCAGAAAATATTACCAACCCGGCCGCCGGCCAGTGCCAGGCTGAGACCAGACTGGGCTCTCTGTGTCGGAGGACTCCGCTGCAGTCACATGTCGCTGGTGATGTAGTGCGCCGGCGCCACACTGCTTGTCACGTAGGCGGCAAACAGGAGGCTCCACAATGCAGCCGGACCAGTGCGCAGAGTGAGTGTGCCTGCCTGATAGTGAGACACAGAACTGGTGCATCCGATCCGTCGCCTGTGCCATCCATAGCCCAAGGTACCTGCTGTGAGTGAGTGTGCCAGCGGCAGCCTTTATGGTACATTATATTAGGGTTGCATTGATACCGGGTACTGCAGGAGTACTTGGTACTCGTGCAGTACCCCCCGATATTTTCTCCGATACCAGAAGCCAGCATTCAGCCTGCTTGCCGGCATCCGAGGGACTCTCTGCATTGTTTTATACTTACCTTCCTGAGTGATGCCGGGAAAGTCTCCGCGCGCGCGCTCGTTGGAAGGCCCCCAGCCGCGACCATGTGGGACCATGTGATCGCGGCTGGGGTCCTTCCAATGAGCGCACGCGCAGAAACTTTCCCGGCGTCGCTCAGGTAAGTAAGTATGAACGCGGTGGGCAGCTGCAGGGCCTGTCCGAATGCCGATAGAGCTGGGGGCAATATCCATGAGCTGGGGCAAATCCATGAGCTGGGGCATATCCATGTGTGAGCTGGGGCAAATCCATGTGTGAGCTGGGGCAAATCCATGTGTGAGCTGGGGCATAACCATGTGTGAGCTGGGGCATATCCATGAGCTGGGGCAAATCCATGTGTGAGCTGGGGCATATCCATGAGCAGGGGCATATCCATGTGTGAGCTGGGGCATATCCATGGGCTGGGGCATATCCATGTGTGAGCTGGGGCATATCCATGTGTGTGCTGGGGCATATCCATGAGCTGGGGCATATCCATGTGTGAGCTGGGACAAATCCATGAGCTGGGGCAAATCCATGAACTGGGGCATATCCATGTGTGAGCTGGGGCATATCCATGTGTGAGCTGGGGCAAATCCATGTGTGAGCTGGGGCATATCCATGTGTGAGCTGGGGCATATCCATGAGCTGGGGCATATCCATGTGTGAGCTGGGGCATATCCATGTGTCTGCTGGGGCATATCCATGAGCTGGGGCATATCCATGCGCTGGGGAAAATCCATGAGCTTGGGCATATCCATGTGTGAGCTTGGGCATATCCATGTGTGAGCTGGGGCATATCCATGTGTGAGCTGGGGCAAATCCATGTGTGAGCTGGGGCATATCCATGTGTGAGCTGGGGCATATCCATGTGTGAGCTGGGGCATATCCATGTGTGAGCTGGGGCATATCCCATGAGCTGGGGCATATCCATGTGTGAGCTGGGGCATATCCATGAGCTGGGGCATATCCAGGAGCTGGGGCATATCCATGTGTGAGCTGGGGCATATCCATGAGCTGGGGCATATCCATGTGTGAGCTGGGGCATATCCATGAGCTGGGGCATATCCATGTGTGAGCTGGGGCATATCCATGAGCTGGGGCATATCCATGAGCTGGGGCAAATCCATGAGCTGGGGCAAATCCATGAGCTGGGGCAAATCCATGTGTGTGCTGGGGCATATCCATGTGTGTGCTGGGGCATATCCATGTGTGAGCTGGGGCATATCCATGTGTGAGCTGGGGCATATCCATGTGTGAGCTGGGGCATATCCATGTGTGAGCTGGGGCATATCCATGAGCTGGGGCAAATCCATGTGTGAGCTGGGGCATATCTATGAGCTGGGGCAAATCCATGTGTGTGCTGGGGCATATCCATGAGCAGGGGCATATCCATGTGTGAGCTGGGGCATATCCATGGGCTGGGGCATATCCATGTGTGAGCTGGGGCATATCCATGAGCTGGGGAAAATCCATGTGTGTGCTGGGGCATATCCATGAGCTGGGGCATATCCATGTGTGAGCTGGGGGCAATATCCATGAGCAGGGGCATATCCATGTGTGAGCTGGGGCATATCCATGGGCTGGGGCATATCCATGTGTGAGCTGGGGCATATCCATGAGCTGGGGAAAATCCATGTGTGTGCTGGGGCATATCCATGAGCTGGGGCATATCCATGTGTGAGCTGGGGGCAATATCCATGAGCTGGGGCAAATCCATGAGCTGGGGCATATCCATGTGTGAGCTGGGGGATATCCATGTGTGAGCTGGGGCAAATCCATGTGTGAGCTGGGACATATCCATGTGTGAGCTGGGGCATATCCATGTGTGAGCTGGGGCATATCCATGTATCTGCTGGGGCATATCCATGTGTCTGCTGGGGCATATCCATGAGCTGGGGAAAATCCATGAGCTGGGGCATATCCATGTGTGAGCTGGGGCATATCCATGTGTGAGCTGGGGCAAATCCATGTGTGAGCTGGGACATATCCATGTGTGAGCTGGGGCATATCCATGTGTGAGCTGGGGCATATCCATGTATCTGCTGGGGCATATCCATGTGTCTGCTGGGGCATATCCATGAGCTGGGGAAAATCCATGAGCTGGGGCATATCCATGTGTGAGCTGGGGCAAATCCATGTGCGAGCTGGGGCATATCCATGTGTGAGCTGGGGCATATCCATGTGTGAGCTGCGGCAAATCCATGTGTGAGCTGGGGCATATCCATGTGTGAGCTGCGGCAAATCCATGTGTGAGCTGGGGGCAATATCCATGAGCTGGGGAATATCCATGAGCTGGGGCATATCCATGAGCTGGAGCATATCCCATGAGCTGGGGCAGTATGAATATATATATCTTGGGGGGGTATATACATGTGATCTGGGGGCATTTTTATATGGTCTGTTCTTATTGGAAAGCGTCACATGACATTAAAGAAAAGTATCGGTACTCGGTATCGGTGAGTACTTTTAAAAAGTATTGGTACTCGTACTTGGTCTTAAAAAAAGTGGTATCGGTGCATCCCTACATTACATAAATATATATTGCTAAGAACCCCGACCCCGGCTTCATAAAAAAAAAAATGTTGCCCCCCAGCAAAAAAAAAAACAGCAACACAAGCCAAAATGAGTTTATTTGACCCCCCCTCCCCTGGAAAGCAAAAAATACTTTATTTGGCCACCCAATTAAATCCTCAATTTGCCTTCCCACCTGGGGTTCAATTAGCCCTCTCACTGCTGTGCCATTTCGTCTCTGTGTGCTGAGCTAATTTTTACTGTTTTTGCTCATGTTCATATGTGATTATAAGTGATTATTTGTTGTACGTCCCAGACACATTATATATCCTTTTTTCAGCAGACTCATAATATATCATTATTATATGTATACGTCATGCCCTGCCAGAATGCTATAGCAAAAAATGTAAAAAAAAAGTGAATTTTAAAAAAAATTACAATCATCCACTGTGTAACCTAATTTTTTTCACATTTTATCATCCGAACCTTTGCAGTTATATATTCTATGGGGTACACTTGTTAAAAAAATTACAACTGGGAACCCGTTCAGTGGTGTATTTATGTTTTGTGCTGCCCTAGGCCTGACTAAACTTGTGAACCCCCTAATTTAAATATGACACACCCCTTCATGTCAAGGTCACACCTCTTCCTGGTTAAACAACGCCCTTCCTCTTTCAGCTCCACCTTTTCCTATTAGAGCTCCGCCTCCTCCTCTCTGTATAGTAAAAGTGGATACCAAGTGCCTACTTGTATATTTTGTATACCATTTCGAATGTTGTATCTATTGAGATAATCAAATAAAATTATGAAATGTTTAAATTCAAGCATTTTCACAAAGATCAGCCATGCATGTCAAGTATACTGGATCACAGCCGCTCTAATTGGTTGAACAATAAAACCCACAGAAATGTGCACGAGCGTATCACAGAGCTGCACAGCAAAAAACCCACAGAAATGTGCACTGTGTATGAGCATATCAGAGTTCCACAGCAATAAAACCCACAGAAAAGTACACTGTGTATAAGTGTATTAGAGCTCCACAGCAATACAACTCACAGAAATGTGCGGTGTGTATGAATGTGACGGAACCGTTCTCTTCCGCCTGTCCTGACTCTCCAGACACCCCTTCGTTGCGGTCAGCCCTGCTACTGGGAGCGCTGTCCTCAGCGCCTCGAGCAGCTTGACCCACCTGCTTCTGTTTCTCTGCCCTGGAGCCGTTAGCAATTTCCAGAAGGCCGCTCTGTGCCTTCTGAGGTTGAGTGTGTAGTGTAGCGTAGTTGAAGGAGACACCAGACGCTGCTGTATGTTCCAACAGGATTCTCTCTCTGTTTGAGCTCTTTAATGAACAAAAACGCCACAATTTATGTTGAGATCCAACGCCATAATTTGCATAAATGACCCACATTGACCTACTAAAATGCTAATTACATTATGTCAGATATTTACAATAAACATTCCTCTTTCTTCATATCACACATCATTTACATAATCTATTGTAAAGGAAATCATTTAGGGTTTGGCTGAGACAATGGTGACTCCCAACCTCTGAGACATGTAAACAGATAGCAGATGAACAAAGAAAAAACCCTTTTGCCTAATCACAAATTACTCCAACCTATTTTACAATCTATACGAAAGAAAGCATTTGAACTCGCTGCAGGTAGTATCTTTAAAAAAAAAAAACATTTTTACCTAAAGAAATATAAGTATATTTAAAACTAAAACTACGCAATTTACACTAAACTAATTTAAACTAAAACCAAACAATGTAAAATATATTTAAAATCACACGATACAAATGAACACAAAGTCTCTTGGGGTCTGAAGCGCAGAGCGCCACGTCAGCTCCATGACAATGAACATATCAGAGCTCCACAGCAATAAAACCCACAGAAATGTGCGGCATGTATGAGCGTGTCACTGCTCCACAGCAATAAAACTCTCATTTAATTCCAAACGCTCCCCATTCTTTTAATTTCATTCCAAACCCCCACCCTCTCCTTTAGGGGCGGATCCAGACACAGGGTTTGGGGGGGCATTCTACCAGTTTTGGCCAAGAGCTGGTGTTGTGTTCGCAGTGACAGGCAGATATATTTGCCCCAGCTCACATGGATACAGTAAATATATTGCCCCAGCTCACATGGATATATATATTGCCCCAGCTCACATGGATATATATATTGGCCCCCAGCACACAAGGATACATATATATATTTGCCCCCAGCTCACATGGATATATATATTGCCCCCAGCTCACATAGATATATTTGCCCCCAGCTCACATGGATATATTTGCCCCAGCTCACATGATATATATATTGCCCCCAGCTCACATGGATATATATATTGCCCCCAGCTCACATGGATATATATATTGCCCCCAGCTTACATGGATATATATATATTTGCCCCCAGCTCACATGGATATATATATTGCCCTCAGCTCACATGGATATATTTGCCCCAGCTCACATGGATATATATATTTGCCCCCAGCTTACATGGGTATATTTGCCCCTAGCTCACCTTGGTATATATTGCCCCAGCTCACATGGATATATATATATTGCCCCAGCACACATGGATATATATATATTTGCCCCAGCTCACATGGATATATATATTGCCCCAGCTCACATGGATATATTTGCCCCAGCTCACATGGATATATTTGCCCCAGTTCACATGATATATATATTGCCCCCAGCTCACATGGATATATTTGCCCCAGCTCACATAGATATATATATTTGCCCCAGCTCACATGGAGATATATTTGCTCCCAGCTCACATGGATATATATATTTGCCCCAGCTCACATGGATATATATATTTGCCCCCAGCTCACATGGATATATATATTTGCCCCCAGCTCACATGGATATATATATATTTGCTCCCAGCTCACATGGGTATATTTGCCCCAGCTCACATGGGTATATTTGCACCCAGCTCACATGGATATATTTCCCCCCACCTTACATGGGTATATTTGCCCCTAGCTCACCTTGGTATATATTGCCCCAGCTCACATGGATATATATATTACCCCAGCTCACATGGATATATATATATTTGCCCCCAGCTCACATGGATATATATATTGCCCCCAGCTCACATGGATATATTTGCCCCAGCTCACATGATATATATATTGCCCCCGCTCACATGGATATATATATATATATAGCCCCCAGCTCACATGGATATATTTGCCCCAGCTCACATGATATATATATTGCCCCCGCTCACATGGATATATATATATATATATTGCCCCAGCTCACATGGATATATATATATATTGTCCCCCAGCTCACATGGATATATATTTGCCCCCAGCTCACATGGATATATATATTTGCCCCAGCTCACATGGATATATATTTGCCCCACCTCACATGGATATATATATTTGGCGCAGCTCACATGGATATATATATTGCCCCCAGCTCACATGGATATATATATTTGCCCCAGCTCACATGGATATATATATTTGCCCCAGCTCACATGGATATATATATTGCCCCAGCTCACATGGATATATATATTTGTCCCAGCTCACATGGATATATTTGCCCCCAGCTCACATGGGTATATTTGCCCCTAGCTCACATGGGTATATATTGCCCCCAGCTCACATGGATATATTTGCCCCCTGCTCTGACCTCTGCTGGCCCCAGCTCACATGGTTATATTTGCCCCCTGCTCTCACCTCTGCTGGCCCCAGGGCAGGCTCCGCTGGCGTTCTTCTCTACTTCCAGTCCCTACAAGGAGGCGAGCGGCCGCTGACATGTAGCTTGGCCGCTCGCCGGGAACCATCTGACCAGCTGCACGTGCTCTGGTCAGGTGGTTCTCATCCCAGGCGAGCGGCCAAGCTGCATGTCAGCGGCCACTCGCCTGTAGGGAGAAGAACACCGCCGGAGGTGATTTTCTCAGGGGGGGGGCAATTGCCCCATTGTCTCCACCCTGGATCCGCCCCTGCTCTCCTTCTTACATTTCAAACCCCCCACCCTCTCTCATTTCATTACAACTCCCCACTCTGTCTTCATTTCATTACAAACCTCTCCATCCCTCTCCTCATTACATTACAACCCCCCACTCTCTTCATTTCATTACAAACCCCCCACCCCTCTCATTTCATTAAAAAAACACCCTCATTTCATTACAACCCCCCCACTCTTTTCATTTCATTGAACCCCACTCTTTTTGTTTCACCCCCCCCCCGTTTGATTTTTAGAGACCGGGGACTCAAATACCGGTGGGGGCGTGTCATTCCCCTGCTACGGGCAGAGAAAAGGGATGGGGAGCGCCCAGGGACTCCCAGCATACTCAGCCACAGTCTGACAACAAAATCAGGAGCATGAGGCTACAGGAAGGCATTGATCACACCAACCCGCTGGGCTGGAGGGACCGGGCCTGGCGGGCAGCGAGGACAGGAGGCAGGGAATGTGTGTGTGACATTCCGAGTGTGTGTGACATTCCGCAGAGCTTCCGGGGGGAGGGGTGCTGCAGGGTGGTGGTTACGCTTACCTTCTGGGAGGTTTGCTGCTCCACGGTTATAGCCCAGCTCCTCTTCCAGCAGCTCAGACCCTGAGCTCAGCAAGGTGAGGCAACACGTCCGGCAGCTGTCAGGGCAGCGCAGAGGGATCAGCCACAACAAGTGCTGGAAAGCGTAGTGATGGTGAACCTTGGGGCAGGGTCCTTCTCGCCACCTCTCTCCTCCACGGCATCTGCATGGTGGAGGCGGAGCGCTGGGAGGAAGTGACGTCATATGATCACTTCCTCCCAGCGCAGAGACAGTACTACTGTATTTGTACGTGACAGTGGAGACCCTGTAACGCTCGGCCGTGGGGGTGGCCGTGGGTGGCTGGTTCGACTGAGCGGCGGGTTCCACTTAGCGGTGGGGCGGCGGGTCACACTGAACGACAGGGCAGCCGGGCACACTGAGCGATGGGGCGACCGTCCCCTGGAAAATGCCACCCTAGGCCTAGGCCTTGTCGGCCTTGGCCAAGAAACACCACTGAACCCGTTACTTAATTTTTGTGATAAATTCCGTGATTTTAACTAAAAAAAAAATCATTAGTGCAGCATCATTGTTCACATTATAATTGAAAGGTGAACGATAATGCTGCATTAATAAATAAAAAAAACTTATTTATTTAAAATTTTATTTTTACCATTGGAAAGGTTTCGTTAGGAAATCCACGGGCAGCTAGGGATTACCCGGTTATTACATTATTACCCGTTTAACACCTTAGTTTCTGTCGGTGCCCCTCCCGAGACTAGGCTCTGTATCTGCCCCTGCTGACCCCAGCCTAAAATGGCCATTGAAAGCTATGCCGAGCACTGTACAAACCATCTACTAACCAGCAAATTCATAAGATTCTCTCTGCAGCCGGTCCTCTATACATTTGCTGAGTTTCACCCAGTGATCATTCAATGCACGGCCAGGGGGGAGGGGGTAGTGAGTTACTGTGGAAATTATTTATTGAGAAGAAACACAATATTTGGGGGCGTGCGGCCGTTCGTCAAATTCCGAGCTCGTGCAATCTGTTTTACCTTCTGTATGAATCCAAACAGCAGAATCATGACAAAGGTAACATATGCCGGGTCACTCGTACCTGCACATTAGATTGCTGCCCAGGATCATGCCCAACCTGAATAAAACTTCACTTACATTGCCATAAAATAATATTCCCATCTAAAACCATGAACTAAAACCAGTGGCCCTGTCACTGAGCAAGCCAGGGGTCCGGTCTACCATATGTCTCATTAAGCACTTACTGAGTTTATCTCCTAACCCTGACAATATATATATCTCCCCAATTGAGGAGGAATAGAACACACCTAATCTTTATTGCCCAGAGCTAAAAAACAGGGATATAAAGTACCAGCACTCACTACTAAATCCTCCTTAATCAGTAAATGTGAGAGCACAAGCTTGTATGCTTATTCCTTCCACTGAATCTCCTTATAATGGGTCCCTCAGGTATAGAAATCCCCTATTCTTAATTCCTATATACAGTTGTGTGAAAAAGTGTTGGCCCCCTTCCTTTAAATATTGTGTATTTTAAACAGTACATAATACATGAAAACTCAAAATGATGGAGGAATCCTGTGATTTCCTGAGATGAAGTGTAGCGCTGCTTTAAAAAACTGTATTCTGGTGCATTGAATTATTATGGGCACTAGGGGGAACCAGTGTATAACAGATGGAAAGGGCCATGCTGGAATAAAGAGACATTGTGGACTTTGCTGGACATAAACGAACTCCATGTCCCAGAGACCTTTGCCAGGGAAACAGGAAGGGTGTGGGCTGGCCAGGAAAGACATCAGCAGCCTCATGCAAGGCATGGGCAGTGTGAGCAGAACCACGAGAAACGTAGGACGCACGCTGGGGCTGTTAAGGATTGAGACCAGGCTGGAGTGTGGATGTTGCTACAGTCATGTTGGAGAACGTGCTATTCCCCGAGCGTTGACAGAACAGAGCGGAGCAGTGAAAGGTCGAGGACGCATGTTGGAGCTGTCAGGGATCGCAACCCGGCCGGAGTACAGACTCTGTCTTACTGGTGCTGGAGATCGGGACAGTAATTGTGTTGGGACCTACCTACGCAGCGCTGAGAGGTCTGGAGGACAAGCTGGTTCCGGCAGGACCCCGCATTAGGAGGCCGCGCCGATCGATTGGGAGTGCAGGCTGTGGATCGTTTGTTCCAGTTGTGGAGATTTGGCAAGCAGGGAGCAGATTCAGTGGCACGGAGTCCCAGTACACAGCAGAGAAGATCTTTTGGTCGAGGCATCGAGTGCTGGACAGTTTCATTCATCGGATGGGTGAGAGGCCTCCAGGCCACAGTTCCAAAACAGAAACGCACGCTGCAATATTCTTTAAATTCACAGGGCCCCAACGGTGCCTAGTCGAAGATTGCTCTTTTCGTTCCCTGGCCAGTCGAACACAGTACCCGGGTACCCTAAACTTTGTACATATTGAGCTATTTTGCGGGACTTACACTTCAGAACTGAGGGGTTTAACCGTTCTTTTTCCGCTGCGTGTTTTTCCCGCGTGATGCATCCTGAAATTTCATTCAACGCGCATTTATCTTTTAATAAAGCATATAAAACTAGAAAATCTACAACAGTGCTGGTGTGTACTAATTCCTAGTGCGGTGAGACTATCCCGAGGTTATTCAGCGGCTCCTTCGCTGTGTGCGCCGTATTGTCTGAGCTGAGCGCTACAGATGTATAACTTCCAATACTACCTATCTCTCTACGAGTAAATGGAATGCTCATTAGCCCAACGCCTCAAGCTCGCTGCCTTGGTATCAATTTGATTCCGACCTAGTGCTCTCTCCCCACATCCAGACAGTGACTGACCAAATCCTGTTACTTTCAGCCCAAAAACATTGCCATGTCCGCCCCTTTCTGACACAAGATACCGCAAAGGTGCTGGTTCATGCTCTTGTCATTTCGCGGCTTGATTACTGCAACTCACTCCTTATTGGCCTCCCCCTTGCCCCTTTGCAATCTGTAATGAATGCAGATGCCAGGCTTATTTTTCTCACCAGACGCACCTCCCCGCTCTGCCAGTCCCTCCATTGGCTTCCTGTATATTCAGAAAAAACACCTATTCAGTGTTAAAGTGTTTGGCGCTGTGGTTATTAATATGCAATATCCAATGTTACAGTGATTATTCCACAGTCATGCAGCTCACCACAAGGTGTGTCCCTCACCCGTATTAAACAACAAAAAAATACAAACGAATTTGTTGGGAGCGCAAAATGGAAAGTTAGCGTTTCTTCCAAGGGTTGGTCTGATGATCAGCGGTGTCCAGCAATAAGTACTAAAATATACAAAGGTACAGATAATCGCGCAATATTGTTTACATATAATTTATATGGTTGTGTTAATAGATAGAACCACTCACAAAAAGCCTGCTGGCTCGTGGTATTGCGCAGATGAGCCTCTAGGGGGGCTCCTCCCATCAGCCAGTTCTCTGAGTGTAATATATCGTATAACAGCAGTCTTTCTTCATGATGCAATCATCTCGGACATAATAGAGATAGACATAGCACAATACCAATGATGAAATTTGTATATATATGCGTAGACAGTGGCGACTCTAGGAACAATATTTAGGGGGGGCAAAGAAGATACCGCAGTCAAAACTGGGGGGGCACTTTCACCACTAAATCATATCACTGAATAAAACTAAGGGCCCTTTCATCTGGTGTGAACTAAAACACCATCGCTAAAGGAAAAGTTTAGTGCGAGTCGCTAAAACTTAGTGCCTGACGACCTATTAACAGATCACCTTATCCGCTGTAGTCCATGAACAAGGTCGTTTGGTGTATGCTAGGAAAACTCTAAGACCCAGGCTGAGACCCAGCGCTAATGCAGTTGTGTACAGGATAGAACTGTTTTTTTTCCCCAGTGCAGAGTGTTCGGGCCATACCTACCCCTGCCCTCACAAGCTTGAGTATGAACACATCCAGTGAATAACCTCACACCCCTGCTTTATTAAAATCCTCCAAGGTGGCCGTATCATCCATGTTTTGATGCACACATATATTAAGGCTGATGGGCATTGCATGATAAATGCCACCCAACACCATGTAGAATCATTACACTGCATTTAATAGGAAGGCCAGGTGAGCCACATTAACTTCCCTGCTGCAGTATATAAATAACACATGTTTCAGGGCAAGACTTATGTGTCCCTTTAAACTTGGTGCACACGGTCACCCTAATAATCACCCGCTTACATACTATGAATATCCCCCAGCATAAAATGTTTAAAATTAGGCAATATATTAGCATTTGGATATATGTGGATAAAGGATACATTTATAATAGAGCCGACTGCAACAGCAAAGACAATGCGGACCAGATCCATTGCTATGGTGTATGGGCCAAGAGAACACCTGTGCTGCATTCCTTTCAATTGCCTGTTAATTTTTGGCGAGGATCTGATTTTTCAGGTTTTTTTTTGGAGTTAGCACCAGGGTTGAGCAGTAGGTAAAATGTTGCAAAAAATTTGCATTGGCACCAAGTGATCTGTTAGCTGCAAAAGCGCTAGAGATCTCTTGCGCTAGCCATGTTAAGTAAAGGACGCGGAAAGTACAGTAAGCTCACGGTACAAATCACTAATAGCAGCGTGCTAAGTGATTTTCCCCGTTTGTAGGAGGCAAATGATCTGTTGGTCCGACGCTTGACTCATTTAACCTGGCGCTAACGCAAAACCATGCCGACGCAAGGATTATCTCACACCAGGTAATAGTGCCCTAAATAAGTATATATATAAATAAGATTCCAAAACCCCGATTAATGTGATGCAATGATACCTTGTTGTTGTACTAACCTGATACTTAAATTCAATATTTTATTTGCTGCAATTCGGCAGTTTTCGCTGAATGTCTGATTGCTGCTTCAGCGACTCCACATTTAGCAAATTACGGTGACCATTCGCTAAATAGGGAATTCACTATATTGATGAATAGATGAATAGACCATTTAGATTCTAACTTCCATAGTAACCCCTGAAATGCCATAAACCCAGGGAAACCACCCAACTCACTGACGCAACCATCAATCACTCTCACCTTACAGTCCTCTCCTCCTGTTTCCAACCCCAACCCTCCTAGATTGTGAGTTCCTACGGGAATAGGGCCCTCATCTCCTCCTGTACTGTTTGTCAAATGTTGTTCGATGTATTGTAACCCTGTCTGTACTGTGCTTATTGTACAGCGCTGCGGAATATGCTGGCGCTTTATAAATAAATAATAATAATAATAATAATAAAATACAATAAAAATAATAAACAATGTGGGATTTAGCCACCCATTAACCACTAATATGCCATTAATCAAGAAAAAAATAAAATGTATACTGTTAGGGATGAAGCCTACCCATTAACCCTTAATATACAACTAAACCAAGGCAAAAACTAACGTAATACACAATGTAATGTATAGTCTGAACATTAACCTCATCACTGCTGAGCCATTTCAACCCTGTGAAAATGTTTAGGTTTAAGTGCCTGTTATTATTTAATGTTTTATGACTTTTACTTCAAACTGAATATGGTCATGTTGGGTATCATTGGAAAGGCCAGAATCTGCCCTAACTAACAACACATAGATCGTCCATATAAGATGCACAGGGACGGAGATACAGCGGGCCGAATAAGTGAAGGAAGCTGGATGCTGATTTTTGGTGGGGGGGCACATGGGGGGGCAAGGAATAACCTAGGGGGGCAATTGCCCCCCCTTGCCCCCCTGTAGAGTCGCCTATGTGCGTAGATCAGAGTACTCACGTATTCCTGAGCCTCCCTTTCAAGTGGCTCAGTAGATAGGCATGGGACTGCTTAATTTCCACGGGGGGTCCTACCCCTAATCGATACCCGATATTCCCTTGAAGTAAAAAAGGGTCTTCTAGGAGGTATATGCAGGAAATCTTTTTAATAGTAAAAAACAGAACTGGTATAATAAAATGTAAAAATATAAAATATACGTATATAGGCTAAACCGAGACGCGTTTCACTCGCTTCCCTGCGAGTTTCATCAGTCGGACTGATGACCGACTGTTGAAACTCGCAGGGAAGCGAGTGAAACGCGTCTCGGTTTAGCCTATATACATATATTTTATATTTTTACATTTTATTATACCAGTTCTGTTTTTTACTATTAAAAAGATTTCCTGCATATACCTCCTAGAAGACCCTTTTTTACTTCAACCCCCACAGAGGTCTACACGCGCATGGCCAACTCTCGCCTCAAAGACATCTCAAGGGCAGCACTGGTCCAGTGGAATGACTTGCCCGGCCTATCAAACTCTCTCCTGATCTTCAGGCCTTCAAGAAATTCCTCAAAACCCATCTCTTCAGATTAGCATACTACATCACTGGTGCAACTCATCTAAACCCAGTGTGTGCCATACCAGTGTGCCAGCTTTTCCAGTGTGCCATGCATAATACCAGTGTGCCATACCCAGTGGCGTCACTAGGGTTGGTGTCGCCCGGTGCGGTAATTTATGGTGTCACCACCCCCCCCCCGAGTTTTACGGATTTTGTTTAACTACTCTTACTCCTAAATCAGTACTCCCATATAACACTGAATGCTCATACACACACATTACTTTGAGGTTTATTGCTGTGGAGCTCTCTCATATGCTCACCCAAATTTTTGCCAACTGCCAGCAAGTACAGTGCCTGTTCGAAGGCAGTGAAAGCACACATGGATATATATTGCCCCAGCAGCTCTGGATATATTGCCCCCAGTAGCTCACCCATGGATATATATTGCCCCCAGCTCACATATGGATATATTGCCCCAGCTCAAAATTATATATTGCCCCCCAACAGCTCACCCATGGATATATATATTGCCCCAGCTCACATATGGATATTCTTCACCAAAATATCAAACAGAACCCTCACCCCTAACTACACTCTGAATAACCTGTATCATTTACTATCAGCTACAAGTATGGCGTGATAGTCCACCTGCCCAAAGAAAAAGCGTTCAAATACAATTAAAGTCGTAGTCTCCACCACCAATTATGATTATAATAAAACCATATCTATCCACCATGAGGCACCGGAACAAGTAGTTAAAACCTCCCCTCATTCAATGGAAAGGCCAATTCCCATAGCCTTACACTAAGTACTCAACACCTAAAGAATCCCACATATATGTCTGCACCATCCAGACTACGAAGTAAGGCCGCTCATCCTTTACCAAAGATCGAACAAAACCCATTTCTTCCCGACAACACTATGAATAACGTGTATCGTCAGACACATTATGCCATCATGAATCCAAGTCCGCAGACTGTAAAGCATATGTATCTGCCATATATCAGATTTGCAAAACCTATTTCATAACCATATGGCTAGAAATCTGCCTCCTGAATCAGTAAGGCATTAACAAACAGCCAGTTGATTAATGCAAAAAGATTCAGCAATATGGATCATTTTATGTGACAATTCTGACCCATTAGAGATAAAGAAATATGCCTGTACATCCCTTTCAAAGATTCACATAGCCTCTAGAACAAAATTTACACTGTTCACACGAAGCATACATCAACAAAGACGAGCTACGAACAGAAATCGCCCGTCTCGAACAGAAAGCACACCGATTGGCCGGAAACCACCATGTGACTTATCCACCTTCTCGAACCACCATACGCATGCGCAAAAAACGCGCGCAAAAATGAAAATGAAAGAAACGAGAACCAATCAGCGGACGGAGATACCGAGCAACACATAAAAGACGGTCACTACACACAAGGTTTATGCAGCTGAAGAGACCAGTTTATGGCGAAACGCGTCCTGGATATCCCCACACTTTGTTTTTATTGTTAAATTACTGTTTTAATAATAAATCCCTTTATTTTAAAACCCCTGCATCCTGTCTTTCTGCGCAAAGTGGGCTCCCTATTTAGGCTCTGTTCTCCAGCTACACCAGGCAGACCAGTACCTAACAGAAGGAGGACCACGGCAGACGAGGAGAGAGGAGGCGAGAAAAGAATTGATTTTGGCTACTTTTATGGGCCATAAACGCCAACAAGAGTGAGCCTGATATATCCTAGGCTCCCGTCCACGTGAGTTAAATACCGCTGTTATTACGCAAACCATTTTACCTGCGTTACAGTTTGCGCTATGTTATCTTTCTCTGTTCACTCCCACGAGGTAAATACCCAGCGTAACTGAAGGGAAGGACAGCGCATCTGCTTCTGCATAATTACCTACACACTGCATTTTTGAACTTTAAATCACAGAGGAGCATTTCAAACATTGGCCACAAGGTGGCAGGAAGACACAAGGAATATACAAATATCCATCTCTTTGTAAAACGATAGTACCATTTATGCTTCTGAGTACTAACTACATTTACACTTTTGAATATAGAGGAGTCTCATCTCTTCCCTTTTTTCTATGTAAAACCATCCTACATTATATATGATACATGCTATTATATGTACACATAGATACAATTTCGCACCAGTTTAAAACCCACCAGCTGAATAAACTGAGGAATTAAGAATCTCCACCGTTAGATTGCACATACGGATTTACATCCAATTTTATGGAATCTCACTGATCCATAGGTGTAAACAGTGCTCAAATAGTGATAAAACCCCAATTTTCTGTATCACATATGGATATATTGCGCCTCAGCTCACACATGGATATATTGCCCCAGACCAGCTCACACATGGATATATTGCCCCCAGACCAGCTCACACATGGATATTGCCCCATGTCTCATGGATAGTGCCCCAGCTCTCATGGATATGCCCCCAGCACACATGGATACTGCCCCATCTCACATGGATATGCCCCAGCTCTCATGGATATGCCCCAGCTCTCATGGATATGCCCCAGCAGCTCTCATGGATATGCCCCAGGAGCTCTCATGGATATGCCCCAGCAGCTCTCATGGATATGCCCCAGGAGCTCTCATGGATATGCCCCAGCAGCTCTCATGGATATTGCCCCAGCTCATGGATATTGCCCCCAGCTCATGGATATTCCCAGCAGCTCTCATGGATATTGCCCCAGGAGCTCTCATGGATATGCCCCAGCAGCTCTCATGAATATGCCCCAGCAGCTCTCATGGATATGCCCCAGCAGCTCTCATGGATATGCCCCAGCTCCTCTCATGGATATACCCCAGCAGCTCTCATGGATATGCTCCAGGAGCTCTCATGGATAAGCTCCAGGAGCTCTCATGGATAAGCTCCAGGAGCTCTCATGGATATGCCCCAGGAGCTCTCATGGATATGCCCCAGCAGCTCTCATGGATATGCCCCAGCTCCTCTTATGGATATGCCCTAGCAGCTCTCATGGATATGCCCCAGCTCCTCTCATGGATATTGCCCCAGCTGCTCTCATGGATAAGCCCCAGCTGCTCTCATGGATATGCCCCAGCAGCTCTCATGGATATGCCCCAGCTCCTCTCATGGATATGCCCCAGCTCCTCTTATGGATATGCCCTAGCAGCTCTCATGGATATGCCCCAGCTCCTCTCATGGATATTGCCCCAGCTGCTCTCATGGATATGCCCCAGCTGCTCTCATGGATATGCCCCAGCAGCTCTCATGGATAAGCCCCAGCAGCTCTCATGGATAAGCCCCAGCAGCTCTCATGGATATGCCCCAGCTCCTCTCATGTATATGCCCCAGCAGCTCTCCTGTATATTGCCCCAGCTCCTCTCATGGATATGCCCCAGCTCCTCTCATGGATAATGCCCCAGCTGCTCTCATGGATACTGCCCCAGCTCCTCTCATGGATATGCCCCAGCTCCTCTCATGGATATGCCCCAGCTCCTCTCATGGATACTGCCCCCAGGCCCCAGCTCACCTCCTGCCGCCGCTTGTTCGGCTTCCTCTGAGCGTCCGGCAGCATGGAGCTTGGGCGCTCACCTGGGGGAGCCACGTGACCAGCCGCGATCTCGCAAGAACTCGGCTGGTGATGTGATTCCCCCAGGCGAACGCCGAAGCTGCATAGCTTCGGACGCTCGGGAGTCGAACAATGCATCGCAGGGTGAGACACCTGCCCTTAGGGTGATGGTGTCACCCTAAGGGCGGGTGTCACCAGGTGCGGGCTGCACCCCTGCCCCCACCTTGCGACGCCACTGGCCATACCAGTGTGCCATGCATATTACTAGTGTGCCATGCATAATACCAGTCTGCCAGCCATAATACCAGTCTGCCATATTACCAGCCTGACATGCCATGCATACCACGTGCCATATTATATACACATAATGTAAATATACGCATAATGTATATGCAAAAAAAAAATGGCCGCCCAAGCCCAACACTAGAGTGTTCGGGTACGGCTTGAAGAAAAGGTGGCAACCCTATCCTCAACCCCAATCCTTCTAGAATGTAAGCTCCTATGAGCAGGGCCCACTACACCTCTTGTTACCATCCTATGTTCGTTTATCTGTATCTCGTCCCCTTTGGTTATTGTAAATCACTGTGGAAACTGTTGGCGCTATATAAGGCTAATGTCAGACGAGCGCATTTTGTACAGACTGTGCGTCCGTGCACAACTGACGTACTTTCTGACTGACGATAATGTAGTGGCCACACGGTCCGTTATTTTTGATTGACGTAGAGAAAAAGAGGGACCTATGGGAAATAATATCAATATGAAAAATTATACAAATTGATACATGATATGAAAAACCATTTTGTCAAGGTGCTGGACGTCAAGAATGCAGACCGTCTGACTTCGTCCCATCACTCACACACAAAGCTATGCGGACGTGGCGCACTCTGTGCGTCCGTCCTAGCAGATTGATGTTCTTGCCCAACTTGCGTCCGTTTGCTGCGTCAGTTGTGCGTCCACAGTTCGGTGCGGACGCACTTCGTGTGTTGTTCTCTATTGCTCATATTCTATGCTACCACGGACGTTAATATGAGCGGAAAAACGGACGTGATCACTGCGCTCGTCTGACACTAGCCTAAATGTCAATAATAATAATAAATAATCATTACTATAGTTTATACTTTGCCTTAACAGGATCTATCTTCATGTAATGAATCAGTTTATTTACCCTTAATTATGAAAATCGGGTAGAAACCAGTGTTCAGAATTATTGCATTTATTGTTCGTTACATTAAAGATGATTTCAAGAAAAAAAAACCTTTGAGTGGAGGTCACATGGCTGAATGGAAGTCACATGTTTCCTGTCCATCGTGGAGCTCCACTCTGCAGCCAGATCCTTCTCACCATTTGCAGTAGCAACACAGGGGGATGGGTGCACTTTGATGACATCACAGCTCATGTGTGGCTGCAGGGCTCACATGTGGTGCTGGGGAAGGGAAATTGTGGACACTTAGTTGTGAGCTGCCTGGATCCGGCACTGAGGGACAGGGAGGGAGACAGCACTGTGATCAGGCAAGTCATTAACCCTTTATCCACTTTGTGTCCTGAGCCCTGTGATGCCGCAGATCCACCTGGTGAATCCAGAGAGGAGATCCAGCCTGAGGGTCCTGGGAGTGAGCGGCTTCTTGTAAGTAAATCCATATATTGCTGATTATAAGCTGTATCCGCTGTATAATGATGTGTGTGAATTCAGAAATGAAATGTCTCCCAGCCATGGGAATAAGGCGATACTTAAAGGGTTATTCAAACACAGCCGAATTGCCCCCTGAATTGCACCGAATGGTGAATTTCCCTGTACGGTGCTATTCAAAAAGCTGGCAATTAACCAAATATTGGCAAATTGGCAGTGAAATCCCCCAAAGAGAAGCAATGGTTAATCTATTCAGAGACACCGAACAGCAGAGAAATGTCAGTGACATGCCCAGATCTTCGGTGGTTTCGTACGACAGGTTTTAGGCTAATGTCAGATGAACTCAGACTCAGACAGATAGGTGCGTGCATAACGGACAGACGTACTGACGGAAGATACTGTAGACACCACACACGGTCTGTTTTTTTTTTTTTTTTACGGATTTAGAACAAAAAAGGGAAATATGGGAATACAAATTTATTTATAATTAAAATACAGGTACAGTCAGGCCAGACCATAAAAACCTCTGAGCGTCAATGTTATGGATGTTGCAAATGCGCTGCGTCTGACGTCGCAGCATAACGCACACAGGCCGCTACGCGGACTTGGTGCACTCTGCGCGTCCATCTTAGCAGTTTTACGTTCTTGCCTAACTTGGATCAACAGCAGTAGGTGATGTGTGAGAGGCTAAACCCGATGGACGCATGTCTTTTTTCAGCCTATGTAACTAGCGTCTGTTTGTCACGTGGGTTGTGCGTGCGCAGTTCGGTGCGCACGTACTTCGTGTGTGGGTCTCTATTGATCATGATTCTATGCTACAACGGACGTTAAACTGTGCGGCGACACGGACGTAATCGCTGCGTTCGTCTGACGCAGGCATAAATAGGCGAATCCCATAGGTTACAATGTGAATAAAAAAAATCCCCGTTTTTAGTAGTACTTTATAGAAAAAATATTTCAGCAAATTTTTTTTAAATCCGATTATATATATATATATATATTTTTTTTTTATTCTGACCTTTTTAGATATTATTTTCATGCATTAGTTTTTTTTAAAAAAAATGCTTCTTAAAAGTAGCGTTTTTTTTTTTTTTTTTTACCCCATTTCGGCAGCGTTCAGCCATTCGGCACTCAGTTTGGCGAGTCATCAGCTGCATTTGGCGGTTTGCAGAGGCATGCAGCGGATTGTTGTCTGCATTTGGCGGTTTGCAGAGGCATGCAGCGGATTGTTGTCTGCATTCGGCGGTCTCTCAGCAGCGTTTGGCAGATCATCTGCTGCGTTCACCAGTTTGTTCAGCTGATCCCTTCAGCGCACCTCTGGGAAACTGCGGTGAATGCTCGCGAGAGGCTAGATCCTGACTGTCATGTGACGCAGAAGCCTCCATGGAGGGGACGCTCGCGACAGTGTGTCAGCACTGCCCCGAGCATTCTGTAGCCAATGGGGACGTTAAGGGGAGATTTGCGAGTGCAAATATTTCCCCTTGGCTTCCCCGTTTTAGCTGTAGGCAGATAATAGGGCCCATAATGAGGAGTGGAGTTAGTGAGGGCTTTGTAGGTCAGGGTGAGTAATTTGAATTTAATTCTGCTGTGGATGGGGAGCCAGTGAAGGGATTCAGAGAGACCAAGCAAGGAAATTAAACACATGTTCATGGGAGGACAGCATAGGGTGAGAGAAGATAGGGTGAGATATGGACAGTGTGGGGTTATTACCACAGTTACTATAGGAGATGCAGAGAGTTTTAGGAGAAGAGGAGATAGACAAAGCAAAATGACTCAGAACATTGTGCAGGTGGGCAGTTAGTATGGGTTACCAGATAGTAGCTTGAGGTGAGTGGGTGTTTGCAGTTGTTAACTCCTGCTGCCACTTGTACCCACTTGGCCGTACAGGCCAATGCAGTGCGTGTCCCTGACTGGGTAAAGCTCCATATGCATTTCACTTTCTTAGCTGTATATTAGTTACTTGAAGTGTTTAGCATTGCTATGTTATAACAATGATTTGTATTTGTCTTTGTTTCTATTTTATCTGTCAGCATTTATTGCTTATTTTTATTAAGTAAAATGCAGGGCTTCTTTTCAGGGGGTACTCACCGATACTCAGTACCGCTACCCGCACCTCCCCACGAGCCCAAACTAACAGGAGAGAGCATGATGCTCCTCCCTCCTCTTGCAGTGGCAGGCAGAGAATCGGAAGCGCTCAGCAGCTCATATTGCTCCTGAATGCTTCCGATTGCCAGGAGTGTATGTAGGGACTGATAACCCTCCTCTTCTCCCAGTAAGTGACAAGGGAGGGCTGGTTAAATAAAATCTTCCCCTTTTTGTTTCTTCAGTGCCCCAGCTCTGGCAGATGCATGCTGCACCATATTTACACACATCTGCCAGAGCTGCAGATTGTCAGGCAAGCGGTATGATCAGAGGAGCTGGCACTGTAATGCGGTACAGGTGGCCGCCTAAGATCAGGAGGGGGTGCAAAACAAATTTGAATAATTGTTCACATACCTTGACAGGGATCAAAATTTTTAAACTATCTGCCTGGCACTGTGTCCCTGCTGCTCCTCCTCTAAGATGCAGCCTGTGCCCAGCGAGCTGCATTGTATCTGGCAGGTCAGAGAGCAGACTACCCCACGGTGCTGGATACAGACGTCTGCGCTCTCTCCTCCTGGTTCCTTCCTCCTTGCTGGTACCTGGTCCCCTCTGATGATGTCAAGAGGAGGGCATGCCAAAAGAAGTCTACACTGCCACCTTACCCCCAGCAGTTGCAGACAGTGTGTGGTGCACCCTGGAAGGTGAGAAGGTGGAAATTTAAGTCCTGGCTGAATTGCTCTGCAGAGATTCAGTGACAGGCCTCAGAACAAAGAAAAAAACAGCTGCTTCCAAATACACTTCAAAACAGCATTTAAAAATATCAGCTCTGGCAACACAGGTATGTTCACCTGGTACTGCTCTTACCACCATGTGGGGGTGTTCTCAAGGTCAAACACACTCTCATTGGAGTCCCCCAATATTATTCAAACAATACTTGGTGGATAGTGGAGTTTCATTGCTGTGGAGCTCATACACACTGCGCATTACTGTGACTTTCATTGCTGTGGTGCTCACATATGCTAGGGGATTATCCACTCAGTGCCAGCATTGCAGAAAACCACAAGAAACAGCTAACTGCACTGCATGACAGACTTTTCTTGCAACAGAGACACTTAGTGGATAACCACACCATAGAGTTACAACAATAGTTGTAGTTCATTTGAAGGAACACAGTATTAAAAAATATGGTTCCATTTTATAGTGTCTTCCTTTAAGTGAACTACAACTGTTGTTTATGAGGACATGAAAATAGTCACAATAATCAGTTTTTCCCGGAACGTGAGAGTACCCCCACCTATTTTTCCAGGAAAAAAAGCACTGGTAAAATGTATTATACCCATCACTGTGTGCATGTCCTCACTCGCTAGGTGACATCCTGATATGTACGTATTAACCTGCATTGTAGCAGCGAGCCATTACCCAGAGACCAAATGACCCTACGTACGACTGAAACATGGAAATTTTTCTATGTTTTTTTTTTTTTACCCCTTCTGTTTGAGCACACAGTGTGCTGCGTCTATGGCTGAGCTGCTTCCTCCATCCCTGTAGTGAGGCTCAGGCTGCGCATTATACATAATGGAGCTGCTCTGCTGAAACCTGAGATGAGAGTGAGGCCTGGAGCCTGTGTGGAATAGTGATGGGAAGTTTGGTTCACGCTGTTGAATCGATTTTTAATTTGCAGAGCTTGATTCATAGAACCGGTTCATTTAATCTTTTCACCAGTTCTCTTCCCCCTATGAGCTCCCTGCGATGGGTAATAAAAATAAAAAACTAAAATATCGGAGATTTCACATTCTCCCGATTTCCCATATAATTTCCCAGGGAATAACTTATTAATATAACGGTCTTTATAGACAATTATAAGTATAATATTAACATAGTTTATTTTATTTTGTAATATTATAATTTAATTTAAAATTATTATACAACTTAAATTATTTAATTACTATTCTTTTATTATACATTAATTCAATTTACTATTTATTAATATTTATTATAAAAGCTACCCTCTGCCAAGTCCTTACTGTCCTCCTCACATCTCACTACGTGTCTGCTTGACCCCATTCCCTCACATCTAATATCTCCCCTCTCTTCCTCCCTCACCCCTTCTCTCACACACATCTTCAAACTATCTCTCTCCACCGGCTCCTACCCATGTGCCTTCAAACACACACAGATTACCCCTATACTAAAAAAAAACCTCCCTCGATCCCAGCTCCATCCAACTTTTGTCATGTATCCCGTTTCCATTTACCTCCTAAGCTCTTGGAAAAACTAGTTTTCAACCGCCTCTCCCTCTTTTGTGCCCTCTAGTTCCCTACTTGACCCCCTGCAATCAGGCTTCCGTTCCCTACACTCAATGGAAACTGCCCTCACCAAAGTCACCAGTGACCTCCTAAGTGCCAAAAACCACGGCCACTATTCTATTCTCATCCTGCTTGTCCTCTCGGGTGCTTTTGACACTTTCAATCACCCCCTCCTTCTACAGACTCCCAGCTGTCTCGGTCTCTGTGACACTGCTCTCTCTTGGATTGACTCTTTTCTAACCGGTCTTTCTCTGTCATTTGCTGGTAACTCCTCTTCAATACCTTTATCAGTTGGTGTACCTCAAGGCTCTGTCATATGTCCTCTGCTCTTTTCAATCTACACCTCCCTGGGCAAAATCATTAATTTAGCTTTAATTACCACCTCTATGTTGATGATACTCAGGTCTACCTCTCTACCCCTTATCTCTCTCCTCCTTTCCTCTCCAAAGTCAGCGACTGTTTATCTGGCATCTCCTCCTGGATGGCCTCTCACATCTAAAGATTAAAATATCGAAGACTGTGCTCCTACTAATTCCTCCTGACTTCTATCATGGTTGACGTATCACCATCCAGGGGTGGACTGACAACTAATGAGGCCCCTGGGCAATAAGAGGGCCCCTTGTACCACGTTCACAGAAGGCCACAACCAAACAACGCACAACCTACATACACATTGTTGCGTTAAATAATTTATTTCTTCACACAATTTTCAAAATAATAATAGGATCCACCGCAATATAACTCACATCCATGGGGTGAATGAGCAGGCATAGGTATCCACAGCAATATAACTCACAGCCATGGGATGAATGGGCAGGCATAGGATCACAGCAATAGAACTCACAGCCATGGGGTGTATGAGCAGGCATAGGATCCACAGCAATAGAACTCACAACCATGGGGTGACTGAGCAGGCATAGGATCACAGCAATAGAACTCCCAGCCATGGGGTGAATGAGCAGGCATAGGTGGTATCCACAGCAATATAACTCACAGCCATGGGGTGTATGAGCAGGCATAGCATCCACAGAAATAGAACTCACAGCCATGGGGTGAATGAGCAGGCATAGGATCCACAGCTATATAACTCACAGCCATGGGGTGAATGAGCAGGCATAGGATCACAGCAATAGAACTCACAGCCATGGGGTGAATGAGCAGGCATAGGTATCCACAGCAATATAACTCACAGCCATGGGATGAATGGGCAGGCATAGGATCACAGTCATGGGGTGTATGAGCAGGCATAGGATCCACAGCTATATAACTCACAGCCATGGGGTGAATGAGCAGGCATAGGATCCACAGCTATATAACTCACAGCCATGGGGTGAAAGAGCAGGCATAGGATCACAGCATTTTTATTTTATTTTTTCTAACACAATTTTATTGGTTTTTCAATAATACAGCCACAAGGCTCCCAAGGAAGCAAATAGAGCGAGACTTCCTCACAAGAAAGCTGTTACAAGATAATCAAATAAAGTGAAAGAGCGAGGTCAGTTTCCTATTCTATAGGCAAAACAGAGCCTTGACATGAAATGCAGAACCTTTGCAGAACAACAATAAAGATAATAAAAGAAACAAAATAATAGAAAAAAAATGGGGGGAAAAAAAGGAAAACACAAAAATTAAAAAAAAATTAAATTGCCAGACTTGAAAATATAAACATAAAAATAAATAAAATCAAGGTCTCTCGGTCAACCATATCTAGATCAGTTCACGGTATAGTCTGAGTCACGAGCCATGGCTCCCAGATCTTCGTGCACTGTGGGAGAGTGTCATGCAGTTGCGCTGTCAAACATTCCATCTTGTAAATGTACCACACCTTCGCAACTACCTCCGGTACGGAGGGGAGGGTCAATTTCCACGAATGTGCTATGCATATGTGAGCAGCCGTACACACACGATGAACCAATCTGAGGGACGGGCGGGATACTCCATGACGCCGGGACAGGCTATTGAGTAGGGCCAAGGTGGGGTCGGGGAGTATTTGCATACCCAGGGCACGCAAAATCAGTGCAAAAATTGAAGACCACAAAATGCGTACCAGCCCACACTCCCACCACATATGAAAATATGTTCCGTGTTGACCACAGTGCATAAGCCAGTCAGCGTTGGATAGATTCTTTGCAGCCGGACTGGGTCTAGGTACCACCTGGAAAGTAGTTTAGAGCAATTCTCTTTTACTAAGGTACAAGTCGTGATCCAATCACAGCATTTTTAAAATATTTACCACAAAGATATTTGGGGCCCGTCCTCCTGTGTATCCTAAGTGAGCAACCGAGGTGCGCTACAAGAGCGGGCTCTGATTCGGCCACACTCTCACAGGCGGGGGCGTGGCTTAGCTTGAGAGCTGCGTGAGCCCGTAATTATGATGAGCGAGAGGCCACATGTTAGACAGTTGCGGCCCCGCTCCTCAGTGCTCGGCAGTGGATCAGGGAGATCCACATGCGTCCGAGCAGAGGGGGCGCGCTGTGCATTTTGCTGGTGCTGTCATCCACTTGACCCGGCCGCCTGCAATCCGAATGGGATCGGATTGCAGCGCGAGGTACCAGCACAGAATCCGGGCCCTCTTTTACCCGCGGGCCCTCGGGTTGCGCCCGAGTGCCCGATGGGTCAGTCCGCCCCTGTCACCATCAAGCCAGATTGACTGTCTCGGAGTTACAATTGACTCTGCTCTTTCCTTCATCCCCCACATCCAGTCTCTTTCCTCCTTCTGCTGCTACAAATGACATAATAATTCCAGAATTCAGCCATTTTTGCCCGCTGACGCCACAAAGCAACTCATCCACACCCTTGTAATCTCCCTATTGACTATTTCGATAATCGTCTAGCTGGCCCCCTACAATCCATTCCGAATGCCTCTGCCAGGATCATCTGCCGCTCTGTCGCTCTCCTCTGCAAATTCCTTCACTGGTTCCCCATCCGCTCCAGAATTAAATTCAAAATCCTTACCCTGACCTACAAAGCTCTCACTAACTCAGCTCCCCAGTTCCTGGCCTCATTAATCACCAAATACACCCCAGTCCGCTCCCTAAAATCAAACATTGCACCTAGCTTCTCGCCACATAACCTCTTCCCATGATAAACTGCAGGATTTCTCACGCACAACCTCCATCCTCTGGAACACCCTCCCTCGTACTGTCAGACTGTCCCCTAAGACATTCCAATTTAGGGAAGCCTACCACCCAACTCACTAACACACCTCACTGCCCCAACCAGTCCATCACTCACACCTTGCAGTCCTCTCCTCCTGTTTCCACCCCAACCCTTCTAGATTGTAATTTCCCACGGGAATAGGGCCCTCGTTTCCTCCTGTACTAGTTTGTCAAAATGTTGTTCAATGTATTGTAACCCTGTCTACATTGTTCCTATTGTTCAGCGCTGCAGAATATGCTGGCGCTATAAATAAAGAATAATAATAATAACTCTGATCACTGCTACAATATAATCCTTGAATACTTTTATATTCAAGAACCTGCAGTGTTTATTGACTCAAGAACTGCTGCAAACAATTCTTTGAGTCACTCTACTGTTTCAGATCCTGAATCTGTGATTAAGAATCAGTCTAAACAACTCCGAGTCAGTGAGTCGAATCAGTAATTAATTTCCTGAGTGAGTCAGAGCCGGCAGGAGCTGCTGTCTTCACACACACAGAAGGATAACATTACCAGTGCTCCTCTTTGCTGTGTGTTAACTCAGTGAACTGTTTCACGATACACTTAGGCTGGATAAACTGACTCGTCCAGTTCACAGTAAAGAACCGGTTCAAATGAATGATTTGTTCATGAACCGGACATCACTAGTGTGGAACGCAAATGAGGAAGTAGATGATAATCAGGCTTAAAAGAGATGGAGGAAACCCAAACCTCCTACTTCTGAGTCAGGAAGTGCTGCGGCTATTATCTTCTTGCTCGTTCTCTCGTGTTAGTGATGTTCCTTTTCACGCTTGTTTGTATTGATGTGGGATTATATGTAACTCCTGCACTCTCCTTTATCCCCTATAGCTCCATCCCCTTTGTCCTTTGGGTCCTGAGCCCTGTGAGGCCCCAGATCTGTCTGGTGAATCCAGAGAGGAGATCCAGCCTGAGGGTCCTGGGAGTGAGCGGCCTTCTTGTAAGTAAATCCATATATTGCTGATTATAACCTGTATCCGCTGTATAATGATGTGTGTGAATTCAGGAATGAAATGTCTCCCAGCCATGGGAATCAGGTGATGCTTAGTCTATAAGAAGCCCCTATGTGACAATCACCCCCTGACCACAATGACTGATAAGGAGCATATATATGTGTAAGGATGAGTGTTAACAATGTCTTTTAGACTTGTGCAGCGCTGTAAACTTTGCCTCGGTTCGATATCTGAGCTATTCAGAGTATAGGAAACGTGTAGTATATTCAGCCGTTTCTGACATTTGGAAACTTACTCATACTGTTGTACAGAGCACTGGTGAATCCTCACTTGGAGTATTATGTGCAGTACTGGAGACCGTATCTCCAGAAGGATATAGATACCTTAGAGAGAGAGCTCAGAAAAGCGTTACTAAAATGCTGTACAGCTTGAAGGAGAAAAGTTACCAGGAAAGGGTTAATGATCTTAACATGTATAGCTTGAAAGAAAGACGAGACAGAGGAGATATGATAGAAACATTTAAATGCATAAAGGGAACCAACTAGGTAGAGGAAGGGAGTATATTTAAAAGGAAACAAAGTAGCAAAACAAGAGGACATAGTCTTAGATTACTACACCTAAAACAAGAGGACTACATATTAGATTACTACACCTAGAACAAGAGGACTACATATTAGATTACTACACCTAGAACAAGAGGACTACATATTAGATTACTACACCTAGAACAAGAGGACTACATATTAGATTACTACACCTAGAACAAGAGGTCTACATATTAGATAACTATACCTAGAATAAGAGGTCTACATATTAGATTACTACACCTACTAAGCTCCTAAAATACAGTCAGTTTACCAAGACATTTAACAAGTTAATCCAGGGTATAAAATTTCCGCTCACCCCTCAATTTCGTCCTCTCCGCAATTTGAAAGTAGAAATTGGGAGAGGACGAGAGAAAATTGAGCTGTAATTAGAATGCTAGCGTCGGCACGGAGCCCCCACTGGCATTCCCTTTCAGATGCTAGCGTCAGCTACATGCTGACACTAGCACTAACTAGGGCTTTTTTTCGGCTGGTACGCGCCTATATTCAGTACTGGCACCTACCCGCAGGGCAGATGCTCGTCCGCTAGGATGCGGAGGACATCTGCAGCCCATGGTGAGAGTTCCGCTGATCGGCGCCAATCGCTGGCGTGCGCCCTCAATTTATTAGTTCTGCCAAAGAAAATAATGTAACCGGCATCACTAGCCGTATCACATGGGCAAGGGATTACGGGCATAGAATGGTCTCATTCTACACCCCCTGCCTCTCACCACATACAGACAGGAGCCCTTGCACTGCTGTAGTCCAGGGCTGAGTGTTGTAGAGAGCCCTGGACCATGAGAAAAGCCATGCAGGATGGTGGTGGGGTTAACCTGAATCAGAGGTGATATCTAATACAGAATCCCTCCGTGTAATACCCGTCATCCACTGAATGGATTCAACAGATGACGGGATTTACTGAAACAAACACCTCTTCAGTGCCATATATACTTTAGGGTCACCGCTCTATCGCTGCAAGGAAGATGGGCAGTTTGGGACTGGGTTAGGAAGGTTAACTGATGGCGAGTAATTTATAAGGCCTGGCTAGTAGTTCAGAACCTGAAATTTTGAGCCCTGCGTTAATCCATATGTGCCCAATTATGCCCATAGTATTTGAGAGTTGACTTTTCTACGATGGTCCATGGTCACTTGGCAGGAGGCCAGCATCTGCACTTCTCCAAAAGGCACAAAGGCCTTGCATAGTGTGGGCAACGGTGCCAAGGCAGGGGAGGGCACAAAGATGGAGGAAGATTTGTTTACACCTACACACTGGAGAAACAAGGGTGAGTAACGTCAACATGAGAGAAAGGCAGCCAGACACCCAAGACCAATAACCCTATGTAAAGTTCACAGAAAAGAAAGGGAGGAAAACATGCCTCAGGGTGTCTCCTCACCTGACCTCCTTCACATCGATCAGCAGGAGAAGAACCAGATCACCAGGCAATAGATGCACAGGTTCATAGGACACATCTAATGCACTATGGAGGGAATTCCCTGGATATGTCCCACATGACCTATACAGTGAATAGTGTTAGGGGTGAAATTTATACTCCTCCTTGGCAAGTGGATATTTTTAGCCATTTATAATGTTCATTCGCTAATAAGTATTTCAACAAATTAGAAATTCCTTGATTTTGACTAGCTATCAAGCTCTGTTTTTGCAAATTAAAAATATTCTGAAAAAACCTAACAATTCCGCAGTTCATTGTAGCTTTGAATTCTTTGTTTTTCCGGTTATAATCCCTTTTCTATAGGGGCCAATGGAAGATTTTATGTCCAGTGGACAGTCTTCTTTCTTAACCAAAGGAACGTTTTAATATATTATATATCTCTTGTCTACTCCCACTTTTTTTTATTGGTGTATCTTGTTTTCATCATACAGACATCCCAGGCACACATGCCATTAAGGGTGTTGTAACTCTGCCCAGTGGTTGTTAGAGGTTGCTCAATCCTTCATATATCTCCTGTATATAAGGTGAATCTGCTCTCTATATTTAATGCATATGATGACCCTGGTTCAGGTTGTCTTATACTTTGTTTATAGGTGTATCTTTATGCATTGGTTTTGTGATGGTGTCAAATATTGTTGTTTGTTTTTTTTAACAGGAGTACAGCAAGAGTCTGAAAATGTCTGGAGGAATTAATTTTGAAGAAAACCTCATGAAGCCTTTGTCAGTAAAGCAAGAGGAAATAATCAAAGCCAAAACGCTGGCTACTAAAGAAAATGTAAAAGAACCAGAGAATTCTGGACTGTCGCCTTGGACTGTCCAAAAAATTGATCCGCACACAGATATGTTGGGTAATGCTGACATTACAAATTCTGATAGTTGTGGATCAGAATTTGCATGTTCTGAATGTGCGAAATGTTTTAGATCAAAGGTTGATCTTACTGTATATGAGAGAATTCATACAGAAGAGAGACTGTTTGCATGTTCTGAATGTGGGAAAAGTTGTAAAACAAAGGGTGAGTTTACTGTACATAGGATAAATCATACAGGAGAGAAGCCGTTTGCTTGTTCTGAATGTGAGAAATGTTTTAGAACAAAGGGTAAGCTTGCTATACATAATAGAATTCATACAGGAGAGAAGCCGTTTGCATGTTCTGAATGTGGGAAATGTTTTAGAACAAAGAATGATCATACTGTACATGAGAGAATTCATACAGGAGAGAAGCTGTATGCATGTTCTGAATGTGAGAAATGTTTTGGCACAAAGGGTGAGCTTACTAGACATGAGAGAACTCATACAGGAGAGAAGCCATTTGCATGTTCTGAATGTGGGAAAGGTTTTAAAACAAATTGTAACCTTACAGTACATAACAAAATTCATACAGGAGAGAAGCATTTTGCATGTTCTGAATGTGAGAAATGTTTTCGCACAAAGGGTGGTCTTACTAAACATGAGAGAATTCATACAGGAGAGAAACCATTTGCATGTTCTGAATGTGGGAAAGGTTTTAAAACCAATTGTAACCTTACTGTACATAAGCTAATTCATACTGGAGAGAAGCCTTTTGCATGTTCTGAATGTGAGAAATGTTTTAGCACAAAGGGTGAGCTTACTACACATGTGAGAGCTCATACAGGAGAGAAGCCGTTTGCATGTTCTGAATGTGAGAAATCTTTTAAATCAAAAAGTGAGCTTACTGTACATGAGAGAATTCATACAGGAGAGAAGCCATTTGTATGTTCTGAATGTAGGAAATGTTTTAAATCAAAGGGTGAGCTTACTGTACATGAGAGAATTCATACAGGAGAGAAGTCGTATGCATGTTCTGAATGTGAGACATGTTTTCGAACAAAGTGTAAGCTTGCTATACATAATAGAATTCATACAGGAGAGAAGCCGTTTGCATGTTCTGAATGTGGGAAATGTTTTAGAAGAAAGAATGATCTTACTTTACATGAGAGAATTCATACAGGAGAGAAGCCGTTTGCATGTTCTGAATGTGAGAAATGTTTTAGAAGGAAGAATAATCTTACTGTACATGAGAGAATTCATACAGGAGAGAAGCCGTTTGCATGTCCTGAATGTGAGAAATGTTTTAGTAGAAAAGGTAATCTTACTGCACATGAGAGAATTCATTCATCTATTCATTCACATTGATGCAAAGTCATTTTCATGGTGTGAATGTGGGAAGGGTTTTGGAACAAAGTAGCAGAGTTACACACCTGAATGTCCAAAGAGAAGAGAATTTACTCCTCTATCCACTATATGGACAAACGTATGTGGAAACACGTCTTCTTTACTTGTGACGGTTGTCACTTTAGACTCAGGGTACATGGACCTAAAGATGCATTTGGGAGTTGTGTGGCTGATATGTTGTTTTCCAGCCCTCTCCTACAGGGCCGAACCAAGACCTTATGTTGCCTGGAGCCAAGGATAAAATGCTGAACCCCCGACGCCACCTAAATTACACCCACATCCACGTGAGGTTGGTACTGTTTCTGTGCCAAATGGACCATTGGACCAGGCTAAAGACAAGTGTATTTAATAGACGGCATCCAACTCTATATAAAGCCATGTTGAAATCCCCTTTTTTTTTTTTTTTTTGTTACTCCAACATGTTTTTATTCAGTATACAGCGATGAACTCAGTTAAACAAATAGAGCAATAAAACGCCAGTTTGTCGCAGTCATCTAATGCTACGCTTCATCAGAAGATTCAAAAATAAAAAAGAACAAAAGACACCATTATTATTTCTGGAGAACTGCAATACCAAACCACTAGTGCAGTGGTGGCAAAGCTGGGCATCCCAGCCGTTCCTGAACTGCATGTACCATGAGGCTCTGCCAGCCGTGTGTGTCTAAGCATCATGGGACGTGTCGTTTTACACGTGGAGGGTCAAGGTTCGTCTGAACTAGTGTTTGCAAAAAGCTACAAAAGTTAGGAGCCAGTTTATTCTTCAGACTAACAAAGCTTTACTTTCAACAACTAAAGATACACCAGTACCATTTTTTTTAAAGACCGAGTATGAGTACTGATCCCTTATTTAATGTCATGGGACCGCTTTCCAATAAATAATTTAGGATTTTTCTGAAAGCCTGTCCAATTTATGATAATATTTTAATGTACGGACAGACACTCCATTAAACCACTGCACACCCTCACCACACACACTGACACCAGACCTCATATATACACACACCCTGCCACATACACCACACCTTAGATACATGTATAGAAAAATCAGACCCCCAGATACACGTTTACCCAAGCACACCAGACCTCAGATGAACACACACACACACGTTAAATTATGATATAATCTACTTTTTCAATGGAATAAAGTGGTAGCCCACTATACTTGCTCTGATATGTCAAATAATTTCAACAATAGCTGTAAGTGCCTGTTTCAGACACAAAATATTTCATCCCTTGTTCACACATCTTATACAGCGCTGCGGAATATGTTGGTGCAGTTCACCGTATGCTAAGCAGTATTAGTTTAACAAACTGGCATATTTCTGCTTTGCTCACATGATCTTATTGTGTGTGTTGGATTTGCATTGTACTAATGCTATGTTTTCTGGCTGCACATCATATATAGGAAAAGAGGAAATGGTAAAAGGAAAATGAATATTATTTACGTTATTTTTTCATTTTTAAAATGATTTTGCAACACTTTTTCAAATCGGTTCTGCGCATTGGGCTCTGCGCACACAGTTCTGCACGGGGGCTCTGCGCCCACGGTTCTGCACGGGGGCTCTGCGCCCACAGTTCTGCACGGGGGCTCTGCGCCCACAGTTCTGCACGGGGGCTCTGCGCCCACGGTTGTGCACGGGGGCTCTGCGCCCACGGTTGTGCACGGGGGCTCTGCGCCCACGGTTGTGCACGGGGGTCTCTGCCCACACGGTTGTGCAGGGGGGGGCTCTGCCCACACGGTTGTGCAGGGGGGGCTCTGCCCACACGGTTGTGCACGGGGGGCTCTGCCCACACGGTTGTGCACGGGGGGCTCTGCCCACACGGTTGTGCACGGGGGGCTCTGCCCACACGGTTGTGCACGGGGGGCTCTGCCCACACGGTTGTGCACGGGGGGCTCTGCCCACAAGGTTCTGCACGGGGGGCTCTGCCCACAAGGTTCTGCACGGGGGGCTCTGCGCACACGGTTCTGCACGGGGGCTCTGCGCACACGGTTCTGCGCACACACAGCTCTACTTAAGGGGCTCTGCGCACACACAGCTCTACTTAAGGGGCTCTGCGCACACGGCTTTGCGCACGGGGTTCTGCGCACATGGCTCTGTGCACACAGTTCTGCGCACAGGGAGTTCAGCTCACACAGCTCTGCGCACAGTGGACTCAGCACACAGAGTTCTGCGCACACAGTTTTGGGCCATTTCTTTCACCTTTGCAGGTTCGGGGCTTATGAGCAGCCTCTTGCCTGCAGTGAACACTATCAGGACAGCACATAAAGGGTTAACAACTGCCTGACTGACTGAGCTCTGATACCTCATGGCTGCTGTGCAGTACTGTGTGTTTGCTCATGAGTTTTAAATCACCCCTGAGCCAACAGGACAGGATGTCCCTACTGACTTGCAGAAAAAATAAAGAAACTCCAGAGTCCACGATGTAAATTCTAATGGATTTATTGGAATAAATCCATTTGTATTTACATCGTAGACTCTGGAGTTTATTTTTTCTGCTTTATGGGGCTGTGGAGCAAGAGACCCCTACTCTGCTGATCCACTACTGGGGATGGTGCTTGAGCTTAAATTTTTTATGTGTATCCCTACTGATATGCAGACTGCAGAGAGCATAGGGGGAGGGGCGGCTTCACAATCGCTATCCTGCTCACCTCGCACAGCCGTGATGGGGATTCTTTAGGACAGACTTCTAGGCCTTGTTTAACTCAAATGGTTAGAACCGTTAACCCTAACACTCCCAACCAGGGAGCACAGACAAAAAATAACAAGACTAAGTACTGACTATAGTACCAAATGGTTTCGTGACCAAGTGTTTACTGAGCAAAAACAGGTTAACTACACAGACCGTTTAGGCAATAGACATGCACACCAATAGTAAGAGGACAGATCGATGGAGATAATAAGACAGCGATTATATGTAAATAAATACAACTCTGAGCTCAGGTTCTTTCAGATAGCTGTATACTCTGGTTCAGCGGGTGTTACGTCCTCAGCCCCCGCAGTGCTGCCTGGGGGGGTCCGGGCGCCCGGCGGTGTCGCTGGCTGGCCAGGTGCTGGCACTTGGTAATGGCCGATCGGTGTCTGAGGGGGCGGGGCTTGGTGTGGTCACGAGGAGCCGCCGGGTTTAAAGCAGGGCACGAGTATCTGCTCGTGGCCCTGACGTGGAGTAAAGTTCCTGCATCGCCTGCTGTATCTAGTATCGGTGTTATTGATTACCCAGTTGCCGACTTGCTTGTACGAGGACCCTGCATACGTTTTGACCCGGCTTGCCTTTTTGACGATTCTCTTGCTTATTCCTATGTGCGTTTATTATGTGCAGTATTTTGGATACTGGCTCATGTTAAGCCGCATGATTTATATTTGGTGTTCTGCCCAGCAGGCTGTTAGCCTCATCTACCTAAATCTCTGTTGACTGCTCAATCTGTTTTAAGTCCTAATCTCAAGGCATCTGATTATGTGATTACCCGCCAGGTTGTGAGACTTAATTACTACTCCAATTGTTTATTGAATATCCATTCTGGTTGCAGCCTTAATCACAGGTTCTCTGATTGTGTGACTGCCCTGCAGGCTGCAAAACTCTCCAACCTCTCAAACAACCTGTTGAAAGACAAATTTCTACACAGATATTGTGGCACCCTCTCAGACAGTGAAACTAAGTTTACTTGCGCCTGTCTTGTACCCAGTTATGCTTGTGATTTCTGTCAATGTGTGCATGTGAAAAAAGTTAGTGTTTTCGGTCAGCGATCTCTTGGTCTTGAAACCAATTGGGCTTGAGTGGTATCTAGAGTCGTGTATTACCTTCCTGGCTTGGGATACAAGGTATTACAGTTCTCATTACTCCTCGTGCTATAGAAATCTGTTTATAAGGATCCAAACAACGCTGATCTGGGGTGAGCACCATAGCTCCTGTTACAGCGGGACATACATATAACCTATACTCTAAATCTGCTAGGGCACAGCACACACACAAATAGGCTTTAGAAAAAGAATCGTCAAGAAGGCAGTCCGAGTCGGCAACAAGCAGGGTTCTCGTACAGTCCGGTCAGCAACAGAAATATAAACGGCAGGAAAAATACACCAGGCAATGCAGGAATGAAACTCCACATTAACGTGACGATAGGACTCGCTTGTTCTGATTTCAAGGCCGATGGGTTCGCGTCATCGGACCGTGCACCGTCCCCTCCGGCGCACCAATGGCCAGATCTCCCAGTACCCGGCCAGCCCGCGATGCCGCAGGTTGCCCAGACCCCCTCTGAAGGGCAGCAGGCACCGAGGACGTGACAGAACCCCCCCTTATGGGCGGCCACTGGACGACCACCAGGCGCAGAAGGATGGGCAGCATGAAACTGGCAAACTAAACGAGGCACATGGACTTCACTGGCCGATAGCCAGGCCCTATCCTCAGGACCATAACCCTCCCAGTCAACCAGATACTGAACAAAACCTCTGACCTCACGTGACTTCAAAATGGCATGAACCTCATATTCCTCCTCACCCTGGGACTGAACAGGTGGAGGAGGGACGTTGACCCTTGTGTACCTGTTGCACGTGAGAGGCTTGAGGAGGCTAACATGAAATACATTGTGGATATGTAAACACGGAGGTAGTGCCAAGGCATAGGACACAGGGTTCACCCTGCGAACAACCCTATAGGGACCAATGTATCGCAGATATTGTTCGTTTTAATTTGCTGAATTGGGTACCTCTGACACGATGCCTAGAGGGACTCCATGAAGTCTGATAATGTTTTGGACAAAGACTGGTACGAAGTCCATGGCAGAGGGCAATTTGGCGAAAGGTACAAAATGGACCATTTTGGAGAACCTAAGTATCACCCTGTTACCGTGAGATACAGGTAAATCCGTAATGACGTCCATAAAAAGATGGGCCCATGGTCTCTCAGGGACAGGCAAGGGATGTAGCAACCCTATAGGTAAGGTCTTAGGGTTTTTGTTTCTACAGCATACCTCACAAGTTGCTATGTATTTGGTAATGTCCTTATGCATCCCAACCCACCAAAACCGTTTTTCCAGAGTAGCTAGGGTTTTGGTGATACCCATATGCCCAAAAGGTTTGGTATCATGATATACCGACATGACCTGTATTCTCTCCTTTTCAGGACCGAAGAGTTTAGACTGTGGCTTCTCAGCGGGAGCAGTACCTTGGACGGACTGTAATCAAAGTGGTAGCGAGAATCCTCTCTTGAGGAATAATAATACTTTGATCAAAGACATGATATTTGTATGTCACGTACTGCCTAGACAAGGCATCTGCCTTGGTATTCTTTGAACCAGGATGATAGGTGAGTACAAAGTTGAAGCCGGACAGCAGCAGAGACCACCTAGCCTGCCTAGCATTCAAAGTTTAGCATCCCCAATGTACACCAGATTCTTGTGATCTGTTATGATGATTATGGGATCTTTGAAACCTTCTAGCAGGTATCGCCATTCTTTCAGGACTGCGACGACTGCAAGCAATTCCCTATTACCTACATCATAATTTTGTTCTGCAGGTGTCATCTTTCTGGAGAAGAACCCACATGGATGTAAGTTTTTCAGAACTTTCTCTCTGAGACAGGACTGTGCCTACGCCAATCTCCGAGGCATCCACCTCTAAGTGAAACGGCAGACCTGGATCAGGATGTCGCAGGACTGGTGCCGTGATGAATGCTTCCTTGAGCTTATCGAAGGCCCGCATGGCCTGAGCATTCCATCTTTGGTTCTGAGCACCCTTTTTTGTCATGGCTGTAATAGGAGAAACCAGAGGAATTTTTTTTTAATGAATCTCCGGTAATAGTTGGTAAACCCCAGAAACCTCTAGATAGTCTTTAACCCCTGAGGTAGTGGCCACTCCTTGATGGCGGAGAGTTTCTGAGGGTCCAGTTAGTCTTACGTCAGTAGTGGGGAAATTAATGGAAACCATGTTAAAGGAAAGGATTGTTGAACATCTAAAAACCCATAGATTACAGGATCAGAAACAACATGGGTTTACCTCAAGGAGATCATGCCAAACTAATCTTATTGACTTTTTTGATTGGGTAACAAAAATAATAGACACAGGTGGTGCAGTAGACATTGCTTATTTAGATTTCAGTAAGGCTTTTGATACTGTTCCGCATAGAAGGCTTATCAATAAATTGCAATCTTTGAGCTTGGATTCCAATATTGTTGAATGGATTAGGCAGTGGCTGAGTGACGGGCAACAGAGGGTTGTGGTAAATGGAGTTTATTTGGCGCAAGGTCTTGTTACCAGTGGGGTACCTCAGGGGTCAGTACTTGGACCCATTCTCTACCATTAATATCTTCTGCAATATCACTAATAAAAATATTAAAGTATGTCTTTTTGCTGATGACACAAAGATTTGCAACAGGGTTGACGTTCCTGGAGGGATCAGCCAAATGACAAATGATTTAGGTAAACTAAAAAAATGGTCGGAGCTGTGGCAATTGAGTTTTAATGTGGATAAGTGCAAGATAATGCACCTGGGATGTAAAAACCCAAGGGCTGAATATAGAATATTTGATACAGTCCTAACCTCAACATCTGAGGAAAGGGATTTAGGGGTTATTATTTCAGAGGATCTAAGGGTAAGTAGTCAATGTAATAGAGCAGCAGGAAATGCTAGCAGAATGCTTGGTTGTGTAGGGAGAGGTATTAGCTGTAGGAAAAGAAGTTCTCATGCCACTGTACAGAGCACTAGTGAGACCTCACTTTGAGTACTGTGTGCAGTACTGGAGACCGTAACTCCAGAAGGATATAGACATCTTAGAGAGAGTTCAGAGAAGGGCTACTAAAATGGTGTACGGCTTGAAGGAGAAAAGTTACCAGGAAAGGCTTAATGATCTTAACATGTACAGCTTGGAAAAAAGACGAGACAGAGGAGATATGATTAGAAACATTTAAATACGTAAAGGGAATCCACAAGGTAGAGGAAGGGAGTATATTTAAAAGGAAAAAAAGTAGCAAAACAAGAGGACATAGTCTTCGATTAGAGGGGCAAAGGTTTAAAAGTAACATCAGGAAGCATTATTTTACTGAGAGGGTGGTGGATACATGGAACAGCCTTCAAGTAGAAGTGGTAGAGGCCAAAACAGTGATTGAATTTAAGCAGGCATGGGATAGGCATAACAAGGAAAAAAAGTGTCATCTGCGCTCGTTTCTATGTATTCCATGTACAACAAAACACTATGAGGTTTTTGTTTGTTTCAATGGCCATTGCAACGTAAACGCACTTGCCACTTCAAGGCACCTCTTTACAGAGTGAGTACGTAACAAATGTAACCAAAAGGCCGCTCTACTGAGCAGCTCCAAGCCCCTCCTTCTGCTTTTCAGCTAAGGAGAGGCAGAGATATGGTGGGTTTTATTTATACACGCACCAAACACTTCCCATTTGGGATTACAAACAAAAACATGGAAAGAGGAACAGCTGCAAAATGACGGACTGGTGTTACAAGCATGATATACATAAATACAGAAAAAATGGCGTCTCGCCCATACTCACCGGAGTGGCAGCAACTGCCAGGAGTAACAGCCCAGTTAATGTATAAAACATAACAAGGAAAAAAGTGTCATCTGCGCTCGTTTCTATGTATTCCATGTACAACAAAACACTATGAGGTTTTTGTTTTGTTTCAATGGCCATTGCAACATAAGCTCACTCGCCACTTCAAGGCACCTCTTTACAGAGGGAGTACCTAACAAATGTAACCAAAAGGCTGCTCTACTGAGCAGCTCCAAGCCCCTCCTGCTGCTTTTCAGTAGAGCGGCCTTTTGGTTACATTTGTTAGGTACTCCCTCTGTAAAGAGGTGCCTTGAAGTGGCGAGTGAGCTTATGTTACAATGGCCATTGAAACAAACAAAAACCTCATAGTGTTTTGTTGTACATGGGATACAGAGAAACGAGCGCAGGTGACACTTTTTTTCCTTGTTATGTTTTATACATTAACTGGGCTGTTACTCCTGGCAGTTGCTGCCGCTCCGGTGAGTATGGGCGCGACGCCATCTTTTCTGTATTTATGGGATAGGCATAAGGCTATCCTAAACAAAAGATAAATCCAGGTAAAGTATCCATGTAATTGGGCAGAGTAGATGGGCCGAAAGGTTCTTATCTGCCGACATTTTCTATGTTTCTTTGTCCATCTCAAAACCCTTGGGGGTGATGATGTAGCCCAGGAAATGAAGAGATGTTATATCAAATAAACATTTTTCCAGTTTCAGTATAGACCATTCTCTCTAGTAACTTTTGTAACACTGTGTGTACATGAACATGATGTGTCTCCATATCGGGAGAGTAAATAAGAATATCATCCAGATAGACAATGACAAACACTTGCAAGAATCCCTTAGGACATAATTAAGTCCTGGAAAACTGCTGGTGCATTACACAAACCAAATGGCATGGCTAGATATTCATAGTGCCCACTTCTCGTGTTAAATGCAGTTTTCTAATCGTGATCCTTCTTGATTCAAACTAAATTATATGCCCCACGTATGTCTAATTTCGTATTTATTTTAGCACCTTTTAGGCGGTCAAATAATTCAGATATCCGAGGAATGGGGTAAGAATTACACACTGTTATTTTGTTAAGACCTCTATAGTCAATACTGGGTCGCAAATCACCCTCTTTCTTAGACACAAAAAAATCCTGCCCAGCGGAGGAGGAGGAGGAATGGTGTACAAACTCACGGGTGAATATATTTCTCTATTATGTCATTTTCTTTATGCGAGAGGGGGTATACATGACCCCTCGGGGGCATGGTACCGGGCAGAAGATCTATAGCACAGTCATAAGGGCGATGAGGCAGAGTTCCAGATTTCCCTTTATCAAAGACCTCCTTGAGGTCACTGTACCACTCGGGCACCTCTGTAGACAGTGGAGGTGCTGTAGCCACATTCAGGTTACTGACAACAGCATTAATCCCCAAACACTTGGACCAACATTGAGAACTCCAGGAACCCAACTCCCCCTCAGTCCAGTTCATAACTGGGTTGTGTTTGGCTAACCAAGGATAGCCTAGAATGATAGGCACCATAGGAGATTCAATTATTTGATATTGTAATTTCTCTACATGTAGGATACCTGTATGAAAATAAAGCGGGATAGTGTCATGGGTAACGTGGTCTCAATAATTGTCTGCCATCAATACTCTGAGGAGAGGTGTCTCTTCTTACTAAAGGCACTTGATGTATGGCAGAAAAACCAGAATCAATAAGTGCCTCCGTGTCAAGATTGATATCCTCCCAAGCCACTGACACTGGAACCACGATACGAGACCTCTTTTTCTTTTTAGATACAAGAGACACTGAAGTCATGCCTAGAACCCGTTTTCTCAAAGGATTCTAGGCATGGTCGTTTACCGACATAGAGGACCTTTTAGGTCGTTTGGGACATTGTAACCAAAAGTGGCCTTTATCAGCACATTAAAAACATAACCCCTCTCTGAGACGTTGTTGTTTTTCTTCACCCGAGATGCTAGACCGGCCTTAATGCATGGGCTAAGTAACTGCTTGTTCCACCCTGGGAGGTGAAGAGGTACGAACCATACGAGAGGTAGGAGGGGTCATTTGTAGAGGTTTGCGAGGCTTATCACGGTCAGACCTTCGCTCTTGAATCTGGTCATCGAGCGCAATGCAAAATTCAATTTAAATCATCAAGCTCCTCTGGTAATGACATGGGAGCTAGTTCATACATTAACGTATCGTTGAGACCTTCTAGAAACGCTGTGACAAACGCGTCATTAGGCCACTGTAATTCTGCTGCCACAGTTTTAAATTCAATAGCGTAATCCGCTACTCTACGATTACCTTGTTTATTGTGCCATAAAACCCTGGCAGCACCAGTTGCCCGCCTTGTGGGATCAAAAGTGCACCTAAGAGCTTTCATGAATTCGGTGCAATTGAAAATCACTGGTTTCATTAGCTCCCACAAGGGAGTTGCCCAGAGCAGAGCCTTTTCTGTCAGGTGATTAATTACATATCCCACCTTAGCCCTGTCTGTGGGACACATACCAGGATTTAATTCGAACAGAATGTCTATTTGCATGATAAACCCCCTGAAAGTCCCAGATGTACCATCGAAACTTATGGGGGACTTGAGACTCACGTGAGAAAGTTCAGCAACAGAAGGAGGAGAAAAGACAAGAATCCCTGGGGGAAGACGGTGAGGCTCTGCTGGACTGGTTCATGATTAGACTCAAGGCCTAAGTAAATTAGTCCATGCAGTGATCCTGCTCCTCCTGCTTAGAAACCATGTCATTTAGCTTGGACATCAACATGCTTAAGTCTGTCGGATCCATAATTGGCGTTAACGTAATGTTACAATCGCTATCCTGCTCACCTCTCACAGCCGTGATGGGGATCCTTTAGGACAGACTTCTAGGCCTTGTTTAACACAAATGGTTAGAACCGTTAACCCTAAAACTCCCAAACAGGGAGCACAAACAAAAAATAACAAGACTAAGTACTGCCTTGTACCAAATGGTTTCGTGACCAAGTGTCTACTGGGCAAAAACAGGTTAACTACACAGATGGTTTAGGCAATAGACAAAGCACTCATGCACATCAATAGTAAGCGGACAGATCGATGGAGATAACAAGACAGCAATATATGCAGGGCTCGAGTCCTGCGGGAACTGCCACTCGCCTGGGATCCAACAGCCATCTGTGAGATCGCGGCTGGCTGTTGGATCGATCCCAGGCGAGCGGCTGCACTTCATACCAGCTGCCACTCGTCGTAGGAGGAAAACACGCGGCCGCCCACAATGTGCGGCCAGCTAAATCGTTTCGGTCTTGCGAAGGAGAGGTGAGCTGGGAGCAAATACATCCATATGAGCTGGGGAAAACGTATCCATATGAGCTGGCCTGGGGCAAATACATCCATATGAGCTGGGGCAAACGTATCCGTATGAGCTGGCCTGGGGCAAATACATCCATTTGAGCTGGGGCAAACATATCCATATGAGCTGGCCTGGGGCAAATACATCCATATGAGCTTGGGCAAACATATCCATATGAGATGAGCTGGGGCAAACATATCCAAATGAACTGGCCTGGGGCAAACATATCCACATGAGGAGGCGTGGCCGGAACACAGAGAGAGCTGGATGTGTGAGCGCTGAGCTCCCAGGCCAGAGTGCACAGATTGTCATTTCGGGGCAGAAATAACAGCAATGGCACAGCGGAAAAAGACCCTTACTACCCCAGGACTCTCGGGGACAGCGGGGACCCAACGCCGATCCTCCATTTTACCGTTCTTGGGAGATACATCTCAGCTGCGGACCTCCGGTAAGGGGTCCAAAATGGCGCCCGGCGACTCGGAGGCCTCCCCGCCACGATTAGATTCAGCAACAAAAGGGAGCGATATGGAACACGAACTGCGGGCCTTATTACAGAGTTTGCCGACCAAAACGGATTTGGCTGCTCAGTTTACTCAAATGGAGCACAATTTTAATACTAAATTTGATGAACTGGGGTCTGATTTGAAGCAGTTGGGAGGCCGCGTGGTGGACTTGGAAGAGGACAGAGATGCGTTATTTTCTCATGTGGAACGTTTAAATGGTCAAATGCTAACGCAAGCTAAACAGCTGGCCACGCTGCATAGACACCTGGATGATGTTGGTAATAGAGGCAGACGAAACAATCTCCGCATAAAGGGTCACCCGGAAGCAGACTCTGGCAAGGAAGCTGTTAAAGAGCTACTCCATGGTCTGTTTAATGATATACTGGGTCGATCTGGAGAGGAAATATTAGTTCTGGATTGAGCTCACCGTGCACTGCAGCCGAGGGGATCACAAAATGACGCACCTCGTGATATTATCTGTCGCTTGCAAGATTTTACACTGAAAGAGGAAATTCTCAGAGCAGCAAACAAAACTTCAGAAATTAAAGTGGACGGTCAAGTGATACTCTTCTTCCAAGATGTTTCTTGGACCACTTTACAGGCACAGAGGGCTCTGAAACCGTTAACTGAAGCGCTCCAGGAACGTGATATTCGTTACCGATGGGGATTCCCACTATCTTTACAGGTGACCCATAACAACCAAGTTCATTCTGTTGCATGTCCTGAGGACATTACGGACTTTGTGCGTGTTTTTGGACTCCCAGAAGTCGACATCCCAGACTGGTATGGTTCGCCGTCGCCATCTGACACTCTACCCTTCCCACAGCGACCCCGCTGGACTCAACAGGTGAAAAAAAAACGTAAAGGCAAGCCCTCTGCAGCGACCCCTTCTGAGCCAGACCCAGAACTGTGAGGGAAGCCCTTGCTTTTGCTGCCATTGTCATTTGAAAGTTTATACGCTTTTTTGATATTTTCTGCCCCCTTGCAAAAAATATTTTGATTGAATGCGCTTGGGTCCGGCAACCGAGACAGTCGGATGAGACTCTTGCTCGGCACCCAGAATTTTTGGAAAATTCTGAGACTTTCTCGGCCGCCTCCTGAGTGGTGTTTTTTTTTTATGTCCTCTGATGGGTTTTCCCACTATCAGAGGTCTACACTACCTCAATTTTTTTCTAGTTTAGTGTTATTGTTGTTTGTTTTTAGATTTTTTTTTGGTGATCACTCGTACTATTTGCTATGCTACTAGGGGGTATGGGCAGGTCCCGGGCTCTGACGCCCTCCTATCTCACTAGTTTAAATGGCTAATTTAAATTTGATTTCTATGAATGTCCGAGGTCTTAATATGCCTGCCAAATGCTCGAAGGCTCTTGCAGAATTCCAGAGGTTGAAAGGTGATGTTATTTTTGTTCAGGAAACACATTTTAGAAAGGGTTCCGCACCAGGGTTTCGCAATGCTCGCTATCCGACGGGCTATTTTTGCAATTTTGGGGAGACAAAATCTAGGGGGGTTGCCATTCTATTTGCGCAACATGTGCCTTTTACTCTGCAAGATGTGGTAACGGACCCGCAAGGTCGATTTTTGATGGTTAAAGGGATGTTGGGCAATACTACGTTAACTTTTGTAAATGTTTACCTGCCGAACCGTTTGCAAACCAAATGTCTCCGAAAAGTGTTACGACGTTTGTCCGAGTTTCAGGAAGGTTTTGTGGTCTTAGGGGGTGATTGCAATGTTTCGTTAGATATGCCGGCAGATTGCGTCCAGGATGGGGGATCGTCTGTTCCCTCTCTACAGGTCCAATTTCGTAAACTCTTGTCAGCGGACCGTCTGATGCATTGTTGGCGTCTCAGTAATCCAGCAGTAAAGGACTACACATTTTATTCACATGCCTTTAAGAAGTATTCTAGAATAGACTATTGTTTTGTGGAACATAGGGCTTTGGAAATGGTACGCAGTTGCAAAATAGGACCCATAACATGGTCGGACCATGCACCCCTTCTGTTATCTTTAGCCCTACCTAATTTAGAGCAAACGGAGAATGCCTGGCGTTTGAATGAGTCATTGCTATCTGATCCCATGACGCGAGCGGAGGTGACTGCCTCCTTAGAGAATTACATCATCCGTGTCATTTTCAAGGAAGTAACACCCGCGACAGTTTGGGAGGCTCACAAGTGTGTGTTGAGAGGCGCTTTTATCCAGTTGGGCTCCAGGCGCAAGAAGGAAAGGACCGCCAGAACGGAGGAATTGCTGAGGGAGATCACGGCCTTAGAACTGACGCATAAATCTGACCTAGATCCTGAATCATTCCGACGATTAGTTCTCTTAAGAGCTGACTTAGCTAAATTAACGAATGCACAGGTGGCGTGGGCCCTTACACTGACGAAATATGCTTACTACACCCAAGGGAATAAATGTGGCAGGCTACTTGCACGTGCTCTGAAGAAACGATATCAAGCTACTTTTATCCCGAAACTGCGTGCTAGCACAGGATCCGAGGTCAATACGACCCGAGACATTGCGGAAGCCTTCCATGCTTATTACCAAACTTTATATAATATTAATGAGAGTAGGGTCCCTGAGCATATAGTGGACTCGTTTTTGGCTAAGACGATTAAAACTACTTTACCGCGTAATGTTAGCCGACCATTCGATAACCCGCTTACATTAGAGGAATTTACGGAGTCTTTAAAATTAACGCCCTTGGGTAAAAGCCCGGGCCCTGACGGGTTTACGGTGCTATATAATAGGACTTTCGGGTCTATTCTGGGCCCTAGATTTGTTAAAGCTTTTAACTCTATTTCGGATACCTTTCCTATTCCACCTGCGACGCTCCTCGCCTCTATCTCTGTGATACCGAAACCGGATAGAGACCCGTTAGATTGCGCTAATTATAGACCCATATCTTTAATAAACGTTGACTTAAAATTGTTTACGAAAATACTGGCTTTACGACTTAAGCCTCTCCTGACTTCAGTGATTCACCGAGACCAGACGGGCTTTGTACCGGGCAGGGAAGCCCGTGATAATACTATTCGTACCGTCTCCCTCATCCATCATGCTTCCAGGATGGATCAGCCTTTGTTAGTCCTCTCGGTTGACGCTGAAAAAGCGTTTTACTGAGTGGACTGGTCTTATCTTTTTCGGATGTTGGAGAGGATGGGTTTTGGTGATCGATGGTGTTCGTGGTTGCGGGCGCTGTATGACTGCCCTCAGGCACGAGTGCGGGTTAATGGCAGACAATCGACTCCGTTGACGATACATAATGGGACTCGACAGGGGTGCCCTCTGTCCCCTCTCCTGTTCCTGCTGTATCTGGAACCCCTATTGCAAGCGATTAGAGATAATCCGGCGATTCGAGGAGTAACTGTTCCGGGACAGGAGCTCAAGGTGGCCGCATTTGCGGATGACCTGTTGTTCACCTTGACGGATCCCCTTTCATCGGTGTCGGCTTTGATGACGGAATTAGATGCGTTCGCAGCTTTCTCGGGATATAAAATTAACGTGCTGAAGAGTGAGTTTTTAGGGGTAAACCTCTCACGAGTTGTGACTGAGAGTATTCGTCATACCTATGGAATGCGGTGGGTTCCGGAAGGACTTAAATATTTAGGAATACGCTTATCGTCGGACCTAGACAAATTATTTCAGTTGAATTACGTTTCTCTGTTGCAACAGATCAAGGGGGACTTACGTAACTGGAACTTACCCCATATTTCATGGTTGGGAAGGATCAATGTCTTACGGATGAATATATTACCTCGACTGTTGTATTTGTTCCAAACCCTTCCTATTACTGTACCTCAGACATTTTTCTCTGATTTGCGACAGACATTTACAGGCTATGTTTGGAGGGGGAAGAGGGCGAGGATATCTTACAGTGAATTGACAAGACCGGTGGGAAGGGGTGGTCTGGGCCTGCCCCATGCTTATTTTTACTATCTAGCAGCGGTTTTTTCTATACTATACGGCTTGGCCAAAGGAACGATGGGTAAGCTTTGGGAAAATGTGTTACAGGCAGGAATTGCTTGGCCATTGTCCTCCTTGCCCTGGCAGTCGGCACCGCTAGCAAACCTGGGGCTTCGGTCACACCCGCTACTGAGCACACTGCTAAGGCTGTGGAGGAAACATGGAGTGGCGTTAGGACTGACTACACTGTCTTCCCGCTTGACACCTTTGACTCACAATCCCCTGTTCCCACCGGGACTGACCCCGACATTTTTGGATGGGCTACTACCAAAACCGTATATACCGCTAGAAGCAGTAGTGGAAGACGACAGATTGCTCCCCCTGGAACGATTGGTGGCCCCAGAAATAGCGAACAAGTCTATGGTGAAGTTCCAATATGCCCAACTAAGTCACTTTATTCGCTCTACTACGTGGTTGACAGAGGGGTTGCCTCCATTGAGACCTTCTGTACCGATAAGAATAGATATGGACATATTGTCTCGAATCTTTATTCATACATAATGAGAGGGGCCTATAAAATTGATTCTCCGTTGCTACTTAAGTGGAAAACAGATTTAGGAGTAGATATTTCGGCTGAGGAATGGTCCAGGGCTTTCGAACTTACATACTTTGCGACCAGGAGTCAGGCGCTTCGTGAATCAAATTGTAAATTGTTTACGAGATGGTATCTTACCCCGTCTGTTTTACATGCTATGGATCCATTGTTGCCTGATATCTGTTGGAGGTGTAAAGTGGCCAGAGGTAACTATGTCCACATATGGTGGACTTGCTCGAAAATTCAAAACTTCTGGTCAGACGTTGCACACGAGATATCGCGTTTAGGGGGCCTGGAAGTGGAATTTACTCCCTCTGCCTATTTGCTTAATGTACTGCCCTTTTCGATGCTCTCCTTTAAAAACTCGCTTCTGGCAATTCTGTTAACCGCAGCGAGGGCACTGATTCCGTTATATTGGAGGAGGGAATGTGCACCCACCGTCAGGGATTGGGTTCTGAGGGTGGAGGGGGTCAGAGCTTTAGAAGAAGCGCACTACAATAGTTTGGGTAAATATGAGGAATTTTATGCGATCTGGCGTCCATGGTCCTCGAACTTTCGCTCAATAACGGTATCAGACAGGTCACCGGTGGAGGAACAAGAGGTCTCGTAAGATAATCGACCGGTTATGGAGGGGCAGAGGTGAATTTAGATCCGAGCCTGGGCTGTGTTGTCTTGACATACCATTCTGGTACTAGCTTTACTGCTGTTTATTTAAGGATACGATGATCACCTTTTTAGTTAGAGTTAATTTAGAATTTGTTATATTATAAAATTTCGGCACTGTTTATGACCAAGAGGCACTTTGATTGTATTCTACATTATTGTGACAATATTGTCTCTTATGCGACCTGTATTTTATACTTTGCCAATAAAAATATTTTACACAAAAAAAAAAACATATCCACATGAGCTGGCCTGGGGCAAACATATCCACATGAGCTGGCCTGGGGCAAACATATCCACATGAGCTGGCCTGGGGCAAACATATCCACATGAGCTGGCCTGGGGCAAACATATCCATATGAGCTGGCCCGGGGCAAACATATCCATATGAGATGGGACAAACATCCATATGAGCTGGCCTGGGGCAAATATTTCATGTGATTGGGGCAGATATACCCATGTGATTGGGGCAAATATATCCATATGAGCTGGGGGCAAATATATCCATATGAGCTGGGGACAAATATACCCATGTGATTGGGGGCAAATATATCCATGTGATTGGGGGCAGATATATCCACATGAGCTGGGGGCAAATATTTCAATATGAGCTGGGGCAATATACTCATGTGATGGGGGGCAAATATATCCATATGAGCTGGGGGCAATATACCCATGTGATTGGGGGCAAATCTATCAATATGAGCTGGGGCAATATATCCATGTGATTGGGGCAGATATATCTGTCACGGTTCCCAGATCCCAACACGCAGTACTTAACACCCCACACTCCACAGAGCCCAGAAGCTACCAACAGAGTAGCCGTGAAAGATCTCTAACTGTCTGGTCCTTAGAATTGGCCAGGTAAACTAGCTAGACAGAAAGGGTTAACAACACGGGGAGTAGTCAGCCGAGCCAGAATCAGGAATACAGAGTTCAGAATGGTCAAATGGAATAGCCGGGTCGATATCAGAGCAGTGGCGTAGTACAAGAAAATGGTCTAGGGCAACAGAAGGCAGAGTAGTCAGAAACAAGCAGAGGTCAATAACGGGTTCATTCAATATAGCAGCCAGGTACAAGGAGCTCAGGTATGGATAACCACGATCTGGCAACTGCTGAGAATACACTGAGGGTTTTTAAAGACCTTCACCAGGCCACGCCCCCCACTCAAGCCGCGCCTCATGCAACCACCTCCCTGCCTGTCTCCATTTAAACCGGGCATTGGTCAGCGAGCAGCATCAGACATGCTGCCCTCAAGCACACAGGTAGGGCTGGAAGCTCCCAACGTTACAATATCCATGTGTGAGCTGGGGCAATATACATCCATGTGTGAGCTGGGGCAAATATATCCATGTGTTTTGGGAGCAATATATACATATGAGCTGGGGCAGTATACCCATGTGAGCTGGGGCAAATATATCCATGTGAGCTGGGGCAAATATATCCATGTGAGCTGGGGCAAATATATTCACGTGAGCTGGGGGCAAATATATCCATATAACCAGTACTGTGCATATTGTTCTTGGGGCTCAGTGCTGTGCATATTATTCTGGGGGCTCAGTGCTGTGTATATTATTCTGGGGGTCCAATGCCTGTGTATATAATTCTGGTGGGTCTGTGCCGGTGTATATAATTCTGGGGGGGGGTCTGTTCCTGTGTGTGTATATATATATATATATATATATAATATATAATGTGTTAGTGCTCGAGTCCTGTGGGAACGGCGTTCCCGCACTTCTCCCGCTGCGGGAATGCAGGTTCCCGCTGTGGCCCGAGCCCTAAACGATTTAGCTGGCCGCACATTGAGGGTGGCCATGTGTTTTCCCTCCTACGACGAGCGGCCGCTGGAATGAAGTGCGGCCACTCGCCTGGGATCCAACAGCCATCCGCGAGATCGCAGCTGGCTGTTGGATCAATCCCAGGTGAGTGGCCGCAATGTGTGGCCAGCTAAATCATTTCGGACCTGGTGAAGGAGAAGTGAGCTGGGGCAAACATATCCATATGAGCTGGCCTGGGGCAAACATATCCATATGAGCTGGCCTGGGGCAAATACATCCATATGAGCTGGGGCAAACCTATCCATATGAGCTTGGGCAAACATATCCATATGCGCTGGGGCAAACATCCATTTGAGCTGGCCTGGGGCAAACATATCCATATGAGCTGGCCTGGGGCAAACATATCCATATGAGCTGGCCTGGGGCAAATATACCCATGTGATTGGGGCAGATATATCCATATGAGCTGGGGGCAATATACCCATGTGATTGGGGGCAAATATATCCATGTGTGAGCTGGGGCAATATACATCCCATGTGTGAGCTGGGGCAATATACATCCCATGTGTGAGCTGGGGCAATATACATCCATGTGTGAGCTGGGGCAATATACATCCATGTGTGAGCTGGGGCAATATACATCCATATGAGCTGGGGGCAATATATCCATGTGTTTGGGGGCAATATATCCATATGAGCTGGGGGCAATACATCCATGTGTTTGGGGGCAATATATCCATATGAGCTGGGGGCAGTATCTCCTTATGAGCTGGGGGCAGAATATCCATGTGAGCTAGGGCAAATATATCCATATGAGCTGGGGGCAAATATATCCATATAACCAGTGCTGTTCATATTATTCTGGGGGCTCAGTGCTGTGCATATTGTTCTGGGGGCTCCGTGCTGTGCATATTGTTCTGGGGGCTCAGTGCTGTGTATATTATTCTGGGGGTCCAATGCCTGTGTATATAATTCTGGTTGGTCTGTGCCTGTGTATATAATTCTGGTTGGTCTGTGCCTGGGTATATATATAGACAAAAATCAGCAAGTGAGCCAGGCACTCATATCCTGTGGAGAGGTGCTGCGGGCCAGAGGTTCCTGCAGTCGTATGTAGATTGCCTCGGTGCTTATCTCCCAATAGAAAATATGGAGTCCGCAATGGAGGAGGCACACGAGGACTTCATAAAATGTAAATATTTATTTAGAGTCGCATTAAAAATCCCACTGAGGGCCTTTTTCAAGGTATAGCAAATAGATAAAAAGCAGGTGTTTATATACTGCTAAAAAAGAGAGAGGAATAGCACTTACCCCCCCTGGTCTATGCCGGTGAGTGGATGTGGGCCGACACCCAAGGATGCCGGAAGCATCGGCGTCACAGGTCCCTACGTCATCAGGCCGCGGCCGTGGGGCCGCGTCACCCCTAGCAACCGGCCAAACAGGAGGGAGTAAAAAGCCGTGCTTACTTTAAAACGATAGAAGGATCCCTTCGTGTTAGTTAGGATCCAGGTAGTGACATTAAATCATGGAGGAAGACAGGTGAATGGGGAGCAGAGATGGATAATTGATGATAGTATATGTATGAGGGTATATATATGTGAGGAGCAGTGGCGCAGAAGATGTATAGAAAGAGAGAGGAAAGGAAGAAACAAAAGAGACTAAAAGTGATGTGAAGTTGAACGAAGTGTGATGGTGTGACATAGAAGGTGTATGCTATGCAAGTGTGGTGGTGCTCGTGCAAACGAGAATGTGGAAAAAATGTGAAAGATGTGAAAAAAATGGATAAATGAATAAATCACGAAAAGCGATTATCCATCAGAAAGGAACAAGAAAGAATATTTCCAGATACAAAAAAAGGTTCCACGGTTGTGGGAATTGTTTAAGCTGTAGGAGCACAGGGAGTAAGAAAAATAATTTAAAAAAAAATTTAATGGAGCGGGAGGGTGCTAGGTTTGATGCCAGTTTGCTTAATAATATTTGGCTCGGGCTAGATTTTGTTTTTTCTGATAGAGAACAGTCTAATTAAGAAAACTAGTCCGTTTGGGTTGAGCCAAGATGATTTTCATAGAGAAAATCACCAGTTACTTATTCATTTTTTACCATTGAAAAAAGTGGAGTGGGGGGGGGGGGGGTGCCAGTTATCTGGATAAATTTACTTCATCATATGAATGTGTTAGAATTTTCCAATTGTTTGAAATACTTTTTATTGACATTATTCTTTGAGGAATAAGATCCTGGGCGAATAAGCAGCTAATTTCAGTCACTAAATAAGAAGCTGCCGGAATAAGAAGCTATCTTCAGTGTGCGAATAAGAGCTGGCCGAATAGGGAGCTAACTTCAGCTTCATGCGAGGGAGCGAGGAGAGGTGAGTATGAGAACGTTTTTCAATAAATAACCATTTATTTACAGTTTAAATATAAACACACACACACACACACATCACATGTCATTACACACAATGAGCACATTAATTTACTGGAATGGCAGGGGAGGCTCCGCCTCCCCTGCCACCCCTGACTGCATGTCCCTGCTGCGTGCACAGCTTTGCGCACAGGGGGCTCTGCGCACACAGCTTTGCACACAGGGGGCTCTGCGCACACAGCTTTGCGCACATGAGACTCTGCGCACACAGCTTCGCGCACAGGGGGCTCTGCTCATACAGCTTTGAGCACAGGGGGCTCTGCACACTGGGGACTTAGTGCACACAGTTCTGTGTACAGGGGTATGAGCGCACGCAGCTCAATTGAAACTTTTTATCAGTGACTGTTCGAGGACACTCACGAGGAAGCCGGTAGGTGAAAAATGCGTTTTGAGTGCCTCTCGTTTTGGTTACTCTTTTAATACATTTGTATTTTACCATATGGTTTATTTTTATATGATTAAATTTGGAAACAATATTAGCATTTCGTTCCGTTGCCTGTTCATTCTTTATTTTTCATCAGTACTTGATGGTATCAGGTCCATCTCTCCTCCCTCTTGGAATGCACACAGCACCTTGTTTTACCACCAAGAAAGCTGCACTTTAGAAATTATACTAAGAAGAAGGAGAAACCTCACTACCTAAATATAAGTATCCAATTCTTATTTTGAATTTTATTTTTGGAGTGTTTTTTTAGTGTTATATATAATGCGTGTGTTCCGATGCAACAGTGATCAGGATCGGTGTGATCAACAATTACAGAGCATGTATATGAGGTTCAAGAATAGGGGATATTCTGCAAAACAATTGGATACAGCTTTACAAAAAGCAAGTCATCGCTTTAAACATCCCAAAGAAAAAACTAAGTCACCCCTTACCCGTATATGCTTACCTGTAACATATGGCAAATATGGAGAAAAAATAGCCAATAATTTGAGAAAGCATTGGGATACTTTCCAGTTCGATAGTTCTCTTCCGGAACAATTTAAACAACCTCCGCTCATTAGTTTTAAACGAACTAAAAATCTACGTGACTTGTTGGTTCACACAGATCCGGTTGATTCATACATGCCAATTTCAACTATTACCAAAAAAGGCTGTTTCAGGTGCCTAGGCTGTGTTACGTGCAGCCATATGAATGCTGGAACATCATTCGTACATTCATGGACAGGTCGTAGATTCTCAATTAAACATCGGATAACATGCCAAACGGAGTTTGTTATCTATTTAATTACCTGCCCTTGTGGCTTAAATTATGTAGGTAAAACGGATTTAACCCTTCGGGACCGTATCCGGGGACATCGCTCAGCCATTAATACGGCTTATCGCGGCGGTCAGACCGATAAACCGGTTGCTAAACATTTTCTCAGTCACCAACATCGCTTACCATCACTAAGATTCATGGGTATTGATCACGTCCCACCGTTGAGGAGGGGCGGCAATAGATCCCAGATACTCTTACAGCGTGAATCCTTTTGGATTAAGACGCTCGATACTCTGGTGCTCAGAGGATTAAATGAATACAATTCGCTCACTTGCTTTTTGAGCGAGAGATAGATAAAAAAACAATGGGTATGGCAGACTGTAAACACCATATAGATGTTTTAAAAAAAGTTACTTATAAATAATTAACATCAGACATAATCGTTCAGAAACGGTTAAATATGAGATCAGAGATTGGGTTTTTCCATTTTTATAAGGTCTTATTATATGTGTATACATACAGGTTTTTTCCCATTCATCATTATGCACATTTATATATTTAGCAACAGGGTTTAAGGTCCTTCTTGATTGTTTTTTAGAGATTGTTTTTAGTTTTTTGATTGTGAAGCACCATCACCATGGAGATGGAGCACGTTGCGTGGGTGAGCTCACACGTCGGAACGCTGACTTGCATTGCATGCTGGATAATTGAATGCAGGTGCAGAAACAATTGGCGTTGAAGGGAGGGATTGGTGAGTGTTGTTCAGTTTTATGTATTTATGTGCACGTTTGTTTCATTGTTGTATCCTTGATAATGGCTCAGATGTGAGCCGAAACGGTCTATTTTAAATATGATTCAATAAACTTTTTTGTTTTAAAATACACGTGTGCGGCTCCTCTCATGCTGGATATACACACGAAATTCGTGGAGTGGGCACCGTGGCGTCTACACTCTACCTGGATGGAGATTTGAAAGGCTGTTGCTGGGACACAGTTTGGTATATATATATATATATATATATATATATATATATATATATATATATATATATATATATATATTATATATATATATACAGTTGTGTTCAAAATTATTCAACCCCCAATGCTGTAAAGGGTTTTAGGGAATTTAGTGTACATTTGTAATTGTATTCAGAATGAAATCCTACAAGGACTTTTTAAAGAACCATATGCAACTAAAATGACATCAATTGGTTTTGTAATACAGTAGTAAATGTTTCTTTTGTGAATTCTTCATTGACACAATTATTCAACCCCTTAAAGACTACCACTCTGAAGAACAGAGGTTCATTCAAGTGTTTTCAATCAGGTATTGAAAACACCTGTGGATGTCACGGAGCAGCAATAAAGCATAATAAGCACCAATTAGGCAGCTTTAAAATGACTGTGATACTCAGCTCCTTCTAGACATTTACTGGTGTGGTTACAAACATGGTGAAGTCAAGAGAATGGTCCAGGAAGACAAGAGAAGAGGTGATTACTCTTCACAGGAAGGGCAATGGCTATAAGAAGATTGCAAAGATGTTAAACATACCAAGAGAGACCATAGGAAGCATCATTCGCAAATTCAAGGCAAAGGGCACTGTTGAAACGCTACCTGGTCGTGGCAGAAAGAAGATGCTGACTTCGACTGCTGTGCGCTACCTGAAGCGTAGAGTGGAGAAAAGTCCCCGTGTGACTGCTGAGGAACGGAGAAAAGATTTGTCAGATGTGGGTACTGAAGTTTCAGCTCAGACAATACGGCGCACACTGCGTAATGAAGGCCTCCATGCCAGAACTCCCAGGCACACCCCCTTGCTGTCTCCAAAGAATAAGAAGAGTCGACTGCAGTATGCCAAAAGTCATGTGGACAAACCACAGAAGTTTTGGGATAGTGTTCTGTGGACTGATGAAACAAAATTAGAACTGTTTGGGCCCATGGATCAACGCTATGTTTGGAGGAGGAAGAACAAGGCCTATGAAGAAAAGAACACCTTGCCTACTGTGAAGCATGGCGGGGGTCAATCATGCTTTGGGGCTGTTTTGCTTCTGCAGGTACAGGGAAGCTTCAGCGTGTGCAAGGTACCATGAATTCTCTTCAGTACCAGGAGATATTGGATGACAATGTGATGCAGTCCGTCACAAACCTGAGGCTTGGGAGACGTTGGACCTTTCAACAGGACAATGATCCCAAGCATACCTCCAAGTCCACTAGTGCATGGTTGCAGATTAAAGGCTGGAACATTTTGGAGTGGCCATCGCAGTCACCAGACTTAAATAGAAACATAGAAACCTAGAAAAATGTCGGCAGATAAGAACCTTTTGGCCCATCTAGTCTGCCCAATTACATGGATACTTTACCTGGATTTATCTTTTGTTTAGGATAGCCTTATGCCTATCCCATGCCTGCTTAAATTCAATTACTGTTTTGGCCTCTACCACTTCAACTGGAAGACTGTTCCATGTATCCACCACCCTCTCAGTAAAATAATGCTTTCTGATGTTACTTTTAAACCTTTGCCCCTCTAATCTAAGACTATGTCCTCTTGTTTTGCTATTTTGTTTCCTTTTAAATATACTCCCTTCCTCTACCTTGTGGATTCCTTTACGTATTTAAATGTTTCTATCATATCTCCTCTGTCTCGTCTTTTTTCCAAGCTGTACATGTTAAGATCATTAAGCCTTTCCTGGTAACTTTTCTCCTTCAAGCCGTACACCATCTTAGTAGCCTTTCTCTGAACTCTCTCTAAGATGTCTATATCCTTCTGGAGATACGGTCTCCAGTACTGCACACAGTACTCCAAGTGAGGTCTCACCAGTGCTCTGTACAGTGGCATGAGCACTTCCCTTTTCCTACTGCTAATACTTCTCCCTACACAACCAAGCATTCTGCTAGCATTTCCTGCTGCTCCATTACATTGACTACTTACCCTTAGATCCTCTGCAATAATAACCCCTAAATCCCTTTCCTCAGATGTTGAGGTTAGGACTGTATCAAATATTCTATATTCAGCCCTTGGGTTTTTACGTCCCAGGTGCATTATCTTGCACTTATCCACATTAAAACTCAATTGCCACAGCTCCGACCATTTTTTTAGTTTACCTAAATCATTTGTCATTTGGCTGATCTCCCCAGGAACGTCAACCCTGTTGCAAATCTTTGTGTCATCAGCAAAAAGACATACTTTTCCATTAATACCTTCTGCAATATCACTAATAAAAATATAAATAGAATGGGTCCAAGTGCTGACCCCTGAGGTACCCCACTGGTAACAAGACCTTGCGCCGAATAAACTCCATTTACCACAACCCTCTGTTGCCTGTCACTCAGCATAGCAAATCTGATTGAGAACCTCTGGTGGGACTTAAAGAAAGCAGTTGCAGTGCACAAGCCTAAGAATGTGACTAAACTGGAGGCTTTTGCCCATGACGAATGGTCGAAGATACCCGTAGATCGCTGCAAGACACTTGTGTCAAGCTATGCTTCACGTTTAAAAGCTGTTATAACTGTAAAAGGATGTTGTACTAAGTACTAAGATTGAATGTCACTTGGGGATTGAATAAAACTGATAATGATGTGAACACAGAAAAGACATTTGTGGTTATTTCATTATAAATGTTATGTTATATTTGTCTGACCTACACGTGCCTCTTTGATTTAATTGTAAGCAAGATGACTGAATGATCAAAATCAATGTCAAACTGGCCAAAACACTCAATTTCAGTGGGGGTTGAATAATTTTGAACACAACTGTATATACACGCCTGAAAAATTGATCACGTTAATACTTGTTTCAGTTTAAAATGTACATTTGTGCTATGCACATTGTACTCTAATTAATCTTTGTTACACATATAGGTGCGCCAGGGAATTACTTCACATTTCTCTTCATATTACTGTGTCCTTGGAAGCGTGTGGACGCTTTCTTTTCCACTACGGCAGCACTGACTCTAAACATTCACCTAATATAGAATCGCCTTCACACACACCCTTTGTTGTCATAATATACAGACCGCATACATATAAGATAACACACGTATACATTAATTATACCGCAGAGAGGCGCTTACCCGCAGTGTGCGTATTCATATGCTGCATTAATTATACCGCGCAGAGAGGCGCTTACCCGCAGTGTGCGTATTCATATGCTGCATTAATTATACCGCGCAGAGAGGCGCTTGTTCCCCGCAGTGTGCGTATTCATATGCTGCATTAATTATACCGCAGAGAGGTGCTTGTTCCCCGCAGTGTGTGTATTCAGATGCTGCATTAATTATACCGCGCAGAGAGGCGCTTGTTCCCCGCAGTGTGCGTATTCATATGCTGCATTAATTATACCGCAGAGAGGTGCTTGTTCCCCGCAGTGTGTGTATTCAGATGCTGCATTAATTATACCGCGCAGAGAGGCGCTTGTTCCCCGCAGTGTGCGTATTCATATGCTGAATTAATTATACCGCGCAGAGAGGCGCTTGTTCCCCGCAGTGTGTGTATTCTTATGCTGCATTAATTATACCGCGCAGAGAGGCGCTTGTTCCCCGCAGTGTGTGTATTCATATGCTGCATTAATTATACCGCGCAGAGAGGCGCTTGTTCCCCGCAGCGTGTGTATTCATATGCTGCATTAATTATACCGCGCAGAGAGGCGCTTGTTCCCCGCAGTGTGTGTATTCATATGCTGCATTAATTATACCGCGCAGAGAGGCGCTTGTTCCCCGCAGTGTGTGTATTCATATGCTGCATTAATTATACCGCGCAGAGAGGCGCTTGTTCCCTGCAGTGTGCGTATTCATATGCTGCATTAATTATACCGCGCAGAGAAGCGCTTGTTCCCCGCAGTGTGCGTATTCATATGCTAAATTAATTATACCGCGCAGAGAGGTGCTTCCCCGCAGAGTGCGTATTCATATGCTGAATTATACCGCGCAGAGAGGCGCTTCCCTGCAGTGTGCGGATTCATATGCTGCATTTTTTTTTTTTCGTTTTAAATCATTTTATTTGTAGTTTTTTTTCGTTTCTGATAATTTTGCTCAGCTTTTTTTCCGTTTTAAACCCTTTTGTTCTGTTATTTTCTTAAAGTCAGACCATTTGGGTCAGTTTTGGGTTTTTTAAATCGTTTTGTTCCTTTTTGTTCCTTTCATACCGTTTTAATATGATTAAATGAAGTTGTGCATTGCATATTCATAAGAAAGAAAGGATCTTTATTTAATAAAAAAAGATAGAATCGGCAGAATTATCGTATCGACAGGATTATCGAATCATTGGAAACAATACAGAATTACGGAATTAGCAATGGAACCGAAAAATACGATGTCCGAAATGGAACCGAAATCACGAATGGAATGAAAATGACTTGCGATTTTACACATTTCACGTCCATACGAAAACACGAAAATCTTTTCGTTATGGATCGAAAATCTTTTCGTATCGGACATTTTCGGATCCGATTTGGAAATTCGGCCGAATCCGAAGCCACGAATCGGACCGATTCGTGAAAAATACGAACCGATCCGAATCGAAACGCACATCCCTACTTCTATTACAAAACCAACATCAGAGACGGAGCTCAGGAAAGAGGGGGCCGGAGGCAGCATGAGAAGCAGCAGAAGCCAATTAGAGGCAGAAAGATGGGCCCATGGCTCTTCTTTCTGCAGTGCTTTAAAAAAACAAAAACAAACTCCAGTTAGAGCTCCCGCGACCTCACCTCTAAGATATCGGGAGAGCGCAGCTCGAGGACCCTGCGAGCACCTCCCCCCATCCAGAAATAGACCGTTAATATGTTTCACATTCGGCTACTGTCCATGGTTCTGACTCAGATCAGAACCATGAACAGTCGCCAATGGTGAAACATATCAGTCTAACGGCTTGCTACTATCAATGATACTGACAAAATGTATATCAAATTTATTGCTGAACGCTTACGGACTGTAAGCAGATAATCCAGCTGTATGCGTTTAGCGAGGAAAAAAACAGACCTCGTTATACATTTAAAATTAGTTCCGGAAACCTAAAGATTAACCAAAAAATTCCCAAAAAAATACATTTAAAAAATACATTTAAAAAATGTCTGTTTGCTGCAATTGAAAATAATAAATGGTTCAAGAAATATTTAATAAACACAGTTAGACATGGTGATTTTTTTTTAACATTGAAAACTATGGAGGAAAAAGCCTAGTTTCTCTAAAATATGTTCGGAAACCTAAACTTTCGTGCACCGATTATTGGCTTGTCTGACAACCCTCCTGATTCTAGAACCCTGACATCTGGATATCATACTCGCTCTGGTTTTCTGGTCTCTGGCTTTCCTCATGACGATGCTTATGTTTGTTCCAAGTCTGTACTGATGTCTAGGGATGAGCTGTTCAGTTCGATCTGTTTGGAGTTCGAATGGAACATCGGCTGTTTGACAGTTCGCAAACTTCAAACTTTTTGGGACGTTCGCCAAAAGTTCGAAAAAATTTTTTTTTTTTGAAAAAGTATAGAAAATGCTTAAAAAATCTAGAAATAAAGAGACTCTTTACTGCAGAATATGATAAGCAACGGTTTATTAGATATTGAATTCAAACGGGAATATTTTTAACATTGAAGCCTATGGGATAAAACATTCTTGTTACTAAAACATCAGGCAGGCACTGTAGAGGGCAGCCTGCCAGGGCCTCCCAAGGATCCCCTTCAGGAGCATGCGGCCGCTGGATGACAGAGCTGCGACTGTGCGGGCTAGCCGCCTGGGTGCATGTGGCAGAGACAGGCAGCGCAGGGAGGGAGACACTGCACCTGCGGTCACGGCAGACCCCCCCCCCACATCCAGGATCCAGGGAGCCCCCACTGACCACCAGGCTAGGTAGGGCGACACATTTCTAAAAAAAATTAAATCCGAGGACATTTTTATATGTCCCCGGAACATAAAATAAAACTTTTTTTTTCTTTCTCTACCTGGCTGAATGTATTTAATTATATACCGTATTTTTCGCTCCATAAGACGCACTTTTTTCCCCCCAAAAAGTGGGGGGAAAAGTGGGTGCGTCTTATGGAGCGAATATGGCCCAGCAGCTCGTGGATGTGCCTCCGCTCACCTGCCGCCGCCGCGTTCGTCTCCCTCTGAGCATGCGTCTGGCGGCAGGAAGCTTGGGCACTCGCCTGGGGGAGCCACGTGACCGCGATCTCCCGAGATCGCGGTCACGTGGCTCCCCCAGGCGAGTGCCCAAGCTTCCTGCCGCCGGACGCATGCTCAGAGGGAGACGAACGCGGCGGCGGCAGGTGAGCGGAGGCACATCCACGAGCTGCTGGGCCATATCCATATGTGAGCTGGGGAATTATCAATGTGAGAGCTGGCTGGGGCAAATCCATGTGTGAGCTGATGGGGCAAATCCATGTGTGAGCTGATGGGGCAAATCCATGTGTGAGCTGATGGGGCAAATCCATGTGTGAGCTGGCTGGGGCAAATCCATGTGTGAGCTGGCTGGGGCAAATCCATGTGTGAGCTGGCTGGGGCAAATCCATGTGTGAGCTGGCTGGGGCAAATCCATGTGTGAGCTGGCTGGGGCAAATCCATGTGTGAGCTGATGGGGCAAATCCATGTGTGAGCTGATGGGGCAAATCCATGTGAGAGCTGGCTGGGGCAAATCCATGTGAGAGCTGATGGGGCAAATCCATGTGAGAGCTGGCTGGGGCAAATCCATGTGAGAGCTGGCTGGGGCAAATCCATGTGTGAGCTGATGGGGCAAATCCATGTGAGAGCTGGCTGGGGCAAATCCATGTGTGAGCTGATGGGGCAAATCCATGTGAGAGCTGGCTGGGGCAAATCCATGTGAGAGCTGGCTGGGGCAAATCCATGTGTGAGCTGGCTGGGGCAAATCCATGTGTGAGCTGATGGGGCAAATCCATGTGAGAGCTGGCTGGGGCAAATCCATGTGTGAGCTGATGGGGCAAATCCATGTGTGTGTAAGGAGCTGGGTCCAGGGAGGTAGAATTGAGCCCTTTGTGCAATGATGATGGCTGAGAGATCGTAGGTGTACAAATAAGGAGGGTTTATTAGGACATAAACAAAAAAGGCAACAGAAGAATAAAGAAGGATCACATTATACAAACAAGAATAAATTTCAACTGAAGACAGATAGAACAATACTAAACTAAACTATACTAGACTAAACTAAATTATAACAAGGGAGAAATATATGGAGACAGGAAACAGGGCAGTGGATTTTGCGGGATGCAGGGCAGGCAGGCTGGAGAATCTGCGATGTGCAGGGCAGCAACGGCTGGAGAATCTGCGAGGTGCAGGGCAGCAACGGCTGGAGAATCTGCGAGGTGCAGGGCAGCAACGGCTGGAGAATCTGCGAGGTGCAGGGCAGCAACGGCTGGAGAATCTGCGAGGTGCAGGGCAGCAACGGCTGGAGAATCTGCGAGGTGCAGGGCAGCAACGGCTGGAGAATCTGCGAGGTGCAGGGCAGCAACGGCTGGAGAATCTGCGAGGTGCAGGGCAGCAACGGCTGGAGAATCTGCGAGGTGCAGGGCAGCAACGGCTGGAGAATCTGCGAGGTGCAGGGCAGCAACGGCTGGAGAATCTGCGAGGTGCAGGCAGCAACGGCTGGAGAATCTGCGAGGTGCAGGGCAGCAACGGCTGGAGAATCTGCGAGGTGCAGGGCAGCAACGGCTGGAGGAGCAGGAACGGAAGCAGGACTGGCACCTTGGAAGGAGGGCGGAAGCAGGACTGGCACCTTGGAAGGAGGACGGAAGCAGGACTGGCACCTTGGAATAGGAACGGAAGCAGGACTGGCACCTTGGAAGGAGGGTGGAAGCAGGACTGGCACCTTGGAAGCAGGACTGGCACCTTGGAAGCAGGGTGGAAGCAGGACTGGCACCTTGGAAGGAGGGCGGAAGCAGGACTGGCACCTTGGAAGCAGGAACGGAAGCAGGACTGGCACCTTGGAAGGAGGGCGGAAGAATCTGCGATGTACAGGGCAGCAATGCTTGGAGAGTCTGCGGGATGCAGGGCAGCACCTTCTGTAAATCTGTAGATCTTGCGAGATGCAGGACAGCAGGCTCTGAGGATTCTGTAGCAGGAACTACGAACAGTATGGTGGGAACCAAGACAAGAACAGGTTATAGCATGCAGGGACAGAAGACAGCTCCTTCTTAGTGAAAGGTTCACTGGAACAATGCAGAAGCATTGGGCCTTGGGAGTGGTTTGGCTTTATGCAGGGTGCATCAGCGGAATTAGGCAACACCTGAGGGTTGCAGAGGAGAGTCCTGAGAGTCTTAATGCTACGAGGCGGCACTGGTTTTATGCTTTTTACGGCGCTGGCGTTGCCGGGCATGACATACGCCCCCATCTAAGGGCACACTCTGGGTGACCAAGGTGGTATCAGGTGTTTCGGTTTCAGCGTCAGTGGCCATAGAGTCAGAAACATCTTCTGGTTCTGATGAGATGGGGAATGTTAGAATTGCACCCAGGAGTAGGGGTTTTCCCGACTTGATCTTCTTAATGTTGAGGATAGGAGTCTCCACCTTCGCCATCCCATGGTATCCTATGGGGACAACTGGTCCATTCGGTTCTGCAACAGGATCCTGTTTAGAAGCAGAGGTAATAAGAAGTGGGGGTGACATATAGTCACGAGTGTCCTGTAACCGGTTTTGCAGCGATTCTATGATTAACTGTTGTCCGCTCACAGTCTGAGCCACCTTGGTAACTTGTTCAGCAAGTATCACCATGGTGGATATGACACCAGGTATGGGATCAGTCATATCACGGTTCGAAGTCTCTGTCTTACACAACTCAGCTGGTAAGTCCACGGTAGCGGGTGTATCGTTCGGCATCTTGCCATCAACCGGAGGTGCCTCCAGAGCAGAGACGTGAGTTGGTGACACTTCAGTGACAGGCATATTGACTGATGGCACCTCAGCAACTGGTACCCTAGCAGCAGGCGCTTTGGCGTAACCAGGAACTTCGTCAGCAGGCGATGTGGCAGCGAACACTTTAGCAGGAACTAAAGTATCGGCAACAGGCACTTTGGCTTGAAACGACGCTCTGGCAGCGGGCACTGCTATCTTGGCAAGGGTCTTCAGTTGAAGTCGTTCTTTAAATGGAGAACCAGGACCTCTCGGCTTAGCCTCTGGAATGAGTATAGAGGGAACCGGGTCGTGGGTACCGGAATCTGTATCTTGAGGACCTTGATAGAAATGGTTCGTCATAGTTGCCAATGCTGTACCATAGATAGGTGAGGAAGGTGTATATGCTCTGTCAGTGAACTCGTCAGATAGGGAGCAGTCGGAAGGCACAAAATCCTCTTCTGGATCCCTGTGGGGAATGGTTGTGGTGGTTCCAAGGAGGCCGTTACGCCGTCCAGGACCACCATTAGAATGTCGTGCGACTTGCAGCGGCATGTCCATGGAGTCTTCAGAGTCCCAGCCTTCTGAACCAGTGTCATATGCGGTATGTATAACCGGAGGTGGTGCTTTACCATGGTGGCTGAAGGTGAGGGGAGTAGTACTAGAAGCCCTAACCACGTTCTTGGGTTGACAACAATTCTTTTTCCTGGCCTCTAAAGCCTTTTCAAACATGACTAGATCTTTCTTACAGACCACGGTTCCGTTTGAGGAGCGGGCACAGTCTGGGGTACAGGCTTTGATAATAAATAACTGACCTGATTTGGAATGGTTGTTGGATTCCAGGGTCGCTGGTTGTGCGTGAGGGTGCTGTTACAGTACACAGGTTCAGTCTCCATAGATGAATCACATGTCCTGGGGTCTGAGAGTTCATATTCCATGGGTTCATAGGGTGTAGGCGTTGATATCTGTGAACTGGTGGATCTTGGAGATACAGGTAGAGACAGAGGAGACGGCATAGGGGTAGAAGGTTCTCTATACATAGAATCAGGGACTTTTGCATGCTTATGAAATGGGGTGGATTTCTTAGGACTGGGTTTGGCTGCAGGAGTAGCTTTAGGCTTAGATGCCGGGGTCCTCCTAGGTGGTCTTGAGGGGCAGAGTGGTAAATAATGGCCTGGTGCCCCACAGTAGATACAGAGGTTGGCATTTAGTCTCCTGGCACGTTCTGTTGGAGATAAAGGACCATGGGTTACCTTATTAGCAGGAGTGTTGTCTTTTGCGGAGGGATTCCATAGTCTATGAAGCTGCAGATTTAGGAGCTGAATCAGGTGGGTCAGGAACTCCTGAAGGGCCTTCTGGATTAACCCTGTGATGGTTTGAATCATTGCGGGCTCAATTGATGTACGCTTCTGCATTCTGTAAGGAGCTGGGTCCAGGGAGGTAGAATTGAGCCCTTTGTGCAATGATGATGGCTGAGAGATCGTAGGTGTACAAATAAGGAGGGTTTATTAGGACATAAACAAAAAAGGCAACAGAAGAATAAAGAAGGATCACATTATACAAACAAGAATAAATTTCAACTGAAGACAGATAGAACAATACTAAACTAAACTATACTAGACTAAACTAAATTATAACAAGGGAGAAATATATGGAGACAGGAAACAGGGCAGTGGATTTTGCGGGATGCAGGGCAGGCAGGCTGGAGAATCTGCGATGTGCAGGGCAGCAACGGCTGGAGAATCTGCGAGGTGCAGGGCAGCAACGGCTGGAGAATCTGCGAGGTGCAGGGCAGCAACGGCTGGAGAATCTGCGAGGTGCAGGGCAGCAACGGCTGGAGAATCTGCGAGGTGCAGGGCAGCAACGGCTGGAGAATCTGCGAGGTGCAGGGCAGCAACGGCTGGAGAATCTGCGAGGTGCAGGGCAGCAACGGCTGGAGAATCTGCGAGGTGCAGGGCAGCAACGGCTGGAGAATCTGCGAGGTGCAGGGCAGCAACGGCTGGAGAATCTGCGAGGTGCAGGGCAGCAACGGCTGGAGAATCTGCGAGGTGCAGGGCAGCAACGGCTGGAGAATCTGCGAGGTGCAGGCAGCAACGGCTGGAGGAGCAGGAACGGAAGCAGGACTGGCACCTTGGAAGGAGGGCGGAAGCAGGACTGGCACCTTGGAAGGAGGACGGAAGCAGGACTGGCACCTTGGAAATAGGAACGGAAGCAGGACTGGCACCTTGGAAGGAGGTGGAAGCAGGACTGGCACCTTGGAAGCAGGACTGGCACCTTGGAAGCAGGGTGGGCAGCAGGACTGGCACCTTGGAAGGAGGGCGGAAGCAGGACTGGCACCTTGGAAGCAGGAACGGAAGCAGGACTGGCACCTTGGAAGGAGGCGGGAATCTGCGATGTACAGGGCAGCAATGCTTGGAGAGTCTGCGGGATGCAGGGCAGCACCTTCTGTAAATCTGTAGATCTTGCGAGATGCAGGACAGCAGGCTCTGAGGATTCTGTAGCAGGAACTACGAACAGTATGGTGGAACAAGACAAGAACAGGTTATAGCATGCAGGGACAGAGACAGCTCCTTCTTAGTGAAAGGTTCACTGGAACAATGCAGAAGCATTGGGCCTTGGAGTGGTTTGGCTTTATGCAGGGTGCATCAGCGGAATTAGGCAACACCTGAGGGTTGCAGAGGAGAGTCCTGAGAGTCTTAATGCTACGAGGCGCGGCACTGGTTTTATGCTTTTTACGGCGCTGGCGTTGCCGGGCATGACATACGCCCCCATCTAAGGGCACACTCTGGGTGACCCAAGTGGTATCAGGTGTTTCGGTTTCAGCGTCAGTGGCCATAGAGTCAGAAACATCTTCTGGTTCTGATGAGATGGGGAATGTTAGATTGCACCAGGAGTAGGGGTTTTCCCGACTTGATCTTCTTAATGTTGAGGATAGGAGTCTCCACCTTCGCCATTCCCATGGTATCCTATGGGGACAACTGGTCCATTCGGTTCTGCAACAGGATCCTGTTTAGAAGCAGAGGTAATAAGAAGTGGGGGTGACATATAGTCACGAGTGTCCTGTAACGGTTTTGCAGCGATTCTATGATTAACTGTTGTCCGCTCACAGTCTGAGCCACCTTGGTAACTTGTTCAGCAAGTATCACCATGGTGGATATGACACCAGGTATGGGATCAGTCATATCACGGTTCGAAGTCTCTGTCTTACACAACTCAGCTGGTAAGTCCACGGTAGCGGGTGTATCGTTCGGCATCTTGCCATCAACCGGAGGTGCCTCCAGAGCAGAGACGTGAGTTGGTGACACTTCAGTGACAGGCATATTGACTGATGGCACCTCAGCAACTGGTACCCTAGCAGCAGGCGCTTTGGCGTAACCAGGAACTTCGTCAGCAGGCGATGTGGCAGCGAACACTTTAGCAGGAACTAAAGTATCGGCAACAGGCACTTTGGCTTGAAACGACGCTCTGGCAGCGGGCACTGCTATCTTGGCAAGGGTCTTCAGTTGAAGTCGTTCTTTAAATGGAGAACCAGGACCTCTCGGCTTAGCCTCTGGAATGAGTATAGAGGGAACCGGGTCGTGGGTACCGGAATCTGTATCTTGAGGACCTTGATAGAAATGGTTCGTCATAGTTGCCAATGCTGTACCATAGATAGGTGAGGAAGGTGTATATGCTCTGTCAGTGAACTCGTCAGATAGGGAGCAGTCGGAAGGCACAAAATCCTCTTCTGGATCCCTGTGGGGAATGGTTGTGGTGGTTCCAAGGAGGCCGTTACGCCGTCCAGGACCACCATTAGAATGTCGTGCGACTTGCAGCGGCATGTCCATGGAGTCTTCAGAGTCCCAGCCTTCTGAACCAGTGTCATATGCGGTATGTATAACCGGAGGTGGTGCTTTACCATGGTGGCTGAAGGTGAGGGGAGTAGTACTAGAAGCCCTAACCACGTTCTTGGGTTGACAACAATTTTTTTCCTGGCCTCTAAAGCCTTTTCAAACATGACTAGATCTTTCTTACAGACCACGGTTCCGTTTGAGGAGGGCACAGTCTGGGGTACAGGCTTTGATAATAAATAACTGACCTGATTTGAATGGTTGTTGGATTCCAGGGTCGCTGGTTGTGCGTTGAGTTGCTGTTACAGTACACAGGTTCAGTCTCCATAGATGAATCACATGTCCTGGGGTCTGAGAGTTCATATTCCATGGGTTCATAGGGTGTAGGCGTTGATATCTGTGAACTGGTGGATCTTGGAGATACAGGTAGAGACAGAGGAGACGGCATAGGGGTAGAAGGTTCTCTATACATAGAATCAGGGACTTTTGCATGCTTATGAAATGGGGTGGATTTCTTAGGACTGGGTTTGGCTGCAGGAGTAGCTTTAGGCTTAGATGCCGGGGTCCTCCTAGGTGGTCTTGAGGGGCAGAGTGGTAAATAATGGCCTGGTGCCCCACAGTAGATACAGAGGTTGGCATTTAGTCTCCTGCACGTTCTGTTGGAGATAAAGGACCATGGGTTACCTTATTAGCAGAGTGTTGTCTTTTGCGGAGGGATTCCATAGACTATGAAGCTGCAGATTTAGGAGCTGAATCAGGTGGGTCAGGAACTCCTGAAGGGCCTTCTGGATTAACCCTGTGATGGTTTGAATCATTGCGGGCTCAATTGATGTACGCTTCTGCATTCTGTAAGGAGCTGGGTCCAGGGAGGTAGAATTGAGCCCTTTGTGCAATGATGATGGCTGAGAGATCGTAGGTGTACAAATAAGGAGGGTTTATTAGGACATAAACAAAAAAGGCAACAGAAGAATAAAGAAGGATCACATTATACAAACAAGAATAAATTTCAACTGAAGACAGATAGAACAATACTAAACTAAACTATACTAGACTAAACTAATTATAACAAGGGAGAAATATATGGAGACAGGAAACAGGGCAGTGGATTTTGCGGGATGCAGGGCAGGCAGGCTGGAGAATCTGCGATGTGCAGCAGCAGAACGGCGCTGGAGAATCTGCGAGGTGCAGGGCAACGGCTGGAGAATCTGCGAGGTGCAGGGCAGCAACGGCTGGAGAATCTGCGAGGTGCAGGGCAGCAACGGCTGGAGAATCTGCGAGGTGCAGGGCAGCAACGGCTGGAGAATTGCGCGAGGTGCAGGGCAGCAACGGCTGGAGAATCTGCGAGGTGCAGGGCAGCAACGGCTGGAGAATCTGCGAGGTGCAGGGCAGCAACGGCTGAGAATCTGCGAGGTGCAGGGCAGCAACGGCTGGAGAATCTGCGAGGTGCAGGCAGCAACGGCTGGAGAATCTGCGAGGTGCAGGGCAGCAACGGCTGGAGAATCTGCGAGGTGCAGGGCAGCAACGGCTGGAGGAGCAGGAACGGAAGCAGGACTGGCACCTTGGAAGGGGGCGGAAGCAGGACTGGCACCTTGGAAGGAGGACGAAAGCAGGACTGGCACCTTGGAAATAGGAACGGAAGCAGGACTGGCACCTTGGAAGGAGGGTGGAAGCAGGACTGGCACCTTGGAAGCAGGACTGGCACCTTGGAAGCAGGGTGGAAGCAGGACTGGCACCTTGGAAGGAGGCGGAAGCAGGACTGGCACCTTGGAAGCAGGAACGGAAGCAGGACTGGCACCTTGGAAGGAGGCGGAAGAATCTGCGATGTACAGGGCAGCAATGCTTGGAGAGTCTGCGGGATGCAGGGCAGCACCTTCTGTAAATCTGTAGATCTTGCGAGATGCAGGACAGCAGGCTCTGAGGATTCTGTAGCAGGAACTACGAACAGTATGGTGGGAACCAAGACAAGAACAGGTTATAGCATGCAGGGACAGAAGACAGCTCCTTCTTAGTGAAAGGTTCACTGGAACAATGCAGAAGCATTGGGCCTTGGGAGTGGTTTGGCTTTATGCAGGGTGCATCAGCGGAATTAGGCAACACCTGAGGGTTGCAGAGGAGAGTCCTGAGAGTCTTAATGCTACGAGGCGGCACTGGTTTTATGCTTTTTACGGCGCTGGCGTTGCCGGGCATGACAGTGTGAGCTGATGGGGCAAATCCATGTGAGAGCTGGCTGGGGCAAATCCATGTGTGAGCTGGCTGGGGCAAATCCATGTGTGAGCTGATGGGGCAAATCCATGTGTGAGCTGGCTGGGGCAAATCCATGTGTGAGCTGGCTGGGGCAAATCCATGTGTGAGCTGGCTGGGGCAAATCCATGTGTGAGCTGGCTGGGGCAAATCCATGTGTGAGCTGGGGCAAATCCATGTGTGAGCTGGGGCAAATCCATGTGTGAGCTGGGGCAAATCCATGTGTGAGCTAAGGCATATCCACGAGCTGGGGCAATATCCATTATTACACTATTTCATTCAGAATATTTATTTTCCGGTTTTCCTCCTCTAAAAACTAGGTGCGTCTTATGGTCAGGTGCGTCTTATGGAGCGAAAAATACGGTATATTAGATACATTCAGCCAGGTATAGGGGGTGGCATGTGGGCTGCGCGGGGTCTCAGGCAGTGGTTTGGTTTTTTTGTGTGTATATTTTTAGCAAATTTATAGGGGAAGGTAAGGGCAGGTATGATATATATCTTATCTATATATTTATATCTATATTCTTATAAATATATATATCCAGACTTGTATTACACATGCATTTTGGCAACTAATTGCCCCCCCCCCCATTTGGCTGATCCCTCCAGAAGAAATGTTGAATCCGATAGAGCAGAGAATAATATATATATTCTCTGCTCTGTTGGGTTCAACATTTCTTCTGGAGGAATCAGCCAAATGGGGGGGCGCATTTAGTTGAGATTGTCCACATGCCACCCCCATGTGCGTATGTGTATATATGGTCTGAGGTCTGCGGGTGGGTGTATATATATCTGCGTGTTGATATATAGGTCTGCGTGTTGATATATACTGATATGTCTGTGTGTGCTATCAATGCATCCCTACTCTATACACAGCGTTCCGTGTCCCTATAATATATATGATATGGGGTTACCTTTTTTAATATTTTTTTACTATTCCTATTAAATTAACAGTAATTTTTGATGTATTTTATTCAGTAGAAACTTTTTTTGCCTATATAACATGTGCCTTGTGAAAATAAAACGGTTTTGTGTGTACATTTTAATTTAGTTAGTGGATTCCTGTCCAGTGCGGTGAGAAGCAAACGTAATGTAGTGTAGACACGCTGTGAGGCAGAGTGAAGTCAAGCCTGCAAAATGTTTGCTTCGCTACGCTGTGCGTCGCTACATGCTCAGTGTGTCTCAGCCTTTATTCCCGAATCGCTAGCTTACAGAATCAGTTTGTATACTTGTTACTGACCCTGCTTGTTCTGAGGACCCGATCTGTTGCCAACTTTGCCTGCCATTTCACTATTCTCTCTCAGGGTTATTCAAAGAGAATCGAAAAGTCACCGCTAGTTCGGTGACTTTTCGTTCTCTTCAATTCGGGCCGATTCGGCAATCCCATTTCGGCGACCCTGGGATGAATTCAGCGAGCACCACAGGGCCGTCGAAGTGCAGGGAAAAGCTGCCGCAAACTCGACGAAAAGTCACCACAAAAACCCGGTGAATGCACGCCAAAATCCGCAAAAACATCTGGATTAACCCGGCGAAGATGCCGGAAAAACCCGAGCAGGAGCCGATCACACGCAGCGAAGATGCCGGAAAAAGCCGACACCGCAGACGAGTGAAGTGAATAAGTTAGAACAACAGTTTGCTTGAATGTTTGAAAAGTGAAACGCTGTTTGCAAAGAAACTACTGAGAGAAAATGTGATTTACATATGAGGTCCAAGGAATGATAATAAAAAGGGCTGTTACAGAAACAATTAAGTAAACTTTAAAAAAAAATAACAAATCTGACTTTTTTGAAAAAAATTGAAAATCCAGAAAAATGCTTAAAATATCCCAAAAAGTCTATAAATAGACTCTTTACTGCAGAATTTTATAATGAACGGTTTATTAGATATTGAATTAAAACGGGAATATTTTTAACATTGAAGCCTATGGGATTCTCCTGAATAAACCTGCCGAATGAAATCACCGAATGGCACGGCATTTCGGGAACCTTTCACTGCTGGTTTGTGTTCTCTGAATAGCCGAAGCAGTGCTTTTTTTAAAATTTTGTATGAAAGGTCACAGACCGACCAGCATAAAAGGTCTTGCAGGACCTAAAGGAAAAACAGACTTAAATAACGACATAGGAAATAAAGGGGAAACTGTAAGATACACAGAATTGGTGGGGGGTATGGCACCAATAAATCAATATATCTCATCAGGTAGGGGAAAATAAAATATATCACATATTACGGCTCAATGAAGTCATAAGTTCAGCAAATAAGGAAAAAGAGTCTCAAAATTCAAAATGAAAATGGGGTGAGGGGGGGATAGAAAAGAGTCCTCAGAAAACGGAGCTGAATAAAAGGGAAATAAAGTCAAAAAGGGGGGCGGTCAACGGGCGATCGGAAAAAGGAATGTAAAATTACAAAAAAACAACTTCACAAGAGTCCATTCAGCCTGCGTCCCGGAATGTTACCTCTGTAATACAGGCAGTGCAAGGGCCCCGCCAAGCACGTGAAGGACACGGATCACGGTGTGTGCTCTTCCTCCAGGGCTCTCCCGGAGTCGTACAAACCAACCACCAGGACCCAGGCTAACACATCCACCCCACGACTTCTAGGCCTCCACGTCCCGTTGCCACCAGCACAGACGCGGCCACCGCCGCTCTCTCGGCGACCGCCACCTCCACAGGGTCCCCTCAGGTATGTCTCACAGGGATCTCCTCGGTCATCTGGCATCTCGAGCCCGACTCAGAAGCCGGCCGCTCCGGATCAGCTCCACTCAGTACGTTCTCCCCGATATCCTCCATATGTGCTGAGCGCCCAACAAACATCCCGGCCCTCTCCTCTTCACCCTCCGGGTCCACAGTCACCAGGCCAGCTGTCAGTGTGGTCAAAAGCCCATGCCAAGAGCCGCACAGAAGCGGTTCTCCCTCCTCCTCAGGCGTCCACAGCAAGCACTGCTCCATGGCTGCAAACATAGCCTCCATTCCGCTCACCGGGGGGGGAGGGGCACTCCCGGTCCAGCCATGCCATACACTCCTTTGTCCCTTCCATTTAAGGGGATCCCGGGCGCAGCCTGAAGATGGGGGCACTCCATCCTCACTGCTCGCAGCCAGCAAGTACACACTACAGGGGGAAGCTGGAGACCTGACCGGCAATTCAGGGGAGGCTGCAAAATGGCCGACAGCTGACCAGGCCTTAAAAAACGAAACCACAAAGATTCTCAGCTGTGCACCGGGGGGGAACGGAAACGGGCCCTGGTGCAATCCACGTAGTAGCCAGCCCCACAGGAACTCCAAGAGTGGGTTTTCTAGGTGGAGACTCCAGTAAAAATCGCTGGTTTCAGAAAAGTCCTGCGGAGCTCCACCAAAGCACGTCTGCTTCCATGCGGTGCCGGCCACGCCCCGCAGTGATTTTTTATGGGGATTTCACTGCCCTCAAACAGGCACCGAATGTGCAGGCAATTCGCCAAGATTTGGCGAATTGCCTGCTCTCTGGATAGCCGAATGGCCAAGAAAGGTAACCGAACGTTGATTTTCAGCGTTCGGTTACCTTTCTCCAGTCATTCGGATCTCTTTGAATAACCCTGTCTGTGTTTTCCCTACCTGTTCTGTTTGCTTCCTGTTGCTACTGTCAGTGTGCGCCGATTCTCACCATATACAGTAGCGCAGTACAAGTGCCTAAACATTGCTGACCCGGTTTTGTTATAGCTGCTGATGTAACTGAATAGATCGGGGATCTCTTCTGCATTACCAAAACCTCCACCACTGCACTCTTCCACAATACCTCAGAGGGGTTACGGTGTGAAGGCACTTGCTGCCACCAAAGGCAAAATATTTGGGAGCACTGACACCTATACCAGATTCATATCATTTTAATATTTGACCGCAGGGTCCAACCCTGCACTCTTCCACAATACCACAGAGGGGTTACGGTGTGACGGCACTGTTGCCGACACTAAAGGCCCACTTTTAAAGCACCTATTGTTACTTTCATCCAAAGCCTGCATAAGTTTCACCATAATTTAGCCAAAAAAATCACTAAACTTGTTCTGCGTGTCCTAAAATGTCTCCTCTTTTCATACAGGCTGCCGCCCCAAGCAGTTGTTTATGAATAGATTAAAGGAAAAACATTTACCGTCATTTGAAATGTCATTTTTTTGTTTTTAAATCTGTCTATACATCACCGCCACTTCACGGGCAGGTTATGGGGACCTCCTAGGCACGATATTTGAAGGAATTTTTTGTTTTTATTCTTAACCTTTATTTCATGGAAAACTCACTGTTCCTTTAAAAATATTTTTTTAAAACTTTTTCTCCTTGTTTCCTGTCCCCCAGGGCACTACCCGGACCCCCATACACCTTTTATTATTATTATTATTATTCTTTATTTATAAAGCGCCAGCATATTCCGCAGAGCTGTACAATAAGCACAGTATAGACAGTGTTACAATACATTGAACAACATTTGACAAACAGTACAGGAGGAGATGAGGGCCCTATTCCCGTAGGAACTCACAATCTGGGAGGGTTGGGGTTGGAAACAGGAGGAGAGGACTGTAAGGTGAGAGTGATTGATGGTTGCGTCAGTGAGTTGGGTGGTAGGCTTACCTAAATAGGAACGTTTTAAGGGAGCGTTTGAAGGAAGAGAAGTTAGGGGAAAGTCTGACAGTACGAGGGGAAAATATCTTGCATATATGCCCTTTTTGGAGGGCACTCTAAAAATCGAACTTTCGAGTCCCATTGACTTGCATTGAGTTCGGTTCGTGTTCTAGTTCGAACTCGAACTTTTGAAATTGTTCGAAAGCGAACCGAACACGGGGGTGTTCGGCTCATCACTACTGATGTCCAGGTGTCTGTATACTCTTAAGACTCTGCACGGCTTTGTGGTAAACATTTTCTCTAGTGCAGATCCGGCTGCTTTAACCCTTTCCCTGCTGATGACGTGTGGGGCACGTCCTCATTGACTCCCGCTATATGCGGAGCACGTGCCCCACACGTCATCCGCTTGCGGGAGCCCCGGCGGAGATACTCACCTCTCTGTCTGGGGTTCCACGGCGGTCTGACTTCAGCATCCTCAGATGCTGAAGTTAAGCCCCTTCCCGACATCAATGACGTCATTGCGCCATGCGCGATGACGTCATTTCCAGACGAACCCCCGGCAGTGCCGGGAGATCGCCTGAAAAGGAGGGGGGATCCTTTTGGAGGGTTTACAGGAAAAAAAAGGCACCGCTTTGAAGGGCAGTGTCTGCCCTTTAAAGCGGTGCCTTTTTTTTAACCCCATGCATGCCCGATCGCGATGCAGCGCCGATCGGCACCACATCACGATTTAGTTCCGGTGAGGGCCACCATCTTGGATGGCGGCTCCACCTCCGGGTTCCCCCTCGCCTACTGACGTATCGCACACAGCGCAATGATGTCAGATAGCTGGGGAACCCCTAGGTGCCCGGGGATTACCCAAGGAAATCCCCTGGTGGAGATACGGAGTTCCTTTTGAACCCTGATATCTCCAGAACCGGGGCAGCTAGGGGCGGTCATGCATGATGTCATTCGAAAGGCCTGAGCATGGCCTTTCGAATGATACCAAACATGAACAGGTTCAAAGTAAAAAAGTTTAAAAAAATAAAATAAAGTAAAAAATAAATAAAAACATGTATTTCTTTTGTGTTGTTTTTATTAATGCAGCAATATTGTTCACATTTTAACTATAATGTGAACAATGATGCTGCACTAATGATTTCTTTCTATGGGGTGCGTTTGCTAAAAATCACGTAAGTCCCCCCAAAAAAGTCCCCATTTCTAATTTTTCTACAAGCGCACCCCATAGAAAATATAACCGCAAACGCTCATGTGATAAAATGTGAAAAAAACACTTTACACATTGTAAATTATTGAAAATTAAAATTTTATTGCATTTTTTGTTATAATATTCAAGCAGTATATTAGTATTGAGATAGCAATTCCTGGGATTTAATTTAGAACTATACTAATCTAGTGATCCGCCATTTAGTTGTTCATCCAATTCGTGTTTTAAAATACACTTGCTGTCCTTGAGTGCTCTTGAGATTCTATTCTCAGTCTGCATGCTTAAAAGAATTCAGTTTGTCAGCAAAGCCAAGGGAGTGCTAACCATTGCAGAATTATGACTGACAGCTGGAAACCCAAAAGGAGAATGAAGGGGAAAGATGACATCGTGTGTAAAATTAGGTCCTAACTCAGACATATGGTAACTGTCACGTGACAATCTGGGTATGTTGGGAGGGGAATTGTATTTTTGGAACATTGTATAAAAGCAGCTGAGTTTGATGTCCTCGCCACTCAAGCTTTTTGAACAGATAAGATCGGTCTCTTGAGTCCAGCAGGTGCCAGCTGAATAAACGCCATTTTCTTTTGAAACAAAGGCCTCCGTCTGCTTTCCTTCGTCGAACCATCACCCACGATTTCCCGGTCAGCTGGCTATAACAGTATAATATACAAGCAGTAAAATGTCTTCATTAGAGGTGAGTTCCTTCAGTGCCTCTTTTTCTTTTTTCGATAATGACCTTCATACTGTGAAGGGAGAAACCTTCTAGCATCTTTTCCCATCGTTCGTGGAATATTACGTCGTCTTTATCACCAGCCAGATTCTTGGTGAATCTTAGCCCTCTGGGTACCATTCGGTCTTTAGTGTATTTTTCTAGGGTGGTTATATCCCATTTAAACATACCACCTTGAAAGAAAAGTCCACCTTTTTCCCAAAATCTATGGTTTCTCAAGAAATAAATACATTCGAGAATATGATACTGGCAGATCTGGGAAAAATCAAGATTAACAAAAGAACCAACAACCTTACAAAAAAGAAAAAGAGGCACTGAGGAACTCACCTCTAATGAAGACATAGAAATAAAACCAGCAGACAAGGGAGGACCATACCGGTGATCATGACAGCCGCCTACTATAAAGAAGAAGCTGATCGGATACTGGGCGACCTTACCACCTACAAAAGATTGAACAAGATTCCAACAGGAGACATCAAACAGAGGTTCCTGGACCATTTTGACCAAGAGTACGCACTGGGAATACTGAACAATAAAGAATATAAGTAAATGAAAGTGGAACATCCAAGAATACCAGTATTCTACTTCCTCCCCAAATTTCACAAGAACATTGAGAAACCACCAGGCAGACCCATTATATCCGGAGTGGGCTCCATTTCTAGTAGACTATCTGAAAACTTAGATCAACAACTACAACCATTTGTAACCAGCACCGTATCTCACCTGAAAGATACAAGTGATGTTCTAAATGTCCTGAAAAGTATCAAATGGGAAGATGGCATGTTGCTTGTGACAAGTGATGTACAAGCATTATATACCATCATACCCCACGGGAAAGGACTGGAAGCCACTGAGTATTTTTTAAAGCAAAAAGACACTTTACAGCTGGAACAGATTGTTTTTATTTTAGAGGGGATAAAGCTAATTTTAGAAAATAATTATTTTTATTTTCAAGAAAATTATTTACAACAGAACGGAATGGCGATGGGAATGCGATTTGCGCCATCCTACGCAAATTTATTTAATGCACATTGGGAAGAATCTTTCTTACCCATGTATCAAGATAACCTAGTGTGTTACAAATGTTATATAGACGTAGTTTTTCCACTCCTCCTCTCCAGATTAAAAAAATATCAAGAATTTTTAGCCCAACTTGATGAGCACGACAGAGGAACCAAATTAACAACCATGTGGAGCAGTGAGACAGTTGAATTTCTGGATCTTAATATATATATGTAGAAGAAAATGAGATCAAGACCAAGACATTTTTCAAAAAAGTGGATGTTAACAGTTTCATTGAAAGAACAAGTTGTCACCTTCCCCAATAGTTAGAAGGAGTCCCTAAAGGACAGTTCCTGAGGGTCAGGAGAAACTGCACACACCAGAGTGTATATGAATCACAGTCCGAGAAACTTAAAAAAGATTTCATGGAAAAAGGATATTCTCCTGGAAAACTGGAAGCGACTAGAACAGGAGTACGCGAGATCAACCAAGACACTCTATTGAGAAAGAAAATCAGCACACATCCAGGACACAATGAAGACGTCCCGTTCATTTTCTCATACAGTCCTCAGAACAAAACCATAAGGAAGACAATAAGGAAATACTGGCACATTCTGTGAAAAGATCCGCTATTCAAAGATATCCTCCCGGAGAATCCTAGATTGATATGTAGAGGTGTAAGTAATCTGAAGATGAAGCTGGCACATGGACACACACACAAAAAAACTAAGAAGACTAACCACTTCGGTATAAAAAAAGAGTTTCACCAGTGCGGTAATTGCCTGAACTGCCGCAACACCAACGGCCGGAAACAAATTGTGACTCAAGTTGAAGGTAACACTGGGAACATCAAAATAAAGGAGGTTATCAGATGCTTTACGAAAAATGTGATTTACCTATTGATATGTCCATGCGGTCTGAAATACGTGGGGAGAACCACTACACCTTCGTATCCAGGAACATATTCGTAATATAAGAAAGGGCTATGATAAGCATAGTGTTTCATTACACTTTAAGTCAAACATGCCCAGAACCCCGAAGGTCTTAAGTTTATAGGCATCAAAAAAGTTGAGATACCATGGAGAGGTGGAGATTTTAACCAGATAATTGCAAAAGAAGAAAAGAGTCTGATTTTCAAAATGGGATCACTTCAACCTCAAGGTCTCAACGTAGATTTCAAACTATGTCACTTTCTGAACTGATATCTCTTAGACTTGCGTGATAGAAGCCACTATTTATATACCTATATACTTTCCACTCGATGTAAAATTTGACCCAATGTTTCCATTGTTAGAACCACCCATAATATGTGCCATTTCTCTTGTATAACACTACATCTTCACCGTTTTTTAAAATGTACACCCTCCTATCTTTCTGAAACATCTTGTCACCAACTTTTAACTTTTAAACCTTATTTAAAGCACGCTACTCGCTGAGACATCTTCCTTCTATTTAGTATGGAAGGATAATCCTACACCTTGCGGGTATGACTTATTATATAAGACTGTTAAAGTTTTCCGAGCTACTCTCTCCCTCCACCAATTTATAATTTTGCAAATTATGTATCCTTCATTAACTATTAATTATATGTCTCTATCTGGGCCCTTATTTATGGAAGAGACAACTACGCTAAGATCACACTCCTGAGACTGAGAAGGGTGCAATGATAAAGCAAGAGTACATTACGATTTTCTATTAACCATTACTGTATCCCAATAATCTTTTAAATTTTAAACTTTTAATAACGATTCCATTTGCAACATAATATAATCAATTTTATGCACCAATTTTAATTATAATGGGCTATGCCTGTCCAGGTGATTACAATTTTAGGGAATATTTATGGGAATTTTTCCAATAAGGGACATATATGATCTGACCCTCAAATGAGACGTGGAAAGTGTTGCCACTCCATTAAAAGTGACTTCATATATGGTAAGCAAGAAGGACCACCACGTCTGTTTATATGTTAAAACAACAATGCTTTCAGGTGCAGCTATATGTGGACCATTGTTACTCCACAATGTATAAATACTGGGTCTTGAAGTGCCCATCGCTATGTAGGAACCATTGTAATAAGGACATTGCCTTCATATTTTGCTACAATGGACGACAGCCGATGGGAACCAAGCCGAAATGATGAACATCCACGCTGGAACGCAAAATCAAGATGACCGCGACGCATACCAATGACGCAATGATAATCACATGACCGCATTCACCGCAAAACCGGAAGTAAACAACCGATTTCAGAGACTTTGATACAGGTGGACTAATTACTGTTTAAACACATAAAAGGAGACCAATAGGTACACTCTCCCCCTACCCTATATGCCATACTGCTTGAGGAAGGCACAGGCCAAGTGCCGAAACGCATTCAGTAGAACCCCCCCATCCATGATAATTTTATATATTTTATTAATAAATATTTGATTCTTTTACCCTGATTCTCAGTTTCACTCTTGTATTTAGAGTGCACTTCTCTGTCATCTCCAACCTTCCAGATTGTGGAAGGTATTTTAAAGTAACAGCAGAAGGTTTTTCCTTCCTCCCCCCCCTCTCTCCCCCTCCTATCTTCCCCTGTCTGGACACCAACGCAGAAGTGGAAACAGGAGTAGAGAGACGTTCCAGGAGAGAGAGGTGAGGTACACACCGAATTAAGGAGTACCATCCGCTTATAAACTGAGCCTGAGACAATCGAGGCTCCAACATCGGTGAGTTAGACTGAAAGCTAATCCTGACTGCAATTGTACATACTGTGTTATGCTATGGGAGCACTGTCTCTCTGTTTGTATTTTATTTGAGGCCAACTGGAAGACAAAGAAGGGACACGCCACTCTATATCTGGTGTGAGGTGCTTCAACCTTGAGCCAGGATTTACTAGGCTCTATAATCTGTGAGTGAGTTTCTTCTATACACTCACCAAACACTGTACAAATAGTCTGCACTATTGTTTTTTTCCTTTTTTCTCTTTTTTTTCCCCTTCATAATTCGTCCACTGAGGAGAAGAACTGCGACAGTGGGACACCTTACTCTACAACGCGGCTTATATGCTGTGCAACGACTTGCGACCACAGACCCTGGTTTTGTTTATATTTTGCACATTTGCACGTGCACTTTACTGTGGTTTAGGACATATTTTACCTTGGACTATTAACCCAGAAGAGAACTATTCCTTATATTATCTTACGTACCACTGCACATTTTGTGTATGCACTTTATTGATAGAAAGAGATCATGAGCACATGCACTTTATATGCATTTGCTCAATTGGTTTTATCATACACTATTGTATCATAAAATAGAATTTTATGCATGATATAAGAATTCACCACTGTCAATTGAAGTGTGGATTGTGATTTTGCACATATATTTGTCATTTGCACATATATTTGTCATTTGCACGAATCTCGGGATCTGACGGTCCATTGTGATATATAGAGCCACTGTTGATTCAGGCCCTATTACCAGTATCTGAATGGCCTTTTAGGCCTGTGTTTAAAAGAATCATCGATTAATTACTGCGCAACTAGGACTTCTCTCGACTTTCACATAGCATATTTGCACATTTCGTTGAGGTTTATGTGTAACACCTTGTAGGCTGCAACCCCAAACTCTATATCAATAAGCGCCTCCACAGACACCCCCCCCCCTTTTCTCTATCTTCATGAGGGGAGAAAAAACTTAGAAGCGGCACGCCCTCCCACCATAAAAAAACATAAAAATATAACAAAGAGGCGTATGGCCTCTCCTACATAAAATGCGAAGTAGAAAACTTTTGCAAAGAAAACATTAACCTGCATTAACATCAAAATACATCTCAATTAGTAATAACATTCAATACTCAAGACCTGTCAGCCAAAGGTCCAGAGTAAAGACAGGACACCCCGGAAAACCTAAGTCTCCAATCCGTGTCCCGGAAGAAGTAAGGTTGAGGCCCAAGCAAGGCCTAGTTATTATGATCCATATTCAGTCCGGCACTGTGGACCAGTCCAAGGCTAGATGAGGTAAAGGCTGCGGTGGAGAAAGGTCGGCAAGGGCAGGCGGTATAGGCAGATCCAGAGATTTCAGAAGATCTTTAGCTTGGTATAGGTAGGTGTATGCATACGTACGATTGTCTTTCGTTACTAAAATCTTGAAGGGAAAACCCCAGGCAGAACGAATATTATTTTGTCGCAGGATTTCGGTGACTTCCCTCCATTCTTTACGCCGAGCTAAAGCAGACGGAGCAATGTCTTGGAAAAAAGTAAGATGGGCAGCTTCATATTCCACCTCTTGATCTCTGGCCGCTTTCAGCAAGGCTTTCTTGGTAGTGAAATAGTGAAACCTGGCGACTACGTCTCGAGGAGGGGCATTCTGGCTCTGTCTAGGGCCCAAGGCTCTATGCACCCGGTCAAAGATTAATTTATTTGGAGATAAATCTGGGAGGAGACGTTTCGTTATGCCCGTTAATGTACATTGCAATTGGTCACCTAAAATTGACTCCGGTAATCCCCTTAGGCGTATGTTGTTTCGCCGCGAGCGATTTGACTGATCCTCTAATGCCTCCTCCAGAGTATGGACCCAGGCCTCCAGACCTTCAGCATGTGTGGCGAGCGTGTTACAATAGGCCGAGACCTGGTCTGCTCGGTCTTCCAGCCGCGTGGTTCTCTCACCCACCTCTTGTATATCAGCTGCCAGGCAGCGTGAGGTCTTGTCCGCTGCTATGAATTGTTTGAGCCCTAGAATGTCCGCCCTGGTAGCCGGGCTAGACTCGGCATCGCTCCCTTCTTCCGGGCTTATGTCTTGGCAGGCGCCATCTTGGATGGAGTCCTCATGTCGCAAGCGGGATGAAACAAATCGGCGCCACTGGTAAACCGGCGTCTTTTTTCTTTTTAGTGGCGGACTTCATGCTCCTGGGGTGAGGATGTCCCTAAAGAGGCTGATTTCAGGCAGGTTAAGCGCTGGTAGAAGAGGGTTTTGGACGGGACAGGCTGGGAGCTCACTCAGCCAGCGACCTCTTTCATCGGCCGGCGTAACTCCTTTTTGACATATTTGGGGGTGCGGATTACTAAAACGGCGTCGGAATTGATACCCCAGAATTACGTACGCATTATGTCTGAGGTTAAATCCTTGCTAGGAAAATGGCAGAAGGGGGAAGTGTCTTGGTTAGGCAGAATGGCTGCTGTAAAAATGTCAATCATCCCTAAAATCCTAATACATTTTCTGAACCATCCCAATCCGTTTACCTAAAACGTACCTAGACCTACAAGCACGTCATGGGGTGCCGAACAATATGTTTTTATCGTATATCCAGTTGCAGTCTTATCTGAAACAGAGCCCGATTTCCTCATCTTTATCTACCTTCCTACACCCACTCTCGGAGCCAGAATTGTTTTGTTTAGACCCATTGTCCACGATCAAACCGATTTCAATGTTTTACCGAGTATTAAATACCCCACAAAAGGCGGAACAATGGCCTTTTCAGCGACAGTGGGAGCATGATCTGTCACTTACTCTTAACCCATCTCAATGGGCGTCTGCACACATGTTCGCAGTAGGACCATCGAGATGCGCAACACTAGTAGAAACACAAAGGAAGATTCTGTACCGCTGGCGCATGACACCGGCCAAAATTCATCGGTTCTCACCACTTTCTTCTGACCTGTGCTGGAGATGCGGACAAGCAACAGGAACAATGGGACACATTTGGTGGCACTGTCCCTTACTCTCCCCTTTGTGGAAGGATATTGCTAAATTGGCGACGGAAGTCTTGAGTACTCCGGGTCCGTGCACACCAGAGGTTTTACTGTTTGGTATTATACATCTTCCTCGCTCTCATCTGAAAATACTCTTTATTATTGTTTCGACCATGGCCTTACTAATTACCAGACAATGGAAATCTGCAGTGATTCCTACGCAGAAACAGATCGTAGAAACTAGACCAATATCGACAATTTGATTCCCGAGCCACATTTCATTGTGGCCTCTCCCCGCCTGCCGCAGACCCCTGGACGTTGTGGGATATACATAAGCTCTACAAGGCGTGTGGTCTATAGTTGCCAGATATTCATGTCATATGTAACTGAAGCAAAATGTTATGTCCTGAAATTCCCTTCCCTCCGCCCTTCCTGAATTTTTTCCTTTTTTTTTTCTCTACCTGAAAAATCTTTAATAAAAATTTATTATAAAAAAAGGTGAAAAATATTGCTGTGTTAGAAAGAAAAAAATAAAATAAATATTTATTATTTTATTTCTATTGTTACATAAAACCTGAACATGTTTGGTATCATTGGAAAGGTGATACTCTGGCCGTTCCAGTGATATCTCAATTGACCCTATAGCTGTTATGAAGTCAGAGACACAGGGGTCCAAATATATAATGGGACCCTCACATATAGAAAGGTGCTGGTTCACGCTCTTGTCATTTTGCGGCTTGATTACTGCAACTCACTCCTTATTGGCCTCCCCATATTGCCCCTTTGCAATCTGTAATGAATGCAGGTGCCAGGCTTATTTGTCTCACCATACGCACCTCCCCGCTCTGCCAGTCCCTCCATTGGCTTCCTGTACATTCACCAGATGCACCTCGCGTACCTCTCCGCTCTGCCATTCCCTCCATTGGCTTCCTGTACGTTCCAGGATACAGTTTAAAATACTGATACTCACGTTTAAATCTCTTAATAACTCAACTCCTCCTTACATGTCCTCGTTACTCTGGAAGCACGTCCCATCTAGACAACTCCGATCAGCAGGCGATCTCCACCTGTCATTGGTCTACACGTGCACGGCCAACTCTCGCCTACAAGACTTCTCAAGGGCAGCACCGGTCCGTGGAATGACTTTCCCGCCCTATCAAACTCTCTCCTGATCTTCGGACCTTCAAGAAATTCCTCAAAACCGATCTCTTCAGATTAGCATACCACATCACTGGTGCAACTCATCCCTCTGCTAACCTACTCACACAGGATTGAAGCTGTTTCAATGGCCCCACCATTCCTAAACCGCTGGCACTAATGATCCTGCTATCTAGTAAAATTGTCATCCTCTACCCCAAACCCTCTAGAATGTAAGCTCCTATGAGCAGGGCCCTCTACACCTCTTGTTACCATCCTATGTCCGTTTATCTGTATCTCGTCCCCTTTGGTAATTGTAAAACGCTGCGGAAACTGTTGGCGCTATATAGATGACAATAATAATAAATAATCATTACTATAGTTTATACTTTGCCTTAACAGGATCTATCTTAATGTAATGAATCAGTTTATTTACCTTTAATTATGAAAATCAGGTAGAAACCAGTGTTCAGAATTACTGCGTTTTATTGTTCGTTACATTAAAGTCGAGTTCAAGAAAAAAAACTTTGAGCGGAGGTCACATGGCTGAATGGAAGTCACATGTTTCCTGTCCAGAGTGACTCTCCACTCTGCAGCCAGATCCTTCTCCTCATTTGCAGCAGCAACACAGGGGGATGGGCGCACTCTGATGACATCACAGCTCATGCGACTGGCTGCAGGGCTCACATGTGGTGCTGGGGGAGGGGAATGGCGGACACTGAGCTGTGAGTTGCGAGCTGCCTAGATCCGGCACTGAGGGACAGGGAGGGAGACAGCACTGTGATCAGGCCGTTCAATAACCCTTTATCCCCTTTGTGTCCTGAGCCCTGTGATGCTGCAGATACACCTGGTGAATCCAGAGAGGAGATCCAGCCTGAGGGTCCTGGGAGTGAGCGGCCTTCTTGTAAGTAAATCCATATATTGCTGATTATAACCTGTATCCGCTGTATAATGATGTGTGTGAATTCAGGAATGAAATGTCTCCCAGCCATGGGAATAAGGCGATACTTAAAGGGTTATTCAAACACAGCCGAATTGGCCCCTGAATTGCACTGAATGGTGAATTTCCCTGTACGGTGCTATTCAAAAAGCTGGCAATTAACCAAATATTGGCAAATTGCCAGCGAAATATGGCGCCTGTTCGACGGCAGTAAAATCCCCCAAAGAGAGGCAATGGTTAATCTATTCAGAGACACCGAACAGCAGAGAAATGTCAGTGAAATGCCCAGATTTTCGGCGGATTCGTAACAGGGATTAGGCTAATGTCAGATGAACTCAGGCTGAGCGCACTCTGCGTGCGTGCATAACGGACAGACGTACTGACGGAAGATACTGTAGACACCACACGGTCCGTTTTTTTGACGGATGTAGAACAAAAAAGGGAAATATGGGAATCAAAATTAATTATTAAAATACAGGTACAGTCAGGCCAGACCATAAAAACCTCTAAGCGTCAACGTGATGGACGTCGCAAATGCGCTGCGTCTGACGTCGCAGCATAACGTTGTGTGTATTGCGTTGTGTGTATTGATCATGATTCTATGCTATGACGGACGTTAAACTGGGTGGCGACACGGACGTGATCACTGCGTTCATCTGACGTGGGCCTAAACAGGCTACAATGTAAATAAACAAAATCTCAGTTTTTATTAGTACTTTATAGAATTTTTTCGGCTAAATTTTTAAATCCAATATATATTTTTTTATTCTGACCTTTTAGATGTTATTTTCATGCATTATTTTTTTTTTTTGAAAAACGCTCGTTAAAAGTAGCGCTTTTTTGTCTTTTACCCCTTTTCAGCAGCGTTCAGCCATTCGTCAGTCAGTTTGGCTAGTAATCGGCTGCATTCAGTGGTTTGCGGAGGCGTGCAGCGGATTGTCGGCTGCATTCGGCGGTCTCTCAGCTGTGTTTGGCAGATCATCTGTTGCGTTCACCAGTTTGGGAAACTGCGGTGAATGCTCGCGTGAGGCTGACGGTCATGTGACTCAGAAGCAGAAGCCTCAATGGAGGGGACACTCGCGACGGTGTGTCAGCACTGCCCCGAGCATTCTGTAGCCTAGCAGCCGCTACGTGTCGGGTTGCTGGACTCTGCGCCTGGCCCGTAATCCACTGATAAAATAGGGATGTTAAGGGGAGATTTGCGAGTGCAAATATTTCCCCTTGGCTCCCTGTTTTAGCTGTAGGCAGATAATAGGGCCCATAATGAGGAGTGGAGTTAGTGAGTGCTTTGTAGGTCAGGGTGAGTAATTTGAATTTAATTCTGCTGTGGATGGGGAGCCAGGGAAGGGATTCACAGAGACCAAGCGAGGGGTGAGATGGATAACCCAGGCTGACGCCTTTAGGATGGACTGCAGGGGGGGACAGGTGGGTGAGTGGAAGGCCGGTCAGAAGGTAGTCTAGGCAGGAGATAAGAGAGTGGAAGGGTTGTTTGGTGGTGTCCGCAATCAGAAATGGACGATGTCACCGGTCGAGATAGAGAGGTATATCTACATGTATGTGTATATCTATCTAACTATATATAATTGCCATAAAGGATTGTAATCGTGTGTGTATGTGAATTAAAAAAAATGCCCCGTCTCGAGCCAAATCCGGTGCGGCCATCGAAGGTGTGAAGTAAGGAGATTGCCCCTTTTGTTCGGCTCAGCAGGTGGGGGAAAGTGCAACTGCTCATGGCTTATACTTAAGGTGTCCTGGCAACAGCATAAATCCAGAAGTCCTGTACTTCAAAGAAATTCCAATGGATACAGAGGAATATAAAAAGCAAATTTATCACTCAATATAAAAACCATAAACACTCAAAACAAAAAACACAGGGCTCCAAAACGCGTTTCACCTCGTCGGCTTCATCAGTTGAAATGAATGGTCATTTCCTTCTCCTTACTTTATACAAATACATTACCAATCCGGCGTTCTATCGCGTCTCTAGAGGTCACTTGCTAATGACATCATCCAATCCTACGGCGCATGCGTTTACATGGTTGGCATTGACAATCTTAAAATGGACACATCGTTTACTCTGTGCCTACGTACCTATTGTGTGGCGCTCGGCTTACAATTTATTAATGAAGGGATAGCTGTCACGTTGGCCCCCGCACCCCCCCGGCGCCTGGCAGCAGCTTCCTCGCTGCTCGCTGGCCAGGCGCCGAGTGATATTGCGGTCGCTTCCGCACACGTGGGGCCTGGCGGGCTGGCGCGGACCCGCCGGGTTTAAAGCCCAGACTCTCAGAGAAGCCGGTGCCCTGACGTGGTAGTTACTTCCCGCAGAGCTCTTGTATATTGTTACATAATTATTGACTATTCTGTGTATGACCCCTGGCATTGGCAAACTAACGATTCTGTGCATGACCCTTGGCATTGGCAAACTAACGATTCTGTGTATGACCCCTGGCATTGGCAAACTAACGATTCTGTGCATGACCCTTGGCATTGGCAAACTAACGATTCTGTGCATGACCCCTGGTATTGGCAAATCAACGATTCTGTGAATAACTCCTGGTATAGACTTTACTCCTCTATTCTGGTATTGAGGTTAGTCTGTGTAGCACCCCAAGCACACATCAGACCACCCCTTGTATTGTTAGGGTCTTGGGAGGAGTTAACTATTCTAGTTCTTGTGTATCATTCTGTGTCTGTCTAGTCGTGCCGACCACTCTAAGGATCGGAAGGGTAGAGAGTGTCCTGCGTATAGGGACCACTAGCCAGATAGCAGAGGGATCCGTGACGTCTCTCTTGTGTGTCTGTACTGCCCTTCTAGTAGTCTGTCTAGTCGTACCGACCACTCTAAGGATCGGAAGGTTAGAGAGTGACCTGCGTACAGGGACCACCACTATAGTAATCAGGGGGATCCGTGACATTACGTCAGGGCCAATGGATCCCGCAGACCTCTCTAATCAGTTGACACGTATTGCAGCCAGACAAGAAGAGCAGGACCATAGGATGGACCAGATTGCTCTTGCCCTGCAAACCCTGCTAACCGATCCAGTTCTGGAACTGCAAGCCCTCCAGACCCAGTAGTGCCTAGGGTCAGTTCGGCCGCTCTCGAGGGTTGTAGGCTCAGTATGAAGGCACCCGTACGTTATGATGGAACGCCAAACTTATGCCGGGGCTTTCTGACCCAACTCGAGATCTTGTTCGAAAACAATCCAGGGTCCTGTATGTCTGATAAAGCCAAAGTAGGCTATCTGATTAATCACTTGACCGAAAAAGCTTTATTGTGGGCCACGCCCTTGTGGAGAGAACAAGAAACCCATCATTTATGACTATGAGGGTTTTACCTCCGAGTTAAAGCGTACCTTTGATCCCTCTAGAAGGGCTACCAATGCGGGTAGATCCCTGTTTCACATCAAACAGGGTAATAGGAGGGTCTCCGACTATGCCATTGAGTTTAAGACTTTGTCTTCTGAGGTACACTGGCCGAACGACGTTTTAACACTGGCCTTTACCGAAGGTCTGAACGAGGCGTTTATGTTTGAATTGGCTCCCTTAAAATTACCAGAACATCTGGATCATTTGGTTGATTTCTGCATTGCCATGGACGATCAAATCAGGGAAAGGAGACACCCAGAGATAGACCCAGAAGGGTCCTGCCTCCTTTACCCTTAGTACCCAGGCATACCACTGCATCAGGTAACCTGGAGACCGTTAAGACCGATGTACCGGCCATTGAACCCATGCAGATAGGTAAAACGGGTATTTCAGAGGCAGAGAGAGCTCACAGGAGAGAAAGGGGGCTCTGTTTTTATTGTGCCGGGGCAGATCATTTCCGCCTTCAATGTCCTCAGAGACCCAGGGGTAGCAGGGGTGAGAGTGGCAAATCAGGTCAAAAACAGTTAATACCCAGGTTATTGGTTCTCTGTATGCCTCCTTTGTGGATGATGAAAAAAAAAAAACTCGGATTCTGTTACCCATCTCCCTCACCTGGGAGGGGGTTCACCTCGAGTCTGAGGCGTTCCTAGACTCTGGAGCCTCAGGTAATTTTATGGATAGATGTTTTGCCGCCAACCACCTCTTACCTCTAGTTCTGAAGGAGAGGCCTCTTATGGTAGAAGCCATAGACGGGAAACCCCTGTCATGTCCCCATATCACTCACGACACTATCGATGTGTGCATGACTACAGGAGTTCTGCACCGTGAAATCATACGATTCCAGGTTATCGACTCTCCCTCCTGTCCTGTCGTTCTAGGGTTCCCATGGTTAACGGAACATAACCCGGTGATTGACTGGGCCCAGCGAGATATAAAGTGTTGGGGTCCTAGTTGCCAGTCAAAGTGCCTGGGCAGGGTTGATGTGATTGGTAGCCTCAATATTGCCACAGCACCTCCTTTGTCCACTGAAGTCCCTGAATGTTATATGGCGCTAAAGGAGGTGTTCTCTAAAACCAGGACTGAGGTCCTACCACCGCATCGTCCTTATGACTGTGCTATAGAGTTACTCCCTGGTACTATGCCTCCTAGAGGACACGTATACCCTTTGTCACAAAAGGAAAACGACATTATGGAGGAATATATAAGGGAGAATCTAGAGCGAGGATTCATCAGACGATCCTCCTCTCCAGCAGGAGCAGGTTTCTTTTTCGTTTCCAAAAAAGAGGGTGACCTGCGACCTTGCATCGATTATAGAGGTTTGAATAGGATTACCATAAGAAATGCATATCCAATACCTCTTATAACAGAATTGTTCGACCGTTTAAAAGGGGCCCGTATTTATACTAAACTTGATTTACGCGGAGCATACAACCTGGTCAGGGTTAAGAAGGGGCACGAATGGAAAACGGCTTTTAATACACGTAGCGGGCATTATGAATACCTGGTGATGCCCTTTGGGTTATGCAATGCGCCAGCCGTTTTCCAGGACCTCATAAACGACACCCTAAGGGACTTTCTGCAAACGTTCGTTATAGTATATCTGGACGACATCCTGATATACTCTCCTGATAAGGGAACTCATCACGCCCACGTGAAACAAGTGTTGAAGAGACTATTGAGGGCTGGGTTATACTGTAAGCTAGAGAAATGCTTATTCGACATAGAGACAGTGCACTTTTCTTGGGTATATAATAACCCCTGAGGGTTTCCAAATGGATCCTAAAAAACTCTCAGCGATTCTTGACTGGCCTTTACCCCAAGGGCTTAAAGCCATCCAGAGGTTTCTGGGGTTTACTAATTACTACCGGAGGTTCATTAAAAACTTTTCGGCCTTGGTAGCTCCCCTCACGGCTATGACTAAAAAAGGGCTGGTGAATCAGAAATGGACACCCCAGGCCAGTCAAGCCTTTGAGGCACTTAAACAGGCATTCACTACTGCCCCTGTTCTCCGACATCCTGATCCGGCTCTGCCTTTCCAGGTTGAAGTTGACGCCTCCGAGCTAGGTCTTGGTGCAGTCTTGTCCCAAAGGGAGGCACCCGACAAACCCTTGCATCCATGCGGCTTCTATTCCCGAAAGTTGTCCCCGGCAGAAAGGAACTATGATATCGGAAATAGAGAGTTGTTAGCAGTAATCGCAGCCTTGACGGAGTGGAGATACTTATTGGAGGGGTCCAGGGACCCCATTGTCATCATAACCGATCATAAGAATCTCACGTACATTGGAGACGCTAAACGGTTGAATGCCAGACAGGCGAGATGGTCATTGTTTCTTTCCAGCTTTAATTTCGTCCTCACATATAGACCTGGGTCAAGAAACATTAAAGCAGACGCATTGTCAAGACAGTACGAATCCTACGAACATAACATCCAAGATCAGCATCCCATTGTACCCCAGGAAAGAATTATAGCTCTTACCACGATTAGTGTCTCGTCTCCTCTGATGTTGAGATTGCAGACCGCCCAGGGTACAGCTCCTGGGGGGAGACCTCCTGCGAAACTCTTTGTACCTGAGAACGAAAGAGAAGAAGTATTAAAACTGTATCATGATAACAAAACCTCTGGGCACATGGGGATCACCAAAACAGTGTCTAGCATACGTAAACTCCTCTGGTGGCCCACGGTGCGCCGTGATGTTAAAGATTACATAACCGTGTGCGAGGTGTGCACAAGACATAAAAGTCCCCAAACAGCGCCCATTGGTTTACTCCAGCCTCTGCCAATCCCGAACGACCATGGTCGCATTTAGCTATGGATTTTATAGTAGAGTTACCCGAGTCAAGAGGGAATACTGTAATACTCACGGTCATAGATCGATTCTCCAAAATGGGTCACTATATTCCTCTTCGGAAACTTCCTTCGGCAGCCGAACTGGTGCCCATTTTTATTTCCAATGTGGTCCGCTTACACGGTATTCCTCTTGGGATTGTCTCGGATAGGGGGACCCAATTCGTCTCCAGATTCTGGAAAGGGTTTTGCAAGAGTGTGGGGATAGACCTATCCTTCTCTTCGGCCTATCACCCCCAGACCAACGGGGCAGCGGAACGAGCCAACCAAAATATAGAGAAATATCTCAGGTGCTTTATATCCGAACGACAAGATAACTGGTCAGACCTGATACCGTGGGCAGAGTATGCCTTGAACAGTGCAGTAAGCGAAGCCACAGGACATTCCCCTTTCTTCACTGTTTACGGTTTTGATCCTCCCGTGCTCCCTGCTACGTTTCCTGATACCGCGATTCCTGCTCTGGATGAGCATTTAGTGTCATTAAAAGAAACTTGGGAAGGGTTAAACGGGCACTGGAGGATAGTAGTGTTACCCAGAAGATCAAGGCCGACAGACACAGGAGGCCGGCACCCGTGTATCAAGTTGGGGACAGGGTTTGGCTTTCTTCACGGAACATCAAGCTTTTAGTACCCTCCATGAAACTGGCACCCAGATACATAGGGCCCTATAAGATTCTGCGGCGAATCAATCCGGTCTCCTATGCTTTGGCACTGCCCTCCCATATCAGGATACACAATGTGTTCCACGTGAGCCTTTTGAAACCACTCTTGTGTAATCGGTACACCAAGGCCCGTGTCCCCCCTCCTCCGGTCTCTGTGGAGGGCGAGGAGGAGTTTGAAGTTGAAGCCATTCTGGACGCCAGGGTTTCTAGGGGGGTCCTTCAGTACTTGGTTGACTGGGTGGGCTACGGTCCAGAGGATCGCTCTTGGCTTCCGGCTACTGAGGTTCATGCTCCTCGGTTGGTGAGGGCTTTTTATTTGGCTCATCCCCGCGCCCCTGGGGTCGTCCAGTGGCCGCCCGTAGAGGGGGGGTTCTTGTCACGTTGGCCCCCGCACCCCCCGCGCGCCTGGCAGCAGCTTCCTCGCTGCTCGCTGGCCAGGCGCCGAGTGATATTGCGGTCGCTTCCGCACACGTGGGGACGCCGGGGGGCGGGGCCTGGCGGGCGGCGCGGACCCGCCGGGTTTAAAGCCCAGACTCTCAGAGAAGCCGGTGCCCTGACGTGGTAGTTACTTCCCGCAGAGCTCTTGTATATTGTTACATAATTATTGACTATTCTGTGTATGACCCCTGGCATTGGCAAACTAACGATTCTGTGCATGACCCTTGGCATTGGCAAACTAACGATTCTGTGTATGACCCCTGGCATTGGCAAACTAACGATTCTGTGCATGACCCTTGGCATTGGCAAACTACGATTCTGTGCATGACCCCTGGTATTGGCAAATCAACGATTCTGTGAATAACTCCTGGTATAGACTTTACTCCTCTATTCTGGTATTGAGGTTAGTCTGTGTGGCACCCCAAGCACACATCAGACCACCCCTTGTATTGTTAGGGTCTTGGGAGGAGTTAACTATTCTAGTTCTTGTGTATCATTCTGTGTCTGTCTAGTCGTGCCGACCACTCTAAGGATCGGAAGGGTAGAGAGTGTCCTGCGTATAGGGACCACTAGCCAGATAGCAGAGGGATCCGTGACGTCTCTCTTGTATGTGTTCTGTACTGCCCTTCTAGTAGTCTGTCTAGTCGTACCGACCACTCTAAGGATCGGAAGGTTAGAGAGTGACCTGCGTACAGGGACCACCACTATAGTAATCAGGGGGATCCGTGACAATAGCAAACTCCTTTGATTTGCTTACAGATCGCCGATTCCTACTTAGAGGCTAACATATACTGGTCCATTAGGCTGCATGATACATGGGGTACTATATTAGCCCTTAAATATTGTGCAGAGTCAGCATGGGTGAGAGCTAGGAAGGGGTTAATTTGCGAAGGCAGGTATTCCCCCTACAGCCCTTCCTGTTAAAAGAGTAACCCAGGTGAGAGAGAGTGGGGAGTGGAAGACGCTTGGAGACACACAGAAAGCTCTGTGTGTGCGGTTGCTGGAGCTATTGGACTTTCTGGTGAGATTGCCTAAAAGCACTACGAAGTGCAACTTTACCTAAAGACTTTTGCTTTATGTTTGCTTGCTGAGGAAAGCCTTTTACTTTGCTGTTTTGCTGAAGGAAGCTGTTTGTTCTGTTGCTGCTGAATGAAATAAAAACAAAGGAAAAAGGATTGCTTATGTAGCGCTGGTTTTGAAACACTGTGGTTGCAGTACCTATTTTTGGCCACCAGAGGGAGACAATCGCATTGTAAGACACTGGACATTGGGACTACATTTTCCAGCATGCTTTTGCGGGCGGGAACAGGAAGTGGGTGGGAAAAGAGAGACTTACATCCACAGCCTCGTGGAGAGAACAGGCAGATCGCGCAGAGGAGTGAAGAGAGCAAGACGCACGTGGGAGAGATACTGATCGTGACTAGGCCGGAGCGCAGGTGCGGCCTTGCGGAGCTGGAGATCGGTTTCCCTTTACTGGCAAAGACCGAGTGATCCACCGCTGAGGACTTTACACAGATACAGAGTATGCTGAAGGACCCCGAGTTAAGGAGACCGCAGATGATCGTATGGGAGTGCAGGCGGTGAGCTGAGCATCTTGTGGCAGACACAGACAAGCAAGACAGCGGATCTGGTGGCACAGAGTCCCAGCCAAATCGAGCGGAGAGACGTCCTGGGTCGAGCAGAGCGCAGAGTATCTGGCGGATGGGTGAGAGGCCTTCCCGGCCACAGTAAAGATAATAAAACACGCTGCAGTTTGTCAAAACCTACAGGGCCCCAACGTGACTAGTCGAAGATACACCTGAAATCATTCACTGGCCAGTTGAATATTGTACCCGGGTACCATACACGCATACACGTACACTTTCTTGGGACACAACCGGTACGGGACTCACACTTCAACCACGAAGGGGTTAAAATTCCTTTTTCTTTTCCGCTGCGCGTTTCTCGCATTACGAACTACTATAAATATATATACGTATACCGTGTTGCTCTTTATTTGCCAGTTTATTCAGTAAACTATATAACTTATAAAATCCACAACAGTGCTGGTGTATATTTATTCCCTAGTGCGGGGAGACTGACCCGAGGTTTAAATTCAGCAGCTCCTCCGGGAGTGAGTGCTACACTTATTTATACCAGGACTGTGTTAAAGCCGCACGTGTACACCTGGGGTTCCCTACAACTGATGTTCGGATGCCGGCAGCTTGCCACCCCTCACAAGCTAAGCGAGTGGACTTTTTTGCAAAAAAACCTGATACTTAAAGAGACAGTGATCTAATTACTTGTCCTGGTTGAAAACTGGTCAAGCGTTGCAAACCCCAGGAAAAGACATGGAGGAGCTGGTTAAGCACCTAGTACAAGCCACTGTCGCTCAACAGCAGATCAGTGCACAGGCAGTTGCAGCGCAACAGGAGACCAATCGCCTGCTAGCTGAAAAGATTGCAGCCTTGCAAACCACAGTGACGCAGCAAGTCAGAAGGGTCCAGGAGGTGGGAGAAACACCAAGTAACCCTCGGAAGGCTGTGCAGCGGGCTCTGCAAAAGATGACCCCAGCAGACAGTGTGGAGGCCTACCTTTCCCGCTTTGAGCGAACTGCCACACGGGAAGGGCTGCCCGAGGTGGACTGGTCAGATGTACTGGCCCCTTTTCTGATCGGTGAGTCACAGCAAGCATATTTTGACCTAGCCCCTGAATCTGCATGCGTTTATACACAGCTGAAAGCAGAGATTTTTGCTAGAATGGGAGTGACTGTTACTTTAAGCGCGAACCGAGTTCATGCCTGGAGATATGATCAGGCCAAGCCTGCCCGTGCACAATTGTTTGCCCTGCTGCACCACCTGAAGGACTGGTTACAGCCGGAGAAACTTTCCCCACAGCAACTCGTGCAGCAGATTGCCCTGGACCGTTTTGTGCATGGCCTCTCCAAGGGACTGTATCATTGGGTGACCCAGACAGAACCCCAAACCCTGGATGAGATGGCTGCAGCAGTAGAGCGATACACCTGTGCTGAGGGTTTGTCTGGGGACCCTACAACAACCTGAGAGCTGCATCCTGGAATAAGGATGTTTACAGACACACGCACTGTGTCTGCTCGGGGGCGGGCCATTCATAGTAAAGGCACCGCAGCAACTAACCCTCCCGGGAACTTGCCAGTGGAAAGAGGACCCGCGACACGCGTTGCTGGACCTGCCACCAACTGGGTCATTTGGCGGCCCAGTGTCCAACACAAGAGGAGCCCATGGAGTGCGATGTGAGCCGGCGCCACTCCCTGTATGCCTATGCGGCTTGTGTCTCCACAAGTGTAAAACCACATGAGAGTCGTGCACGTTAATAGTATGGAGGTTGTTGCCCTCCTTGACTCTGGAAGTGTCGTTACCCTGCTTAGAGCAGACAAACTGAAAGGAAAGCTGGTCCCTAAAGAGTACGTGGGGGTCATTTGTGTGCATAGGGATGTCAAAGACTACCCTGTAGCCTTGGTATCCCTGGCTACCTCAGTGGGAACTGCTTTGTTGAAAGTTGGGGTGATGCCGGGATTGCACCATGACCTGTTGATTGGACGTGACTTCCCTCTGCTCTGGGACTTGTATGAACAAAACTTACAGGGTTCTGAATCCTCCCCAATAAAGGATGACACCGCTGAACTTGCTGACCCGGGTCCCTTAGAAGTGTTTGCAGGGTTAGAGGTGGAAGCCAATTCCTCTGACCCCCGACCTCGGTGACCTAGAGGTTTCCCGGGAAGATTTTCTGAGCGCTCAGATGAGGGACCCCCTCTTATCCCTGCCAAGGTTAGAGAGTTTTAACCTGGTGATTGGGTTCTGGTGTTAGTGCCCACTGTAGAAAGTAAGTTTCTGGCAAAATGGCAGGGACCTTTTGAGATCGTTGAGAAGATAGGGACGGTTAACTATAAGGTCTTCCAACCCTCCAAGAGAAAACCCTACCAAATATATCATATTAACTTACTTAAACCCTGGAAAGAAAGAGAGGCTTTGGTGGTAAGGAAGGAAAGACCGGGAGATCCTGATGCCCAGATAAAAAAAGTAGGCATAGCAGAGACTCTCTCACCTGCCCAAAAACAGGAAATCCAGGAGTTTTTGCAGAAAAATAGAGACGATTTCTCAAGTCTGCCAGGATTGACCAAGGTAGTCAAACATGATATTCACACAGATCCTGGTATTGGAGTGAACATAAAACCCTACCGTATTCCCGAAGCCTGCCGAGAGTTGTTCTCGTCAGAATTAAAACGTATGTTAGAATTTGGGATTATCGAGGAATCCACCAGTAGTTGGTCAAGCCCTATAGTCTTGGTACCCAAGCCAAATGGAACCTGGAGGTTTTGTAACGACTTCCGCAAGTTAAATGAAGTCTCCAAACCAGACGCATACCCCATGCCACGGGTAGATGAGTTGATTGAGAGGTTAGGACCTGCCTGCTTCATCTCCACCTTAGACTTAATCAAAGGGTACTGGCAGATTCCCCTATCAGATGAAGCCAGAGAAAAGACAGACTTTGCTATACCTGAGGGATTATGGCAGTATCTCAGGATGCCTTTTGGGTTACATGGGGCCCCAGCCACTTTTCAGAGGGCCATGGATCAAGTCCTGAGACCCCATAAGGAGTACTCAGGAGCTTACCTGGATGACATTGTCATTTTTAGCTGAGACTGGGAGAGTCATTTGCAGAAGGTCCAGTTAGTCCTGGATGCCCTCCGAAAGGCGGGATTCACTGTGAACCATGAGAAAAGTACGCTTGGGTTAGAAGAGGCCCACTATTTGGGTTATGTGGTAGGTCGAGGACTGATTAAACCCCCATTAAACAAAGTGGAGGCTATCCAAAAATGGCCTCGTCCTCTCACGAAAAAACAGGTACGTTCTTTTTTGGGAATCGTGGGTTACTACCGGAGGTTTATTCCTAATTTTGCTAGCCTGGCCTCACCTCTGACAGACCTCACAAAAGGAAACAAGTCTACTATGATCCATTGGACTGGGGAGGCCGAAACAGCATTTTGCAAACTGAAGCAAACGTTGTGCCAAGAACCTGTTAGGAGCTGGTTCCGGGGTGGTAGAATTGAGCCCAATGTGCAATGATATTTGCTGAGAATCGTATATGTATAAACAAAAGAGGGTTTATTAGGAAGTCATAGAACATAAAAGGCAATAGATAAATATAGAAGGGATTGGTAATACTGAAGGGAAGGGAGCACACTGAATAAACAATAAACAGTAATAACTTTAACAGAAGACAAGACAACAATGCTAAACTATACTAAACTAAACTAAAACAAAGAGAGAGATATATAGAAGCAGAGTCTTTGCAGGCAGAGGGTCCTTTGAAGGCAATGGTCTCTTGGAGCAGGGGGTCCTGGAGAAATGAATCTTCGGCAGGCAGAGGTCTTGAAACAAAAGATCTGTAGCAGGTGAAGCAGAGGGTCTGTAGTAGGAGGAGCAGAGGGTCCGTAGCAGGTGGAGAAGAGGGTCTCAGGAGCAGAGGGTCTGTAGCAGGTGGAGCAGAGGGTCTCTAGCAGGTGGAGCAAGGGTCTTAGAAGCAGAGGGTCTGTAGCACGTGGAGCACGGGTCTCAGGAGCAGAGGGTCTGTAGCACGTGGAGCAAGGGTCTCAGGAACAGATGGTCTGTAGTAGATGGAGCAGAGGGTCCATACCAGGTAAGGGGTCTCAGGAGCAGAGGGTGAGGTAGAGGGTCTCAGGATCAGAAGTCTCAGGTAAGCAGAGGGTCTTGATGCAGAACTGTGAGTAGAATGGAGGAACCAGGATACAACGGTTATAATAGTTCAAAGGCAGCTTCCTACTAGTAAGGGTTTCACTATAGCAATGCAGAAGCATTGTGCCTTGGGAGTGGTTCCTTTTTGTAGAGGGGAATCAGGATGCATTAGCCAGCACCTGGTTGCTGGATCAGCCTGGTTTAGTAGAGGGATTACCAGTCTCATTACAGGAAACTGGCTTGCTTCTAGGTTTCCTGCGACGCTGGCGTCCAGGTTCCTGACAGAACCTGTCCTTGTAGCCCCAAACTTTCGGGAGGAGTTCTTGGTCCAAACCAATGCTTCAAAACTAGGACTGGGAGTGGTTCTGTCTCAGAATGTTGGGGGTGAAGAACACCCTATTGTATATTTGAGCCGGAAGCTCACTCTGGCTGAGAGAAATTATTCTATTGTCGAAAGAGAATGTCTTGCCATAAAATGGGCTCTAGAGACGCTCCGATATTACCTGTTGGGCCGATCCTTCAAACTGGTGTCAGACCATGCCCCTCTTACTTGGATGGCGCAGAACAAAGATAGGAACTCCAGAGTCACTAGATGGTTCCTTTCCCTTCAAGAGTTTAAATTTAAAGTGTTGCATAGACTGGGGAAAGTTCATCAGAATGCAGACGCCCTTTCCCAGGTCTATTGTCATTCTGGCCAGGGACAGGGGGGGGGAATATGTGCAGAGTCAGCATGGTGAGAGCTAGGAAGGGGTTAATTTGCGAAGGCCGGTACTTCCCCCTACTGCCCTTCCTGTTAAAAGAGTAACCCAGGTGAGAGAGAGTGTGGAGTGGGAGAAGCTTGGAGTGGTTGCTGGAGCTATTGGACTTTCTGGTGAGATTGCCTAAAGGCACTACGAAGTGCAACTTTACCTAAAGACTTTTGCTTTGTTTGCTTGCTGAGGAAAGCCTTTAACGTTGCGGTTTTGCTGAAGGAAGCTGTTTATTCTGTTGCTGCTGAATGAAATAAAAATAAAGAAAGGAAAGGAGGATTGCTTATTTATACCAGGACTGTGTTAAAGCCGCACTTGTACCCCAGGGGTTCCCTACAATATACAAAATTTTTTTGTAAAATAATGGAAAGCTTCTATGAGCCTCTTAAAAAATCCCTTTCAGGATATGCTTATAAAAAAAAGGCATATATAAATCCTTCTAATCAATAGTAAAAATCCCAAATTTCTAATAGTAGAAATACAGGGCCCACTTGCTAATACAATGGGAAAACTACATAACACTGTCTATAATGCCACCATTTAGCAATGGACTGGGTGACTAGACCTAACTAGTATTTTTACTATTACAAATTTACCCAGTGGTTGTTAGAGGTTGCTCAATCCGTCATATATCTCCTTTTATATAAGGTGAATCTGCTCTCTATATTTAATGCATACGATGGACCTGGTTCAGGTTGTGTTATACTTTGTTTATAGGTGTATTTTTCTGCATTGGTTTTGTGATGGTGTAAAAGATTATTGTTTCATTTAACAGGAGTACAGCAAGAGTCTAAAAATGTCTGCAGGAATTAATTTTGAGGAAACCGCATCAATTATTGAAGAAAACCCCATGAAGCCTCTGTCAGTAAAGCAAGAGGAATTAATCAAAGTTGAAACTCTGGATACCAAAGAAAATGTGAAAGAACCAGAGAATTCTGGACTGTCACATGGGACTGTCCAAAAAATTGATCCGCACACAGATATGTTGGGTAATGCTGACATTGCAAATTCTGTTAGTTGTGGATCAGAATTTGCATGTTGTGAATGGGAGAAATGTTTTCGATCAAAGGTTGATCTTACTGCACATGAGATAATTTATACAGGAGAGAGACCTTTTGCATGTTTTGAATGTGGGAAATGTTTTAAATCAAAGAGTAACCTTACTGTACATAAGAAGAAAATTCATACTGGAGAGAAGCCGTTTGCATGTTCTGAATGTGGGAAATGTTTTAAAACAAAGAGTGAGCTTACTATACATAAGAGAAATCATACAGGAGAGAAGCCGTATGCATGTTCTGAATGTGGGAAAGGTTGTAACACAATGGCTGAGCTTACTAACCATGAGAGAATTCATACAGGAGAGAAGCCATTTGCATGTTCTGAATGTGAGAAATGTTTTAAATCAAAGAGTAACCTTACTGTACATAAGATAATTCATACTGGAGAGAAGCCGTTTGCATGTTCTGAATGTGAGAAATGTTTTAGCACAAAGGGTCAGCTTACTAAACATGAGAGAATTCATACAGGAGAGAAGCTGTTTGTATGTTCTGAATGTGGGAAATGTTTTAAAACAAAGAGTGAGCTTAGTGTACATGAGAGAATTCATACAGGAGAGAAGCCGTTTGCATGTTCTGAATGTGATAAATGTTTTAGCACAAAGGGTAAACTTGACATGCATGATAGAATTCATACAGGAGAGAAGCCGTTTGCATGTTGTGAATGTGGGAAATGTTTTTCGTCAAAGTCTAATCTTACTATACATGAGAGAAATCATACAGGAGAGAAGCCGTTTGCATGTTCTGAATGTGAGCAATGTTTTAAATCAATGAGTCAGCTTACTGTACATAAGAGAAATCATACTGGAGAGAAGCCGTTTGCATGTTCTGAATGTGAGAAATGTTTTAGCACAAAGGGTGTACTTACTAAACATGAGAGAATTCATACTGGAGAGAAGCCGTTTGCATGTTCTGAATGTGAGAAATGTTTTAGCACAAAGGGTGTACTTACTAAACATGAGAGAATTCATACTGGAGAGAAGCCGTTTGCATGTTCTGAATGTGAGAAATGTTTTAGCACAAAGGGTGCACTTACTAAACATGAGAGAATTCATACAGGAGAGAAGTCGTATGCGTGTTCTGAATGTGAGAAATGTTTTAGCACAAAAGGTAAGCTTGCTATACATAATAGAATTCATACAGGAGAGAAGCCATTTGCATGTTGTGAATGTGGGAAATGTTTTAAATCAATGGATGAGCTTACTGTACATGAGAGAATTCATACAGGAGAGAAGCCGTTTGCATGTTCTGAATGTGATAAATGTTTTAGAAGAAAGAAAGATCTTACTGTACATGAGAGAACTCATACAGGAGTGAAGCCGTTTGCATGTTTTGAATGTGATAAATGTTTTATTACAAAAGGTAATCTTACTGTACATGAGAGAATTCATTCATCTATTCATTCACATTGATGTAAAGTAATTTTCATGGCGTGAATGTGGGAAGAGTTTTGGAAAAAAAGTAGCAGAGTTACACACCTGAAGAGAATTTACTCCTATATCCACTATATGGGCAAACGTATCTGGACACACGTCTTCTTTACTTGTGACGGTTGTCACTTTAGGCTAGGGTCAGACGAACGCAATCCGAACGTGCGTTTAGCAGCACTTTATTACGGCCGTGGTAGCAGCAAATGACGTCCAATAACGGCCAATATACGAAGTACGGCCACACGAAAGAATGTAGAACCGCAAGGACGGACGCACAGAGTGCGCTACGTCTGCATAGCGGCGTGTGTGCGTGATTAGGAGACGTCAGACGCTGCACATGTCCGGCCTACATAATGTCCAGACGCCCAAAGTTCCCTGGTTTGGATCCGTACAAAATCACAGCCATAATGCGCATCGTATGACTGCTATCGTGTATTCCGTGAAAAAATACATCCATTCGTTCGGACGCACTTTTTCACGGACAACGCGAAAAATGCATTCGTTTGACCCTAGCCTTAGACTCGTGGTACATGGACCTAAAGATGCATTTGGGAGTTGTGTGGCTGATATGTTGTTTTACAGCCCGTTCCTACAGGGCCGAACCAAGACCTTATGCTGCCTGGAGCCAAGGATAAAATGCTGCACCCCCACGCCACCTAAAATTCACCCACTTCCAGGTGAGGTTGGTACTGTTTCTGTGCCAAACGGACCATTGGGCCAGGCTAAAGACAAGTGTATTTAATAAAGGGCATCCAACTGTATATAAAGCCATGTTGAAATCCCTTTTTTGATACTCCAACATGCTTTGATTTCATCGCTGTATACAGAATAAAATAGTTAAACAAGAAATAGAGCAATAAAACGCCAGTTTCTCAGTCATTTAATGCTACGCTGCATCGGAAGATTCAAAAATAAAAAAGAACAAAAGACACCATTATTATTTCTAGAGAACTGCAATACCAAACCACTAGTGCAGTGGTGGCAAAGCTGGGCATCCCAGCCTTTCCTGAACTGCATGTACCATGAGGCTTTGCCAGCCGTGTGTGTCCAAGCATCATGGGACATGTCGTTTTGACACATGTGGAGGGTCAAGGTTCGTCTGAACTAGTGTGTGCAAAAAGCTACAAAGGTTAGGAGCCAGTTTATTCTTCAGACTAACAAAGCTTTACTTTCAACGACTAAAGATACACCGATACCATTTTTTTTTAAAGACCAAGTATGAGTACCAATTCTTTTTTCCCCCAGGTAATCACTGATCCCTTATTTAATGACATGTGACCGCTTTCCAATAAATAATTTAGGAGTTTGCTGAAAGCCTGTCCAATTTATGATAATATTTTAATTTATGGCCAGACACCCCATTAACCCACTGCACACCCTGACCACACACACTGACACCAGACCTCATATATACACACACCTGCCACATACATCAGACCTCAGATGTATGTACACCCAGGCACATCAGAGCTTACACACACACACACTATACTTGCCCTGTTATGTCAAATAATTTCAACAATAGCTGCAACTGCCTGTTTCGGACACAAAATATTTCATCCCTTGTTCACACATCTTATACAGCGCTGCGGAATATGCTGGTGCAGTCCACAGTATGCTAAGCAGTATTAGCTTAACAAGCTGGCATATTTTTTATTCGCATACTGTGGACTGCTTTGCTCACGTGATCTTATTTACTTACATTATTTTCCTTTTTTAACCCTTGCAATGCGGTGGACTTGCTCAGCGCGTCCACCCGCATGTCTACTTGGCTGCGGAGGACGAGCTGAGCGCGTCCTCCCTTTGCAGCCGCGATCGGCCGGTATTCCGGCCGATCACGCGGCCCTGGTCGGTGCGGGCTGACCTCATCGATGTCAGCCCAGCCTCCGGGACCCGGCGGGCGCAATGACGTCTATTTCAGGCACCCCCCCGCCACTGCAGGGAAGGTGCCTGAAGGGGAGGGGGGGAGGTCCTCTCCCCCTCCCCGCGGGCCAGCGATTAAAGGCAGGCACCGCCTGGAAGGGCACAGCCTGCCCTTCCAAGCGGCGGCTGTCTTTAACCCCTAGGGGGCTGGATCGCGATATGGCGCTAACATGCGCCGTATCGCGGTACCCTCCCGGAGCTGGCTGACATCTTGGATGTCGGCCAAGCTTCCGGGATATCCCCCTAATGACTGGCGTCATCGCGCAGAGCGCGATGGCGCCATTTTCAAAATTAACCCCTTGCTGCCACCTATGGTGGAGATAGGGGGTTCCAATAAACCCCCAATCTCCCGATCCGTGACAGCTAGGTGTTAATGTTTGCTATCATTGGAACGGCCAGAGCGTGGCCTTTCCAATGATATCAAACATGACCATGTCAAATGTAAAAAAATAAAATAAATTAAAATGTAAAAAAAATAATATTTTTTTTTTGGTTTTATTAGTGCAACAATATCGTTCCCATTTCAATTATAATGTGAACAATGATGCTGCACTAACGATTTTTTCTATGGGGGGGCGTTTGCTAAAAAACATGTAATTTTCCCCAAAAAAAGTAACGATTCACCATTTCAAATTTTTTTAACAAGCGCACCCCATAGAAAATATAACCGCAAACGCTCGCATGTTAAAATGTTAAAAGAAAAAACTTTACACGTTGTAAATTATTGAAAATTCAAATTTTATTGCATTTTGTGTTCTAATATACAGACAGGACATAACGTATACATAAAATAATGACATATTATGAATCTGCCGAGTCTGCCGGAAAGAACGATATATAATATGTCTGGGTCATATATTAAAATATGGCTTCAAAACGCGGTTAAACATGATGAGCGAAACCGGTAAAAATGAGCTCAGCACAGAGGTGTGAAAAGGCTCCGCAGTGAAAGGGTTAAAATTATTTTGTAACACTTTTTTCAAATCAGTTCTGCACATGGGGCTCTGCCCACACAGTTCTGCGCACAGGGGCTCTGCGCACACTGCTCTTTGCACAGTGGGCTCTGCGCACACAATTTTGCGCACAGGGGGCTCTGCGCACACAGCTTTGCGCACAGGGGGCTTGTGCACACAGCTTTGCGCACAGGGGGCTCTGTGCACACAGCTCTGCGCAACAGGGGCTCTGTGCACACAGCTCTGCGTACAGGGGGTTCAGCGCACACAGTTCTGTGCACAGGGGGTTCAGCGCACACAGCTCTGCGCATAGTGGACACAGCACACATCCCACTCCCCAATCTCTCCCCCATTTTACCCAGATAACACCCAGAATACTATTTAAGAGACCGCATTCCAGCCCCAACTTCCGCTCTTCTAGAGCATTACATGTATGCAAATATGTTATGAGAGTATATAACAAACCAATAGTACAGAGCTGTATTGTAAACTAACCACCTGCAGAAATGGTTATTAGAATTGCCTTCCAGTATCACCCGCTATTCCAGAACTTTACATGTATGCAAACATACTATAAGCGTGTATACGGAAACAATAGCATATACCTGAACTATAAACTAAGTTCCTGCGGAGAAATGTGTGTTAGTGTAGTGTTCTGGATAATACGAGATGTCTTGGGTTTTCATTAAAAGGTTTATTAACATCTAAGCACACGGGTTCTCTATAACTGCAATTGGCTGCGTCTCTAGTCAGCCCTAAACTGGAGACAAAATGGATGAACAACTGTCAACAGCCAAAAGAAACACCCAACTCCCCCCCCCATTGGTAGTCAGCACATCACATGTTCCTTCCACTCTGATGCCCATCTGGCCACCTCACTGAGTGTAGTTAGTGCGCTCAGCGCTGCAAGGCTCGATTCTCCTATGGGGGTTGCACTTTGCAGCCCCATCGACCACGTGTCGTAGCGTTTCGACGGGGAGATTTTCATACAGGAGAGAAGTCGTATGCGTGTTCTGAATGTGAGAAATGTTTTAGCACAAAAGGTAAGCTTGCTATACATAAAAGCCAGCCCCTTTGAAAACTTGTTAAAAAAATTACAACTGGGAACCCGTTCAGTGGTATATTTATGTTTTGTGCTGCCCTAGGCCTGACTAAACTTGTGCACTCCTTAATTTAAATGGGACATACCCGTTCCTGTCAAGATCACACCTCTTCTTGGTTAAACACCGCCCTTTGTCTTTAGGCACCACCTTTTCCTCTTAGAGCTCTGTTTCCTCTCTGTATATTAAGTGGATAACAAGTGCCTACTTGTATATTTTGTATACCATTTCAAATGTTGTATCTATTGAGATAATCAAATAAAATTATGAAATGTTTAAATTCAAGCATTTTTGCAAAGATCAGCCATGCATGTCAAGTATACTGGATCACAGCCGCTCTAATTGGTTGAACAATAAAACCCACAGAAATGTGCATGAGCGTATCACAGAGCTGCACAGCAATAAAACCTACAGAAATATGCACGGTGTATGAGCGTGTCAGAGCTCCACAGCAAATAAAACTTTCATTTAATTCCAAACGCCCCCCATTCTTTTCATTTCATTCTAAACAGACCCATCTATTCATTTCACTCCCACTCTCTTCATTACATTCCAAACCCCCACCCTCTGATTTTATTACAACCCCCCACTCTCTTCATTTCATTACAACCCCCCACTCTCTTCATTTCATTACAACCCCCCACTCTCTTCATTTCATTACAACCCCCCACTCTCTTCATTTCATTACAACCCTCCATCCCTCTCATCATCTCATTATAAACCCCTACCCCTCTCCTCATTTCATAAAAAAAAAACACCCCTCATTTCATTACAACCCCCCCCCCACTCTTTTCATTTCATTAAATCCCCCCTCTTTTTGTTTCACCCCCTCCCTGTTCGATTTTTAGAGACCGGGGACTCAAGTAGAGCAAGCAGCCTGCGGGGGCGTGTCCACCCCATCTACAGGCAGAGAAAAGGAATGGGGAGCGCCCAGGGACTCCCAGCATATTTAGCCACAGTGTGACAACAAAATCAGGAGCATGAGGTGACAGGAAGGTGATGATCACACCGACCCGGAGGGACCGAGTGGCTGGGCAACAGGAGGCAGGGGAATGGCCGAGTGTGTGTGACATTCCGCAGAGCTCCTGGGGGGGGAGGGCTGCCGCAGCGTGGTGGCTCCGCTTACCTTCTGGGAGGTTTGCTGCTCCACAGTCATAGCCTAGCTCCTCCTCCTGCAGATCAGACCAAGCTCAATGAGGTGAGGCGATGCATCTGGTGGCTGTCAGGGCAGCGCAGAGGGATCAGACGCATCGAGTGCTGGAAAGTGCGGTGAACCTTGGGGCAGGGTCCTTCGCGCCACCTCTCTCCTCTGCGGCATCTGCACGGTGGAGGCGGAGCGCTGGGAGGAAGTGACGTTATATGATCACTTCCTCCCAGCGCAGAGACAGTACTATCTGCTCGTGACCGTGGAGACCCTGCAATGCTCGGCGGTGGGGTTTTCGGAAACCGGCGGCCTCGGTCGGCAGGTTCCACTGAGCAGCAGGGCGGCGGGTCACACTGAGCAACGGGGTGGCCGCACCCTGGAAAATGCCGCCCTAGGCCTAGGCCTTGTCTGCCTAGGCCAAGATACACCAGTGAACCCGTTACTTAATTTGTCTGATAAATTACTTGATTTTAGCTAAAGAAAACTAAAAAAAATCGTTAATGTAGCATCATTGTTCACATTATAATTGAAAGGTGAACGATAAAAGTGTCCTTGGGCAAGACACCTAATGGTACATACTCGCCACACAGGACATACTTGAAAACAAGAGAAATCTCAAAGTATCCTTCCTGGTAAAATACTTTCTCTCCAAAAAAAATTTATAAAAAAAAAAAAAAAAAATGTTAAATTCTTTTGAAATTTTATTTTTACTTATAACATGGTCATGTTTGGTACCATTGCAAAGGTCTCTGGCCTTTCCAATGATATCATATAAGACCCTCTCTCTACCACCGATCATGGGATTTGGGGGTTCAAAGAACCCCCCTGTCTCCACCATAGGATTCCGTTAGGAAATCCATGGGCAGCTAGGGGTTACCTGGTTATTACCTTTATTACCTGGTTAACACCTTATTTTTTATCGGTGCCCCTCCCGAGACTAGGCTCTGTATCTGCCCCTGCTGACCCCAGCCTAAAATGGCCATTGAAAGCTATGCCGAGCACTGCACAAACCATCTACTAACCAGCAAATTCACCAGATTCTCTCTGCAGCCGGTCCTCTATACTAGGGGTCGGGAACCTTTTTGGCTGAGAGAGCCATGAACGCCACATATTTTAAAATGTAATTCCGTGAGAGCCATACAATATGTTTAAAACTAAATACAAGTAAATGTGTGCATTTTATGTAAGACCAACACTTTTAAAGTACAAATAAGTCTCTGAATTCTTTTTAATAACGTTGTTATGCTGTTGCTAACCAATGATGAATAAAGTACTTCTTACCATTAATGCGACTTCTGGTGCTGCATGGTTTTGCTGATGGCTTTGTAGTCTGGTTGAGACGTGGTGAGGTTTAGCTTCATGCAGGCGTTGAGACTTCCATCCGTTAAACGTGATCGTAGGTTGGTCTTAATGTTCTTTAGATGTGAGAAAGACTGCTCACATGCATACGTAGAGCCAAGCATTGTCAGTACAGCAATACTCACACACTGCAGTGTGTGTGTGTTCTGTTTCTCCACCAAAGCACTGAGAATGTGATCTCTTAACTTACTGTTGTGATGAGATGGCGATAACTCCCAGTCTAGATGAATTGCAGACAGTGACTCAATCCAGACGACACCTTGAAGATCTGTTGAAGTTTTATTCCAAAACTGTAGAAAATCCACAACAATATACATCGGATAGGTCAAAAAATCATAATGAATCTGAGTCCTTAAAGCTTGCAAAGGATTACTGGGAAGAGAACAAGGGTGGAGCTATCAGGTCAGGAAATCCCTGCACCATGAGGAGGGGAGGAGAGAAACTCATGGGTAGATAAGACATGTGCAATTCTTAAAGGCATATCACAAGTCATGTGAAACATGACACTCCCCGTTGAAATCTATGATTTCTATAATTAAATAACTATGACTAAAGTTCAAAACAAATAAGTGAAGATTCTTTTCCAGGAACATTTGAAAAACAAGAGGGAAGGGAAGAACAAGAGAAAATAATGCAAACATTAACAATTCTTGCAGATCTTGATCTTGATGGTACAGGCTGTGAGAACAACAGTCAGTGAGTCCATCTTCAGCGGGGAAGGCAGCAACATGCACCAATCCTTCTTACCTCCCTTTGAGTCAAATTGATGACTTGTGAGGCTTGTCTTCCTCTTTGGGCAGAAGAAGTACTAGTTCCTTTATAGGCCTGAAGTAAAGTGTGGAGAATCTTCTTTCATGAATAAGTTGTAAAGTTTTCTGGTCCAGTACCAGTCTAGGAATTTTCTTGCAACTCCAATCATGCGTTCCCAAGAGCCTCCCATTACTTACCTACTACTTGTAACGTGAACGTGTCTTGCTTAACGTTCCAAAGCAATCTAAGACTGCACTGTGTAACGGAAAAGGTCCGATCCTAGTTGGAATTTCTTCACACTGGCAGCGTAGTCAGAGGGAAAGGCTCTCATGGCCTTGTCGCTGTTCGAAATGATTTTGTGAAGTCTGAGGTTTGCAGTGGCAAGCATGTTCTGGGTTCTAGTGAGAAGGTCAATAGCTTCTTCTTCTGTAGGCAGAGATTTGAGTCCGTCGTCTACATAGAAGTTCTTTTTCGACGAACTGTCGTGCATCAAACCCAAATTCTTTCTCTCCTTCTTGAGCCGTTTTCCTCATTCCATAAATTGCTACTGCGGGAGAAGGACTATTACCGAAAACATGTACCTTCATCCGGTAGTCTATGACTTCATCATTGTTGCGATACCATCGGAACTTGAGGAAGTTTCTGTTGTCTTCACAGACGATGAAACAGTGGAACATTTGCTGAATGTCCGCCATAATAGCAATTGGTTCTTGTCTGAAGCGAAGTAAAACTTCTATGAGGTTGTTGTTCAGATTAGGCCCATTGAGAAGACTGTCATTGAGGGAGACACCTTCATGTCGAGCAGTTGAGTCGAAGACCACCCTAATCTGATCAGGCTTGCGAGGATGATAGACACCAAAGCATGGAAGATACCAGCATTCTTCTCCTTCCTTAAGTGGAGGTGCAGGCTCCGCATGATCTCTCTCAAACACTTTCTGCATAAAGTCTACAAAGTGTCTTTTCATCTCAGGTTTCCGATTCAAACTGCGTTGTAAAGAAGTAAACCGTGCTTCTGCATGTTCTCTGTTTGGTAGTCTCTTTCTTGGAGTACGGAATGGTAGAGGTGCTACCCAGCTGTTGGAATCATCTTGGTGGAACTCTTTACTCATGGTTTTCAGGAATGTTTTGTCTTCCATGGTAGCTGCCAACTCGTTGTCTTTAGCTGTTACCTCAAACAGTGCGTTGCCGATGTTGTCATCCCAGAAATTAAGAGCTTTCTCTTCGTCCTGTATGATGTGTCGTTGTGCTCTCTTATGAAGCAGTCTTTCCTTCACGTGATATTGGTGTGGTCGTCGTGCAGAACAAGATGTCCGTCCGTTTGGCAGGACGTGTGTTTTAAAGGAGGACACTGAGTAAGGTTTTCTGCCTTTGTCTCGACAAACATTGCCTATGATGACCCAGCCTAGATCCAGACACTGAGCATATGGAGCAGCATGTGGACCGTTGATTTGTTGACGAACTTTGTGCACCCTTAAGATGTCTCGGCCGAGCAACAGCAGGATATCAGCACTTCCGTCGAGGGCTGGTATTTGGCAGGCTATGTCCTTCAAGTGAGAATGGTGTAAGGCAGCTTCAGGAGTAGGGATCTCCTCTTTGTTGCTTGGAATGTGGTTGCACTCCGTGATAGTGGGCAAAGGTATTTCCACATTGTCGTTCAGAGGAGCAACCACAAGACCGCTGGCTCTCCTACCTAAGACTTCTGTAGTGCCGGTGCAAGTAGTTAGGGTATACGGTAGAGCATTTTCTTTTATGTTCAAAAGTTCAAAAAATTGTGTTGTTGCAAGAGATCTGTTACTCTGATCATCCAGAATAGTATACAGTCTTATGGCCTTTTCAGGTTGACCTCTTGGGTATACACGAACCAAGCATATCTTTGCGCAGGATTTGTCGAGAGTCCTTCTCCACAGACGTACATGAAGAGAAAACTGAGGTAGAAGGTGCTGCTTGATCTGTGCGCTCCCTGCCTTGCTTTGCCTCAGGAGGATTGTTTGTGGACTTAGTAGAGTTGTGCGGATATGGATGAAGAGCTTGTACATGGTCATCGCTGTCACACTATGCATTTAATGATAGCTTTACAGTCCTTTGCAAAGTGTTCTGTGGAGGCGCAGCATTTGTAGCAGACCCCAAATTTCTTTAAAAGTTCTTTACGCTCTTGTAGGGTTTTCTTTCTGACGCCAATACATTTCTTAAGTGGATGCGGTTTGTTATGTATGGGACATTGGCGACTTGGGTTCTCGATGTTCTTGTTTTGTTCAGTCTTTTCAAGAACTGTAGCAGGTGCAGGTAGAACAGTGGTCCTTCTCACTGACACTGGTCCTCGATGGTCTCTGTGTGTCATACGTGTGTTTGTTGGTCTTGGAGGGGGTGAACTGAGAGGGTTACCGTCACCATAGGAGAAACTTGGGTCATTCTTTGTGTCTGCAATTCTTTTGATGAACTCACAGAAGTAGGAAAAAGGAGGAAAGGCAACTTGATGTTTTTCCTTGTATTTTGATCCAAGCGCTGCCCAATTTTCTTGAAGGCCATACGGTAGCTTGAGAACAATAGGGTTAATGCCACGAGGGGTGTCAAGGTAACTGAGACCAGGTAAGCGGATGTCAGCTTTAGCGAGTTGAAGCTCTAATAAAACATCGCGGAGTTCTTGAAACATTAAATTCTCTCTAGCGGAAATCCTTGGGAAGCTGTGCAATCTTTTGAATAAGGCATCTTCAATGGCTTCTGGACTGCCAAAGGTACGTTCAAGTCTGTCCCAAGCAGCCATAAGGCCTGCAGCAGGGTTGTCAATATGAACCGCTTTGAGCTTCTTCAGTAGACTGGGGACCTAGCCATCTGATGAGCAGATCTAATTCTTCTGTAGCAGTGATGTCTTGGTCACTCATTGTGGCTTTAAAGGTGGATTTCCATCCTCTGTAATTTTAAGGCTTGTCATCAAACTTGGTGAGACCTGTCTTTGGGAGCTCTCTGCGAAGCATGTATTTAGCAAACTGCGACATGTCCGTGTTTTCAGACTTTGGGTGCATGACTGCAGGTGACTTGGGAACATATGTTGGTGCTGAGGCATTCAACACTGGAACTGGTTTAAAGTTCATTGGCATGTTGGTTTGTAGCTGTGGAGCAGTGTGCTTGCTAGTAGGTACTTGGCTGATGTCAAGGTAAGGTGGATAGTTTATTATATGCATGCTATTGCCCACTGCTTGCTGAGATGCTGCAGTCTGGTGTACTGGAAGATATGAAGGCAAATTGTCTTGGAGTACAGTAGGTGCGGAGAAGAGACCTTGGTTGAGTGCTTTGGTTGCTGTGACAGGGAGCTGACGTTCTGGAGAGGAATGTGAAGAATCTGAGGCATAAGACACAGCTGAGTGCCTGCTGCTACTGTTGTCTCTTTCACTTTCACTAGCAGCCTGTTCTAAACCCTTTAATGTTGCCATGGGCGTGGCATGTTCACATTGTTTTTCCAAAAGTAACATTTCCACCTTGTGGCATGCAGCTTCAGCTTCCTTGCGTGCGGCTTCAGCTTCCATTTCTGCCTTCTGGCATGCGGCTTCAGCCTCCATGCGTGCGGCTTCAGCTTCCATTTCTGCCTTCTGGCGTGCGGCTTCAGCTCCCATTTCTGCCTTCTGGCGTGCGGCTTCAGCCTCCATGCGTGCGGCTTCAGCTCCCATTTCTGCTTTCTTTTTGGCGACGGCTGCCTGAATTTTAGAAGCTTCAGCATCAGCACGGGCCTTTATGAGTTGTTGACTGAGTGTGGAAGACCTTGATTGTAGGGATTTGGAAGACCTTGAGGAGTGTCTGGTGGATGCAGAGTGGTGGGATCTGGATTCATGGAGCTGTATGATTCTTACTTCTGCCTTTGTCTTTGTTTGCAGCACTAAATTGTCTCTATCTAGATTGAGCTCATTGAATCTCTTTAGTTCTTCCAGTGACACTTTAGTGTTGTACCGCTTTAAGAGATGAATATATTTAACACTAGGGATGAGCCGAACACTCCTCGAGTTCGGTTCGAGCCCGAACCTGAACTTCTCATTTGTTCGGGACCGAACCCGAACTCGAACCCCATGCAAGTCAATGGGGCTGAAATTTCGGTTTTTTAGAGTGCCCTCCAAGAGGGCATATATGCTACATATTTGCCATAAAAGGTGTATGGGGGTCCGGGTAGTGCCCTGGGGGACAGGAAACAAGGACAAAAAGTTTTAAAAAAACCGTTTTTAAAGGGACAGTGAGTTTTCCATGAAATAAGGGTTAAAAATAAAAACCAAATATTCCTTCAAATATCGTGCCTAGGAGGTCCCCATAACCTGCCCGTGAAGTGGCGGATTTCTAGGATGTATAGAAACACTTAAAAACCCCAAAAATGACGTTTCATATGACGGTAAATGCTTTTCCTTTAATCTATCCATAAACAACTGCTTGGGGCGGCAGCCTGTATGAAAAGACATTTTAGGATGCGCAGAAAAAGTTTAGTGATTTTTTTGGCTAAATTATTGTGAAACTTATGCAGGCTTTGAATGAAAGTAACAATAGGTGCTTTAAAATTGGGCTTTTAGCGTCGGCAACAGTGCCGTCACACCGTTACCCCTCTGAGGATATGAATCTGATACAAGTGGCAGTGCACCCAAATATTGTGCTTTTGGTGCCAGGCCTGCAAGTACTATCATACTCTGTGGTATTGTGGAAGAATGCTGGGGTGAACCTTGCGGTCCTATATTAAAAAGATATGCATCTGGTTAAGGCGTCAGTGCACCCAGATATTCTGCCTTTGGTGCAAGACTGCCAGGGCAGCAAGTATCATCATACAGTAACCCCTCTGTGGTATGGTGGAAGAGTGCAGGGGTGGACCATGTGGTCCTATATTGAAAAGTTTTTGATCTGGTAATGGGAGTCAGTGCACCCAGATATTGTGCCTTTAATGCCAGGCCATCAAGTATCATCATACAGTAACCCCTCTGCAGTATTGTGGAAGAGTGCAGGGGTGAACCTTGGGGTCCTATATTGAAAAGTTTTTTATCTGGTAATAATGGGCGTCAGTGCACCCAGATATTGTGCCTTTAATGCCAGGCCATCAAGTATCATCATACAGTAACCCCTCTGTAGTATTGTGGAAGAGTGCAGGGGTGGACCATGTGGTCCTATATTGAAAAGTTTTTGATCTGGTAATGGGCGTCAGTGCACCCAGATATTCTGCCTTTGATGCCAGGCCATCAAGTATCATCATACAGTAAGGCTGGGGTCAGACGAAAGCAGTGTTAACGTCCGTGTTGCCCGCACATAAGTACGTCCGTGATAGCATACAAATGTGTTAAATGGAGGCCCACACACGAAGTACGTCCGCACAGAAGTGCGGGGGCTGACGGACGCTGCAAACGGACGCAGGTTAGGCAAGAACGTAATACTCAAATTGTGTTAACCCCTTCAGGTGCTAAATGTGTTTGGCGCTGAGGAGATTTTCTAAAAAAGTGCTTGTATTAGTGAAGTTATACAGTTGTGCAGCTCACCAGTGGTGTGTCCTTCACCAGAAATGAATAAAACAGTACAAACTTTTGCTTGTAAAGGGAGCGCAAGGAGGGAAAAATGATTATTTTTCTGTTCTTAAATCACAAGTTTCTCAGTTGTTCTTAGGTGGGATTGCTTCTAAAATATAAAATCCGAGAAACACCTTCATTGCATAGTATAATTCCACAAATCGAATAGTTATGTTAATGGTAGATATAAACTCACAGAGAGCCTCTAGGCTCGTGGTATTCGCTTGTAAGCCTCTATGGGGGGCTCCTCCCATCAAGATGGTGATTGGGGAATTGTTTCTTGATATCCAGGGATACCTCGATAAATGAAAGAAATATGGCACAATACCAGATATGGCAATATCCCGTTTGAGTGGCTCAGTACCCCAACTTATGGACCACTTCAGTAAAGGAGGGGGGGGGGACCCACCCCTGCTGTGATACAAACTGGCGAATTCACTAGTAGGTGAAGAGTTGTTGAAGTCTGGATCGAGTAAGTGGTTTCGATGGGCAAAAAATTAGGATAATGTTTAAAAGAAAAAAATATTTATTACAAAAAATAAATAAAATAAAATAAATTAACAATAAAATAGTAAAATATAAAAGAGGAAGGGTAAACCGATTTACCCTTCCTCTTTTGTATTTTACTATTTTATTGTTAATATATTTTATTTTATTTATTTTTTGTAATAAATATTTTTTCCTTTTAACCACTTCAATGCGGAGGATGCGCTCAGCGCGTCCTCCGCATTACTGCTGGTATGCGGAGGACGCGCTGAGCACGTCCTCCCATTGGGGTCAGCGTTCGGCCGGGTTCCGGCCGATCGCTGGCCCCCCCGGTGCGGGCTGACATCCTCGATGTCAGCCCAGCATCCGGAACCGCAGCCGCTGAAATTAGGTGTCATCGCGGCAGCGCAATGACACCTAATTCAGGGCCCCCCCCCGCATGTGCGGAGGAGGCGCCTGAAAGGGAGGTCCTTCGGACCTCTCTCCCTCCCGATCGGCGGCATTGCGGGGGTTAACCCAGGCACCATTTGGAAGGGCACAGCCTGCCCTTCCAAATGGTGCCTGGCATTAACCCCTGGGGAGCTGGATCGCGAATCGGCGCTGAAAAGCGCCGGTTCGCGATCCTTTCCCGGAGCTGGCCGACATCTTGGATGTCGGCCAAGCCTCCGGGAACTCCCCCTGAGGACTGGCGTCATCGTGCATAGCACGATGACGCCAGTCCTAGAGTTAACCCCTAACTGCCACCAATGGTGCAGATAGGGAGTTCCAATGAACTCCCTATCTCCCGATCCGTGGCAGCTAGGAGTTAAAGTTTGGTATGGTTGGATCGGCCAGAGCATGGCCGTTCCAACGATACCAAACTCGAATGTGAAAAAAGTTTTTTAAAAAAAATTAAAATTAAAAATAAAAATATATTTTAAAAAAAATATAAACATTTTTTTTTCTTTTTTTTGGTTCGTTAATGCAGCAATATTGTTCCCATTTCAATTATAATGTGAACAATGATGCTGCACTAACGATTTTTGTATGCGGTGCGTTTGTTAAAAATCACGTAATTTTCCCCAAAAAAAAATGTAACGAGACCCCATCTCTAATTTTTTTAACAAGCGCACCCCATACAAAATATAACCGCAAATGCTCGCATGTTAAAATGTGAAAAAAAATACTTTACACGTTGTAAATTATTGAAAATACATATTTTATTGCATTTTTTGTTATAATATACAGACATGACATAACGTATACATATAATAATGACATATTATGAATCTACCGAGTCTGACGGAAAGAACGATATATAATATGTCTGGGTCATATACTAAAATAAGCCTTCAAAACACGTTTAAACATGACGAGCAAAACCGGTAAAAATGACCTCAGCGCAGAGGTGTGAAAAGCCTCAGCAGCGAAAGGGTTAAACATTATCCTAATCTTTTGCCCATCGAAACCACTTACTCGATCCAGACTTCAACAACTCTTCACCTTCAGGGATATGATGAAGTTGGTGTGATATCAACGAAACGCGTCGGAGTTTATGGAATAAATATCTTTTTTATTATATTGGCGATTGAAGTCCCATCTCTCTGGTCCAGCACTAGCAAGTGATCCAGGTGGAGTTTCCCCGCTGATGATGATCCAGGTGGAGTTTTCCCGCTGATGGTGATATTCTGGGCCTCTCCAAACACCCTTGGAACGGGTAATCTGTATATGCGCTTATTCACTACACATCTTGTGCGTTTTCTACAGGGGGCGTGTCATGATGCACCACTGTTTTAACATATAACGCTATGATTCTTCATCTTTTATATTGTCCTGTTTAGATCTCGTTATATTATTTATCATTCATTCCTTGAAACGTCTGTTGGAGGGGACGAGTTTGAGATCTACAGGTCTTTTTATCATTTCTTCTTGTCACCTTTTGCCTCTATCTGGGAAAAAGCACCAATTTTGTTTTTCATTAAATATTATAACCCTTAATATTCTGTGTCTGAAAGGAAGTCATCCAGTCGTTTTTTAAAAGTCTGTACAGACTCTGACCCAACCACCTCAACAGGCAGAGAATTCCACAGCTTTATTGTTCTCACCGTAAAATAACCCTTCCTATGCTTTAAGCTAAATTTTCTTTCTTCCAGTCTAAATGGATGACCCCTTGTCCTATGTATAGACCTGTTAATGAATAGGTTATCAGACAATGGTTGATAATGGCCCCGTATATATTTATTTAAGGTTATCAGATCCCCTCTAAGGCGCCGTTTCTCTAAACTAAACAGGTTTAAGCTTGTTAGTCTTTCCTCATAACTTAACCCTTCCATTCCCCTTATTAATTTAGTTGCCCGTCTCTGCACTTTTTCTAACGCTATAATATCTTTTTTTAAGACAGGTGCCCAAAATTGCACGGCATATTCAAGGTGCGGCCTGACCATTGATTTATACAGAGGCAAAATTATGTTTTCATCCCGTGAGTGAACTCCCCTTTTAATGCATGCCAATACTTTGCTGGCCTTGGCGGCTGCTGTTTGACATTGCACATTGTTACTTACTTGTTACTTGTCTGCGGAAAGACTGGGGCCTTGAGAGCAAGGGAAGGCCTCCTCTTCCTCCCACTGCGCTGCCTCTAGAGCCACATCTATAATTCCCCGCAGAGTGTGCTCCAGCAGGAACACTAAAGGAATTGTGTCACTGATGCATGCACTGTCCCTGCTCACCATCCTCGTTGCTTCCTCAAATGGTGACAGTACAGTACAGTGCATGCATCCTTGATCATCAGCCACTGCGGGGGGAAAAAAAACCAAGTTGACCTGAACCTGTCCTTGTGCCATACTCACACAGGTACTCGTTGATGGCCCTCTGCTGCTTGTGCAGACGCTGCAGCATTGCTAATGTCGAGTTCCACCTGGTGGGCATGTCACAGATCAGACGGTTTGTGGAAAGATGGAATTCTCTTTGAATTTCTGCCAGGCGAACGCTTGCTGGGAATGACCGTCTGAAGTGGCTGCAGACTTTTCTGGCCTGGGTGAGAAGCTCTGGCAGTCCTGGGTACTTGGTTATGAAACGCTGTACCACCAGATTTAGGACGTGTGCTAGGCATGGTACATGCGTCAATTTACCCTTGCGTAGGGCGGAGAGAAGGTTGCTGCCATTATCGCAGACGATCATTCCCAGCTCAAGCTGGCGTGGTGTTAACCATCTCTGCACCTGCCCCTGCAGAGCTGACAAAATTTCTGACCCGGTGTGGCACCTGTCCACTAAACAAAGTAGCTCAAGCACAGTATGGCATCTTTTTGCTTGAGCCATTGCGTAGACACTGTCAGGCGTCGGATTAACTGCCACTTTGCCAGAGACAGAGAAGGAGGAGGAAGAGGTGGTGGTGGTGGAGCAGACAGACCTTATACAAGCAGCTTTCTGGAGGCGTGGTGGATGAACAAGCTCCAGCACAGAGCCCCGTCTTGGATCCCTCCCAGCTGCAATCAGAGTTACCCAGTGTGCCGTGAAGGAAATGTAACGACCCTGTCCATGCTTGCTGGACCATGTGTCTAAAGTGACATGCACCTTGCTGCTGACTGCCTTTCCCAATGACTGGATAACATTGTCTTCCACGTGCTGGTATAGTGCTGGAATGGCCTTGCGTGAAAAGTAATGGCGTTTTGGAACCTGCCACTGTGGTACAGCACATTCAGCAAATTCACGGAAGGGAACAGAGTCCACCAGCTGGAAAGGCAGCAGCTGCAATGCGAGCAATTTTGCTAAGCTGGCATTTAGATGCTGTGCTTGGGGATGGTTGGGACTATATTTTTTCTTTCTCTGCAGCAGCTGCGGCAATGTAATCTGACTGCGTAAATCTTCAGCTACTGGGATGATCTCACATTGTGAGAAAGAACCTGCTGGTACATCCATTACTGTAGCATCATCCCTGTCGGTGGAGGTTGTAGGAAATGACATGGCAGGACATACAGTGTGGGTAGAGGCAGATGAGGAGGAGGAGGACCTACGCAAAGTTTTGCACCAACGGGATGTGTGGCACTTGTTCATATGTCGCCTCAAGCACGTGGTACCCAAGTGTCCGGTGTTTCTCCCACGCTTCAGCCTCATCTGACATAGATTACAAATAGCAACGGTGGGGTCTGCTGCACATTTCTTAAAGAACTCCCAGACAGCAGAGTTCCTGCATGTGTTCGTTGAGATAACAGCGCTCTGCACCGGAGCAGCTCTGACATCTGATGCCTTGGACTGGCTAGTGCTACGGTTGGTCACAGAGGATGTTGTGCCTCGTGTTTGCTGTCCTCCTCCTCCTCCCCTCCTCCTCACTTGATTCCTCAGTTTGATCTGGCACCCAGGTGGAGTCAGTGACCTCATCATCAATGTCATCTTCACCCCTATCTCCTCGTCACTGGAGCCAACTTGGCAGTATGCTGCAGCTGCTGGGGCAACATGAGTGCCAGTTATTTGTGTGTCATCACTGGCACCCCCCTTCCTCTAGGTTGATTATACTCCCTTGCTCAACCTCAGAGATTGAATCAGAGCACTGTACTTGCTGTGCATCCTCAAGCAGCATGTCATCTCATTGTTAGTCAAACAATTCAGCTGACTCCTCCGTGTGTGATAGTGAGGCTACGGCAGGAGTAGCTGTGGACATGGAGGCTGCATTAGATGCTTTGGCAGCTGAGGTGGACTGTAAAGCACTAGAAGCCTGGCTGGCAGAGGACTCGGAGGATGAGAATGGCCTGGCTAGCCAATCCACCAAATCCTCTCTATGTTGCTGCAGGTTAAGAAGACGGCCAGCACCAGTTATAAAGGACAAGCGTGCCCCTGCAGAGGATGCACCACGACCAGAGGCACAGCCTCCCGACACAGGGGCTGCTTGCCCTCTTATCTGTGTCTGGGAGCGTCTGCCTGTCCTTTTTGTTCTTTCAGACATGGTGAGTGATATATAGATTAATATATACAGAACTCTCATTCAACTCTGGTATAAAGATTTAAATAACTCTGGTATAACTCAGTGAGACACACTGATAGCTGGCAGCCAGTGACAAGAGACAGATCACCTCAATTCACAAATGTTTTGTAGAAATTAGTGAGCCCCAAAATAATGCGTGGTACTGTTTGTGTGACAAGACACAGATCACCTTAATTCACAAATGTTTTAAAGAAATTAGTGAGTCCCAAAAAAACTTGCTGGCTGTGTGACGAGACACAGATCACCTTAATTCACAAATGTTTTAAAGAAATTAGTGAGCCCCAAAATAATGCGTGGAACTGTTTGTGTGACAAGACACAGATCACCTTAATTCACAAATGTTTTAAAGTTGTAAACCACCAAAAAAATTGCTGGCACAGTGACAAGACACACATCACATAAATTCCCTGATATTTGGTAGAAATGAGACCCAAAAGACTTGCTGGCACAGTGAGAAGACCCAGAAGATCACCTTAATTCACAAATGTTTTAAAGAAAGTTGTAAACCCCCAAAAAAATTGCTGGCACAGTGACAAGACACACATCACCTAAATTCCCTGATATTTGGTAGAAATGAGACACCCCCAGACCCCCCCAGTAGCGTGGCAGACTGGCAGTAACAAGACACAACTATCTCCTCTGAAATCTCCTCTGAAATGCGTGCAGAAGCGCTGTGTGAAAACGTTCTATAGTGTGCTGCGGGACTTAGCTCTGTGAGCCCATGATTGGGCAAAATTTGCCCAATCAGGACTCTGAGCGGTGATTGGCATAGTGTTGAACCAGCCTTGCACCAGACCTGTGGTCAGGTGCAAGGCTGTAGCCAATTACGAGCTTCAGGCCATTGGGAAAATGCATTGTGGTCCATTGTGGTTGAACATGCGGCGAACACCCGGAAATGTTTGGTGTTCGCGATCTGCTCGAACAGGCTAAGTTCGAGTCGAACCCCGAACCGTCCGAACCCGAACAGCTCATCCCTATTTAACACACAGACTTTGATCATTCTGATAAGCGACATCTAATTGCTTAATGGTGCTCTCTAGTTGTAATGCATCATGACATGGTTGAGAGAGAGCTGACGTGGATTTTACATTAGTACACCATAGATCATTCGTATGAGACAACAACTTTTTTGCGTCAGCTTCAAGATTATCTTGTACTTTCCAGGTTGGTTTTGTTAATCTTTTTTCTTTTTTGTTTGGTTCAGGGTTTAATTCCTGATCTGAAAGGATTTCTGAGTCTGGTAGTGTGTCAGATTGCATGTTGATTTTGCTGGAACATTTTGCTGACAAGGAGAGGGTTAATGATATAGTTCTATAGCAGCAGAGAAATGTATAAATTTTGCTCAGCTCAGCTAGGATTTCTAGGCAACGGTTGTAGAAAGATTTGTTTTTACTTTCTTTTCACAGTCAAATCACGTGCAATGCATACAGAGGAATAAACTGGTTGTAGTGTACAGATGCACTGGATAAACTGTTAGTAAGGCACAGATGTATTGAACTTTTACATAGGCTTGTGCACTGATTTTTTTTTTTTCGATTCGATTCGATTTTTCGGATTTTTAAACTTTTCGATTCGGCTCGTTTCGACCGATTTCTGTTTCGATTCGGTTCGGCTCGACTTGTTTTTCGTGTACATTTTTTTTTCGGAATTTCGACCATTTTTCGTATTTTCGTGTCACTTAGCTCGTTTTTTGTATCGACTTTTCGTATTTTCGGAAATTTTCGTTTTTCGGAATTGTACATGGTTTCAGAATATCGACCATTTTTCGTATTTTCGTGTCACTTAGCTCGTTTTTTGTATCGGCTTTTCGTATTTTCGAAAATTTTCGTTTTTCCGGAACGTCTGTTCTCCTCGTTTCAAAGCAATAAATTTTGATTTGACACATTTCAAGTACATTCGAAAATTCCGAAAATATTTCATTTCGGCTCTGAAAACTTTTCGGATCTGCCATTTTCGGATCTAAAAATTTTCGGAAAATCGGCCGCATCCGAAAACACGAATCGGGAAATTTTGTGAAAATTCCAAAATTCCGAAACCCGAAACGCACATCCCTACTTTTACAGCACTAATATCCTGACACTGTTGAATGCTATGCTGGGACTTGCTTGCAGGCACATACAGGCTTGTGGTAATGGCTGCACTGTGTGAAGCTGCTATTTCCACTGTCCCTACAGCGTCTCCCTGTGTATCGAGAGCTAGCAAGGATCCTATGAAGGATGTCTGACTGATCTTTCTTGATCTTTTGGCTGATCTTTCTAAGATCTTCTGACTGATTTTATGATTTTTTTGACTGATCTTTCTAAGATCTTCTGACTGACTTTATGATTTTTTGACTGTTCTGTTTCTCCACCAAAGCACTGAGAATGTGATCTCTTAACTTACTGTTGTGATGAGATGGCGATAACTCCCAGTCTAGATGAATTACAGACAGTGACTCAATCCAGATGACACCTTGAAGATCTGTTGAAGTTTTATTCCAAAACTGTAGAAAATCCACAACAATATACATCGGATAGGTCAAAAAATCATAATGAATCTGAGTCCATAAAGCTTGCAAAGGATTACTGGGAAGAGAACAAGGGTGGAGCTATCAGGACAGGAAATCCCTGCACCATGAGGAGGGGAGGAGAGAAACTCATGGGTAGATAAGACATGTGCAATTCTTAAAGGCATATCACAAGTCATGTGAAACATGACACTCCCCGTCAAAATCTATGATTTCTATAATTAAATAACTGACTAAAGTTCAAAACAAATAAGTGAGGATTCTTTTCCAGGAACATTTGAAAAACAAGAGGGAAGGGAAGAACAAGAGAAAATAATGCAAACATTAACAATTCTTGCAGATCTTGATCTTGATGGTACAGGCTGTGAGAACAACAGTCAGTGAGTCCATCCTGAGGAGGGGAGGAGAGAAACTCAGGGGTAGATAAGACATGTGCAATTCTTAAAGGCATATCACAAGTCATGTGAAACATGACAGTGTGGTATGTGACGGGAAGATCGTTCCAATTTTTGACAATCAGCTGGTCCGCGGGTTGAAGTTTTTTCATTTCTCCCTACCTGTGTTTGCTCGCCAACTCTGCTTGCTGTCGTGCAAGTCTTTCCAAATCTTCATTCAGTGACCTGAACTTATTCACCCACATATCTGAGGCCTTCAGGTCAGCAGCTTGTAGCTCAAAATCTCTGACGGAGACATCGGGGATGTAACTCAGGTCGGCGCTGTCCACTGCACACTCGTGTGGATGGGTGATGAACTTAAAAAGACGAGTGCACTCACGAAATTCTCCAAAGCGCGCTTTGAATGACTGCAGGAGATTAGATGTGAAGCCCGCTAGCTGCTGAAGATCAAGATGTTGAGCAAGGTCACTTGCTGTTCATGCATCTTTAAACTCTCCCAATTTTTCAAAGTGTAGTAAACGACCGGTTTCAATGTCGGTGATGAAGAGTTCTAGCTTGTTTTCAAATGCATACACTGCTTGTTGAAGGGATAAGACTGTATTTCCAACGCCCTGCACTTTCACATAGAGCTGGTTCAGATCTTCAGTCATGTCCACGAGATAGTAGAACTTCAGGTGCCACTCAGTGTTAGCTAACTCAGGATGCTCGACGTTTTTCATTTCAAGAAAAGTCCAGATTTCGCTCAGACAAGCCACGAAACGGCTGAGCACCTTCCCTCTTGACAACCAACGCACATTGCTGTGCAGAAGCAGACCAGGCTAATTATTCCCAACTTCATCCAGCAGTGTTATAAACTGGCAATCATTTAAAGCTCGGCCAACAATAAAGTTGACCACCTGAATGACCAGCGACATCACCTCTCCAAGCTGCTCGCCACACATCTGAGCACAAAGCGCCTCCTGATGTAGGATGCAGTGAAAACTTAGGATGGGTCTCTGTGATGGGGTGTATATAAGGTTCCCTGAGGAAAGGGTTAACTTGACAGGATTGATCAGCCCAGCAACACACACAATGGCTTGATGTTGTGATTGCTGGGGCTTTAAAAGAGACACGCCTATACAGGCACAGGAGGTTCATTTTTGGTGGATCTCCCCTTAGACAGACACAGCTCCTAAAGGCCTGTGATTTGAGGACACAATCTTTTGTTTTGTTACATTGATTGCTGGATAGAAGAGAAAGGTTTTTTTCTTCTTTTGTTTATTTGGTTGAACCAAGCAGCTGTGCCTGTATACACCTGTGCTACAAGGAATAAAGATTGCTTGATGAAACATTTTCCCTGCTGTGGTGTTCACGTGACCAGGTCCACTCCATTACATTATGGTGGCAGCAGTGGGATCGATATAAACCGTGGAGTGGAGATGTGCCTGATTCACATTGGCAGTTGGTAAGAGTACCTCATTTGTGACATTTCCTGGGTGTGCGCAAAGTACAGGCAATCTGCACTAGGATTGTGTTTCTGTTTCTTAGGAAAATGGATTCTGACAAGCTGTTAAAGTGGATGATGGAACAGCAACAGCAACAGCAGAGGCAGCAACAGGAGTTCCAGCTTCAGCTACTACAGCAGATGCAATCCATCCAGAAACAGCAACATGCCCAGCAGCAACAACTACAGACTGAGACGCAGCAGCAACAGCAGGAGTTCCAAGTGGCACTTATACAGCAGCTTCTGGAGTATACAAGGGAACAAGGTGCAACAGACGGTTCTTCTAAGGAGTCCTTCTCCCATGCCCTGACCAAGATGGGACCAGAGGATGATCCAGAAGCCTACCTGACTGCATTTGAGAGACTTGCAACCCTGGCCCAGTGGAAGAAAGGTACCTTGGTTATAAGACTGGCTCCCTTTTTAACCGGTGAAGCGCAGGCTGCTTATCAGTGTTTGGGGGAAGCCGAAGCAGAGGACTATGATATACTGAAATCTGCTATCCTGAATCGTCTTGGTCTTTCTGATGAATGTTATAGAAATAAGTTCAGGAATAAGACATTTGTTTTGGGCACTCCCCCTAGGGCATTTGCTCAGCAGCTCAAAGATTTGGCATATAAGTGGTTAAAGCCTGCTACTCGCCCAGTCTCTGAAATTATGTATTTATTAATCCTGGAACAATACATCAAACAGCTCCCAAAGGGTCTGTCCCAATGGGTTTCACGACACAAACGCAGTTCCTTGGATTATGCTGTCCAAATTTCATAAGAGTTTCTGCAGGCAGAGGATACCCATGGGTATCAGGTTGCTCAAAAGCAAAGTAAAAGAGAAAAGTGGGAAACCTTAGGGAAGCAACCTTCTGTTTTAAATGCCCCTCTATCAGGGAGGGAGAAAGTCTCTAAGGAGAACTCAACTCTAGCAAGTCCCTGGTCTAAGACCAGTACAGAAAGGCCTTCTGGCAATAAAGTGAGGGCTTTAAGCAATGATCAGGTACAAGAAAGGCAGCTGGTACGCTTTAAGTGTGGAGAAAGTGGGCATATCGCAAAATTTTGTTCCTCTGTGGACTCTATGGAGTGTGACTATGTTGGCCAGTGTTATGCAGTTAACTCTGAAGTGAATGACCTGGAAGCTTTTGTAGTCCCAGCATGGGTGAATGGCATAGAAGTCAGGGCCCTTGTTGATTCAGGTTGTAGGAGAACTCTGGTACAACAGGATCTTGTCAACTTCAGCTTCTTGGACTCCCAAGAACCTGTGCTCATAATGTGCATACATGGCGATGTAAAATCCTACCCTCAGCAAAAATTAACCTTCAGATAGATGGATATGCATCCCAGGTTGTTACAGGGGTGGCTGAAAAGTTGCCATACCCAGTGGTGGTTGGGAAAGATTGGGAACACTTTGGCAGAGTCCTCAAAGTTCAGGTCAAAGATGTGGAACTAAGAAAGGAAGAGGAATGCAGTGCAGACATAGGAAGACTCTTCCCTTTTAAGGACCCAGACTTGTTTTCTACAAGAGCTAGGGTTCATAAATCAAAAACACAAAGGAAACTGGAGAAAAGAGAATGGGCAGACATACAGGACGTGGAACATAAATGCCCTGTTCAGCAGGTGATAGCTGGGGAAGACATGGGACAGCAAGCTGGGGACCCTATACCTGAGTTGGGGACAAGTCCTAGGGATGTGCGAAAGGCACAGAAAAATGACCCCACACTGAGTGGAGCATACGACAGTCTGGCTGTTGCAAACGGACATGTTTTGGATGCACTCAAGCATAGTCAGTTCCCCCATTTTATGCTAAGGGATGAATTGCTATACAGAGTTTGCAAACGCACTAATACAGGAGACCTATGTGAGCAGATATTGGTACCAAAAGGCTATAGGAGACAACTGTTACAGCTGTCTCATTCTATTCCCCTTGCAGGGCATTTGGGGAGAGAGAAGACTCTGGCCCGTTTATTGTACAGGTTTTTCTGGCCGGGTGTATATAAGGAGGTAGAAAATTTTTGTAAGTCCTGCCGGAATGTCAGCTAGTGGCTCCAAAGGGACAAGTCAAAGCACCACTTATACCGATACCATTAGTGGAACTGCCATTTGAAAGGATTGGGGTTGATCTAGTTGGTCCTCTTGAGAAAACTGCAGCAGGTAACCATCATATCTTGGTAATAGTTGATTATGCAACCCGGTACCCAGAGGCGATACCTCTCTGGAATACCTCAGCCTCGACAATAGCCAATGAATTGATAAAGTTGTTCTCAAGAGTGGGTATTCCTAAAGAGATACTGACAGACCAGGGTACAAACTTCACTTCAAAGCTTATGAAGGAGGTTTGTGCTCTCCTAAACATAAAGTCCCTTAAAACGTCAGTCTACCACCCGCAAACGGATGGGTTGGTAGAGAGATTTAATGGCACGCTCAAAAAAATGTTGCGGAAATTCGTGGATGGGGAGAACAGAGACTGGGACAAATTGTTGCCATATCTGTTGTTTGCTATCCGTGAGGTTCCGCAGTCTTCAACTGGGTTTTCACCCTTTGAGTTGCTTTATGGGAGGAGACCTAGAGGCATACTTGACATAGTGAAGGAAGAGTGGGAGGCGCAGTCTAATTCAGACCAGAATATCCTACAGTACACTATGCAGTTGAGAGAGAGACTTAAAAGGGTCGGGCAATTTGCTGTTAGTAACTTAGAAACTGCCCAACAGGCGCAAGCTCTCAGCTATAACAGAAATGCAAAAGCCCGGGAGTTTAAGCCCGGAGATAGAGTGTTATTGCTTCTACCTACTTCAGAAAGTAAGCTGTTGGCAAAATGGCAAGGGCCTTATGAGGTAATAAGAAGAACGGGGGATGTTGACTACGAAATCTTCCGCCCTGGACATAAAAAGGAAAAACAAATATATCATGTTAATCTGTTAAAACTCTGGAGAGCCGAGGAAAACTTGTTTATTGCTCCCAGAGCGGATAGGCTAGACGTGGGGCCAGATGTACGTGAAATTCAGGAGAAATCGATGGGCGTGACTTTGGGAAAACAATTAAGTCCAGCCCAGCAAAAGGGAGCACAGCGACTGCTGGAGGCCTTTACCGATGTGTTTTCTACACGTCCAGGAAATACACACTTAATTACACATCACATAAAGACGAAAAGTGATGAAGTTGTTAGATTGAGGCCATACTTGATACCAGAGAAATTGCGGAAGGTAGTACAAGAAGAAATAGAGAGCATGCTGAAGCTGGGGGTTATAGAGCCTTCAAACAGTGAGTGGTGCAGCCCAATAATTCTTGTACCAAAACCCGATGGCTTGGTCAGGTTTTGCATTGATTTTAGGAAGGTAAATGCAATATCCAATTTCGATGCATATCCTATGCCACGAGTTGACGAAATGTTAAACTGACTGGGTAAAGCCAAATATATTACCACACTGGATTTAACCAAAGGCTATTGCCAAATCCCGTTAACAGAAGCGTCAAAAGAGAAAACAGCCTTTGCTACACCTGTAGGTCTGTTCCAATTCCGGGTGCTGCCATTTGGGCTTCATGGGGCCCCTGCGACGTTCCAGAGGCTCATGGATCATATTCTTACCCCTCACGAACAGTATGCTTCTGCCTATCTAGATGATGTGGTCATTTATAGCACTGATTGGAATGACCACCTTGACAAAGTGGCTGCGGTTTTGAGGTCATTGAGGTCAGCAGGTCTCACAGCAAACCCAGCGAAGTGTATATTAGGGAAAACAGAATCCAGATACTTGGCTATGTTTTGGGCAATGGCCTTATTAAGCCTTTGCAAGACAAGGTTGCAGCACTGGCTAAAATGCCTGTTCCTACCAATAAGAAGCAGGTCAGGGCATTTCTTGGCTTGGCTGGGTACTACAGAAAATTTGTGCCACATTTTTCTACCCTGGTAGCCCCTTTAACGGACTTGACCAAAAACTCTGCTCCAAACAAAGTGATTTGGACTTCCGAGTGTACCAAAGCATTTACCGAATTAAAACATATGCTGTGTGATCAGCCGGTGCTGCGAAGTCCTGATTTTGACAAAGAGTTTGTACTACATACGGATGCCTCAGAGGTGGGCTTAGGGGCTGTATTGTCCCAAGAATTTGATAGAGAGGAACACCCCATCCTCTATTTAAGCAGGAAACTACTTCCCAGAGAGAGAAATTTTGCCGTGATAGAGAAGGAATGTTTAGCAGTGAAATGGGCTATTGACTCTCTGCGCTACTATCTGTTCGGCAGGCACTTTCTCCTTGTGACCGACCATGCTCCTCTACGTTGGCTTCACACCATGAAATCCAAGAATGCACAGCTCACTAGATGGTATTTGGAATTACAAACCTACTCCTTCAGTGTCCGGCATCGTCCCGGAAAGGAGCACCTGAATGCGGATTTCCTATCTAGGGATGTGTTTGTTGTGGGAGAGTGTGCCTGGGGGTCCACTCTAAGGGGGGAGGTGTGTGATGGGGTGTATATAAGGTTCCCTGAGGAAAGGGTTAACTTGACAGGATTGATCAGCCCAGCAACACACACAATGGCTTGATGTTGTGATTGCTGGGGCTTTAAAAGAGACACGCCTATACAGGCACAGGAGGTTCATTTTTGGTGGATCTCCCCTTAGACAGACACAGCTCCTAAAGGCCTGTGATTTGAGGACACAATCTTTTGTTTTGTTACATTGATTGCTGGATAGAAGAGAAAGGTTTTTTTCTTCTTTTGTTTATTTGGTTGAACCAAGCAGCTGTGCCTGTATACACCTGTGCTACAAGGAATAAAGATTGCTTGATGAAACACTTTCCCTGCTGTGGTGTTCACGTGACCAGGTCCACTCCATTACAGTCTCTTTTCATGTTCACGAAGAAGCGCTACGAATCCTTTGTTTTTCCCCACCATGCACGGAGCACCATCAGTATACACCGAAATAAGTTTATCCATCGGTAGATTTTTTTCTTTAGCGAACTCAGTGAAAGACTTGCATAAATCCTCCCCTCTTGTTGTCCCTTTCATAGGCAAAATAGCAAGACTTTCCTCACGTAGTGTGTCACCTTGCAATCACGCTGAACTGGGATAAATGGCTTACGTCTCTTGACTCATCCAATGCAAGAGAAAAGAATGGTGCTGCATTTATGTCCTTCACTTGTGTTGCCTCAATTTGATTTGCCATCATGATTGTACGATCGTGAACAGTTCTTGCCGACAGAGGCATGTCTTTTATTCGTTTGATTATTTTGTCTTTATCCGAAAAGTCGTCAAAAAAGTTCATTGGCAACATCAAGCATGAATGTCTTGGCATACTCCCCATCTGTGAATGGCTTTCCGTTTCTCACAATTGCTAAAGCACCAGCAAAGCTAGCCGAATTCCAGTCACCTTGTTGGGTCCAAACACGGAGTTGCTGCTGACTAGCTTGCACTCTGCACAGTAGCTCTTGACATGCTTTCTTCCTGCTGTCCCCCGCAGGATATTTCGATGCAAATGTAGTATGGAGTGTGTTGAAGTGCCGCTTTATATTTGACCGTTTCATCGATGCAATTTTATTATTGCATATTAGACACACTGCATAACCTGCTCTCTCCACAAAGGCGAATTCCTCTGTCCATTCCTGCTGAAAAGTACGATACTTCTCATCTTTTTTTCTTTTAGCCATCTTCTTCGATAAAAGGGTTTCTGCAATTAGCTGACTACTTGATTAAAAGGAAGGAAGTTTACTTCCTGACCTCACAACGACCCGTGTACGTTACGCATTATCCAATAAAAATTTGGTGTTGTCCCGGAGGACAGCTGTGATTGGCTCCAGCCACCCGCAACCATGAATATGAGCGGTAGGAAATGAATGGATTGAAATACATGAGAATGTTTTATATTTTTAATGTTAATAATTTTTTTTATTAAAGATTTGTCTGCGAGCCAGATGCAGCCATCAAAAGAGCCACATCTGGCTCGCGAGCCATAGGTTCCCTACCCCTGCTCTATACGTTTGCTGAGTTTCACCCAGTGATCATTCAATGCATGGCCAGGGGGGGAGGGGGTAGTGAGTTACTGTGGAAATTATTTATTGAGAAGAAACACAATATTTGGGGTGCGCGGCCGTTCTGCAGATTCCCAGCACGTGCAATCTGTTTCACCTTCTGCATGAATCCAAACAGCAGAATCATGACAAAGGTAAGATATGCCGGGTCACTCCTACCTCTCACATTAGATTGGTGCCCAACCTGAATAAAACTTCACTTATATTGCCATAAAATAATATTCCCATCTAAAACCATGAACTAAAACCAGTGGCCCTGAGCTGGGCCGGATTAAGATCTCTATGGGCCTCGAGCTGAAGATTTTGGTGGGCTTTTTTTGGAATTTAGTGAAATGAAAACATATAATTTAGGTTATTTAATAGTGCAGATACGGGTATATCTAACCAGGCAGATACTGTGTGAGGTAATTTCCATTCAGATTTCAATCATTTACAGCATGTAAAATTATCTTTTTACATTTTATCATCCAAACCTTTGTGGTTATATATTCTATATATTCTTGTTTAAAAAAAATGAAATGGGAACCTGTTACTGCATTTTTCTGAGTAAAAATACAAAAAAAAATTAAATATTTCCCTTGTGTTTTGGAGAACGGTGTTTTTTTTTTTTAATAATATGACTATGTATAAAACCACTGACCTTGCTCCCAACGTGGGAAATGAGTAGGTGAGTAACGGCAGAGGTGTTGCTCATTTTATACGTGAAAAATGGATAATGCCATTGCTTTGGAACTAAAAATAAAGAAATAAAGTGTATTTTTTGTTTTCTTTTCTTTTAGATTTTACATGGTCTTGTTTGGCATCAATGCAAAGGCCAGACTCTGTCCCGTCCAATGACACCTCATTCGACTTTGTGATGTGTAAAGATTAATAACGCAGGGTTCCAAAGTCCCCCTCAGTGCTCCACGCTGCTGTGCTACGGTTTAGGTTTTTGATGTAACAACAGATTGGGCCATCACCTTCTCACTCATTGGTGACATGAGAAATAAGATGGTGAGTTAGTGCAGCATTATTGTTCAATTTTTATTTGAAAAGTGAACAATATTGCTGTGTTTGAAAGAAAAAATAACAAATATTTATTATTTTATTGTTACATAAAACCTAGTCATGTTTGGTATCATTGGAAAGGTGATGCTCTGGCCATTCCTGAAAAATTCTATTTTTCATTATAATTACCATAAACCTTTTCAAAGTTTCTTCTTATATATATCAAAACCAAAGTAAGAGCTGCGCTACGCCATGGCGGAGACCCCCAAAAAGAATCAATCACGAAACTGTATTGGTCTTTCTCAGAAGTCTAGCTTTCCTCGTTAAGCCAGATCTATTTATTAAAATACACAGAATTTATAGCCAATCAGTGTACAGATACATTACAACATCAAAGTTTAGCCACTCAGTTAACTTACTACCAGATATGGTTCACAAGAGACCCTTTTCCCATCTTCCCGCTTCTGCGCACATTTTCCTGCACTGAACATAACAGGAAATCGGCCACAGCTCATATCCTATAGAAGGAACAACGGTCTATGCAGTATTGACACTAACAAAAATGGAGGGGGGGAATTTCACAGCCCATTTATAAGAACCAGCTTTTTAAGACTAAATATTTATTATATTTACAGGAAATTAAAATCTAACAATCCTTTCCTTTGATCACATATCACCTGTGATCATCTAAAAGATAAACCAAACTTAGGCAATTAAACCTGGGCTACATTGTCCTTGCCTAAGACCTTTAGATCATGATTCTAGATGCTCAGATGGGAAGAAAAAAATTCTGGTATTTACTCCTAAAATACCTCAATACCTTTATAATGTACAAAAGGGATTCCCCAAGGAGGCCCTTTATGAGCATAAAATACACTTATCTATCTAGATTCACTCTTCCAGCAAACCACTTGGAGCGTAGGCAAAAATACCTAATCTAGACATTAAATAACTATTTATTCCAATTTCCCAAAATATAATTCACCGAACAAGAAAAGTATAATAACTTGAATGTAAAAGTTCATTTATCTAATAAATCAACATGAGTCAGATCTGTGTGTTTTCCTATGTTCAGCTTCACTCCACAAAACGCATACACACCTGCCTTCATACACACACTCAAGAAATACATTCTCATTTTCATAAATCCAATCCTTTCTCACACTTATCTAGGGGATTAAATAAAAAAAATAATATTCCATAATCTAATACCATAGTCCACAGTGCGAGATCAGGGTGTGGTCTTTTTTTTTCAACATCCCAGCTTGAGACGCATAATCATTGAATGTCATCAGAGCTCCCACCATAGGGACTCCTGAACAAGCTGTCTCTTTGCGCTGGTTGCTTATTACCTGTGACCTTTGACCTTGACACAAAATGTCCATGATTCGTTCCATATGCAGTCAATGTGACTGTCAGGTTTCTTGATGATGTGATATGGTTTTAGCAACAATAAAGAAAATAAAAAAGAAAAGAAAATATGGTATACCCCGCTAATCATATACATCCATTCATTCATTGTCACTCTCAAATGCACGAAAACAATAAAAATGTTAATTTACACAATAAGAGACACAGATAATAAATTTTAAAATTTCCCTGCAAAGCCTATCGGCCTCACGCCACGGGAAAAAAATTATACTACTTCTGACTCATTGTTAGAGAAAAAAATATATATTCGCAACTTTGGCTCAAAAGGGAAATAGCCGAAGTGCATATTCCACCCATTTTAAATATCAAAAAAAAATATTTAATTACTATCCTATTCAGTCTTGTTCGGTGTTTTGAAACAAACCTGGTGTTTATAAAACACACCAATCCTCAAATGAAATAAAAATAAAAAAATTAAAAACAGCATTAATTTTACTGGATCAGAACTTTCCATTTACCACTATATATGTCATGAAGCGTATTTATGCAAATGCATTAAATTATATGTTCCTAAATACATTAATGAACTCTAATTTTAATTGGATGTGATCTTCAATAATCCTAAATGTGTCAGGGAATTTTGAACAATATTGATTGTAACTAAACAACAAAAATAATAAAATATAAAATAATAAAAGACACAAAATAATTATCACTTAGACGACATCAGAATATAAAAATACATTATCTTCTTTCTTTGTCTTCTGTCTTATTGGTTGAAAATAACAGTTTTGTAAAACTGACATGTCTTAAGTTGTATTTCCAAATCAATGATCTTCTATAAATAGCATGATTTATTGATGAGTTGTCGATAATTAGATTGTTTTATTGCCTGGTGTCTGATAATTCCTTATTATCCGGTTGATGTAACATTGCAATGTGAAATGATAATGTGTTTGAGTAAATTTCCTTCAATTCCAACATCTTTATCAATATTGGTATCACATAATCTTCCATCTAGCTTGAGCAAAGTTGGCATGCATGGGTAATTTTCACCTAAAGTAAAAACTTGGGAAAAAAATGTATTATTAACCTGTCAAAAACTTTAAAATTCATATGGTTAAAATACTTTTAGAATGGAGAAAAAAATGCAACACATTTTTGGACACAAAGAAAAGGAGTGGTCATGAGAGAGAAAAAAAATGGAGGAGAGGAGGGGTCATGAGAGAGACAACACGGAGGAGGGGAGGGGTCATGAGTGAGACAAAATGGAGGAGACTAGGAAAAGAATGTGAACTTCAATTCAAATAAAAAAAAAACACAACAAAAATATCATGAACTGGGAAAGAAAGTATAGAAGGGCATGTTTAAAACTTGACGCGTTAATTAGCACAAAGTTCTCAGAGGAAACTCAGAGAAAAAGATTATTAATAAACATCAATAATCTTTATTAAGGATATTGGTTAAAAACAAACATTCAAACGTGAGGTGTTTGTGCAGCTATTTTACAACCTGTTTTATTCCCTCCAAGAATATTCAATGGGGGGCCAGTTATACGCTATTGCACTTCACACCAAAAGACAAAAACAGACAGCAAAAAAAATAAAACTAGACATCTGGCTACCACTGCAGAAAAAGAAAACAATCAAACAATACTCAGATACCAAACTACAACCTTCCATCTCCCTTAGTCAACTAAGATAAAACCAAAAAAACCACCTTCTCTCATTTGAAATCTGCCTAAATTCCTTTGTACAGCGCTACTAAACCTGTAGGCGCTTTCCTTTAAACTTTCACTCAAATCCTTCAGCTTTATATCACTTCATCCTCTTAGATTCCAAACAACCAAACATGAACCTACATATATATTCCATTATACAAGTTACAAAACTGTAAAAGATCTCAGTCAGCCATTTTGGCAAAACATATAACCTATATTAAGGTGCGGTCAATCCCTTAGTGCTGGACTCAAACAAAGACCAGAGGAAAATAACCGACCACGCCTCTCTTGGGAAAATGTACAACTTTGAGCCCATCACCTTGATACACTAATTTTTTTATATATATATCATACATCAATTTATAATCCATTTACAGTAAATCCAGCTCCCATAATTATTCTTTTGTTCCACTACTGTACGCACGCCGAAGCACTCAAACCGCGCCCAATTCCACACCAGTTACAGTTAGTTTTATAAAGCACTAACAGCTCCAGAATTCAACTGCTACTACAGTCTTTCAAGGCATTAGACACATGTCATTTGTATATACTGTTCAATTATCCCAAATAGATACTCACAGAACAACAAAAATAACTACATATTCCATTATCCAACTTGCACTGCTAAAAGACTACTAGCATTCAAAGAAAAAAAATCCTTATACAAACACATAATAACATTATACATTACAAATAAAGAGTTTTTTTAAATTAAATAAAAAAAGAACAAAGAGAAAAAATGAATGTATGAGAAAGAGAAAAAAGTTAGCAGGCGCTTTTGAAAGTCACTGTAAAAGTAAAGCCCTATTGTCTCCATTTCCTGTGCCTTTTTTTTTTTTACACGAGGCAAGGCAGTAATGACACAGAAACAAAGCAACCTGGTTTACGAAAAGCAGTCCCTATACATAAATTACATATAAAAAACATAATATCAAAACTACGAAATACAAAACATCAAAGATAAACAAATACATTAATAGTTAGTAAAGACAAACATTTAAATAAACAGACGCAATCAATGGACAGAAACAAAATAAAAAATAAAACAAACATGCAATCTGAAAGAAAAAACAGTTAGCAAATCCTTTAGAATCAGCGCGCAAACACATGCAGCAAAAAAATAAAGAAAAAAATGGCAGCAGCGCGCAAGAAAATAAAAATAAAAAAATAAGAGGAAAAAAACTGTCTCTCAATGGGAGATTAAATCAGTTGATATATAAGAAGAAAATCTAATCAGTTAAAGTAAAATTCTCACAATTACAAGATATGGACGACCCAGAAACACCAGAATTGAACTACAAGATAGACACAGAACGGAGACAAAACAACTAGAAACATCTCGTTCCTTTTTTTATGAGTTCAATTTCCAGCATATACAAATACTCAGCACACCGGGCGAGTTCAAACACACGTGAGGTCCTCAAACGATTTTCCTTTACTACAATACATAAAATGACAAAAACAAACCAAGACAAAGAGTCCAACCCTGCACCAAAAAAAAAAAAAAATCAAAAAAAAATCAACAAGCTCTGAACCATAGCTTTAACTTCAAGGAAAATAAACAAAAACCAAGCCTGGAGGCAAGTTCGCAAAATCTGAACAAGCAAATGTAAGGATACATTCAAATGTAAAGATACACTTAAATATAAGGATACATCTGAATGGCAAATCCCACTTCAGACAACAACTGAAAAATTCTATTTTTCATTATAATTACCATAAACCTTTTCCAAGTTTCTTCTTATATATCAAAACTAAAGTAAGAGCTGCGCTACGCCATGGCGGAGACCCCCAAAAAGAATCAATCACGAAACTGTATTGGTCTTTCTCAGAAGTCTAGCTTTCCTCGTTAAGCCAGATCTATTTATTAAAATACACAGAATTTATAGCCAATCAGTGTACAGATACATTACAACATCAAAGTTTAGCCACTCAGTTAACTTACTACCATATATGGTTCACAAGAGACCCTTTTCCCATCTTCCCGCTTCTGCGCACATTTTCCTGCACTGAACATAACAGGAAATCGGCCACAGCTCATATCCTATAGAAGGAACAACGGTCTATGCAGTATTGACACTAACAAAAATGGAGGGGGGGAATTTCACAGCTCATTTATAAGAACCGGCTTTTTAAGACTAAATATTTATTATATTTACAGGAAATTAAAATCTAAGAATTACTGTAATGTCTGAATTGACCCTGTAGATCGAGTCGGAGATACAGGGGTCCAAATGCCTGTCAATGCAGACGCACAGGGTTATTCAGAGAGCGGTGAAAAGCAGGAGAATGACTGGAGAATTGAAAATTCTAGGTCAAAATAGCTGATTCGTAAAGTGAGATGAATGGGAGAATTTTTCTGGTTTGGCTATTTTGACCTAGAATTTTCAGTTCTCCAGTCATTCTCCTGCTTTTCACCGCTCTCTGAATAACCCTGATAGTTATCTTTTCTCTGGACCTATTCTGTAGCATGGGACTGGAGCTGCTGCTCCATCAGCCCCTATGTTAATCCGATCTTGGCCATGAGCAACCCGGGGGTCCGATCTACCATATGTCTCATTAAGCACTTACTGAGTCGAACAATAAATATATACTGTATATGTCCGAAATTCATATTTAGGAGAAATAGAACACACTGTAGATACTCGAGTATACCGCTAGATTTTGGTGACAAAAATTTACCTTAAAATTGGAGGGGTCGTGTTATATTCGAGACATCTGCATTGCGTGTAAAATAAAAAAATAAAAACTTGCCTTGCTCTGGATCCCGTCTCCCAGAAGTTCCGGTAGTCTCGCTGATGTGAACGCGTGCTCCCTGATGCTTGCAAACACTTCAGGAACTCCCGGATTTGGGAGAGGCGGGATCCATCACAGCCAGAGGGCACGCATGGTTTAAGCCAATCATTTACCTCGCTCGCCTCCACCGGCCATCTAAATTGGTAGTAAAGAAGACGTGTGGCCGGCGGCTTCATACTTAGTAACAACTGCAATCATTCTAGAGCAGAACACCCTGGCCTGAGGAATAGCCTGACTGTGTTGAGAGAGCCGGCTGGAAGGATTTTAATTGTTTACCGGTACAGTAAAATTTTGTTCCTCGCGTTATATTCGAGTCTTGAATATTCTCTCATTTCCATAATAAATCTCTATCCGTCGCGTTATACTCGAGTATCTACGGTAATCGTTATTGCCCAGAGCTGAACACCAGGGATATAAAGTACCAGCACTCACTACTAAATCCTCCTTAATCAGTAAATGTGAGAGCATAAGCTTAAATTCTTATTCCATCCACTGAATCTCCTTATAATGGGACACTCACGTATAGAAATCCCCCTATTCCTATAGAAATACCCCTAATTCCTTTTGTGTGAAAAAGTGTTGGCCTCCTTCCTTTAAATATTGTGTATGTAGCGCTGTTTAAAACTCTGGTGCTGTATTGCTCCTTTTTGGCCACCAGAGGTAGACGAGCGCAATGTAAACTATACTGGACACATTGGGACTACGTTTTCCAGCATGCTTTGGGGCAGAGACAGGAAGTGGGTGGGGAAGGAGGAGAGGACATCCGCAGCCTCATGGAAGGAGACCCAGTGTGAGCCGAGGAGTGAACCGAGTGAGACGCATGTGAGACTGTGAGCGATTGTAACCAGGCCGGAGCAGGCGCTGCCTTGCCGACGCTGGGGATCGATACAGTGACTTGCCAGAGACCCAGTAATCCACCGCTGAGAGGTTTTACACAGACACAGAGTTGCAGATTGGACCCCGAGTTAGGAGACCGCAATGATCCACTGGGAGTGCAGGCGGTAATTTGTAAATCTTGTTGTAAAGACGGACAAGCAAGAGAAGCAGATCCAGTGGCACAGGGTCCCAGCATAATTCAGCGGAGAGACCTCCTTGATCGGGCAGCTGAACAGATTGTCTGGTGGATGGGTGAGAGGCCTCCTAGGCCACAGTTAAAGTTTAATGAAGCAGCACTGCTAAAATCTACAGGGCCCCAACGTGACTAGTCGAAGATTTATTAAATCCATTCACTGGCCAGTTGAAACATAGTACCCGGGTACCTGAGTTCACACACACACTTTTTGGGACATAACCTGCACGGGACTTACACTCCAGAAACGAAGGGGTTAAACTTTTCTTTTACCGCTGCGCGTTTCCCGCATTACGAAATCCTGTTTTCCATATACCGTGCTTACATTATATATGCCGCTTTATTGAGACCAGTAAAGTATAGAATTTATAAAATCCACAACAGTGCTGGTGTATATTTATTCCCTAGTGCGGAGAGACTAACCCGAGGTTAAATTCAGCGGCTCCTCGGAGTGAGAGCTACATGTATTTTAAACAGTACATAATACATGAAAACTCAAAATGATGGAGGAATCCTGTGATTTCCTGAGATGATGTATAACTTCCAATACCACCTACAGTCAGGTCCAGAAATATTGGGACATCGACACAATTCTAACATCTTTGGCTCTATACACCACCACAATGGAGTTGGAATGAAACACAATGTGCTTTAACTGCAGACTGTCAGCTTTAATTTGAGGGTATGTACATCCAACTCAGGTGAACGGTGTAGGACTTACAGCAGTTACCAGTGCTGCCTCCCACTTGGCAGCACTGGTCCTGTGGAATGACTTGCCCGCCCTATCAAACTCTCTCCTGATCTTCGGGCCTTCAAGAAATCCCTCAAAACCCATCTCTTCAGATTAGCATACCACATCACTGGTGCAACTCATCCCTCTGCTCACCTACTCACACAGGTTTGAAGCTGTTTCAATGGCCCCACCATTCCTAAACCACTGGCACTAATGATCCTGTTATCTAGTAAAATTGTCTTCCTCTACCCCAATCCCTCTAGAATGTAAGCTCCTATGAGCAGGGCCCTCTACACCTTTTGTTTCCATCCTATGTCCGTTTATCTGTATCTCGTACCCTTTGGTTATTGTAAAGCGCTGCGGAAACTGCTGGCGCTATATAGATGACAATAATAATAAATAATGATTTCTATACTTTATACTTTGCCCTATCTTAATGTAATGAATCCGTTTATTTACCCTTAATTATGAAAATCAAATAACCAGTGTTCAGAATTATTGTGTTTGTTTGATACAGTAAAGTTGATTTCAAGAAAAAAAAAAAACTTTGAGTGGAAATCACATGTTCCTGTCCAGACTGGAGCTCCACTCTGCAGCCAGATCCTTCTCACCATTTGCAGCAGCAACACAGGGAGATGGGCGCGCTCTGATGACGTCACAGCTCATGTGACTGGCTGCAGGGCTCACACGTAGTGCTGGGTGTGGGGAATGGTGGACACTGAGCTGTGAGCTGCATGGATCCAGCCCTGAGGGACAGGGAGGGAGACACAGCACTGTGATCAGGCAATTCATTAACCCTTTACCCCCTTAGTCCTTTGTCTCCTGAGCCCTGTGAGGCCGTAGATCCGCCTGGTGAATCCAGAGAGGAGATCCAGCCTGAGGGTCCTGGGAGTGAGCGGCCTTCTTGTAAGTAAATCCATATATTGCTGATTATAAGCTGTATCCGCTGTATACGGCAAGACTCTCCAGTACCATTGCGGAGGTCCACCAGAGTCCGTGGGCCCCCAGCCTATCTTGAAGACTAGGAGTGTTGAACAGACTAGACAGGATAAGATCTATCATAGGGGGGAGGGGTGTTATGTATTGTGCAGTGGCGTAGCGTGGGTTGTCAGCACCCGGGGCAAGGCAAGATTTGCGCGCCCCCCCCAAACCTGTGGACACGTTGGCACGCCCTGATTCCCTTCCACCCACCAGTAAAGTGTATGTATGTGAGGTGGTGTGCACTGACTGCAGGGTTATTCTCATATTTCTATGTATTTGTGCATGCCCCCAGGCTTTGCCCTGGGCAGTCTGCTTAAACATCACAGCAATAAAACTCACAGTAATGTGCGGTGCATATGAGCACATCACAGAGCTACACAGCAATAAGATGCACGGTAATATGCAGTGTATATGAGCGTATCACAAAGCTGCGTAGAAACAAAACTCAGCAATATGCTGTGTGTATGAGCGTATCACAAAGTTGCGTAGAAATAAAACTCATAGCAATATGCTGTGTGTATGAGCGTATCACAGAGCTGCGTAGAAATAAAACTCAGCAATATGCTGTGTGTATGAGCGTATCACAGAGCTGCGTAGAAATAAAACTCAGCAATATGCTGTGTGTATGAGCGTATCAGCTGTGTAGAAATAAAACTCATAGCAATATGCTGTGTGTATGAGCGTATCACAGAGCTGCGTAGAAATAAAACTCAGCAATATGCTGTGTGTATGAGCGTATCACAGAGCTGCGTAGAAATAAAACTCAGCAATATGCTGTGTGTATGAGCGTATCACAGAGCTGCGTAGAAATAAAACTCATAGCAATATGCTGTGTGTATGAGCGTATCACAGAGCTGCGTAGAAATAAAACTCAGCAATATGCTGTGTGTATGAGCGTATCACAGAGCTGCGTAGAAATAAAACTCAGCAATATGCTGTGTGTATGAGCGTATCACAGAGCTGCGTAGAAATAAAACTCATAGCAATATGCTGTGTGTATGAGCGTATCACAGAGCTGCGTAGAAATAAAACTCAGCAATATGCTGTGTGTATGAGCGTATCACAGAGCTGCGTAGAAATAAAACTCAGCAATATGCTGTGTGTATGAGCGTATCACAGAGCTGCGTAGAAATAAAACTCAGCAATATGCTGTGTGTATGAGCGTATCACAGAGCTGCGTAGAAATAAAACTCAGCAATATGCTGTGTGTATGAGCGTATCACAGAGCTGCGTAGAAATAAAACTCAGCAATATGCTGTGTGTATGAGCGTATCACAGAGCTGCGTAGAAATAAAACTCATAGCAATATGCTGTGTGTATCAGGGGCGGATCCAGAGACTAGTCTCGGGAGGGGCACTTACAGAAAATAAGGTGTTTTAGCAGAGAGCCCGACTCACGAGAATTTACAGAGGGCCCAGCTCACAGGAGCTTACAATCTAGAGGAGCAGAGGGCCCGGCTCACAGGAGCTTACAATCTAGAAGAGCAGAGGGCACCCAGGAGCTTACAATCTAGAGGAGCAGAGGACACCCAGGATCTTACAATCTAGAGGAGCAGAGGGCACCCCGGATTTTACAATCTAGAGGAGCAGAGAGCCCCCAGCTCACACATGGATTTGCCCCCAGCTCATGTATTTGCCCCCAGCTCATGTATTTGCCCCCAGCTCATGGATTTGCCCAGCTCATGGATTTGCCCAGCTCATGGATTTGCCCCCAGCTCATGGATTTGCCCAGCTCATGGATTTGCCCCCAGGTCATGGATTTGCCCCCAGGTCATGGATTTGCCCAGCTCATGGATTTGCCCCCAGGTCATGGATTTGCCCCCAGCTCATGTATTTGCCCCCAGCTCATGTATTTGCCCAGCTCATGGATTTGCCCAGCTCATGGATTTGCCCCCAGCTCATGGATTTGCCCAGCTCATGGATTTGCCCCCAGGTCATGGATTTGCCCCCAGGTCATGGATTTGCCCAGCTCATGGATTTGCCCCCAGGTCATGGATTTGCCCCCAGCTCATGGATTTGCCCAGCTCATGGATTTGCCCCCAGGTCATGGATTTGCCCAGCTCATGGATTTGCCCCCAGGTCATGGATTTGCCCAGCTCATGGATTTGCCCCCAGCTCATGGATTTGCCCCCAGCTCATGTATTTTCCCAGCTCATGTATTTGCCCAGCTCATGGATTTGCCCCCAGGTCATGGATTTGCCCAGCTCATGGATTTGCCCCCAGCTCATGGATTTGCCCCCCAGCTCATGGATTTGCCCCCAGGTCATGGATTTGCCCCCCAGCTCATGGATTTGCCCCCAGCTCATGGATTTGCCCCCCAGCTCATGGATTTGCCCCCCAGCTCATGGATTTGCCTCATGGATTTGCCCCCCAGCTCATGGATTTGCCCCCCAGCTCATGGATTTGCCCCCAGCTCTTGGATTTGCCCCCAGCTTACACATGGATTTGCCCCCAGCTTACACATGGATTTGCCCAGCTCTCACCTGGATATTGCTCCAGGCCTCCAGCTCCGGGCGGCAGGGGTTGAGGGACCCGATGCCGGGCAGAGCGGGAGTGCCTGCCCGGTCCTGAAGAGTCCGTCCTGTTGAGTGATGCGGCTGCGTGGCGTGCGCAGGTCACGCGGTCCGGCCAGTCAGGTGGTACAGAGACTCAGTACCACCTGATTAGCCGGACCACGTGACCGCCGGCGTCTGCACGCAGCCGCATTACTCTTCAGGACCGGGCAGGCACTCCGGCGCTGCCCGGCATCGGGTCCCCGGCTCAAATCTCGGGGGGGGGGGGGCAATTGCCCCGTTGCCCCCCCCTGGATCCGCCCCTGGTGTGTATGAGCGTATCACAGAGCTGCGTAGAAATAAAACTCAGCAATATGCTGTGTGTATGAGCGTATCACAGAGCTGCGTAGAAATAAAACTCATAGCAATATGCTGTGTGTATGAGCGTATCACAGAGCTGGTTGGGAATAAAACTAATAAAATAATAATAAATTAATATAAAATATATTTAAAATTAAAATATTCAAGTAATTACACAACAAATTGATTAAATTATTTATTATAATAAATTATATATATTAAAATTATAGAATCCAGATCTCCACACTCCGTCTCTGCTGTATCTATTGCCCCGGTGCTGGGAACCGGCTGCTCACATAGAAATATTCCCGATATTCAGGATACCAGTCGCCGTGTGGCGGGATATCGGGAATATTTATATATTAAAATTATATATTAATAGTCTATAAATATAGTACATTATATTTAAATATTAAAATAAATAAATTTAAAATTATATTAAAATGTATTAAATTACAGATTATTAAAATAAATTAATTATATTTTAATATATTAATATAATTATACAAAATTTCAAAACAAAATCTATATATTTCTAATTATTACTAGTAATGAGCCCCTGTGCATGCTGTGAGCGCCAGGTGGGGACAGGGTGACAGGAGAGTGTGAGGAAGCGCTGGGTAAGGGAGCAGCTTGTTCTCTGGCTGCACAGTGCTGTCTGCGATCAGTCCAATGCCTGGTACCTCAATTTTTGATTGGGACCCCCACTGCCAGAACCTGAGCCCAGTGCCAGCTCCTTCATCTCCACTGTCTGGAGCAAATAGCCAGTCCCTGTGTCTCCTGTCCCCCAATCATCCCATGTTTCTGAGGCAGTTCATGTCCCCCCCCCCCTCCATTTTACTCACTGTCTTGGCTGTCATGATGGGGCTCGTGCTGTGTCTGCAGCCTGTGACAGTCTCCTCCTTCACACTGTGTGCAGAGGCTGTGCAGTCACACCAGGAAGAGGATGGAAGTGGGGGAGGAGCCATACATGTGAGCTGCCTGCACTCAGCTTGTGTGACCTCATGACCAGGAGGCTGCAGGCAGCTCCTCCTCCTCTTAGTCTCCTCCAATCCCTTAGAACTCTGGAGCAGCACACGGAGGGAGCCAAGCCACACCCCCTCCCTCTCTCTGCCGCCGCCGCGCTGGAGTCTGAGTGCAGGCGCTCGCCCAGAAATTTAAAAAAAAAAAAAATCGGAAAACAAACGCTGCACATCAAGCCTGCGGTACCTGGACATTATTAGGGGCGCAAATTTCTTTTGAAATTTTGCGCCCCTAAGTAAATTGCGCCCGGGGCCATGGCCCCCCTGGCCACCCCCACGCTACGCCACTGGTATTGTGTATATATAAAGTTGTGTTAAGCCCTGTTTTCAGTGGCAGTTATTTTGGTGTTATGTATTGTATATATAAAGTTGTGTTAAGCCCTGTTTTCAGTGGCAGTTATTTTGGTGTTATGTATTGTATATATAAAGTTGTGTGAAGCCCTGTTTTCAGTGGCAGTTATTTGTCAGTTGAGTCAATAAAATGGTTGTATCCTTGCTGTCTGTGATTACTGCAGCACAATACATAATAATAATGATGTGTGTGAATTCAGGAATGAAATGTCTCCCAGCCATGGGAATAAGGCGATGCTTGAGGCTGGGGTCAGACCAGCGCACTTTTAACGTGCGTTCTGGCGCACTTAATCACGGCCGCACTAGCAGCAAATGAAGGGGAATGACGGCCAATATACGAAGTACGGTCGCACGAAAGTCCGGCCGCGCAACGCAAGTGGAAAACGAACACATTTTTCTGAGAACGCTGAACCGCTAGTACTGACGTACTGAGTGCGCAGCTGCGGCATAGCGGCGTGTGTGCGTGATTAGGAGATGTCAGACACTGCTAATGTCCAGCCTACATAACGTCCAGACGCAAAAAGAGTTTTATTGACGATCCGAAAGAAATCACGCACGAAAAATGCGCATCGTATGACCGTTTTCGCGCATTCCGTGAAAAAATACGTCAATTCGTTCGGACGCACTTTTTTACGTTCGCGTGTAAAAATGCTTTCGTTTGACCCTAGCCTAAAGGGTTATTCAAACACAGCCGAATTGGCCCCTGAATTGCACTGAATGGTGAATTTCTCTGTACGGTGCTATTCAAAAAGCTAGCAATTAGCCAAATATTGGCAAATTGCCAGCAAAATATGGTGCCTGTTCGGCAGTGAAATCCCCCAAAGAGAAGCAATGGTTAATCTATTCAGAGACACCGAACAGCAGAGAAATGTCAGTGACATGCCCAGATTTTCGTTGGATTTGTACGACAGGTTTAAACAGGCAAATTCCATAGGTTGCAATGTGAAAAATAAAACCCCCCTTTATATTAGTACTTTATATAATTTTTTCGGCTAAATTTTTAAATCCGATATATATTTTTTTTATTCTGACCTTTATATATATTCCTAGCTATTGCCCGCGGCTTCGATCGCATGGATTTTGGGATGTGTTAAAAAAATGAATGAGGTTTTTTTGTTCAAACTGTACGAAATATAATTTGCAGGTTGATGTCTTAAAGTTATAAGTAATGTTTATTGCAGACGTTAGTCAGGGAGTATTTGCTACAAAACAAAGTTGTTTCATTCATATGAGTCCATGAATTTTTTTGTGTCGTAAATACAAACCGACAATGAGACCGACAAAGGTTTTTTTAATTTATTTTGTTTTCTGGCATCTGGAACATAGAAAATAAAACTATTTGAGTACTTCTTTATAAACTACCAACTAGTGGTTCTTCTTTCAGGTGCTCGGATCACCAGAGTGTTAGATTTTTTTTATTTTTCGAGAAGATTGTAAGTGCCAAATTTCACACCTGTAACATCTTTGGTTTTTGAAATATAGGTATTTTCAGATAATGGTAAAATAAGTGTTTTTTTTTTTTTAATATTATTTTTCAAGACGAATCTACCAATTTTCACGTCTGTAACTTCCTCTGTTTTTGAGATATGGGTATCCTGTTTAAAAGTATTCACCCCTTCCCCTCCCCCCATTGGGATTTATGGAAAATGGTAAAACACATCTTTTGGTTTTCACGAAGATTGTAAATACCAAATTTAACACATGTAACATCTTTGGTTTTTGAAATAAGTATACTGATAAAAGTATTCAACCCTCCCCTTTTTGCTCCCCCCCCCCCACTGGATTTTTGGAAACTGGTAAAATACGTGTTTTTTTCATTTCTCAAGGCAGATCTAAATACCAATTTTCACGTCTGTAACCTCTTCTGTTTTTGAGATATAGGTATCCTGTTTAAAAGTATTCACCCCCCTTTCTAACCCCTGCACTTGGGATCTTCAGAAAAAAGCAAAACACGTCTTTTTTTTATTTTTCAAGAAGACTGTAAATGCCAAATTTCACACCTGTAACATCTTTGGTTTTTGAAATATAGATATACTGTTAAAAGTATTCACACCCTTTACCCCCAACCCCCCCCCTTAATTGGATTTTTGGAAATTGGTAAAAGACATGTTTGGTTTTTGCATGAAGATTGTAAATACCAAATTTCATACCTGAAACATCTTCGGTTTTTGAAATATAGGTATATTGATAAAAGTATTCAACCCCCTTTTTGCGTCCCCCCCCTGGATTTTTGGAAAATGGTAAATTACCCGTTTTATTATTTTTCAAGAGTAATCTAAATACCAATTTCCAGGCCTGTAACATCTTCTGTTTTTGAGATGTAGGTATGCTGTTTAAAATATTCAACCCCCCTTTTCTCGCCCCCCCACTTGGATTTTTAAAAAAACGGTAAAATACGTGTTTTTTTAATTTTTTAAAGACGAATCTAAATACGGATTTTCATATCTGTAACATCTTCTGTTTTTGAGCTATAGGTATCCTGTTTAAAATCTTCAACCCCCTTTTTCACCTGCTTAGGGGCGGAGTTTCCAAAAATCCTTCCTTGGTGTGTGCCTACATCATAAAAACAGAGTACCTTCAAAATTTCACATTCCTAGCTTAAACGGTTTCAGCTGGGCATTGCTGAGTCAGTCAGTCAGGACTTTTTTTTTTTTTTTTTTGAAACATAAATTTTTATTGTAGAGTTTGTCAAAATACAAAGTTACTTTGAATTAGAGGATAAACATCATATAATTGCATAAGAAATCAGTATTACTAAAAAAAAAAAAAAAAGTCAACTGTGGGGGGGGGGTAAGAAGGAGGGGGGGGGGGTTGCAGCCATCATAGAACCCAACTGAAGTAAAAGTTGTATATCAGGGTCAATAAATCGGTCATAACCCACAGGCTTCATAAATTTTTTGAATGTCCCAAAGTGTCCAGGGATCCAATTTAGGTGGATGGACCTCTTCCGATGCCACAATCCTTGAGTCAAATCCACGATACTGGTCTAATAGGTCAATAACTTGTTTTTTGGTAGGTACTAATGTGGTCTTCCAATTACGTGCTATGAGCAATGAGGTTGTGGAGATGATAATAAACAACATCCTTCTGTGAAGTTTTGGGAGGTTAATCATACCCAGTAATAGAATCTCCGGTTTGTGGGGAATCAACGTGCCCAGGACATCAGTCGCCAGAATCGAAATGTCCTTCCATAATGCGTTTATTTTGGGGCAATCCCACCAAATGTGACTCATAGACCCCTGAACTAAGGAACATCTCCAGCACATATCCGAATGATTCGGCGCATATTTTTTAATTCTGTCTGGGGTGAGGTACCATCTGTAAAGTAACTTTCTCTGTGTCTCCAATAAGGTAGCGCAGCGGGTAGCGCCCACCGCAAACATATATGCCGTGGCCCATTGAGTCTGTGTAAAAGATTGTTTTAACTCTCGTTCCCAACTTCTTTGGAATGTCCAAATAACTGATTTTTGTGGGGTATTAAGCACCCTATAATACATCGAAATCGCTTTAGTATTAGATTGAGGGTCCAAGCAAAAAAGTTCAATTTCTGATAGTAATGGAATCTTGGTCGACAGTGTAGGAAAGATCTTCTGAGCTTTGAGGTAAGAGTGTATTTGCATATATGATAGGAACATTGCAGGTGGAACTTTAAATTTAGTACATATTGTCTCAAAAGGTAGAATGGAGGCTGTGTCAAAGAGATGATGAATATTTAATACTCCATATTGAACCCATCTTGTGTGATCTCCTTGGGGAAGTAGGTACTTAAAAGCTGCTATGGGTGTAGCCATAGAGAGTGGATGATGCATAGTGAAGGAATCGAACCTTTATCCCATATTCTAAGATGTAACCCTGTACTAGTCAACGGGGAGCTTATCCTCGGCCTATCTCCTACCGGGACCCAGAGTAGTGTTGGTAAATCATGTCCGTCCATATATGCTGCCTCAATGGTAAGCCATTGCGGCGCAGGGTGAGTGTGAAAAGATTCCGACAGAGATGCCAGGCATGACGCCCAGTAATAATGTTGCACATGTATCATGTTCAAACCCCCATCTCTGTGTCTGTAAGTTAACAGGTTCCGAGGAACTCTAGGTCTTTTGTTATTCCAGACATATGAGGTCAAAACAGATTGAACCTTGACTAGATAATGTTTGGGTAGATTTAGAGGTAACGCGCGGAACACATACAATAGTTTTGGTAGTATAATCATCTTTGCAGCCGCCATTCTACCCAACCATGAGACCTCCTTCATTCTCCATCTATGAATGAGCAATCTTATCTCAGACAGTACACGTTCATAATTATAGTGAAAAAGGTCTTCGGGTTTTTCCGTAATTCTGAGTCCCAAATAAACCAGATAAGTAGATCGCCAGTCAAATTTGTATTGCTTTTTAAGAGTATCCAGCAATGGTTGTGACATATTAATTGGCAAAGCTTGCGTTTTAAGTAAGTTTATTAAGTGAAAGGAAACATCACTGTATGCTTCTAACTCGCGGTATAAGGCCAATAAAGAGACTTCTGGGTCAGTTAACGTCAGGAGGATGTCATCTGCATAAAGTTGTTGCTTATATGTTGTAGGACCTATCTGTATACCTCTAACTTCGTCATTTTGTCGGATAGCTTGTGCTAGTGGTTCCAGCACCAAAGCATATAAAAGTGGGGAAAGGGGACATCCCTGTCTTGTACCGTTTGTAATTACAAATTCCTCAGACCGAAATCCCGCTGTCAGAACTGTAGCTGACGGGGCATCGTACAAGGCCTTTACTGCTGATAACATCGAGGGGGGAAAACCATATATCTTAAGGGTCTCTTGAAGAAATAGCCAATTTACCCTGTCAAAGGCTTTCTCTGCATCCAATGACAGTATCAAACAGGGTTCACCTACTCGTTTCAATGATTCCAACAGGTTCATCAACTTTTTTGTGCTGTCTGGTCCTTGTCTACCCGAAATGAACCCCACCTGGTCCTGACCAATTAAAGTTGGTAATATATATTGTAGTCTGTTCGCTAAAATTTTCCATATATTTTTATGTCTACATTAAGAAGTGAAATTGGACGGAGATTACGACATTCGTCGGGGGTCTTACCTGGTTTAGGGAGTGTAACTATGTGAGCCCGTAGCATATCTGTCGGAAATGTACCCTGTTCTCGGCCACATTAAAAATCGAGTGTAAGTGCGGCATGAGATGAGAGGTGAAAGTCGAGTAATATAGGCCATTAAGGCCGTCAGGGCCCGGGGCTTTTCGTTTTTGCAGTCCTTTAATCACTTCAGAAATTTCATCTAAAGAAATCGGAGAAGCTAATTTTGTCATTTGTGATGAGGATAATTTTTGCAGGTGTAGTTTATGAAGATAGCTAGAGATGGCATTGGGTGTGGGCTGAGTCACCTTATCATCTATTGATAGGTTATATAGCTTCTCGTAAAAGTCTGCGAATTCGTTGGCAATATCCAAAGGATTATGTATTAGTCCCCTATTAGTTTTGAGGTGAGGGATGCCCTGTGCGGCCGGGGGGGGTTTTAATCTACGGGCCAGTAATCTGCCCGGTTTATTTTGAAACTCATAGAACCGCGATTTCATCCTGTGCATGGACGAGTTAAATCTGTCCGCTTCTAAGTCAGTCAGTGAGCGTAATGCATCATCCAATGCGTCCGCTAACTCCGTTGTTGGGGAAATTTTATTCTGGGTGTCAATGTCTTGTATGTTCCTAAGAATTTCCAGTCGCTGTGCTGTGTGTTGCTTTTTAAGCCTCGCTCCCCACTGGATGCACACACCCCTAATGACTGCTTTATGGGCTTGCCATACAACCAACGGGTCTACCTCCTCGGTCGTATTCTCTTTAAAATAGTTAGCTAATGCCTCCTGAATTGCTATTGATGCTGGTTCATGTTTTAATATATGTTCGTTAAATCTCCAGGGTGGTCTCACATGAGAATGAAATTCATCCCGGATGTCGAGAAGCAGTGGGGCATGGTCAGACCTTGTGAAGGGGAGTATATCACATGTGGTGACTCTAGAGAGTAAATGCGATGGTATTAAAAAATAATCTATGCGTGAGTAACTATTATGTACTCCCGATCGAAAGTGTAATCCCTCTCTGTAGGGTGAAGCAGGCGCCACATGTCATGTAGACGATGGAGTCTGAGGAGAGAGTGTAGCTGTGAAAACTGGCTCCCTGCTTGAGTGTTTGTGGAGGCCGAACGGTCCATTTTGGGGTCGATACATAAATTGAGATCGCCGCAAATTATTAAATCTCCCGATACAACATCCGTAAGTTTGTTCAAGAGATGCGTTAAAAATTGTGTTTGTGAGTTATTAGGAGCGTAAGCTGCTACTATCGTGTACACCCTGCCATTTATTGTGCATATTAAAATAATATATCTACCTCTTGTGTCTGTGATAATTCTATGAGTCTGCATCGAAATTCTGTTATGAATTAGTATTGTCACTCCTCTAGATTTGGCTCTATAAGTTGAGTGAAATTGGGTATGATAGCGGGGTGTATACAACTTAGGGTGATCCAATCTCCTAAAATGCGTCTCCTGGAGGCAGACGATGTCAGCGTCATATGTGCAGAGCTCTCTATATAAAGAGTGGCGTTTAACGGGCAGGTTCAAACCCTTTACATTATATGATACTATCTTCATAAAAGACTACAAAAAAGATGTTAGGAACACATAAACAACATTTCAGACGATTAAACCGGACCGTTAGCCCAGAGCGCGACCCATAGGATCGAGAGGTACTGCAACCCCCCGGGGAGTGGGAAAAGGGAAAAAAGGGGGATAAAACCAAAACAAAACAGCGCCATAAAGCGACAAAACTTGGTGCGTTCCAGAACGCCGTTCTCTCCATCGGGGTCTCCTATTAAGGAGACGTCCGTACCCTTAACGAAGAAGGGGGAGAAACGTAAAAAGTGGGGGGGGTATGTCCTACTGCCACCAGCAGCGAGACAAATAGGTCAAGCGTTAATCCACCAGGTTTACCCGTCCTGCGATTTCCAATCAGAAACAAAGACGATGTCCATCATCAGGAGCGGATCTGGAAGAGCGTAACTTTCACTTACGCATCCATTCAGCGTTGCCGCCAATCCGGCGTCACCTTTTTCAGTGCGGGCCTACGGTCCTGGGCGTCCTCAGTTATTTTAAGGCCCCAAGACTCCAGGGTTATCCTTCCCTCTGTGGGAGATGTGAGAACTGTGGTAACATCCTCTCGGAGAATAATTAACTTTGTGGGGAATCCCCACCTGTATAAAATACCAGCCTCCCGTAAAGATGTTGTTAGCGGGCGAAACAGTCTTCGTTGTTGCAGCGTTGCTTTAGAGAAGTCTGGGTAAATTTCCAGATGTTCGTATTGGGAACCCAATTTCTCTGGTTTCCGCATAGCTCGTAAGACGTCTTCCCTGGGTTTATAGTAATGCATCTTAAGAATCACGTCCCTAGAAGCTTTATGAGGGGCAGACGGCGGTTTTGGTATGCGATGTATTCTGTCCATGAGTAGTGTGTCATGCGCAACTCCAGGAAGTAAGTGCGTAAAAAAATCTGTTACATAGGCCATGAGGTCTCGGGGGTGAATCGTTTCTGGAATTCCTCGAATTTTGAGGTTATGTCGGCGGGACCTGTCTTCAAGGTCCGCCAGTTTATTTGTGCATTGCAACAGTTTGGTCTCCAGAGATTCTATTGCTGTGGCCATATCGTTATGAGCATTCGTCATTTCAGACATTTTATTTTCCAAATGCGAGGTCCGTTCTCCAATTTCTTGTATATCTTTGCGGATGTCCGCTGATACCGCATCTAGGCGCGTTGATAGTGAGGACGAGAAATCTTTAACCCTTTCGCTGCTGAGGCTTTTCCCGCCCCTGTGCTGAGGTCATTTTTTACCTGTTTTGCGCATCATGTTTAAACGTGTTTTGAAGGCTTATTTTAGTATATGACATCGACATATTATATATCGTTCTTTCCGTCAGACTCGGTAGATTCATAATATGTCATTATTATATGTATACGTTATGTCATGTTTGTATATTATAACAAAAAATGCAATAAAATATGTATTTTCAATAATTTACAGCGTGTAAAGTGTTTTTTTCCACATTTTAACATGCGAGCAATTGCGGTTATATTTTGTATGGGGTGCGCTTGTTAAAAAAATTAGAGATGGGGTCTCGTTACATTTTTTTTTGGGGAAAATGACACCATTTTTAACAAACGCACCGCATACAAAAATCGTTAATGCAGCATCATTGTTCACATTATAATTGAAATGGGAACAATATTGCTGCATTAACAAAACAAAAAAAAAAAAAAAAAGTGTTTATTTTTTTTTATTATTTTTTTTTTTTAATTTTTTTTTATTTTTATTTTTTTTATTTTTTTTTTTTACAATTTTTTTTACTTTCATGTTTGGTATCGTTGGAACGGCCATGCTCTGGCCGATCCAACGATATCAAAATTTAACCCCTAACTGCCACGGATCGGGAGATAGGGAGTTCATTGGAACTCCCTATCTCCACACTTCGTGGCAGTTAGGGGTTAATGCTAGGACTGGCGTCATCGTGCTGCGCACGATGACGCCAGTCCTCTGGGGGAGTTCCCGGAAGCTTGGCCGACATCCAAGATGTCGGCCAGCTCCGGGAAGGATCGCAAATCGGCGCTTTTCAGCGCCGATTTGCGATCCAGCTCCCCAGGGGTTAATGCCAGGCATCATTTGGAAGGCAGGCTGTGCCCTTCCAAATGATGCCTGGGTTAAGCCCCTGTGAGCCGCCGATCGGGAGGGAGAGAGGTCCGAAGGACCTCCCCCCCCTCCCTTTCAGGCGCCTCCTCCGCACATGCGGGGGGGGCGCCTGAATTATGTGTCATCGCGGGGGCGCGATGACACATAATAATGGCGGCCACTGCTCCGGATGCCGGGCTGACATCCAGGATGTCAGCCCGCACCGGAGGGGCCAGCGATCGGCCGGAACCCGGCCGAACGCTGACCCCAATGCGAGGACGCGCTCAGCGCGTCCTCCGCATACCAGGGGGAATGCTGAGGACGCGCTGAGCGCGTCCTTAGCATTCAAGTGGTTAAATAAAGTTTCCATGCGGGTGGTGAACACCAGTAAGTCGCTTTCATTGGTGCCTGGCGCCGAATTTGGAGAATGAGACGGGGAGCCGCCGCCATCTTGGGGATCTGCATCTTCGCGGCGTCTACCGGGCCTAGGGGTGAAAAACTCCTTTGTGCCCGGTGCTTTTTTCCCCTTTGCAGTGGCCATCGTGACGGCTATGTACTCCGGTGGGGTATTGCGGTACCTGAGATGGTATGTGCGGTCCCCGGTGGTTGATATCCGCGTTTTTCTCGCTGCCTGGTCTGGAGCCGGACTAAAACATGTCCGCCATGCTCCGCAGTTGGCTCCGCCCCCCAGTCAGGACTTTTGCATATAAATATATATATTTATCTCCTGTTTAAATGTATCCACCCCCCCTTTTTTCACCCCCACCTGGGATTTTTGGAAAATGGTAAAACACTTTTTTTTTATTTTTCAAGAACATAGTAAATACCAAATTTCAAGTCTGTAACATCTTTGGTTTTTGAAATCTAGGTATACTGCTAAAAGTATTCAGACCCCATTCCCCCAAGCCCCCTTAATTTGTGGTAAACGGCAAAACACATGTTTGGATTTTTTTCACAAACATTGTAAATACCAAATTTCACACCCGTAACATCTTTGGTTTTTGAAATATGGGTATACTGGTAAAAGTATTCAACCCCCCTTTTTGCCCCCCCTCAAGGAATTTACAGAAAATGGTAAAATGTGTTTTTTTATTTTTCAAGATGAATCTAAATACCAATTTTCAGGCCTGTAACATCTGTTTTTGAAATATAGGTATCCTGTTTAAAATATTTAAAATATTCAACCCTCTTTTTTCACCCCCCACTTGGATTATTGAAAAAACTGTAAAATACGTGGGTTTTTTTTTGTTTTTCAAGAAGAATTTAAATACCGATTTTCACGTCTGTAACATAACGTGGGTTAAACAGACTTGACAAGAAGGAATATCTAGTAACAACGGAACAAGAAAGAGATCTTTGAGGTGGTCTCTATAAACAGAACAATGAGCTGCTGCACTAGATACACACAACATAAACTAGAAAAACAGACTTGCCAGAAATATAGTCAGCAACATGCAGGGCAGGACTCACAAAGAACTCAAGGTTATGCTGCGACCAGCACAAACAACTGGATACCTAGAAATTACACCAGAATAAGAAACCTAAGCATGAAAACCAAAAACTGCACAGACAACACACAATGGACATAAGCAAGAGAATAATCAGGATACAGAGCCAGAAGTCAAGAACCAAGATATCAATAAACAGTACCAGAAGTATTTATTACAAGAATAGTCAGGATACAAAGCTAGAAGTCTTAAACCAGGAAGTCAAGATACAGAACTCCGCAATGGAGATCTATACTGGATCAGGGAACAATTGCACTGATTACCATTATATAGAGCAGTGCAGGTCATGTGACCACAGGTCTGATCGGACACTGAGACTCCAGGGGCGGAGAGCCAAGACAGTTTAACCCTAAAAACCAAGAAAACTGAGAACAGCTCTCAGCACCAGGGGGCCTGGCTGGGGAAACGTAACCGGTATCCTGTTTAAAATATTCAACCCCCTTTTTCACCCGCTTAGGGGCCGAGTTTCCAAAAATCCTTCCTTAGTGGGTGCCTACGTCATAAAAACAGTGCACCTTCAGAATTTCACGTTCCTAGGTTAAATGGTTTCAGCTAGGTGTTGATGAGTCATTCAGTCAGGATTTTCGCGTTTATATTTTCATGCATTAGTTTTTTTAAAAACCGCTTGTTAAAAGTACCCCTTTTTTTTTTTTTTTTACCCCTTTTCGGCAGCGGTCACCTTTTCGGAAGTCAGTTTGGCGAATCATCTGCTGCATTCGGTGGTTTGGGGAGGCGTGCAACGGATTGTCAGCGCCATTCGGCAGTCTCTCGGCAGTGTTTGGCAGATCGTCGGCTGTGTTCAGCGGTTTGTTAGGCGATACCTTCAGCGCATCACGAGGAAACTGCGGTGAATGCTCACGGGAGGCTAGATCCTGACGGTCATGTGACTCAGCAGCAGAAGCCTCCATGGTGGGGACGCTCGCGACGGCACGTCAGCACTGCCCCGAGCTTTCTGCAGTCTAGCGGCCGCTACGGATCAGGCTACTGTACTCAGCACCTGGCCTGTAATCCACTGGTAAAATGTGGACGTTAAGGGGAGATTTGCGAGTGCAAATATTTCCCTTTGGCATCCCTGTTTTAGCTGTAGGCAGATGATAGGGCCCGTAATGAGGAGTGGAGTTAGTGAGGGCTTTGTAGGTCAGGGTGAGTAATATGAATTTAATTCTGCTGTGGATAGGGAGCCAGTGAAGGGATTCAAAGAGACCAAGCGAGGGGTACAAATGGATAACCGAGGCTGACGCCTTTTAGGATGGACTGCAGGGGGAACAGGTGGGCAAGAGGAAGGCCGGTCAGAAGGTTGTTGCAGTAGTCTAGGCAGGAGATTATAAGAGAGTGGACGGGTTGTTTGGTGGTGTCCACAATCAGAAATGGACAAATCTTGGCAAAGTTGCGGAGTGAATTGCAGTTAAATGAGAGATTGGATATAGGGGCTGAAGGAAAGGCTGGAGTCGAGAGTCACTCCGAGGCAGCGGACTTGGTCTGAAGGAAGGATGGTGATACCATCAACAGTTATAGAAAAGCCGAAATCGGAGTAGAGTTAGAGGGGGGGGGGATTCGAAGGAGCTCGGTCTTGGACATATTGATCTTCAGTTGGTAAGTAGCCATCCAGTACGAGATGCCAGAGAAACGGTCACTGAACTGATAGAGAACAGAGGGGGAGGAAGATCAGGAGTGAGGAGATGGTGCAGGTGGGTAGAAGAGAGTTAAAGGTCGAGAACATTTTTTTTTAGGGTTGGAGGAAAGTGAAGAAATGACAGAAGTACGTTTGTTTGGTCAGGTGAAAGGAGCTGACTAGGAATGGAGAATGAACTTACAGTTCACAAAGTCAACTTCAGAGCGAGGTTTCTTCCAGACATGCTCAGCAGAGCGGGAGCATCGTTCATCAAGCAGTGCCTCTGCCTGGAGTGCCAGGGCTGAAGATAACGATGGGGATTTTGTGAAATTGTGGAGGAGTAATAGTCCAGAGGAGAGAGTTTTGTTATAATGGAACTTGTTTAGGTTGGAGCAGGTTATAGTGGTGGTGTAGTTGAGGGGTTTAACGAGATGGGAGAATTGTAGTGGATCCAAAGCCTGTAGATTCCTTCAGGTGCAAGCCTGAGAGGGAGGAGAGGAAGTTGCTGTAGTTGACATCCTGATTAGTAAAGGAGAGCAGATGGCGGTCAGAAATGGGGAATGGTAGGGAATGATTGGTGAAGTCTGAAATGGTGCTGAGTTAGGCCGGGGCACACGAGCGCACTTGTAGTGGAAGGAACGTCCGTGAGAGTGGACGTTCCTTCCTCTCGACGCCCATCTGCCCCCCCCCCCGCTCTGCAAAGTGCAATCCTCCTATGGAGGATCGCGCTTTGCAGTAGGCTTGTGCACCGATTTTTTTTTTTTCGGTTCGGTTCGATTTTTCGGATTTTTAAACTTTTCGATTCGGCTCGTTTCGACCGGTTTCGATTAGATTCGGTTCGACTCGTTTTTCGGGTACATTTTTTTTCGGAATATCGACCATTTTTCGTATTTTCGTGTCACTGTGCTTGGTTTTTGTATCGACTTTTCGTGTTTTCGGAAATTTTTGTTTTTCGGAATTGTACATTTTTCGGAATATCGACCATTTTTCGTATTTTTCGTGTCACTTTGCTAGTTTTATGTATCGACTTTTCGTTTTTCGGGAAATTTTCGTTTTCGGAAAATTTTGTTTTTTCGGAAAATTTTCGTTTTTTCGGAAAATTTTCGTTTTTTCGGAACGTCTGTTCTCCTCGTTTGACACATTTCAAGTCCATTCGAAAAATCCGAAAATATTTCGTTTCGGCTCGGAAAACGTTTCGGATCTGACATTTTCGGATCTAAAAATTTTCGGAAATTCGGCCGCATCCGAAAACACGAATCGGGAAATTTCGTGAAAATTCCAAAATTCCGAAACCCGAAACGCACATCCCTACTTTGCAGCCCAGTCGCTGCGCATCCTAGCGCATCGACGGGGAGGCTTTCTAGCGTGTGACCGGCCCTGTCGTAGCGTCACATGGCTGCGACGGGGGCCAGTAAGTGCGTGCGCAAGGGCATACTAGGTGCGCTCGTTTGCACTTGGCCTTAAGAAAACACCAAGTCAATAGAGTGTCCATCATGGCGAGTAGAGGATAGAGTGGACTAAGAGAGGTCAAAGGAGGATGCGAGGGAAGGAAGTTTTAGCAGTAGCAGGGGCAGAAGGGGAATTTCAAAGTCACCATGGATTAGTGATGGTATTGTTGCAGACTCCATTCAGAAGGCCAGCAACAGATGTAAAAACAGGAGAGAAAGAGGAGACAGACTCCTCATGGTTATCTTTATTACACGTGTATGGTTTTCAATTGCTTTTAAAACAATACAATTTTCATTCTAAATGACCAAGAAACACATATATATATATATAATATATAACTATTCATGTGAATCAGTCTCACAAACTTTACATCCTTCTAAACGCAACGTGCTACAGCTATTTCTTTTCCTTCTACATATAAGGGGATGGATGTCATACACGCCAAGACATTTACCAATTTCTCTAATATCAGTTAATAATGCGACTGACTTTTTATGCAGATAATCTATGTTTAAATTGTTGAGGAACTGGGTGGCTGATCTGAGAGGGCGAAGGATGACAGCAACTCCATGAGGGGGGAGAACAGACATATGCAATGAGCTTCAAAGGAGGAGAAGGACAGAGAGGGGAGTTGGGGCTGGTACTGATTGGTGCAGGAGGGAAAAAGCAGAATCCCAACACAACCTCTGCTTCTAACCTGGTCTAGGAGTGTGGCTAAAGTGGAGACTGCCATGTGTGAGAGCAGTGATGGATTCGGTGTCAGAAGGAGAGAGCCAGGTTTCAGTGAGTGCTAGAAGATTGAAAGGGATGGAAAGAAACATGACATGGATGGTTGTAAGCTTGGTACAGACTGGGCGAGCGTTCCAGAGGGAGCAGGAGAAAGGGAATGATGACTGCAGGTCAATAGAAATAAGATTATAGATGGAATGAGACCTCAAGGTTTTCCTACGGGAAAGTTTGGGGATTGTTAAAGGGCCAGGATTAGGATTGATGTCACTGGCAGTGAGTAGTAATAGGAGTGTGCGTTAAATTAGGTGAGACTGGGACTTATAGGAACGTGTGGAGTTTGGGATACGAGAGATGGAGAGACGTTTCTGAGGAAATTAAACACATGTTCATGGGAGGACAGCATAGGGTGAGAGAAGATAGGGTGAGATATGGACAGTGTGGGGGTTATTGCCACAGTTACTATAGGAGATGCTGAGACTTTTAGGAGTAGAGGAGATAGACAAAGCAAAATGACTCAGAACATTGTGCAGGTGGGCAGTTAGTATGGGTTACCAGATAGTAGCTTGAGGTGAGTGGGTGTTTGCAGTTAACTCGTGCTGCCACTTGTACCCACTTGGCCGTACAGGCCAATGCAGTGCGTGTCCCTGACTGGGTAAAGCTCCATTTACATTTCACTTTCTTAGCTGTATATCAGTTTCTTGAAGTGTTTAGCATTACTATGTTATAACAATGATTGTATTTGTCTTTGTTTCTATTTTATCTGTCAGCATTTACTGCTTATTTTTATAAAGTTAGGCCCGTGTCAGACGAACGCAGGGATCACGTCCGTGTTGCTGCACAGTTTAACGTCTGTCGTAGCATAGAATCATGATCAATAGAGACCCACACATTAAGTGCTTTCGCACCAAACGGCGCACGCACAACGCACGTGGCAAACGGACGCAAGTTAGCCAAGAACGTAAAACCGCTACCACGGACGCGCAGAGTGTGCTATGTCCGCGTAGCATTCTTTGTGAGTGAGACGTCAGACGCAGCGCATTTGCGATGTCCAGCACCTTGACGCACACAATGGCTTTTCATATCCTTTTCAAATTTTTATTCTTTTTATTTCCCATAATTCCCTTTTTTTTCTCTACGTCCGTCAAGAAAAACGGATCGTGTGGTGTCTACAGTATCTTCCATCAGTACGTCTGTCCGTTATGCACGCACGCAGAGTGCGCTCTGACTACGTTCGTCTGACTAGCCTAAAATGTATTCTACCAATCACTGTGTGCATGTCCTCACTCGCTATGTGACAGCCTGATGTGTACGTATTAGCCTGCATTATCACAGCGAGCCATTACCCAGAGACTAAATGACCCTACGTATGAATGAAAAATGGAGATATTCCTATGGTTCTTTTTACCCCCTGTCTGAGCACACAGTGTGCTGTGTCCATGGCGGAGCTGCTTCCTCCATCCCTGTAGTGAGGCTCAGGCTGCACATTATACATAATGGAGCTGCTCTGCTGAAACCTGAGATGAGCGTGAGGCCTGGAGCCTGTGTGGAATAGTGATGGGAAGTTCGGTTCACTTTAGTGAATCGATTAATTTGAATGGCTCGATTCAAGAAACCAGTTCATGAATCGTTTCACCAGTTCTTTCCCCCTATGAGCAGGGAGATGGGTAATAGAAATAAAAAACTAAAATATCAGAGATTTCACATTCTCCCTATTTCCCATATAATTCCCTCAGGGAATAACTTATTAATATTATTATCTTTATAGACAATTATAAGTATAACATTAACATAGTTTATTTTATTTTGTAATATTATAATTTAATATAAAATTATTATACAAATTTAATTATTTACTATTATTTATTATACATTAATTCAATTTACTATTTATTATTTTTATTATAAAAGCTACCCTCTGCCGCTTCCTCCCAGCAACTGAGGAGGAAGTCAATACCTTACTGTCCTCCTCACATCTCATTACATGCCTGCTTGACCCCATTTGCTTACATCGAATATCTCCCCTCTCCTCTTCCCTCACCCCTTCTCTCACACACCTCTTCAAACTATCTCTCTCCACCGGCTCCTTCCCATGTGCCTTCAAACACACACAGGTTACCCCTATACTAAAGAAACCCTCCCTCGATCCCAGCTCCATCCAACTGTCGTCCTGTATCCCTGCTTCCATTTACCTTTTAAGCTCTTGGAAAAACTAATTTTCAACCACCTCTACCTCTTCCTGTCCTCTAATTCCCTACTTGATCCCCTGCAATCAGGTTTCCGTCCCCTACACTCAACGGAAACTGCCCTCACCAAAGACCTCCTAAGTGCTTAAAACCACAGCCACTATTCTATTCTCATCCTGCTTGACCTCTCGGGTGCTTTTGACACTTTCAATTAGGGGTCAACACATTATCGGTACTACCGCTAATCGGTCCCGATATTGAAGATTTTTAAGGTTATCAGTATCGGCTGCTACTACATTGACGATTTATATACCGATAACCAGGGCTTTTACCCGCCACTACACGCTGGTACTCAGTACCTGCACATACTGGCAGGGCAGATGCTCCTCCGCTGAGTTGCAGAGGATGTCTGCAGCCCAGCTGTGAAGTTTTTCTGCAGGGGGCCAACATCTTGGATGATGTCAACTGCCTGCAGGACCAAGCCCCGCCCTCTGACATTATCACACCCGTCTATGATGATGTCAGAAATGGGACTTCTCCCCCTGAACAGGAATTCCCTATGGGTGAGATGCAGATCCTTTGGACTCCCGTATCTACCAAACTATAGATGCTACGGGGTCATATGGGGTATCAATGGAAAGGCCAGATCAACACAATTGATTAGTGACAATGAGACCAAACATTACCAGAAACGTTATGTTACTGAAATTAAATTAAATAAAAAAACAATGATGGTGCTCTGTGAGATCGCATAGCGCAGATCTGCACAGCAACAGACGCTCATACACCCGGCACATTACTGTGGGTTTTATTGTGAACTCTGTGATACGCTCATACACTTGGCACAGTACTGTGAGTTTTATTGCTGTGCAACTCTGATACAGTAATGTGTACAGTGTGTATAAGGGTATCAGAGTTGCACAGCAATAAACCTCACAGTACTGTGCCAAGTGTATGAGCGTATCACAGAGTTCACAATAAAGCTCACAGTAATGTGCGGTGAGTGTGAGTTTTATTGCTGTGGAGCTCTGGGATATGTTCATACACACTGCACATTGCTGTGAGCTACCCGTCACTTGGAGCGCTGAGATTCTTTAACATAAAACAGGGCTTGACAAATTTGTTTTGAATCTAGGAGCCAGCTACAAAAGTTAGGAGCCAACGATTCGGCGAGTATTCGCCTTTATCAAGGTATACCTTGATAAAGGCGAATCCTCGCCGAAACGGTGGGAACCTTGCCTCTGCATCTGAGAGTTTGTTTGTACTGACCCAAATTAGGATTTTAGCCGCTTCTATGTATTTATCACTTTGTTACCTGGTGCTTTTTCCTGTTAGGTATTTTTTGTGCGTCTGGTCTTTTGGCTACTTTTTTAAGCCTAGAAGTGTAGACCGTTGCTTCTAATATCAGTTTGGCCGCTCTGATATATATATCTTATATTATTTGTGTTAACATCTGTACATTGTGACTTTGTAATATTGTTTTACTTGTTATTTTCTTTGCTCAGTTGTCATTGGACACCCTATTTACCCACTGCAGACACAAACCCCCACACACACACAACAGACCTCATATATAAATACATACACCAGGGCAGGATATATTTACATTAAATGTAGGAGACTGGAAGAAAACATTGAATCCAACTAGATGTTTTTAGATGCCAAAGACTGCTTTTAGAGTGGTTTAAAATAAACTGGAAATTTAGGAGCCAGGAGTAAAATTCTAGGTGCCGGTGGCTACCAGGCTCCTGGCTTTGTCAAGCCCTGACATAAAATATTGTTTAGCTTCCTAGTAGTGACATTTAGGCTGGCGTCAGACAAGCGCACTATGTGCGCCTGTACTGATGTGCTTACCAGCGTCCGTCGCAGCGTTGTGACGCTGCAATGGGGCCGGTCACACGCTTGTGCGCGTGCACGAAATACACGCGCAACAAGCGTCCGTTATCCAAGCCTCTCCGTTAAAGCGCTAGGATGTGCTTTGACGGAGCTGCAAAGCGCGATTCTCCATAGGAGGATCGCGCTTTGCAGTGCTGAGCGCACTGAGTGCGCTCAGCGAGGTGACCAGACGGGCGTCGTGTGGAAGGAACGTCCACTCTCACGGACGTTCCTTCTGCTCTCCAAAGACGCTCGATTGACCCTAGCCAAAGTGTGTGATATTAATAGGTGTTTTTTTTTCCCATTATTCTGTGTTCTGGAAAGCTATTTATATTGCAAGCACTTTTATTTTTCTCACTTGTTGTAATGTTTACAATTTCTACACCAGATTTGTACAGCATATCGGCACCTGATATCGGTTCTCGGCCACCTTTCAGGCCCATAACCAATATCTGTATTGGTACCAGAAAAATGATATCTGTCTATCCCTACTTTCAATTAGTGATGGGCCAAACCCCCCCATGTACGGTTCACATTCGAACTCGAACACCCGAAAAAGTTTGACTGCGAACTCGAACACAATTCGAACACCATGCAAGTCAATGGGGCTGGAACTTTCGAAAATTAAGGTCCACTCCAAGTGGGCATATATGCAGGTTATTGGCCATAAAAGGTGTATGGGGGTCCGGGTACTGCCCTGGGGGACAGGAAACAATGAAGGGGAAAAAAAGTTTTTAACCCTTTAACTGCTGAGTGCTGAGCCATTTCACCGCTGTGTGCTGAGCTCATTTTTACCGCTTTTGCTCCTGTTTAAACGCGATTTGAAGACATGGGAAATGTTTGACCAGCAATGAGTAGGAAATGTTTGACCAACAATGAGTGGAAAATGTTAAAAATATTCCCGTTTTAATCCAATATGTAATAAACCGTTTATTAGCAACATCCCAACACAAGATAGTTATCTGCCACCTCCACTCCCACAGGTCCCCTCTGCCACCCTCTGCCGCTTTCTCCCAGCCACTGAGGAGGAAGTCAATTCCTTATTGTCCTCCTCACATCTCACCACGTGCCCGCTTGACCCCATTCCCTCACATCTAATTCCTCCCCTCTCCTCCTCCCTCACCCCTGCTCTCACACACATCTTCAACCTATCTCTCTCCACTGGCTCCTTTCCATCCGCCTTCAAACACGCGCTAGTTACCCCTTTACTAAAGAAACCATCCTAGACCCCAACTCTCCATCCAACTACCGCCCTGTATCCCTGCTTCCCTTCACATCAAAGCTCTTAGAAAAACTAGTCTTCAACCGCCTCTCCCTCTTCCTGTCCTCCAATTCCCTACTTGACCCCCTGCAATCTGGCTTCCGTCCCCTACACTCAACTGAAACTGCCCTCACCAAAGTCACCAACGACCTCCTAACTGCTAAAAAACACGGCCACTATTCTATTCTCATCCTGCTTGACCTCTCGGCTGCTTTTGACACTGTTGACCACCCCCTCCTTCTACAGACCCTCAACTCTCTGGGTCTCGGTGACACTGCACTTGCTTGGGTTGACTCCTATTTATCCAACAGGTCCTTCTGTGTGTCCTTTGCTGGTAACTCCTCCTCTTCATTGCCTCTATCTGTTGGTGTACCTCAAGGCTCTGTCCTGGTCCTCTGCTCTTTTCCATCTACACCTCCTCCCTGGGCAAAATCATCAACAGCTTTGGCTTTAATTACCACCTCTACGCTGATGACACTCAGATCTACCTCTCTACCCCTGATCTCTCTCCCCTGTCCTCTCAAAAGTCAGTGACTGTTTATCTGGCATCTCCTCCTGGATGGCCTCCCACCACCTAAAGATCAACATGTCAAAGACTGAGCTCCTACTTATTCCTCCCTCCAATGCCTCCCACCTCCTGACTTCTCTATCATGGTGGAGGGTATCACCATCTCCCCATCAAACCAAGTTCGCTGTCTTGGAGTTACACTTGACTCTGCCCTTTCCTTCATCCCCCACATCCAGTCTCTTTCCTCCTCCTGCCGATACCAACTGCGTAATATTTCCAGAATTCGGACATTTCTTACCGCTGTCACCACAAAACAACTCATACACGCCCTGGTAATCTCCCGACTCGACTATTGCAATAATCTCTTATCTGGCCTCCCTCTGTCCCGCCTCTCCCCCCTACAATCCATCCTGAATGCCTCCGCCAGGCTAATTCACATCACCCGCCGCTCTGTCTCTGCCGCTCCCCTCTGCGAGTCCCTTCACTGGCTCCCCATCCACTGCAGAATTAAGTTCAAAATCCTTATCCTTACCTACAAAACCCTCACTAACTCAGCGCCCCACTACCTGTCCTCACTAATCACCAAATACACCCCAGCCCGCTCCCTAAGGTCAAACAGTGACCTGCGCCTAGCTTCTCCCCGCATCACCTCTTCCCATGATAGACTGCAGGACTTCACACGCGCAGCCCCCACTCACTGGAACGCTCTCCCTCATACTGTCAGACTTTCCCCTAACTTCTCTTCCTTCAAACGCTCCCTTAAAACGTTCCTATTTAGGGAAGCCTACCACCCAACTCACTGACGCAACCATCAATCACTCTCACCTTACAGTCCTCTCCTCCTGTTTCCAACCCCAACCCTCCTAGATTGTGAGTTCCTACGGGAATAGGGTCCTCATCTCCTCCTGTCCTGTTTGTCAAATGTTGTTCAATGTATTGTAACCCTGTCTATACTGTGCTTATTGTACAGCGTTGCGGAATATGCTGGCGCTTTATAAATAAAGAATAATAATAATAATAATAATATTCTGCAGTAAAGAGTCGATTTTTGTTTTATTATTTATTTATTTATTTTTTAGGATCTTTTAAGCATTTTTTGGAACTTTTTTGAAAACTTTTTTTTCTCAAACTTTCCGCGAACGTCCCGAAAAGTTTGAAGTTCATGAACTTTCGAACAGCCGATGTTCGAATCGAACGTTGACCCGATTTGAACAGGCAGCCCATCCCTACTTTCAATCACCCCCTCCTTCTATAGACTCTCAGCTTTCTCAGTCTCTGTGAAATCGCGCTCTCTTGGATTGACTCTTATCTGTCTAACAGGTTTTTCTCTGTGTCATTTGCTGGTAACTCCTCCTCTTCATTGCGTTTATCAGTTGATGTACCTCAAGGCTCTGTCTTAGGTCCTCTGCTCTTCTCTATCTACACCTCCCTGGGCAAAATCATTGACAGCTTGAGGTTTAATTATCACCTCCTATGCTGATACTCAGATCTACCTCTCTACCCCTTATCTCTCTCCTCCTTTCCTCTGCAAAGTCAGTGACTGTTTATCTGGCATCTCCCCCAGATGGCCTCTCAAATCTAAAGATTAAAATGTCGTAGACTGAGCCCCTACTAATTCCTCCCCACCTCCTGACTTCTATCATGGTTGATGGTATCACCATATCCCCATCAAGCCAGGTTTGCTGTTTCAGAGTTATACTTGACTCTGCCCTTTCCTTCATCCCCCACATCCAGTCTCTTTCCTCCTCCTGCCGCTACAAATGACATATTTCCAGAATTCGGCCATTTCTTTCCGCTGACCCCACACAGCAACTCATCCACGCCATTGTAATCTCCCTATTGACTATTTCAATAATCGTCTAGCTGGCCCCCTACAATCCATTCTGAATGCCTCTGCCAGGATTTCCCACTCAGAGCAGTGACCCCCATATAATTATCTCCCACAAGAGCAGACTGTGACCCCCATATAATTATCTCCAACACAGAGCAGTGACCCCCATATAATTATGTTCCACACAGAGCAGACAGTGCCGTGACCCCCATATAATTATCTCCCACAAGAGCAGACGGTGACCCCCATATAATTATCTCCCACACAGAGCAGACGGTGACCCCCATATAATTATCTCCCACACAGAGCAGACGGTGACCCCCATATAATTATCTCCCACACAGAGCAGACGGTGACCCCCATATAATTATCTCCCACACAGAGCAGACAGTGACCCCCATATAATTATTTCCAACACACAGCAGGGACCCCCATATAATAATTATGTCCCACACAGAGCAGACGGTGCCGTGACCCCATATAAGTTTCTCCCACACAGAGCAGACGTTGCCGTGACCCCCATATAATTATCTCCCACACAGCAGAGTGACCCCCATATAATTATCTCCAACACAGAGCAGACAGTGACCCCCATATATAATTATCTCCAACACAGAGCAGACCGTGACCCCCATATATAATTATCTCCCACACAGAGCAGACAGTGACCCCATATATAATTATTAGATATTTTTATGGATATATAAACGAGCAGCAAAAAATAAATACCAGCTTTAAATAAAAAAAAATTGGCTTGGCAAAATATAATATACTAGGTGGAAAGCGTGCCCAGAGGGCAGTCTATTGTTGTTGTCGCCAGCTCAGAATTCATGTCCACATATTTGTTTTTCAATGTCCTATCCAAGAGTGTATCTCTATATAAATGCGTTTGTAACGCGTCCATCGCCATCCATCCGCAACAGGAGGGCCAACTAAGCAGCTCTGATGGGTGTGCGCACAGCTGACAGCGCATTACAAAGGCATTTATATATTACAGCAGATTCCGCTTTCCTCTTAGATTGTAAGCTCACGGAACAGGACCCCTTAGATTGTAAACTCGTGGGACCCCTTAGATTGTAAACTCGTGGGATAGATTGTAAGCTCATGGGACCCCTTAGATTGTAAGCTCATGGGCCCCTTAGATTGTGTTGGGTTTGGGCGGCCATTTGTTTTGTAACGTATACATTATGCGTATATTTACTTAATGCGTATATATAACGGCACGTGGTATGCATGGCATGTCAGGCTGGTAGTTAGGCACACTGGTATTATGCATGGCATGACTGAGCTGTGTGAGTTGCCCGGATCCAGCACTGAGGGACAGGGAGGGAGACACAGCATGGTCAGGCCAGTCATTATCCCTTTATTCTGCATTATGTGAAGTCCTGGCTCTGGGAGTAAAGGAAAGACCTCAGCACTATCGATGTGAGAGGATACGTGGAGCCTGTACACACGGACCGAGGAGATAGCTGAGGAAAGAAGGGATTCGGTCACCTATATGGACTGAAAGAGCGCAGAGTCTTGAGCTAAAACGTTATTTGGCTCTGAACCACTTAAGTGAGAGAGAGATATCTTCTTCTTCACCCTGTTTCTAACAGTACGCACTACCTTGTGTCTTCTGAGGTAAAAAGAAAAGGGCAGCAGCGTCAGAAGAATTGAACATTTTATGTTAAGATCTCTGATTTAAACAGATCGGCGATACCCCCACATTGTGATCAACTCGAAAAGGACAAGGGGTACCTTGGATATCCAGGAGAGTTATCTCTCCCATAAGGTCATCACCAGACAATCATCCACATATTGATGCATTATGGAAAAGTCACTATTTCTGTTTGATCCACTCCGGACTGTATAAGCTCAGAGACCCATATCGTGTGCAGCCAGGACACATACATAGATTGTGATCCACTCTATAATTATTGCATTCCGCCACAAGAGGGCAGTATACCCTGTGGCGTCACTAGAAAACCTATTTCTAAGTAGTAATTCCGTGTTTCAAATGACCAATATTTCCGTATGTGACTGAGCAACACTGCATCATATTATCTGTCTATTCGTACTAATCTGTACGCAATATTGTTGCATTGTGCATTTTTCTGCAAGTGTCAATATCTGGACACTGATAACTTTTATAGGTTTACGCCTGGGCTTCACACTCGGAGCAGCGCCTGACAGAGGGTATCCTTATACGCAGACTGGTAATATGGCTGGCAGACTGGTATTGTGCATGGCAGACTGGTATTGTGCATGGCAGACTGGTATTGTGCATGGCAGACTGGTATTGTGCATAGCAGACTGGTATTCTGCATGGCAGACTGGTATTATGGCCGGCAGTCTGGTATTGTGCATGGCAGACTGGTAATTTGCATGGCAGACTGGTAATATGGCTGGCAGACTGGTATTGTGCATGGTAGTCTGGTATTGTGCATGGCAGACTGGTATTGTGTATGGCAGACTGGTAATATGGCTGGCAGACTGACTGGGGGAGACTCTGAGCAAGGGGATCTGTGAGGGACACAAAAAATCCGATGCATTGGAGAGGCGCTGTGCGCACAGCGCCTCTCCAATGGATTGGATTTTTTGTGTCCCTCGCGCACGCTGGGCGCGTGCTGCGGCGGTTGGCTGCGTGCGCACCCAGCACTACGCTGGGAGCGCACGCATTCCACACTCCGACGTCTAACTGTTTCGGCGGTTGGATGCGCGCACAGCCAGCAAGAAGGGTTTTTTGGCGACGGACACGCCAGCCCTTACTGTATTATAGTATAGATTTGTATAGTTGCTTGTTAATGCCAGGGTTTTTCTTTTTACATTTGATTTTGTTTCTCTCATTTGTTCTGCTCTGCATAAAAAAATGAATATATGGGAAAGGGCCCCCCTGGATCACCCCCCCCGGCAGCAAACTTCTCATCTTCTGGCTTCCTGCAAAAGAAGCACTTTATAAACGTGACACAGGGATACTGATAATTAAATTATACTCCCCAGCACCCAGTGGCGTAGCGTGGGGGGGGCCTCGGGGGTGGTCGCCCCGGGCGCAAATTTCTTAGGGGGGTGCAAAATTTCAGAAGAAATTTGAACCACTAATATTTTCCAGCAGGGATCAGCAAGGTGTCCGCTCATGGCAGCCACCAGTTTTGCAGCGCTAGTGGTGACTTAGTACTCGGAAGGGAGGACCAGGACAGAAAACTCTGGTCCAGTTCTGACTCTTCCTTAACGCTGACATGAGTCACGTGAAGCAGCGCAGCATTATCCGACAGAACACCCTGTACCACACTTGTCAGCCCCCCTTGAAGCCCTGTGCCAGCCCCCTGCCGCTGGCAGCCCTGCAGCCGCTGAACAGGAGGGCAGGAGGGAGGCACCTGCCCTGCAGCACATTTAAAATCCGATCTCCACTAAGCCCCCCTGGACGGCCCCCCCGGGCCACCAGCAACTCCACGCAGGTAGGCGACACTGTGTGACACCAGAGCAGCGTAACCAACACACAGTGAGGGGGTACTGGGTAGAGGGTGATTGGGGGTACTGGATAGAGAGAGAGATTGAGTGGGGGTACTGGGAGAGAGTGACTGGAGGTACTTGGAAAGAGAGAATGACTGAGGGGTACTGGGAGAGAGTGACTGGGTATAGTGTGAGAGTGGAACTATGCTAGGGTATACTGGGACAGGGTGACTGGTAGCAGTGGCATAGCATGGGGCATGTGTGATTCATTTTTTTATTATATCAGTATTTTGTTAATATACAATACATGTGCTTGTGGGGTAAGGGGGGTCAATACTCTACTGGTAGAAGGGAATCAGGGTGTGTTGCAGTGTCCACAGGTTGGGGGGCGCACAATTCTTGCCTTGCCCCGGGCGCTGACAACCCACTCTACGCAGCTGCCACCACCATCCAAACTTGACACGACACAGCCCAGCCTATACTTGCTCCTCGCTCTGTTCTCCGACCTCCGAACACGTCCAGAGCTCCAGACTCCGTCCAGGGCCTCTACGCAGCTTCCTGTGTGAACCTTGGGGTGGGTGGCGCCTAGCAGCATGCCGTGACATTCCCAGCCGCGTGCTGAGCGTCTGGGAGGCATGCTGCGATCTTCCAGAAATTAAAATTTTTCGAATCGAGCTGCAAATACGAATCGAATTTGATCAGCAGTTTGATTTCAAATCGAATTTCGAAGCTTTGCAGGTCCCTAAAATACACCCCAGCCCGATCAAACAGTGACCTGCGCCCTGCTTCTCCCCACATCACCTCTTCCAATGATAAACTGCAGGATTTCTCACTCACAACCCCCATCCTCTGGAACACCCTCCCTCAGACTGTCAGACTTTCCCCTAGTTTCCCCTCTTTCAAACGCTCCCTTAAGACATTCCTATTTAAGGAAGCCTACCACCCAACTCACTCTCACCTTGCAGTCCTCTCCTCCTGTTTCCACCCGCAATCCTTCTAGATTGTAATTTCCCATGGGAATAGGGCCACTTTAAGGTTGTTTCCTCCTGTACTGGTTTGTCAAAATGTTGTTCAATGTATTGTAACCCGGTCTGTATTGTGCCCATTGTGCAGCGCTGCGGAATATGCCGGCGCTATAAAGAATAATATTAAACTCTGATCACTGCTGCAATATAATCCTTGAATACTTTTATATTCAAGAACCTGCAATGTGACCAGAGCTGCTCTATTGACTCAAGAACTGCTGCAAATAGTTCTTTGAGTCACTCTACTGTTTCAGATTCAGATCCTGAATCTGTGGTTAAGAATCAGTCTAAACAACTCCGAATCATTGAGTCGAATCCGTGATTCATTTCCGGAGTGCTGACATCACACACACAGAAGGATCACATTACCAGTGCTCTTCTGTGGTGTGTGTTAACTCCGTGCACTGTTTCACGATACACTTCGGCTGGATGAACGGACTCCTCCAGTTCACAGTAAAGAGCTGGTTCAAATGAACGATTCATTCGTGAACCGGACCTCACTAGTGTGGAACGCAAACGAGGAAGTAGATGATAATCAGGCTTAGAGAGATTAGGGAGGAAACCCAAACCTCCTCCTTCTGAATCAGGAAGTGCTGCGGCTATTATCTTCTTGCTCGTTGTTCTCTCGTGTTAGTGATGTTCCTTTTCACGCTTGTTTGTATTGATGTGGGATTATATGTAATTTCTGCACTCTCTTTTATCCCCTGTAGTTCCATCCCCTTTGTCCTTTGGGTCCTGGGCCCTGTGAGGCCGCAGATCCACCTGGTGAATCAAGAGAGGAGATCCAGCCTGAGGGTCCTGGGAGTGAGCGGCCTTCTTGTAAGTAAATCCATATATTGCGGATTATAACCTACTAGTTTTTGCCCGCGGCTTCGCTCGCATGGGTTTTAGGATTTGTTAAAATAGTTTTTTAAAAGAAACATGTTTTTTTAGGTGGAACTCCCCCCCCCCCTTCCCCCCCCCTACTTGGGATTTTTGGAAAATTGTAAAACACGTGTTTTTTGATTCTTCAAGAAGAATATAAGTGCCAAATTTCACACCTGTAACATCTTTGGTTTTTGAAATATAGGTATACTGATAAAAGTATTCACATCCCTTTCCCCCACCCCCATTAATTGGATTTTCGGAAAATGGTAAAACATGTTTTTTTTCACGAAGATTGTAAATATTGAATTTCACACCTGTAACATCATTGGTTTTTGAAATATAGCTATAGTGATAATGGTATTCATCTGCCTTTTTGCCCCCCCCCCCCCACTGGATTTTTGGAAAATGGTAAAATACATGTTTTATTTTCAAGACGAATCTAAATATCAAATTTCACATCTGTAACATCTTCTGTTTTTGAGATATAGGTATCCTGTTGAAAAGTATTCACCCCCCTTTTTTCACCCACCACGTGGGATTCTTGGAAATTGATAAAACATGTAAGTGCCAAATATCACACCTGTAACATCTTTGGTTTTTGGAGATATAGGTATACTGATAAAAATATTCAACCCCCCTTTTTTCCTCTTCCTACTGGATTTTTGGAAAATGGCAAAATAGGTGTTTTTTTGTTTCTTAAGACGAATCTAAATACCAATTTTCACGTCTATAACATCTTCTGTTTTTGAGAGGTAGGTATCCCTGTTTTAAAGTATTCACCCCCTTTTTTTAACCCCCCCTTTGATTTTTGGAAAATGTTTCTTTATTTTCAAAAGATTGTAATTACCAAACTTCACACCTGTAACATCTTGGTTTTTGAACTATAGATATACTTATAAAAGTATTCACACCCCTTTCCCCCGACCCCCCACCTTGTTTGGATTTGTGGAAAATGGCAAAACACGTGTTTGGTTTATTTCACGAAGATTGTAAATACCAAATTTCACACCCGTAACATCTTCGGTTTTTGAAATCTAGGTATACTGATAAAAGTATTCAACCCCCCTTTTTGTCCCCCCCCCAAGGAATTTTCAGAACATGGTAAAATACGTGTTGTTTTATTTTTCAAGACAAATCTAAATACCAATTTCCAGGTCTGTAACATCGTCTGTTTTGGAGATACAGGTATCCTGTTTAAAATATTTAAAATATTCAACCCCCTTTTTCACCCCTTTTTTTTCACCCCCCCACTTGGATTTTTGAAAAACGGTAAAATACGTGTTTTTTTATTTTTCAAGACGAATCTAAATACCGATTTTTCACATCTGTAGCATCTTCTGTTTTTGAGCTATAGGTATACTGTTTAAAATGTTCAACCCCCCTTTTCACCCCCTTATGGGTGGATTTTCCAAAAATCCTTCCTTAGTGGGAGCCTACATCATAAAAACAATGCACCTTCAAAATGTCACCTTCCTAGGTTAAACGGTTTCAGCTGGGCATTGATGAGTCAAAGTATTAAACCCCCTTTTTGCCCCCCCAAGGAATTTTCAGAAAATGGTAAAATACATGTGTTTTTATTTGTCAAGACGAAACTAAATACCGATTTTCACGTCTGTACCATCTTCCGTTTTTAAGATATAGGTATCCTGTTTAAATTATTCAACCCCCTTTTTCACCCCCTTAGGGGCGGAGTTTCCAAAAATCCTTCCTTAGTGGGTGCCTACATCATAAAAACAGTGCACCTTCAAAATTTCACATTCCTAGGTTAAACGGTTTCAGCTGGGCGTTGATGAGTCAGTCAGGACTTTCACGTTTATATATATATATATGTAGATATCCACTGTATAATGATGTGTGTGAATTCAGGAATGAAATGTCTCCCAGCCAGGGGAATAAGGCGATGCTTAGTTTGTAAGAAGCCCCTGTGTGACAATCACCCACTGACCACAATGACTGACATGGAGCTTTGTATATGTGTAAGGATGAGGGTTAACACTTTCTTTAAGACTTGTGCAGCACTGTAAACTTTGCCTCGGTTTCGGAGCTATACAGAGTAGTGGAAACGTGTAGTATATTCAGTCGTTTCTGACATTTGGAAACTTGCTCATACCGTTGTACAGAGCTCTGGGTGAGACCTCACTTGGAGCATTGTGTGCAGCACTGGAGACCATATCTCTAGAAGGATATAGAAGCTGTGTGAAGCTGGCCCCCCTACAATCGGCAGAAATAAAAAATCCACTGTGTTTGGTTAGTGCTACATTTGTGCCGCAAAAAATTAACATTTGTGCTGCTTTTATTTTTGAGATATTACCAATTATTTTTTCCAGACAATGAGACTGAATAAAGGTCACTCAGCCCCCCTACAACACCCACATAGTCACGAAACCAGGCTTGTTGGTTAGTGCTGCGTAAGTGCTGCAAAAATGAATATTTGTGCCAGTTTGGTTTCCGAGATATTGCACATTATATTTGATGAAACCCCGCCCACTGTGTTAAATAGCAAAATTTGGCTAATTATATATATATATATATATATATATATATAACGCGAAAGTCCTGACTGACTCATCAACGCCCAGCTGAAACCGTTTAACCTAGGAACGTGAAATTTTGAAGGTGCACTGTTTTTATGATGTAGGCACCCACTAAGGAAGTTTTTTGGAAACTCCGCCCCTATGGGGGTGAAAAGGGGGTTGAATATTTTAGACAGGATACCTATCAAAAACAGAAGATGTGAAAATCGGTATTTAGATTCATCTTGAAAAATAAAAAAACACGTATTTTACCGTTTTTCAAAAATCCAAGTGGGGGGTGAAAAAAGGGGGTTGAATATTTTAAATATTTTAAACAGGATACCTGTATCTCCAAAACAGACAATGTTACAGTCCTGAAAATTGGTATTTAGATTTGTCTTGAAAAATAAAACAACGCATATTTTACCATGTTCTGAAAATTCCTTGGGGGGGGAAAGGGGGGTTGAATACTTCTATCAGTATACCTATATTTCAAAAACCGAAGATGTTACGGGTGTGAAATTTGGTATTTACAATCTTCGTGAAAAAAACCAAACACGTGTTTTGCCACTTTCCACAAATCCAATGGGGGGGGGGGGAAATCGGGGAAAGGGGTCTGAATATTTTTATCATAATACCTATATTTCAAAAACCAAAGATGTTACATACGTAAAAATTGGTATTTAGATTAGTCTTGAGAAACAAAAAAACACCTATTTTACCATTTTCAAAAAATTCAGTGGGAGGGGGGTTGAATACTTTTATCAGTATACCTATATTTCAAAAACCAAAGATGTTACAGGTGTGAAATTTGGTATTTACAATCTTTGTGGAAAAAAACAAACATGTGTTTTGCCATTTTCCACAAATCCAAATAGGGGAGGGGGGTTGAGGGAAAGGGGTCTGAATACTTTTATCAGTATATCTATAGTTCAAAAACCAAGATGTTACAGGTGTGAAGCTTGGTAATTACAATCTTTTGAAAATAAAGAAACACGTGTTTTACCATTTTCCAAAAATCCAAGTGGGGGGTAAAAAAAAGGGGGGGGTGAATACTTTTAAACCGGATACCTACATCTCAAAACCAGAAGATGTTACAGACGTGAAAATTGTTATTTAGATTTGTCTTGAGAAACAAAAAAACACCTATTTTACTATTTTCCAAAAATCCAGTAGGAGGGGGAAAAAGGGGGGTTGAATACTTTTATCAGTATATCTATATTTCCAAAAACCAAAGATGTTACAGGTGTGAAATCTGGCACTTACAATCTTCTTGAAAAATGAAAAAACACATTTTTTACCAATTTCCAAGAATCCCACGTGGTGGGTGAAAAAAGAGGGGGGCTGAATACTTTTCAACAGGATACCTATATCTCAAAAACAGAAGATGTTACAGACATGAAAATTGGTATCTAGATTCGTCTTGAAAATAAAACAACACGTATTTTACCATTTTTCCAAAAATCCAGTGGGGGCAAAAAGGGGGATGAATACCTTTATCACTATACCTATATTTCAAAAACCAATGATGTTACAGGTGTGAAATTCGATATTTACAATCTTCGTGCAAAAAAACCCCCCATGTTTTACCATTTTCCGAAAATCCAGTTAAGGGGGTGGGGAAAGGGATGTGAATACTTTTATCAGTATACCTATATTTAAAAAACAAAAGATGTTACAGGTGTGAAATTTGGCACTTATATTCTTCTTGAAAAATAAAAAAAAAAGTGTTTTACAATTTTCCAAAAATCCCAAGTGGGGGGGAGGGGAAGGGGGTTCTACCAAAAAAAACAAGTTTCTTTTAAAAAACAATTTTAACAAATCCTAAAATCCACGCGAGCGAAGCCGCGGGCAAAAGCTAGTCAAATATATGCCCTATTTATAATTACCCTAATTGAAATTTCAATAAACCGTTTTCTTCCCATATAGCAAACAAGGCAACAGCTGCGCGTAACACTGATCAGCGGAGATCTCAGCAAAATCAAACACAAGTCTGTGTTAGTCTTAAGAGAAATCTGATCTGTGTTTGTTCAGTCAAATATTTATTAGCTTTCAAACATCCAATGAAATTGTTCGTTGTAGACAAAGTTTCATATCCACCCCACACGGCAATGTGATATAACAGCCAATCCGTACAGATACATTTCTACATCAGAGTTTGGCCAAAGTTTAACAAAGATTACCATATATGGTTCACAAGAAATCTTTTTTCTGTCTTCCAACTTTCATGCACTTTTCCAGCATTTCTAAGCCCTGGGTTACGTGCCATGAAAAGGAGGGGGAGCCCACAGCCCCAATATATTTACTACAGTACATATTTTATTCACAATACATATATATGTATATGAAATTAAAAATCTAACACTTTGCACCCCACGTTATAAAATTTTAAAAACAAACCTACTATTTGTTTGTGCTGTGTTTGTGCAGCATAAGGCTAGGGTCAGACTAACGCATTTTTCACGTTGTCCGTGAAAATGTGCGTTCGAAGAATGGACGTATTTTTTCACGGAATACGCAATAGCGGTCATACGATGCGCAGTTTCATCCGTGATTTTGTACGGATCATCAATAAAACCCTTCTTGCATCTGGACGTTATGTTGGCCGGACATTAGCAGTGTCTGACGTCTCCTAATCACGCACACACGCCGCTAGCGGACGCAGCGCACTCTGTACGTCAGTACTAGTGGTTTAACGTTCTCGAAAAAATGCGTTCATTTTCCACTTGCGTTGCGCGGCCGGACTTTTGTGCGACCGTACTTCGTATATTGGCCGTCATTGCCCGTCATCTGCTGCTAGTGCGGCCGTGATTAAGTGCGCCAGAACGCGCGTTCGCACTGCCTCAGTCTGACCCTAGCCTTAATGAACATTTGTGCCGGTTTGGTTTGGAAGATATTGTGCATTTTATTTGAAAACCTGTCAACTTTGCACCCCATGTTATGAAATTTTAAAAACAAACATACCATTAGTTTGTGCTGCATTTGTGCTAATTTGTGTCACAATTTTTTTTTAACCTCCCTGGTGGTATTCCCGACTGTGGCTCGAGGGTTACATTTCAATCCTGAAAACGGTAACCCCGAGCCACACTCGGGCTGATACATATCTGTCCCTGCGCTCCCTCGCTGACCTCCCGCAATCGCATTCACCTCCGTCTGATTGCCACCTCCTGCTTCCTCGCGAGAAGGGAACCAGGACGCTGCGATCGGACGGTGGTTACTACGGGAGGTCAGTGAGGGAGCGCAGGGACAGGTATGTATCAGCCAGAGTGGGTTACCGTTTTCAGCGTTGAAATTTAACCCCGAGCCACACTCGGGAATACCACCAGGGAGCTTAAAAAAAATTGGGACACAAATGCAGCACAAGCTAATCGTATGTTTGTTTTTAACATCATGGGGTGCAAAGTGGGCGGGGTTTGATTGAATACAATGTCCAATATCTTCCAAACCAAACCGACACAAATCAGCACAAACACAGCACAAACAAATAGCATGTTACTTTTCAAAATTTTATAAAGTGGGCGGAGTTTCATCAAATATAATGCACAATATCTTGGAAACCAAACCGGCACAAATGTTAATTTCTGCGCCACAAACGCAGCACTAACCAACAAGCCCGGTTTCGTGAATTTTGGGTGTTGTAGGGGGGGCTGCGTGACCTTTTGGTGACCTTTTTATTTAATGGTTAATAACTCAAAAACAAAACAACTCACTAACCCTCACTAACTCAGCGCCCCACTACCTGTCCTCACTAATCACCAAATACACCCCAGCCCGCTCCCTAAGGTCAAACAGTGACCTGCGCCTAGCTTCTCCCCGCATCACCTCTTCCCATGATAGACTGCAGGACTTCACACGCGCAGCCCCCACTCACTGGAACGCTCTCCCTCGTACTGTCAGACTTTCCCCTAACTTCTCTTCCTTCAAACGCTCCCTTAAAACGTTCCTATTTAGGGAAGCCTACCACCCAACTCACTGACGCAACCATCAATCACTCTCACCTTACAGTCCTCTCCTCCTGTTTCCAACCCCAACCTTCCTAGATTGTGAGTTCCTACGGGAATAGGGCCCTCATCTCCTCCTGTACTGTTTGTCAAATGTTGTTCAATGTATTGTAACCCTGTCTATACTGTGCTTATTGTACAGCGCTGCGGAATATGCTGGCGCTTTATAAATAAAGAATAATAATAAATAATAATAACAAGATAGAAAGGAGATTTCAACGGCAGAAACCTAGCACTAACCAACAAGCCCTGTTTCGGGACTTTTGGGTGTTGTAGGGGGGCTGAATGACCTTTTAGTGAGCTTTATTCAGTCTCATTGTCTGGAAAAAACAATTGCTAATATCTCAAAAATAAAAGCAGCACAAATGTTAATTTTTGCAGCGCAAACGTAGCACTAACCAAGCACAGTGGATTTTTTATTTGTGCCTATTGTAGGGGGGCCAGCTTCACACAGCTGGATATAAATTAGGGATGAGCCGAACACCCCCCGAGTTCGGTTCGGGCCCGAACTTTTCATATGTTCGGGTCCGAACCCGAACTCGAACTCCATGCAAGTCAATGGGGCTGAAAATTCGGTTTTTAGAGTGCCCTCCAAGAGGGCATATATGCTAGATATTTGCCATAAAAGGTGTATGGGGGTCCGGGTAGTGCCCTGGGGGACCGGAAACAAGGACAAAAAGTTTAAAAAAAAAAAGTTTTTAAAGGGACTGAGTTTTCCATGAAATTTTCCGTTTCAAATGACGGTAAATGCTTTTCCTTTAAGAGACATTTTTCGGACACGCTGAAAAAGTTTACTGATTCTTTTGGCTTAATTATTGTGAAACTTATGCAGGCTTTGGATGAAAGTAACAATAGGTGCTTCAAAATTGGTCCTTTAGCGTCTGCTAAATGCGAATGCAGGGGTGAACCTTGCGGTCCTATATTAAAAAGATATGCATCTGGTTAAGGCATCAGTGCACCCAGATATTCTGCCTTTGGTGCAAGACTGCCAGGCCAGCAAGTATCATCATACAGTAACCCCTCTGTGGTATTGTGGAAGAATGCAGGGGTGGACCTTGCGGTCCTATATTAAAAAGATATGCATCTGGTAAAGGCGTCAGTGCACCCAGATATTGTGCTTTTGGTGCCAGGCCTGCAAGTGCCATCATAATACAGTAACCCCTCTGTGGTATTGTGGAAGAGTGCAGGGTTGGACCCTGCGGTTCAAAAAATTAAAATGATAGAAATCTGGCACAGACGTCAGTGCAGCCAAATATTGTGCCTTTCATGGCAGCAAGTGCCTTCACACCGTAACCCTTTTGTGGTATTGTGGAAGAGTTCAGTGCTGGAGGTTTTGTGAATGCAGAAGAGAACATCCCCGATCTATTCCATTACTTCAGCATCAGGGGATTGATAGCTGCTGATCCAGGACTGATTCATTTTTATAAATGTCAGCCGGTCTACAGAGTCGGTGGACAGACGCACTCTTTTGTCTGTGACAAAACCTCCAGCGGCACTGAATGTCCTTTCAGAAAGCACGCTAGATGAAGGGCAACCTAGTAGCTGCATAGCATATTGGCTAAGTTCTGGCCAGTGATCCAATCTTAACACCCAGTAAGCCAGTGGATCATCTGCTGGAAAGGTATCCAGGTCTGCCCTTGCCCCTAGGTAGTCCTGCACCATATGGTAAAGATGCTGGCAATGGGTGCCTACATTTGACGTCCCTGGGCGTCGAGGACTAAAAAAATTTAAAAATGTATCAGTCAAGTGGCCCTGGCCTTCACCACTATTCCTCTGATCATCCGCAGCCTCAGAAGCACGTGTGTCAGCACTTGGTAATCTACCAGTGCCTGGAAAGGTGTTACACAAATGTCGCTTTAGAGCGTCCACGTTTTTTCATCCTGTGCTCCCTCTGTGCAGGCAGGATGAGCTCTGCAACTTTCCCCTTGTATCGTGGATCAAGAAGGGTTGCCAACCAGTAATGATCCCTCTCCTTGATAGCACGAATCCTGGGGTCCTTTAGCAGGCTTTGCATTATTAGGGAGCCCATGCATCGTAGGTTGGAGGTGGCATTAGCTTCCGAGTCTTCCTGGTCAATGAGGAGAACCGTATCGTGCACTTCCTCCTCCCAGCCACGCACTAGCCCTGGTGTTTCTGGGCACACAAAACCCTCCCTTGAGGAATCCCCACCTTCAATGCCCCCACTACTTAAATATTCATCCTCCTCCTCATCCTCCTCCTGTCTGATCTGAGTAGGACCCGCTGGAATGCTGTCTGCAGAAAGACTGGGGCCTTGAGAGCTAGGGAAGGCCTCCTCTTCCTCCCGCTGCTCTGCCTCTAGAGCCACATCTATAATTCCCCGCAGAGTGTGCTCCAGCAGGAACACTAAAGGAATTGTGTCACTGATGCATGCACTGTCCATGCTCACCATCCTCGTTGCCTCCTCAAATGGTGACAGTACAGTGCACCTTGATCATCAGCCACTGTGGGGGGGGGGAACCAAGTTGACCTGAACCTGTCCTTGTGCCATACTCACACAGGTACTCGTTGATGGCCCTCTGCTGCTTGTGCAGACGCTGCAGCATTGCTAATGTCGAGTTCCACCTGGTTGGCATGTCACAGATCAGACGGTTTGTGGGAAGGTGGAATTCTCTTTGAATTTCTGCCAGGCGAACGCTTGCTGGGAATGACCATCTGAAGTGGCTGCAGACTTTTCTGGCCTGGATGAGAACCTCTGGCAGCCCTGGGTACTTGGTTCAGGAAACGCTGTACCACTAGATTTAGGACGTGTGCTAGGCATGGTACATGCGTCAATTTACCCTTGCGTAGGGCGGAGAGAAGGTTGCTGCCATTATCACAGACGATCATTCCCAGCTCAAGCTGGCGTGGTGTTAACCATCTCTGCACCTGGCCCTGCAGAGCTGACAGAATTTCTGGCCCGGTGTGGCTCCTGTCCCCTAAACAAACCAGCTCAAGCACAGTATGGCTTCTTTTTGCTTGAGCCATTGCGTAGACCCTGTCAGGCATCGGTTTAACTGCCACTTCGCCAGAGACACAGAAGGAGGAGGAGGAGGAGGAAGAGGAGGAAGAGGGAGAGGTGGTGGTGGTAGAGCAGACAGACCTCATACAAGCAGCTTTCTGGAGGCGTGGTGGATGAACAAGCTCCAGCACAGAGCCCCATCTTGGATCCCTCCCAGCTGCAATCAGAGTTACCCAGTGTGCCATGAAGGAAATGTAATGACCCTGTCCATGCTTGCTGGACCACGTGTCTAAAGTCACATGCACCTTGTTGCTGACTGCCTTTCCCAATGACTGGATAACATTGTCTTCCACGTGCTGGTATAGTGCTGGAATGGCCTTGCGTGAAAAGTAATGGCGTTTTGGAACCTGCCACTGTGGTACAGCACATTCAGCAAATTCACGGAAGGGAGCAGAGTCCACCAGCTGGAAAGGCAGCAGCTGCAATGCGAGTAATTTTGATAAGCTGGCATTTAGACGCTGTGCTAGGGGATGGTTGGGACTATATTTTTTCTTACGCTGCAGCAGCTGCGGCAACGTAATCTGACTGTGTAAATCTTCAGCTGCTGGGATGATGTCACATTGTGAGGAAGGACCTGCTACATCCATTACTGTGGCATCATCCCTGTCGGTGGAGGTTGTAGGCAATGACATGGCAGGACATACAGTGGGGGTAGAGACAGATGAGGAGGAGGACCTACGCAAAGTTTTTCGCCAACGGGATGTGTGGCAGTTGTTCATATGTCGCCTCAAGCACGTGGTACCCAAGTGTCCAGTATCTTTCCCACGCTTAAGGCTCATCTGACATAGATTACAAATAGCAACGCTGCGCTCTACTGCACATTTCTTAAAGAACTCCCAGACAACAGAGTTCCTGCATGTGTTCTTTGAGACAACAGCGCTCTGCACCGGAGCAGCTCTGACATGTGATGCCTTGGACTGGCTAGTGCTACGGTTGGTCACAGAGGATGTTGTGCCTCGTGTTTGCTGTGCCTCCTCCTCCCCCTCCTCCTCACTTAATTCCTCTGTTCGATCAGGCACCCAGGTGGAGTCAGTGACCTCATCATCATTGTCATCATCACCCCCTATCTCGTCACTGGAGCCAACTTGGCAGTATGCTGCAGCTGCTGGGGCAACATGAGTGCCAGTTATTTGTGTGTCATCACTGGCACCCCTTTCCTCTAGGTTGATTATACTCCCTTCCTCAACCTCAGAGATTGAATCAGAGCACTGTACTTGCTGCGCATCCTCAAGCAGCATGTCACTGTCATTGTAGTCAAACAATTCAGCTGACTCCTCCGTGTGTGATAGCGAGGCTACGGCAGGAGTAGCTGTGGACATGGAAGCTGCATTAGATGCTTTGGCAGCTGAGGTGGACTGTAAAGCACTAGAAGCCTGGCTGGCAGAGGACTCGGAGGATGAGGATGGCCTGGCTAGCCAATCCACCAAATCCTCTCTATGTTGCTGCTGCTTAAGACGGCCAGCACCAGTTAGAAAGGACAAGCGTGCCCCTGCAGAGGATGCACCACGTCCACCACGACCAGAGGCACAGCCTCCCGACACAGGGGCTGCTTGCCCTCTTATCTGTGTCTGGGAGCGTCTGCCTGTCCTTTTTGTTCTTTCAGACATGGTGAGTGATATATAGATTAATATATACAGAACTCTGATTCAACACTGGTATAAAGATTAAAGATTTAAAGAACTCTGGTATAACTCAGTGAGACACCCTGATAGCTGGCAGCCAGTGACAAGACACAGATTACAAGTCTCAGACACCTCCTATAAATCAGTGAGACCCCTTGATGGATGGCAGCCAGTGAGAACACACGGATTATAACAATTACCAAATGTTTTGTAGAAATTAGTGACCCCCAAAATACTGCGTGGTACTGGCTGTGTGACAAGAGACAGATCACCTCAATTCACAAATGTTTTAAAGAAATTTGTAACCCCCAAAAAAACTTGCTGGCACAGTAACAAGACACACATCACCTAAATTCCCTGATATTTGGTAGAAATGAGACCCCCCCAGACCCCCCCCAGTAGCGTGGCAGACCGGCAGTAACAACACACAACAATCTCCTCTGAAATTTCCTCTCAAAATGCGTGCTGTAGCTATGCGTGGAAACATTATATAGTGTGCTGCGGGACTTAGCTCTGTGAGCCCATGATTGGGCAAAATTTGCCCAATCAGGACTCTGAGCCGTGATTGGCATACTGTTGAACCTGTCTTGCACCAGACCTGTGGTCAGGTGCACGGCTGTAGCCAATTACGAGCTTCAGGCCAGTGGGAAAATGCATTGTGGTCCATTGTGATGCATTGTGGTCGAACATGCGGCGAACACCCGGAAATGTTCGGAGTTCGCGATCTAACCGAACAGGCTAAGTTCGGATCGAATAGAAACGGGGATTAACTACGAGTGGCGCTTGTCTCTTGGGTTGAGGTGGAAAGTGCTGCCGCCTTCCTGGGATATTTTAGTAGTGCCTTGGTCTACCTGGATACGATTGAGAGAAAGTGGGGTATACCTCGGATGGGCGCTGCACTTAGTGATTTCTTAGTCAAAGAAATCTGTATGCTCTAGGGTTTATAGACTCTATAGCATGTGTATCTATATTCTAGTACACAGAATGGAATGCATTTTATACACAAGTGAAAACATATGTTATAAGCAGTTGTTCCGGCACTCGATGGTATTGAGGTGCTGCACACACAATGATAACACGTATAGGATGCTGTAATAAGTAGAAATGATATCCTGTGGGATAAATAGTTATGATTCACTATGTCCACAGTCTAACATTGCCACCTTGTGGCTGGAAGGTGCTGTATTCTATATAATGCTCTGCATTCAAGGGGAGAGGGAATGTGTTCCTTATCCTGTGCTGCCACCTTGTGGTCAAGGGGTGGTGTGGAGGTGGTTCGGGAAAATTGGATTCTTTTCCTTCTTCTTGATGTCGAAATGGACCCCTAATGGACACCTAATTCAGGCGCCCCCCCCCCGCATGACCTTCGGACCTCTCTCCCTCCCGATCGGCGGCGTTGCGGGGGTTAACCCAGGCACCATTTGGAAGGGCACAGCCTGCCCTTCCAAATGGTGCCTGGCATTAACCCCTGGGGAGCTGGATCGCGAATCGGCGCTGAAAAGCGCCGGTTCGTGATCCTTTCCCGGAGCTGGCCGACATCTTGGATGTCGGCCAAGCCTCCGGGAACTCCCCCTGAGGACTGGCGTCATCGTGCATAGCACGATGACGCCAGTCCTAGAGTTAACCCCTAACTGCCACCAACGGTGGAGATAGGGAGTTCCAATGAACTCCCTATCTCCCGATCCGTGGCAGCTAGGGGTTAAAGTTTGGTATGGTTGGATCGGCCACAGCATGGCCGTTCCAACGATACCAAACACTACTGTGAAAAAAGTTTTTTTTAAAAAAATAAAAATTAAAATTAAAAATAAAAATATATTTTAAAAAAATTATAAAAAAAAAACCATTTTTTTTTCTTTTTTTTTGGTTCGTTAATGCAGCAATATTGTTCCCATTTCAATTATAATGTGAACAATGATGCTGCACTAACGATTTTTGTATGCGGTGCGTTTGTTAAAAATCGCGTAATTTTCCCCAAAAAAAAATGTAACGAGACCCCATCTCTAATTTTTTTAACAAGCGCACCCCATACAAAATATAACCGCAATTGCTCGCATGTTAAAATGTGAAAAAAACACTTTACACGCTGTAAATTATTGAAAATTCATATTTTATTGCATTTTTTGTTATAATATACAGACATGACATAACGTATACATATAATAATGACATATTATGAATCTACCGAGTCTGACGGAAAGAACGATATATAATATGTCTGGGTCATATACTAAAATAAGCCTTCAAAACACGTTTAAACATGATGAGCAAAACCGGTAAAAATGACCTCAGCACAGAGGTGTGAAAAGCCTCAGCAGCGAAAGGGTTAATGATCTTAACATGTATAGCTTGGAAGAAAGACGAGACAGAGGAGATACAGTCAGATCCAGAAATATTGGGACATCGACACAATTCTAACATCTTTGGCGCTACACACCACCACAATGGAGTTGGAATGAAACAAACACAATGTGCTTTAACTGCAGACTGTCAGCTTTAATTTGAGGGTATGTACATCCAACTCAGGTGAACGGTGTAGGACTTACAGCAGTTTGCAGATGTGCCTCCCACTTGTTAAGGGACCAAAGGTAATGGGACAATTGGCTTCTCAGCTGTTCCATGGCTAGGTGTGTGATATTCCCTCATTACCCCAATTACAATGTGCAGATAAAAGGCCCAGAGTTCATTTCAAGTGTGCTATTTGCATTTGGAATCTGTTGCTGTCAACTCTCAAGATGAGATCCAAAGAACCTTCACTATCTGTGAAGCAAGCCATCATTAGGCTGCAGAAACAAAACAAACCCATCAGAGAGATAGCAAGAACATTAGGCGTGGCCAAAACAACTGTTTGGAACATTCTCAAAAAGAAGGAGCTCAGCAACACCAAAAGACCCGGAGACCACGGAAAACTGTGGTGGATGACACCCTTCACAACAGTTGGTCAGATCAAGAACACTCTCCAGGAGGTAGGTGTATGTGTGTCAAAGTCAACAATCAAGAGAAGACTTCACCAGAGTGAATACAGAGGGTTCACCACAAGATGTAAACCATTGGTGAGCCTCAAAAACAGGAAGGACAGAAACAGATTAGAGTGTGCCAAACAACACCTAACAAAGCCTTCACAGTTCTGGAACAAGATCCTATGGACAGATGAGACCAAGATCAACTTGTACCAGAGTGATGGGAAGAGAAGAGTATGGAGAAGGAAAGGAACTGCTCATGATCCTAAGCATACCACCTCATCAGTGAAGCATGGTGGTGGTAGTGTCATGGCGTGGGCATGTATGGCTGCCAATGGAACTGGTTCTCTTGTATTTATTGATGATGTGACTGCTGACAAAAAGCAGCAGGATGAATTCGGAAGTGTTTCGGGCAATATTATCTGCTCACATTCAGCCAAATGCTGCAGAACTCATTTGACGGCGCTTCACAGTGCAGATGGACAATGACCCAAAGCATACTGCAAAAGCAACCAAAGAGTTTTTGAAGGGACAGAAGTGGAATGTTATGCAATGGCCAAGTCAATCACCTGACCTGAATCCCATTGAGCATGCATTTCACTTGCTGAAGACAAAACTGAAGGGAAAATGGCCCAAGAACCAGCAGGAACTGAAGACCGTTGCAGTAGAGGCCTGGCAGAGCATCACCAGGGATGAAACCCAGCGTCTGGTGATATCTATGTGTTCCAGACTTCAGGCTGCGATTGACTGCAAAGGATTTGCAACCAAGTATTAAGAAGGGAAAGTTTGATTAATGATTATTATTCTGTCCCATTACCTTTGGTCCCTTAACAAGTGGGAGGCACATCTGCAAACTGCTGTAAGTCCTACACTGTTCACCTGAGTTGGATGTACATACCCTCAAATTAAAGCTGACAGTCTGCAGTTAAAGCACATTGTGTTTGTTTCATTCCAACTCCATTGTGGTGGTGTATAGAGCCAAAGATGTTAGAATTGTGTCGATGTCCCAATATTTCTGGACCTGACTGTATGATAGAAACATTTAAACACGTAAAGGTAATCAACAAGGTAGAGGAAGGGAGTATATTTAAAAGGAAACAAAGTAGCAAAACAAGAGGACATACAGCGGGGGTCTCAAAGTACCGGTCCGCAGGCCATTTGCCTGTTAATTGCCTGTTAATTTTGGGCGAGGACCTGTGTTTTCTTTTTTTTTTTTTTGAAGTTAGCACCAGGGTTGAGCAGTAGGTAAAATGTTGCAATTAGCGCCCCTCAAAAAATTAGCGCTGGCATCAAGTGATCTGTTAGAGATCTCTACCGCTTTTGCAGCTAACGCTCCCCATGTTAAGTATAGGACACGGAAAGTACAGTAAGCTCGCGGTACAAATCGCTAATAGCGACGCGCTAAGTGATTTTTCCCATTTGTAGCGGGAGGCAAACAATCTGTTGGTCAGGCGCTAGACTCCATTAACCTGGCGCTAACGCAAAACCATGCCGATGCAAGAGTTAGCACACACCAGGTAATAGTGCCCTAAATAAGAGATTATATATATATATATATTAGATTCCAAATCCCCAGAGTAATGTGATGCAATGATGCCTTTTTGTTGTACTAACCTGATACTTAAATTCAATATTTTATTTGCTGCAATTCGGCAGTTTTCACTGAATGTCTGATTGCTGCTTTAGAGACTCCACTTTTAACAAATTACAGTGACCATTCGCTAAATAGGAAATTCACCTTATTTTCGGTGAAATTAAATTCCCCGAAATGTGATGAAAAGCAGAGGATATAAAGATGATTAGACCCTTTAGATTCTAACTTCCATAATAACCCCTAAAATGCCATAAACCCAGGGAAATACAATAAAATTAAGGGGTAGGCTAAATGCCACATTATTAAGGCTAGGGTCAGACTGAGGCAGTGCGAACGCGCGTTCTGGCGCACTTAATCACGGCCGCACTAGCAGCAGATGCCGGGCAATGACGGCCAATATACGAAGTACGGTCGCACAAAAGTGCGGCTGCGCAACGCAAGTGGAAAATGAACGCATTTTTTCGAGAACGTTAAACCACTAGTACTGACGTACAGAGTGCGCTGCGTCCGCTAGAGGCGTGTGTGAGTGAATTGGAGACGTCAGACGCTGCTAATGTCCGGCCAACATAACGTCCAGACCCAAAAAGTGTTTTATTGATGATCCGTACAAAATCACGGATGAAACTGCGCATAGTATGACCGCTATTGCGTATTCCGTGAAAAAATACGTCCATTCTTCGAACGCGCATTTTCACAGACAACGTGAAAAATGCGTTAGTCTGACCCTAGCCTTAACCCCTAATATGCAATTGATCAAGGGAAAACATGAAATCAATACACTGTGAGGCATGTAGCCAACCCATTATCCCCTAAAATGCCATTAATCAAGGATAAAATAAAATGTATACTGTGAGGGATGAAGCCTACCCATTAACCCTTAATATACAACTAAAACAAAGTCAAAAACTAACGTAATACACAATGTAATGTATAGTCTGAACATTAACCACTTCACTGCTAAGACATTTCAACCGTGTGAAAATGTTTACGTTTAAGTGCACGTTTTTATTTAATGTTTTATGACTTTTACTTTACACTGAATATTTTCATGTCAGAATCTGCCCTTTCCAATGACACCTAGAACGTCCATATAAGATGCACAAGAACGGAGATACCACGGTCCGACTGTGTGGGAAGCTGGATGTTGATTTTTGGTGGGGGGCAAGGAATAACCTACGGTGGGCAATTGCCCCCCTTGCCCTCCTGTAGAGACGCCTATGGCTTCCGCAAATTCATTTCAATTTTCCCAAAAACCTTAGCTCAGTGGCGTTCAGCAGCTCGTCTAACTGCTGAATGCTGCTGAACTGGTAAACCCCCCCCCCCAAAAAAAACAAAACTCTGCTATTCTTCAAAAGGTGTTTAAAAATCATGAAAATGTGTGGAAATAATAAAATGGGTCCTTTAACCCCTTAAGGACCAATGACGGAACTGTTACCTTAAATGCATTGAATTTAAAGACCATTGGTCCTCAAGGGGTTAAAAAATATAAAGGTAGTCTTACAGGGCAATAAACTGGAAGCTGCATGTCCGGGCAGCTCCCGCAGAATCACCCTGATTTAATCTACTTTAACGCTGCCATCGGACTTTTCCTGCTTTCCCCTCACGCAGCGACATACCCAGGAACGGGTGGCGTCAAATATTGACCGAGAGAAGTTCCCTGGCTTCGACTGACTTGGCTGTTGGTTTTCGGCCTAGGTGCGGAGTGAGGCAGACCGCCATCTTTGCTACCTCGTGCTGCTGTTCAGCCCCTTCCTCCGAGATACCGGTACGTCTAACGGCTATGGGAAAAAAGAGGATCGGTGCGGCGGAGTGCCCTAATCTTCCGGATATCAGGGTCGCGCTGGCGGGCCCGAAGGAGGCAAACGCCCTGCCCCGACCACCGGCGGAAACGGCACCCGGGGAGGTGGGCCCTGCTGCTTCCCTGCAAACCCCACAACTGACGACGCAGGACTCTGAGGACCTTCCGGCGACGAGGCGAGACATCAGAGCCCTTTTGGCGGACGCCCGCTCCTCGTGGGCATCGGAGCTGGCAGAGGTGCGCTGTGATCTCTCCTCCCTACGCACAGAGGTGGCAGATATTGGCTCCCGAACTGACACCTTAGCGACTACACAAGCCGAGACCTCTTCCCAAGTTCGGGCACTCCAGACCCAGGTCACTGGACTGCAATCTGCCTTACTGACTCTGGAGGCCCGACATAGGAGACGGAATCTGAAGCTGAGAGGTATCTCGGACGCTGTTCCTACCTCTGATCTCCTGCACATGGTTAACCGGTTGATAAAGACCGTCCTCTCTCTCCCTGCCGAAGCCCCAGATCCGGTGATATCAGCGCATAGAATCCGCAAGGCAGCGGCAGCCCCTCAGACTGCCATGAAGGACGTCATTGTGGTGTTCGGAGATGTCCTTGTGCGGGAACACTTTCTGGGGGCGACGATTCGAGCTCCCCCGATCCGATTTGAGGGACTGGATGTCACAGTGTTTCGCGACCTCCCGTTTTTGGCCCTAGCAGCACGGCGACAGTTTCGGCCGATTACGACCATGCTTCGAACCCATGAGGTTCGTTATCGCTGGGGAGTCTCGGGCTCCCTGCTCATTTCCCATGGCTCTGCGATATTGGTAGCCTCGACGCTGGACGAAGCACAGACTCACTTATTGACTCTGGGTCTACCCCATCATGTGGTTACTGCTTGTAGGGAGCAGTTGTGGTCCCCTTCGGATGGGCAACCTTATGATCCGACCTAGTCTGTGATACTCGTACGTACTTCACTCTCTTAAAACCGAGACCGACACCGGTCGCTTCCTGACCTTGGCTATTCTCTGATCGACTGTATGCTGACTTCATGCCCCCCCCCCCCTTTTGCTCTTCCTCCTGTTCCCCTTCTCATATTATTCTATCTTTCCCACTAATTAACCCCCCCTTTTTTTTTTTTTTTTTTTTTTTAGGATTAGAGGCATGGTTTATTGAGGGCGAGCCGTTGGGACAGTCACCTAGGCTCTCACTGTTCCCTTGGCCCTTCAGTGACCTTTGTCCTGTGGTTCCCTCTGTGGCCCTCTGTCTCCCTGCGGGGTCTCAGAGGAGCGCTGCTGAGTACCACTTTTTTTTTTGGGCTGCCTTTTCCGATTTTAGGAATTATTATTTTCCTTTTTTTTTTTTTTTTTTTTTTTTTTCTCTTTTCCTCTTCCTCTCGCTTTTCTTCTTCCCCCACCCCTCTTCTTCTCCCACTCTTCCCCATTCCCCCTTTTATCCCCCCCTTATTATGCCCTGATACCAATTACGATAATAGCGGTCCTGTATTACGTTGATTGTACTTGCTTACCTTTCCTGCTGCCAACTGTCATACACCGTTAATGGTTTGATTCCCTTGCATTGTATATGGCAGGGCCCTACGGGGTCGTTGTTTTTGTTTTTGTTTCTCTGGCTTTATTGCATTCACTTGTGATTTGCTTAATCATAAATAAAGAATTATAAAAAAAAAAAAAAAAAAAAATATAAAGGTCTGCTACAGAATTGAATAAAAATGCTTTTTAAAAAAATGGAACCAAAAATGTTGTCAGAAAAATACCAAAAATATGTTCAGAGAGATAAATAAATATATGTTTTGCTGTAAATGAAAAGAATAAACCGTTTAATAAAAGTAAAAACGAAAATATTACTCTGTGATGCACCGCACATTACTGTGGGGCTCTGTGATGCCCTCATACACACTGCACATCACTGTGGAGCTCTGTGACACCCTCATATACACCGCACATTACTGTGGAGCTCTTTGACACCCTCATATACACCGCACATTACTGTGGAGCTCTGTGACACCCTCATATACACCGCACATTACTGTGGAGCTCTGTGATTCCCTCATACACACCGCACATTACTGTGGAGCTCTGTGACACCCTCATACACACCACACACGTCTAGAACTTCTAGAACTGCAATGCAGCACTGACCTCAAAGCTAAGTTCAGAGATGCACAGAGAAACCCAGAAATGATAGCTCAGTTTTTGAGAGCTTTACCAGCTACCTTTCCGGAGCTGTCCAAACTATTCAAATGTGTCACGTGCTTATTTGGAAGTACATACCTGTGTGAAAAATTATTCTCAACTATTAACTTTAACAAATCTAGAACCAGGTCTAGGCTAACTGATGCCCATCTCCAAGCTGCTAACTCACTTAAAGCAGACTTGGCTTATCTAATGCAGAGCAAACACTGCCATGAATCTGGCAGTAAGCAGTGACTATATATACCAGTGTACTGTATATAGTTTAATGTTGTTTTTGAAGCTTGAAATTTTGCATACGGCCCCCATGGGCAGGCCCGGATTAAGATCTCTATGGGCCTGGAGCTGAAGATTTTGGTGGGCTTTTTTGGTAATTTAGTGAAATGAAAACATATTTTTGGTTATTTAATAGTGCAGATACGGGTATATCTAACCAGGCAGATACTGTGTGATTAATTATTCATTCAGATTTCAATCATTTAAAGAGTGTAAAAAAATAGTTTTTTCCCATTTTATCATCCAAACCTTTGTGGTTATATATTCTATAGGGCACTCATGATAAAAAAAAATTGAAATGGGAACCTGTTACTGCATTTTTCTGAGAAAATATACAATTTTACCCAAAAAAAAGAAATAAAAAAGGAAATATTTCCCTTGTGTTTTGGAACATGTTTTTTAAAGAATAATATGACTATGTATAAAACATGCTCCCAGCGTGGGAAATTAGAAGGTGAGTAATGGCAGTGGTATTGCTCATTTTATACGTGATAAATAGACAATGCCATCGCTTTGGAACTAAAAATAAGTAAATCATTTTTTTTTTCTTTTCTTTTAGATTTTACATGGGCAGGTTTGGTATTAATGCAAAGGCCAGACTCTGCCCTGTCCAATGACACTTCACTTGACCTTGTGAGGTGTAAAGATTAGTGACGCAGGGGTCCAAAGTTCCCCACAGTGCTGTTCCCTGCAGTGCGGCGGCTTAGGTTTTTGATGTAACAATTTGTAACAATGGATTGTACCATCACCCATCACCTCCACACTTGTTGGTGACATGAGAAATGTGATGGTTAGTTAGTGCAGCATCATTATTCACTTTATAATTGAAAAGTGAAAAAAATATTACTGTTGGAAAGCAAAAGAAAAAGTTAATATTATTTTATTTTTTTACTTAAAACCTGATCATGTTTGGTATCATTGGAAAGGCCATGCTCTGGCCTTTCCAGTGATACCTCACTTGACCCTGTAGCTGCTATGAAGTTGGAGATACTTGGGTCCAAATGCAGACATAGTTATCTTTTCTCTGGGCCTATTCTGAGGCATGGGCCTGGAGCTGCTGCTCCATCTGCCCCTATGTTAATCCGGCCCTGCCCATGGGATATGAAAACTTGTCCAGTGGCCCTCAGGTAATTTGAGTTTGAGACCCCTGACATACAGGGTTATTCAAAGAGATCCGAATGGCTGGAGAAAGGTAACCAAACGCTGAAATTCAGCGTACGGTTACCTTTCCTGGCCATTCGGCTATCCATAGAGCAGGCAATTCGCCAAATCTTGGCGAATTGCCTGCACAATCGGTGCCTGTTCGAGGGCAGTGAAATCCCCATAGCTTCGTTTATTCAGAGAACAAAAACCAGCAGGGAAAAGTTGCCGAATTGCCCTACCATTCGGTGGTTTCATGCGGCAGATTTATTCAGGCGAATCCCATAGGCTTCAATGATAAAAATATTCCCGTTTTAATTCCGTATCTAATAAACCGTTCATTATAAAATTCTGCAGTAAAATTATTTTTTATTTTTAGATTCTTTTTTTAGGACCTTTTTAAGCATTTTTCAGGATTTTTTTGAAAAAATATATATATATATTTTTTTTCTTTACAAATGTTTGCTCTTTTTTCTGTAACAGCCCTTTTTATTATCATTCATTGGACCTCATATGTAAATTTCAGACATTTTCGTTCAGTAGTTTCTTTGCGAACAGCGTTTCACTTTTCAAACATTCAAGTGTACTTTTTTTTTTTTCACCTCCTTCATCTGCGGTGTCGGCTTTTTCCGGCAGCTGCGCTGCGTGTGATCGGCTCCTGTTCGGGTTTCTCCATGTTCGGCGGGGTTAATCCAGATGTTTATGCGGGCTTTCGACGTGCATTCGCCGGGTTCTGGGGTGAGTGTTCGGCAGGTTTTCGGCGGCTTTTCCCTGCACTTCGATGGCCCTGTGGTGCTTGCTGAATACACTGCAGGGTCGCCAAAATGGGATTGCCGAATCGGCCCGAATTGAAGAGAAAGAAAAGTCACCGAATGTGCGGTGACTTTTCGATTCTCTTTGAATAACCCTGACTGTCTTAGATTAGAGGGGCAAAGGTTTAAAAGTAACATTAGGAAGCATTATTTTACTGAGGGTGGTGGATACATGGAATAGCCTTCCAGTAGAAGTGGTAGAGGCTAAAACAGTGAGATTAAGCAGGCATGGGATAGGCATAAGGCTATCCTAAATAAAAGATACTTATCTTTTATTTAGGATAACCTTATGCCTATCCCATGGGAAAAGTATCAATATAATTGGGCAGACTAGATGGGCCAAAATGTTCTTATCTACCAAGATATTCTATCAGGGTTATTCAGAGAGCGGTGTAAAGCAGGAGAATGACTGGAGAAAGGAAAATTCTAGGTCAAAATAGCCGATTTGGAAAGTGTGATGAATGGGAGAATTTTTCTGGTTTGGCTATTTTGACTGAGAATTTTCCATTCTCCAGTTATTCTCCTGCTTTTCACCGCTCTCTGAATAACGCTGTATGTTTCTATAAAAATAAAGTCAAAGAGGATTCACCAGGACTACAATCTAGAAGAATAAAATAATCCCAGCTCTAAGCAATGCTTCAATAGTGTAACTGATAAACTGATAGGAAGCAGAACACATTGTTGCATACTATCAGGGTTATTCAGAGAGCGTGAAAAGCAGGAGAATGACTGGAGAATGAAAAATTATAAGTCAAAATAGCTGATTTGGAAAGTGAGATAAATGGGAGAATTTTTCTGGTTTGGCTATTTTGACCTAGAATTTGTCATTCTCCTGCTTTTCACGCTCTCTGAATAACCCTGTATAGGTTTCATTTATAACAAGGGTGGGGTTATTTTCCAAAAGAAGTTGGCTGGAGGACAATATTCCCTTATAGAATTCACTGGCAGAGAAATAGCCACTAGAACAGGGATGGTGAACCTTTTTCTAGCCCACGTGTCCAAATTGGATCGCTGAACCAACTTGTGTGTCTCCAAGTGCCAACCCCACAATTAAACCTGAAAACTGATTTATTTTAGAAAAAACACTTCATACGACCGTCTGAACTAATTATGTGCTTAAGTCTTAGAAGAAAAATACAGTATAAGAAGATGGATATTTTGCCCCCGCTCACATATGGATATATTGGCCCCAGTTCACACATGGATATATTGCCCCTAGCTCACATGGATATATTGCTGCCAGCTCGCATTTGTATATTGCCGCCAGCTCGCATTTGTATATTGCCGCCAGCTCGCATTTGTATATTGCCCCCACCTCACATGGATATATTGCCCCCAGCTCACATGGTCCCAATCTGTCTCCTCTGCCATTCTTCTTAGCGTGGCTGCCAGGTAAGGATGTAGCCCAGCCGCTCGCCTGGCAACTATGCGCAAGCCGCGGTCTCGCAAGATCCCGGAGTTCACGTGATCGCCACGATCTCGCGAGATCACGGATGGTGGATCCCAGATGAGCGGCTGGGCTACATCCTTTGCCGGCGGCCACGCAAAGGAGCTTGGATACTGAGGCAAGTCTATGGCTTGCGTGCCGACACAGACGGCCCCGCGTGCCAGCTGTGGCACACGTGCCATAGTTTCGCGATCACTGCCCTAGAATAACCTTTCACCGGCTCTCTAATAGCTAGATATTACCTCATTCTGAATACCTATTGTAACAGCAACTGGGATTTACTGGTCTACGGCTTGTGGACCAGACCCGAACCTGTTACAGCGTCCGTCCCTTCTCTCCTGTCAAGCAGATCCGCAACAGCTTTCCTTCTCTCACAACCCTCTGCCAGAACTTGAGGGAGTGCTGTATAATTCTATGTATTTCTCTGCAAACACCAGACAAGCCTTAGTGCAGGGAATAAGAATGTCTTGAATGTGTAATGGAGACCAGTTTATAGAAGAAACTGGGTGGGGGTAAAATGACACAATCGGCAGAATACATCTACATGAGGGAAAAATGAATTCCTTCAGGAGGCAGAGAAACCTGATCACTACAAGCTAGACAAAATTAGCATATAAACTTAAATCAATCTAATGACAAATAAGAACAAGGTCTACATATTCGATTACTACACCTAGAACAAGAGGTCGACCTATTGGATTACTACACCTAGAACAAGAGGTCTACATATTCGGTTACTACACCTAGAAAAAGGTCTACATATTAGATTACTACACCTAGAACAAGAGGTCTACATGTTAGATTACTACACCTAGAACAAGAGGTCTACATGTTAGATTACTACACCTAGAACAAGAGGTCTACATATTAGATTGCTACAACTAGAACAAGAGGTATACATTAGATTACTACACCTAGAACAAGAGGTCTACAGTAGATTACTACACCTAGAACAAGAGGTCTACATATTGGATTACTACACCTACTAAACCCCTACAATACAGTCAGTTTGTCAATACATTTAAGGCTAGGGTCAGACGAAGGCATTCTGTGCGTCCGTGCACAACGGACGTACTTTCTGACTGATGACAAGGTAGTGGCCACACGGTCCGTTTTTGTGACCAACCTTTTGTTTTGACTGATGTAGATGGGAAATAAAATTAATATGAAAAACCATTTTGTCTGTCAAAAATGCAATCCATCTGACTACGTTCCATCACTCGCACACAAAGCTATGCGGTCGTGGTGCACTCCGCACGTCCGTTCTAGCGGTTTTACGTTCTTGCCTAACTTGCGTCCGTTTGCCCCGTCCGTTGTGCGTCCGCACTTCTGTGCGGACGTACTTCGTGTGTGGGTCTCTATTGATCATAATTGTATGCTGCCACAGACGATAAAATGTGCGGCAACACGGACGTGAACACTGCGTTCGTCTGACCCTAGCCTATCACGTTAATCCAGGGCATAAAATTGAGTGAAAATTGAGCTGTAATTAGAATGCTAGTGTCGGCACTGAGCCCCCACTGGCATTCCCTTTCAGGTGCTAGCGTCGGCTACATGCTGACACTTGTTAAATAATTAATTGAATATCAAATCAATATTCCTATTCATAGTTACCAGCAGGCCCGGATTAAGATCTCTATGGGCTTGGAGCTGAAGATTTTGGGGGGCTTTTTTTTTAATTTATTGAAATGAAAACATATTTTTGGTTATTTAATAATGCGGATACAGGTATATCTAATCAGGCAGATACTGTGTGATTAAATTTTCATTCAGATTTCAATCATTTAAAGAGTGTAATTTTTTTTCCCATTTTATCATCCAAACCTTTGTGGTTATATATTCTATTGGGTAGGGATGCACCGATACAGATACTAGTATCGGGGCCGATATTGCTGTTTGCACGAGTACTTGTTACTCGTGCAAACGGGCCGATACCGGAAGCCGGCGCGGGGCTGGGGAAGCTGGCCGCTTGCATGAAAAGCACGCGGCCAGCATTCCCCTCCAGCGCATCCGCATACTCACCATCCTGAAGGTCCGGTCGCTTGGCAGTGATGCGGCCACTGGGCGCTCCTGTGACGCTGCCTCTCGGCTGGAGGCAGCGTCACAGATGCGCCCGGTGGCCACTTGGGGGCAAATCGATGAGAGCTGGGGGCAAATCCGTGTGAGCTGGGGGCAAATCCGTGTGAGCTGGGGCAAATGCATGAGAGCTGGGGCAAATCCATGTGAGCTGGGGGCAAATCCATGTGAGCTGGGGGCAAATCCATGTGAGCTGGGGCATATCCATCAGAGCTGGGGGCAAATCCATGTGAGCTGGGGGCAAATCCATGTGAGCTGGGGGCAAATGCATGTGAGCTGGGGGCAAATCCATGTGAGCTGGGGGCAAATGCATGTGAGCTGGGGGCAAATACATGTGAGCTGGGGGCAAATGCATGTGAGCTGGGGGCAAATGCAGGTGAGCTGGGGGCAAATCCATGAGTGCTGGGGCAAGCTACATGTGAGCTGGGGATATTCTGTATGTGTGTATATATATATATATATATATATCGGGGGGAAATATACATGTGAGCTGGGGGCATTTTTATATGAGGTCTGTTCTTATTGGAAAGCGTCACATGACATAAAATAAAAGTATCGGTACTCGGTATTGGTGAGTACTTTTAAAAAGTATCGGTACTCGTACTCGGTCTTAAAAAAGTGGTATCGGTGCAGCCCTACTATTGGGCATTCTTGTTAGTTAAAAAAATGTTTTGGAACATGTTTTTTACGAATAATATGACTATAGTATGTATAAACACTGACCTTGCTCCCAGCGTGGGAAATGAGAAGATGAGTAATGGCAGTGGTATTGCTCATTTTATACGTGACAAATGGACAATGCCATCGCTTTGGAACTAAAAATAAATAAATAAATAAATAAAAAATGTGTTTGCTTTAAGGCTGGGGGCATACGAGCGCACTCAGAGTGGAAAGAGCGTCCGTGAGAGTGGAGGTTCCTTCCACTCAACGCCCGCCTGCCCACCCATCAGCGCTGCAAAGCGCGATCCTCCTATGAAGGATCGCGCTTTGCAGCGGGGCCGGCGCTAGTGTAAGGCAGCACAGGCGGCTGCCTTACTATTCTGGCTTTCTGCCAGTTGAGGGGCGGAAAAATCTGGACCACCCAGCGAGCGGAGGCCTTGCAAGGATCGGGCACAAGGTTTCCCATTTACTCGGCAGCGTGTGGGATCCCACTCCCACACGCTGCACCGGAAGTAAAGGCCCTGTGGGGGGGGTGCAGAGGAGGAGGAAGACGAGGCTGCCAGACCACAGCTTACATGGGAACATGCTGGCCCCGCCCATCCACCCCCTTCCTCCTCACAGCAGCTAGCAGAGCCTCCCTCCCCTGCTCCTGTGCGGGAAGTGTCCAGCACGTGCAGGGTGGGGGAGTGGAGAGAGACCAGCTGAGCTGTAACCATGGAGGCAGCCAGGGATTTGAATCCTAGGGTAAGTAGCAAGCAGGGGGTGTGAGTATGGGGGTGAGCATGGGGGAGGTGGGTGTGTAAGCATGGAGTGTGTGTCTGTGTGTGTGAGCATGGTGAATGAGAGCATGGGTGTGTGTTGAGCATGGGGAGGTGGGTGTGAGCATGGGGAGGTGGGTGTGAGTATGGGGGTGAGCATGGGGAGGTGGGTGTGTAAGCATGGAGTGTGTGTGTGTGTGGTGTGAGCATGGGTGAATGAGAGCATTGGGTGTGTGTGAGCATGGGGAGGTGGGTGTGAGCATGGGGAGGTGGGTGTAAGTATGGGGGTGGGTGGGTGTGAGTATGGGGGTGGGTGGGTGTGTGCAGGGGTGATGTATGTGTGTGTGAGCAGGGGTGATGTGTGAGCAGGGGTGATGTGTGAGCAGGGGTGATGTGTGTGTGTGAGCAGGGGTGATGTGTGAGCAGGGGTGATGTGTGTTTGTGTGAGCAGGGGTGATGTGTGAGCAGGGGTGATGTGTGAGCAGGGGTGATGTGTGTTTGTGTGAGCAGGGGTGATGGGTGATGTGTGAGCAGGTGTGAGCAGGGGTGAGCAGGGGTGAGCAGGGGTGATGTGTGAGCAGGGGTGATGTGTGCGTGTGAGCAGGGGTGATGTGTGCGTGTGAGCAGGGGTGATGTGTGTTTGTGTGAGCAGGGGTGATGTGTGTGTTTGTGTGAGCAGGGGTGATGTGTGTGTGTGAGCAGGGGTGATGTGTGAGCAGGGGTGATGTGTGCGTGTGAGCAGGGGTGATGTGTGAGCAGGGGTGATGTGTGTGTGAGCAGGGGTGATGTGTGAGCAGGGGTGATGTGTGTTTGTGTGAGCAGGGGTGATGTGTGTGTGTGAGCAGGGGTGATGTGTGTGTGTGAGCAGGGGTGATGTGTGCGTGTGAGCAGGGGTGATGTGTGTGAGCAGGGGTGATGTGTGAGCAGGGGTGATGTGTGCGTGTGAGCAGGGGTGATGTGTGAGCAGGGGTGATGTGTGAGCAGGGGTGATGTGTGTTTGTGTGAGCAGGGGTGATGTGTGTGAGCAGGGGTGATATGTGTGAGCAGGGGTGATGTGTGTGTGTGAGCAGGGGTGATGTGTGTGTGTGTGTGAGCAGGGGTGATGTGTGTGTGTGAGCAGGGGTGATGTGTGAGCAGGGGTGATGTGTGTTTGTGTGAGCAGGGGTGATGTGTGTGAGCAGGGGTGATGTGTGTGTGTGTGGGAGTGAGCAGGGGTGATGTGTGATCAGGGGTGATGTGCGCGTGTGAGCAGGGGTATGAAATGAATTAAAGGGGAGATTGAATTGAAGGGGTGGAGGAATTGAGGGGGAGAATGAATTGAGGGGGTGGAGGAATTGAGGGGGTGAAATTAATTGAGGGGAAGAATGATGTTAGCTGGGGGCAAATTTACCCATGTGTGAGCTCTGGGGGCAAATATACCCATGTGTGAGCTGGGGGCAAATATACCCATATGTGAGCAGGGGGCAAATATACCCATATGTGAGCAGGGGGTAAATATACCCATGTGTGAGCAGGGGGCAAATATACCCATGTGTGAGCTGGGACAAATATACCCAAATGTGAGTTGGGGCAAATATACCCATATGTGAGTTGGGGCAAATATACCCATATGTGAGCTGGAGCAAATATACCCATGTGTGAGCTCTGGGGGCAAATATACCCATGTGTGAGCTGTGGTAAACATACCCATATGTGAGATGGGGGCAAATATACCCATATGTGAGCTGGGGGCAAATATACCCTTGTGAGCTGGGGCTATATATATATATCCATGTGAGCTGGGGGCAATATATATACCCTTGTGAGCTGGGGGCAATATATATATATATATATATATATAGACATGTTCTGGTCTGAGGTCTCTGTGTGTGTATATATATATATGTATCTGAACATGTTCTGGTCTGTATATATGTATCTGAGTGGGCATGATATGGGTGAATACCTGAAAAAAGTATTGGTACTTGTACTCGGTCTTAAAGTGGTATCGGTGCGACACTAGAGTGTGTATATATGTATGTGTGCATATATAGAGAATATTATGTCACCTCTATCCTGATTGGCTTGACATGACACGGATGGGGGGGCACCAAAACGCACCTTCGCCTGACTAGACAAAAATGCTTGCACCGGCCCTGCTTTGCAGCCCCGTCGACGCGCATCGACGGGGAGGCTTTCTAGGTGGATGCTTGCTGCGGACACATAAAGTGCGCGCACACAAGCGTGTGACCGGCCCCGTCGCAGCGTCACGTGGCTGCGACGGGCACCGGTAAGTGCGTGCGCACGGGCACAATAGGTGCGCTCGTGTGCACCCGGCCTTAGATTTTACATTGTCAGGTTTGGTATTAATGCAAAGGCCAGACTCTGCCCTGTCCAATGACACCTCACTTGACCTTGTGAGGTGTAAAGATTAGTGACTCAGGGGTCCAAAGTTCCCCGCAGTGCTCTTCGCTGCAGTGCGGCGGCTTAGATTTTTGATGTAACAGTTTGTAACAATGGATTGTACCATCACCACCACACTTGTTGGTGACATGAGAAATGTGATGGTTAGTTAGTGCAGCATTATTGTTTACTTTATAATTGAAAAGTGAAAAATATTACTGTTGGAAAGAAAAATATTTTTTTTAATTTTATTTCTGTTTACTGAAAACCTGGTCATGTTCAGTATCATTGGAAAGGCTATGCTCTGGTCTTTCCAGTGATACCTCACTTGACCCTGTAGCTGCTACGGCGTTGGAGATACATGGGTCCAAATGCAGACATAGTTGTCCTTTCTTTAGGCCTACAGTATTCTGAGGAATGGGCCTGGAGCTGCTGCTCCATCTGCCCCTATGTTAATCCGGCCCTGGTTACCAGAGCATATATCCCAGAAAATCTGTCATTTCTTTTCATATAATCAAGAATGATGCAAGACGCCGCGCTACGCTATAGCGGAGACCACTGAAGTCAGTCACAGAGAATGTGTTGCTTTCAGTATATCTGACTTTTTTTTTGAGAAAGGATTTTACCAGGAAGGATACATTGAGATTTCTCTCGTTTTCAAGTATGTCTAAAGAGGTGCTCGTCGGGATCGAGCCCATGTCTCCACAGGCTCTCTCCACGCAGAGCAGTGATGTTACCTCTGCTCCACCCAGCCGGTACTTGTCTTTGTTCCACCAGATCTTTTATTAAAACGCCTACACATTATAACCAATGAGAGTCTTCCACACAGACATGGTTAATTTCTGCACCGAAACAAGAATGTGATGTAACAGCCAATCCATATACAGATATATTACCACGTCGGAGTTGACCAAAACGGTCAACCCCACAAGCACTTGTTATTACCATATATGGTTCATATTGATAGCATAAAGACGTTTTTTTTTTCTATATTTTGGCTTACAAAGTTTTGCGCTTTTTTCTAGCCTCGTAACGGTAAAACAAAACACCCTCTCTATACAGGATGTCTGCTTTAAATTAACATTCCATAGTCACACATCCTCTTGAAGGAAGCCTATGTGCACATATTATTGAAAACTAGAAAGGGAGTATATTGCCTAAGATATGTATTTGAATCACAGTATATTTATATATTCATACAGGAAATTAAAAACTACTTACTTCTTTTCAAAATTAGCACTAACCGGGGCTTTTTTTCTGCTGGTACGTGCCTGTAGTCAGTACCGACAGGGAAGACGCTCCTCCGCTAGGATTCAGAGGACATCTGCAGCCCATGGTGAAAGTTCCCCTGATCAGCACCAATCGCGGAACCTCTCCCGCAGAGAGTTGACATCTTGTATGATCCTTTGCACACCTGTATCTCTGGAATCATACAGGGCTATTCAAAGAGCTCCGGATTGCTTGCGAAAGGTAACCGAACGCTGAAATTCAGCGTACGGTTACCTTTCCTGGCCATTACTCTAACCAGAGAGCAGATAGTTTGCCAAATGTTGGTGAATTGCCTGCACATATGGTGCCTGTTCGAGGGCAGTTAAATCCCCATAGCTTCGTCTATTCAGAGAACAAAAACCAGCAGTGAAAAGTTGCCAAAATGCCCTGCTGTTCGGTGGTTTCATTCGACAGGTTTATTCAGGCGCATCCCATAGGCTTCAATGTTAAAAATATTCCAGTTTTGATTCAATATCTAATAAACTGTTTATTATAATATTCTGCAGTAAAAGAGTAGATTTTTTTTAGGATCTTTTTAAGCATTTTTCGGGATTTTTTTGCAAAAATTTTCCGATTATTTTATATTAAACCTTTTTTTCTTTTTTCTGTAACAGCCCTTTTTATTATCATTCATTGGATTTTATATGTAAATTTCAGACAATTTCGCTCAATAGTTTCTTTGCAAACAGCGTTTCACTTTTCAAACATTCAAGCGTACAGTTTTTTTTTTTTTCCCCTCTCCATTCGTCTGCAGTATCGGCTTTTTTCGGCAGCTGCTCTGTGCTCTGGTTGGCTCCTGCTCGGGTTTCTCCGGCGTTTTCGGCGGGGTTAATCTAGATGTTTTTGTGGGTTGCGGTCAGTGTTCGGCAGGTTTTCCACGGCTTTTCCCTGAATTATGACGGCCCTGTGGTGCTTGCTGAATACACCGCAGCGTTGCCGAAATGAGATCGCCGAAACAAGCCGAATTGAAGAGAACGAAAAGTCACCGAACGTGCGGTGACTTTTCTATTCTCTTTGAATAACCCTGATAGAAGGGGGTCAGGTGAAATATCAGTGGAAAGGCCAGAGCATGTCCTTTTCACTTATACCAAACATGACACGGGTTGATAGAAGAAAAAAAAGATTTATTTTTTTTACAATGCAGCTCTATTATTCAATTTTCCATTATAAAGTGGAGTTCTGTGATACGCTCCTACACACCGCACTTTACTTTGTTTACAGGTGTATTTTTGTGCATTGGTTTTGTGATGGTGTAACATATTGTTGTTTTTTTTAACAGGAGTACAGCAAGGTCTGAATGTCTGCAGGAATTAATTTTGAGGAAACTGCATCATTTATTGAAGAAAACTCATGAAGCCTCTGTCAGTAGAGCAAGAGGAAATAATCAAAGCTGGAACTCTGGATACAAAAGAAAATGTAAAAAAAACTGAGAATTCTGGACTGTCACATGTGACTGTCCAAAAAATTGATCCGCACACAGAAATGTTGGGTAATGCTGACATTACAAATTCTGTTGGTTGTGGATCAGAATTTGCATGTTCTGAATGTGAGAAATGTTTTAGATCAAAGGTTGATCTTACTGTACATAAGAGAAATCATACAGGAGGGAAGCCATTTGCATGTTCAGAATGTAGGAAAGGTTTTAAAACAAAGGGTGAGCTTACTGTACATAAAAGAAATCATACAGGAGAAAAGCCATTTGCTTGTTCTGAATGTGGGAAATGTTTTAAAACAAAGGGTGAGCTTACTGTACATGAGAGAGTTCATACAGGAGAGAGGCCGTTTGCATGTTCTGAATGTGGGAAAGGTTGTAACACAAAGGGTGAGCTTACTAAACATGAGAAAATTCATACAGGAGAGAAGCCATTTGCATGTTCTGAATGTGGGAAAGGTTTTAAAACAAAGGGTGAGCTTACTGTACATGAGAGAGTTCATACAGGAGAGAGGCCGTTTGCATGTTCTGAATGTAGTAAAGGTTTTAAAACAAATAATGAGCTTACTAAACATGAGAGAATTCATACAGGAGAGAAGCCATTTGCATGTTCTGAATGTGGGAAATGTTTTAAAACAAAGAGTAACCTTACTGTACACAAGGTAGTTCATACTGGAGAGAAGCCGTTTGCATGTTCTGAATGTGGGAAATGTTTTAGCACGAAGGATGTTCTGACTAAACATGAGAGAGTTCATACAGGGGAGAAGCCGTTTGCATGTTCTGAATGTGAGAAATGTTTTGGCATGAAGGGTGCTCTTACTAAACATGAGAGAATTCATACAGGAGAGAAACCCTTTGTATGTTCTGAATGTGGGAAACGTTTTAAAACAAAAGGTGAGCTTACTGTACATGAGAGAATTCATACAGGAGAGAAGTCGTATGCATGTTCTGAATGTGAGAAATGTTTTGGCATGAAGGGTGCGCTCACTAATCATGAGCGAATTCATACAGGAGAGAAGCCGTTTGCATGTTCGGAATGTGGGAAATGTTTTTCGTCAAAGAATAATCTTACTGTACATGAAAGAATTCATACAGGAGAGAAGCCGTTTGCTTGTTCTGAATGTGGAAAATGTTTTACGTCAAAGATTAATCTTACTGTACATGAAAGAATTCATACAGGAGAGAAGCCGTTTGCTTGTTCTGAATGTAAGAAATGTTTTAAATCAATGGGTGAGCTTACTGTACATAAGAGAAATCATTCAGGAGAGAAGCCATTTGCATGTTCTGAGTGTGAGAAATGTTTTAGAACAAAGAGTGAGCTTACGGGACATGAGAGAATTCATACAGGAGAGAGGCTGTTTTCATGTTCTGAATGTGAGAAATGTTTTGGAACAAAGTTTAAGCTTACTGTACATGAGAGAACTCATACAGGAGTGAAGCCGTTTGCATGTTTTGAATGTGATAAATGTTTTAGTACAAAAGGTAATCTTACTGCACATGAGAGAATTCATAGAGGAGAGAAGTAGTTTGTATGTTCTGAGTGTGGGAAATGTTTTAGAACAAAGGGTAATCTTACTGTACATGAGAGAACTCATTCATCTATTCATTCACATTGATGTAAAGTCATTTTCATGGCATGAACGTGAGAAGGGTTTTCGCACAAAATAGAGTTACACACCTGAATGTGCAAAGAGAAGAGAATTTACTCCTATATCCACTACATGGACAAACGTATCTGGATACACGTCTTCTTTACTTGTGATGGTTGTCTCTTTAGACTCTGGGTACATGGACCTAAAGATGCATTTTGGAGTTGTGTGGTTGATTTGTTGTTTTCCAGCCCTCTCCTACAGGGCCGAACCAAGACCTTGTGCTGCCTGGAGCCACCCAATATTCACCCACATCCAGGTGAGGTTGGCACTGTTTCTGTGTCAAATGGACCATTGGGCCAGGCTAAAGACAAGTTTATTTAATAAAGGGCATCCGACTCTATATAAAGCCATGTTGAAATCCCTTTTTTTTTATATTCCAACATGCTTTTATTCTGTATACAGCGATGAAATCAGACCGTTAAACAAGAAATAGAACAATAAAACGCCAGTTTCTCAATCATTTAATGCTGCGCTGCTGCAGAAGATTCAAAAATAAAAAAGAACAAAAAGACACCATTATTATTTCTGGAGAACTGCAATACCAAACCACTAGTGCAGTGGTGGCAAACCTGGGCATTGTTTCATGTATAAAAATGAAGACACTGCAAGCTGCTTGTGTGAGGAATCATGTTGGATCATACAACTGCCTCCAGGTCAGAGGTCAGAACTGTAAACAGGAAGTATAAGCATAATCAATACACAACATCTCCCTTTTTTAACATTCAATACAAACTTAGTAAACAATTAACCTAAAACAGATCCAGAACAGTCTCAAACATAGCATGCTGTGTGACTGGTAGGTACACTACAGATTGAGTCTATCTGGCGGTCTTGAAACTCGACCGCTACGCAAGGCCACAGAGATTTTGCCTGGGGAAGGTCGTGCAGCTCCAGTAGGCATTGATACAGAGCCGCCCTCCCTCCTGGCTGGAGTGTTCGGCACAGACGAACTTGATGGTACATGTGGCTGTATTATGTCATTCTCAATGTATCCTTCTGAAAGGACAGCAGTATTCTCTCCGCCTTGAGGATGTGGTCCAGGAGGACTAGGGGCATTGTGCACCTCGGGAGGAGCACGTGCAGGAGGCACATAGGCTTGTATGGGGAGTCGCTCCGCTCTTCGTAAGGCCACCCGATTGCGGTGGTAGAGACTGCCGTCTACAGCCACAAGATATGAGTGAGGGGCAACACGCTGAACACAGGAACACAGTCTCCAGCGACCAGTCCTGTCACCAGGAAGTGGCTTCATACGGATTGGCTCTCCAATGCTTAGTTCAGGGAAGTCCTTAGCAGACACCTCATAAGACAGTTTGGCAATCTGTTTCCTCCTCCGCAGTTTCTCTAGGACACCTGTAACCACACAAGGTTCAAGTAATTTGTTGGCCACAGGCAATGAAGTTTTCAGTCTCCTTGACATTAAGCGCTGCGCAGGACTACTGTCCATGCCTTCGGATGGGGTGTTCCTCCAATGTAGAATGGCTTTCCACGGGTCAGTACCATCATACTTGGCCTTCTTACAAATATTCTTCACAATCTTGACGGCCGATTGCGCTTTGCCATTTGCTTGTGGGTGCCGAGGCAATGAGGTAATGTGCTCAAATCCCCAATCTGCAAAGAACCGTCTGAATTGCTCACATGCGAATTGAGGTCCGTTATCTGAGATTACCCTATCCGGCTGGCCATAACGTGCAAACTGTACTTTACAATGCCTGATTGTAGTATCAGCAGTGATAAATTAGAATTTTAAGCAAACAAAAACAAATTCCCTATAATAATTACCATTTATGAAATTTCAATAAACCTTTTCCAAGTTTCTTCTCATATATCAAATTTGAAAACAGACGCGGCGCTACGCCATGGCGAGAGACACCAAAATCATCCACAAAGCAATGTAGCGTCAGTCATGTCAAAAAATAATTTCCTAGACACACTATTTTATTTCAAAGAAGATTTCAATCAGCATACAGATACATTTCTACATCAGAGTTTAACCAACAGTGAGACAAAAATTAGTACATATGATTCAGAGATGGCTTTTCTCTAGCTTACACTGTTCACACACCCTTTCCTGCACACAAAGAAAATGGCTAACATCCTGTGCAAGAAAAAGACTTGCAGGGTTTGACACTTTAAATGGGAGGGGGTGATTTCACACTAATGCAAGAATTAAAAACTACCTATCATATTAAAATACCTTTCAAGCAGACCGGTCAGGAAGTAGTTCAATATCCCAAAAGTCAGAATAGTGATCAACAATTACTAGAAAATCTTGCCCAGCATAATTCAATAAGTACATGCTTATAATTTGCCAGAGCAGGGTGGGCAGCACATGCGACATCATGGGTTCTTTCTGTTGTGCCTGTGCATATTCATTGCATGCCGAGCAATGGCTAACAAAGTCTTTAATCTCATTCTGCATGTTGGGCCAGTATAGGGTATCTCGTGCTTGCCTATAGCATGCTTCTCCACCAATGTGACTGCCATGAATATGTGTCAGCATCTCTGATCTTAACCCCTTCACTGCTGAGCTATTTCAAGTCTTAAAAAAAAACATATTTTTCTTTTTTTTATTATTATTTTTATTTATTTTATTTCTTTACTTTAAACATGGTCATCTTTGATATCATTAGAAAGGCCTTGCTCTGGCCTTTCTAATGATACCAAACATGACCCTGCTAGCTGTAAACAGCCAGGGGTTCGTTTGAACCACAATATCTCCTATCTCCACCCCATCTTTCCTTAGGAGTCAATCAGGACGTTTCCCACACATCCTCAGCAGTGAAAGGGTTAAAGATTTAGGAATGATGACCCTAGGCCCCTTGTAAAGTATGCCATCCTGAATGCCAATTTCATCTCTGAAGGCCCAATATTCTCTCGCAGTTAATGGCACCTCCTCCTTGGAATCAGGCCAACCATCCAGAACAACATATTTAAGAGCTTGCAAACTCTCATCGATTTCAGTGTGCTGTTTTATCTGAAGCAATCGTTGGTCTGTGACGTTCAAATTGTCTGAATGATTAATCTGTGACAGGACATACAGGTCCTGTTGAACATTGCAAACTGTGTGTTGTGCATAGTCGGGTGCACCTCCAGCTTCTGTAGCTCTGCTAAGAGTGTCACTAATATACATTTCTCGGCCATGCTTGTAGGCAACATTTAGGCAATAGTTTTGTAGTGTGAGCAACATGCTCTGTAGCCGTTTGGGCGCACACAAAAGAGGTTTATTGAAAATAGAAATCAAAGGCTTATGGTCAGTTTCCGCCGTGATCTCATCGTAGCCATAGAGGTAGTACTATACTCAGACATTCCTTTTCTATTTGAGCGTAGTTTTGTTCAGTAAGAGCCAGTGCTCTTGAAGCAAAATAGATAGACTGGCCAGCTTGCAATAGGCAACACCCAAGTCCAGTTTTGCTTGCATCACTTTGAATAGTTACAGGAGTAGTAACGTCATAGTACTTCAGGACAAGTGTATCTGTGACCAAACGTTTGATGTCCTACACTACATTATCATGCTTAGAAAGCCAATGCCAAACAGCATCCTTGTCTAGAAGCCTTCTCAATGGCTCGCAGACCTCTGAGAGGTGAGGTAGGAATTTTGCCAGGTAGGTAACAAACCCAATGAAGCGCTGCAGGGATTTCACATTTTCCGGCTGTGGCATATCCAGTATGGCTCTGAGTTTGTCTGGGTCAACCTTCAAACCCTCCCAGAATAGGATGTGTCTGTGGAAGCGGACCTTTTTGACCTTGAATTGCAGCTTTTTTATGCCAAGTCTTAATTTTACAACGATCCATCAGTTCCAGCGGTTTGCCATTATGATCTTGCTCTGCTTCCTCATCTGTGTCCCCACAGCCAACCACAAGGATGTCATCGGCTATTGGTTCAACACCACGGAGTCCAGTCAATAGTTCATGTTGTTTACGTTGATACACCTCAGGTGCAACTGATACTCCAAAAGGCAATTTGAGCCATCTTTTCCTGCCCCAAGGAGTCCAGAAGGTTGTCCTGTAACTACTTGCAGTATCCAGTTTACACTGTAAAAATGCATCCCGGGCATCAACAAGCGTGAACAGACGCGCTTTAGGCAGCTTGTACAAAACATCCTCGAGCGTTGGCATGATGTAGTGAGATCGCCTCAGTGCCAGATTCAAGAATTTGGGATCTATGCATATTCTTAGCTTATCAGGCTTCTTTACAATAACCATGTTACTTATCCAGTCAGTTGGATCAGTCACTGGAGCTAGGTGTCCATCGGCCTCATATTGGTCAAGCTGCGCCTTGACTGCCTGTTTTAACGCCACTGGCACATTGCGTGGTGCACATTGGACTGGAGGGACACTCAAATCAAGGTCGAAATGAACTTCCCCTGGTACGGATTCTACTGGCCCAGTAAACACATCACTAAATTCTTGTAACAGCCTTTGTTTTGTCAAGGGCCCTTTGGATTGATTGTCCATCACGTTGAGCTCTGCAGGGACGGAGAAATGTATCAGCCCTAGACACGCACAGTTTGAGCCGGATAACAGCGGCTTTTGGCAGGCCACCACAATTTCAAACTCTAACTTGTGTCTCTGTCCACGTAAGACACATTCAGTCCTGAAGAGTCCTAGAGATTTCATAAGCTGAGAATCGCTTTAGTTTGGTGTCACTTGGCATTAGATGTGCGTCCGGTGCTAACATCATTTTGTCTTTTAAAAACATTACATCACACGTTGTTGCTCCTGAATCGAGCTGACAGGATTGGGGCCTATTATTTAGACGTAAAGTGACAAACCATTTCTTTCCTCTGGATTGCACAGCGCCGATCAATTCACTGCTGTATAGAACTTGAGCGGAGTCTGTCTCTTCCTCATATGCAGATGCGTTCTCCACGGTGTTTAATTTTCCAATCGATGGCTGTCGTCTACTTGACAAACATTAGCAAAATGGTTTGTTCTTCCACAAGACTTCCCATAAGCTGGACACTGCTCTTTAATTCTCTGATGCACAGTTCCACGGTATTTGCATGCTGTAAGGTTGGCAACGTTTGTGCTAATCAGGCGGCATTGCTGCGGTTTGCTAATGTCATGACGCTGCATTGCAATGTTTATGCTGTCAGTCCTCTGTCTGTCCTGTTCCATGACTTTCAGACGTCTGTCAGTGAGCTCTGCTGTACGGCACGTTTCAATGGCTATGTTTAGAGTTAAGTAATGTTCTCTTAGGAGGCGCCTGCGTGTGCTCTCAATAGCTATGCCCAAAACAATTTTGTCTCTTATTAATTCATCTTTGAGACCTCCATATTCACAAGTTGCTGCCTTTTCTCTCAGGCGTGTAACAAAGTTATCAAAAGATTCTCCCTCTTCTTGTTTGCAGCACCCAAACACATTTTGTAAATTATGTTTTTGGCAGGTTTGAAATAAGCTTCCAGGGCTTGTAGATAGAATGGCTGTAACATTTTCTTGCTGCTCTGCTGTGAGGTTCACATTGTGTTTATACACATGCCTGCATTCACTGCCCATCACTCTCCTCAGAGTTGCTGCTGCACTGCTGCAGATTTCTCATTCAAGCCTGTAGCCAGGGAATAATCTTCAAATTCAGCTCTGAAAGATTCCCAGTTGTTGCTCCAATCTCCACTCATTCTCATCCCCTCTGGGGGAGGTATGCAATTCATTGCAGCCATATTGCCAGGAATCCTCTGAACTCTCAAATAGAAAAAAGTAAAAAAAAAATCCACAAGGAACAGTCTTAGTCCACGGTTCACAAACCTGTGTAGTTTCCAAAAGCTGCTGTGCTCCAGACAAGAGGCTCAGTCCTGATTTTAGTTACTTCTGACACCATGTTTCATGTATAGAAATGAAAACACTGCAAGCTGCTTGTGTGAGGAATCCTGTTGGATTATAGAACTGCCTCCAGGTCAGAGGTCAGAACAGTAAACAGGAAGTATAAGCATAATCAATACACAACAGGCAGCCCAGCGTTTCTGAGCCAGCTGTGTGTGTCTAAGCATCATGGGACGTGTTGTTTTGACACAGCTGGAGGGCCACGGTTCGCCTGAACTAGTGTTTGCAAAAAGCTACAAAAGTTAGGAGCCAGTTTATTCTTCAGACTAACAAACTTTACTTTCAACAACTAAAGATACACCAATACAATTTTTTTTTAAAGACAAAGTATGCGTACCGATACTTTTCTTTTCAAGGTACTTACTGATACGTTATTTAACCCTTTCGCTGCTGAGGCTTTTCCCGCCTCTGTGCTGAGGTCATTTTTAACGGTTTTGCTCATCATGTTTAAACGTGTTTTTAAGGCTTATTTTAGTATATGACCCAGACATATTATATATCGTTCTTTCCGTCAGACTCGGCAGATTCATAATATGTCATTATTATATGTATACGTCATGACCTGTCTGTATATTATAACAAAAAATGCAATAAAATATGAATTTTCAATAATTTACAACGTGTAAAGTGTTTTTTTTTCACATTTTAACATGCGAGCAATTGAGGTTATATTTTGTATGGGGTGCGCTTGTTAAAAAAATTAGAGATGGGGTCTCGTTCCATTTTTTTTGGGGGAAAATTACACGATTTTTAACAAACGCACCGCATACAAAAATCGTTAGTGCAGCATCATTGTTCACATTATAATTGAAATGGGAACAATATTGCTGCATTAACAAACCAAAAAAAAAAAAAAAGTTTTGTTTTTTTTTTATAATTAATTTTTTTTTTTTTTTTTTTTACAAAATTTTTCACTTTCATGTTTGGTATCGTTGGAACGGCCATGCTCTGGCCGATCCAACCATACCAAAATTTAACCCCTAACTGCCACGGATCGGGAGATAGGGAGTTCCAATGAACTCCCTATCTCCACCGTTGGTGGCAGTTAAGGGTTAAGTCCAGGACTGGCGTCATCGTGCTACGCACGATGACGCCAGTCCTCAGGGGGAGTTCCCGGAGGCTTGGCCGACATCCAAGATGTCGGCCAGCTCCGGGAAAGGATCGCGAATCGGCGCTTTTCAGCACCGATTCGCGATCCAGCTCCCCAGGGGTTAATGCCAGGCATCATTTGGAAGGGCAGGCTGTGCCCTTCCAAATGATGCCTGGGTTAACCCCCGCAGAGCCGCCGATCGGGAGGGAGAGAGGTCTGAAGGACCTCCCCCCCTCCCTTTCAGGCGCCTCCTCCGCACATGCGGGGGGGGGCGCCTGAATTAGGTGTCATCGCGCTGCCGCGATGACACCTAATTCGGGCGGCTGTGGTCCCGGATGCGCGGCTGACATCCAGGATGTCAGCCCGCACCGGAGGGGCCAGCGATCGGCCGGAACCCGGCCGAACGCTGACCCCAATGGGAGGACGCGCTCAGCTCGTCCTCCGCATACCAGCGGGAATGCTGAGGACGCGCTGAGCGCGTCCTCAGCATCCAAGTGGTTAATGTCATGTGACCGCTTTCCAATAAATAATTTAGGATTTTGCTGAAAGCCTGTCCAATTTATGATAATATTTTAAGGTATGGCCAGGCACCCCATTAAACCACTGCACACCTGACCACACACCAGACCTCATATATACACACACACCAGACCTCAGATATATGTATACCCAGACACATCATACCTTAAATACATGTATAGACAAATCAGACTCCAGATACATGTATACCCAAGCACACGAGACCTCAGATGCATGTATACCCAGTCACATCAGACCTTCTATACATACACACGTTAAATTTTGATATAATCTTCTTGTCCAATGGACTAAAGTGGTAGCCCAATATACGTGACCTGATATGTCAAATAATTTCAACAATAGCTGCAACTGCCTGTTTCAGACACAAAATATATCATCCATTGTTCAAATGTCTTAGGCTGGGGTCAGACCAGTGCACTTTTAACGTGCGTTCTGGCGCACATAATTACGGCCGCACTAGCAGCAGATGACGGCCAATAGATATGTGCATTCGTTTTAGTACTAAAACGATTTAGTCCGAATTTTGGGATAATTTAGTTTTCGTATGACTCAAGAGATACGAAACTGCTCGTTCCAAAAAACGAAAGAAACTAAAATAAAATGCACTACATTTTAGTTTCAGTCCTTTTTGTGATATTACATTGAGTGAAGGAGACCAGCAATGAAGTGCGCAACATCCGAAGTTCTGCACCCTCCACATGCCAATGCAGTAGGATGTTCTATACAGAAGGGGCATTAATTAATGCAGGAGGATGTTCTATACATTATACAGAGAGGGGTATTAATGCAGGAGGATGTTATATACATTATACAGAGAAAGGTATAAATTGAGGAGGATGTTCTATAGAGAGAGGGACATTAATTAATTCAGGAGGATGTTCTATACATTATACAGAGAGGGGTATTAATTAATGCAGGTGGATGTTGCATACATTATACAGAGAGGGGTATTAATTCATTCAGGAGGATGTGCTAAACATTATACAGAGAGGAGACAAGAGAAAAAAGAACAGCGCTAGTCCAGTGCCCCACTATTGCGGGAGGTAAAAAAGGGGGGGTACACCACAGGTAAGTGCACTCCAAAAATATTGTAAAAACAATAAAACGCAGTAATGACCTGTGAGACACTTCAGTCCAATGGACATAGATGATGATAAACAGGCATGAAAAAACTAAAAAAGGAAAGAAAATACACATATGGTGCAGTATGTCAATGCACAGGTGTAAGGTGGATACGTGAAATGGTGGAACTCACATGTGCTGGAGCCTGTACAATTAAGGCTCACTATGATCGCAGTGGGTCCCTTCAGGGATGACCCCGTCCCGTCTTCATGCAGTTCCAGACGTTATTCACATGGGCCATACATGGAACGAAGCAGACACATACCATAGTGCAACATAGCAAGCTAAAAGATGGTACAAGCCAGGTGGTCGCAACACTTACTTACCATGTTGGCTTGAGGGAATCCCCCGAGGGCAAATACTGAGAATGAAACGCAATTGTACTGATTCAAGAGAATATCAGCAGCAGACAGATAAGCTGACCGATGCTTTTGTCGAAAAGGGTTACGATAGGGACACCGTTTCAAACATTGTGGAGGAAGTTAAGTCTATCGATAGGTGTACCCTTATTGAATATCGAGCACGTAAAGATCCTGCATCCCATGACTCCACTGCGGTCCCTTTTATCTTTGACTATAGTGTAGGCAATAGGGGTATTAGAAATATAGTTCGCCAATATTGGGAGATCCTTAGGCAGGACCCTATTCTACGAGACATCATCCCCGACAAACCCCGCTTCATCTGTAGGGGGGCAAAAAACATCAAGGATATTGTAGTTAATAGTGCCTATGTGAGTAGAAGGGATAGAGGAGCTCGTATTTCGGGGGTCCAGGATGGATTCTATAAGTGCGGGAAATGTTTGGGTTGTAAGAACTTTTGTAAAATTAAAAGATTTCATGATATGACTATAGGTGGCAAGACCATACGTATCAAGGGTATACTTAACTGTGCTTCCAAATATGTCATATATTGTCTCACATGTCCATGTGGACTTAACTATAATGGTAGGACGTCCAGATCCCTATATGTTAGAATAGGGGAGCATCTTCGTAACATAAGAAAGGGGCATCTTAAAAAAGTTAAGAGGAGTTGGAGGGGGGGGGGGTGATTTGGACCTCATCTTGGCTAAGGAAGAAATGAGGTTCATTTTTGACTGCGGTACTCTGATTCCTGCTGGCCTGAACAGTGACTTTGAAATTCGTCACTTCTTATGAGTTATCTTTTTTATATTCATTTTTATTTTTATAATATTTTTATAAAATATGTTTCACTATAGTGTCCTGGCTGTGATCCCCATTGACCAATTTTGGTATTCTATGGAGCTGGGTTCATTTGCTCTATATAGTACTTTTATGTCTGATTTATCCATATTGTTCCCCTATTTTGTACTTGTGTCCTGCATGTTGGTACTTTATGGTACATGTGTATATTTTTTTCTTTTTCTCTGTTTGCATTATTTACCCATCTATCATCATCTGCTTTTACATGTGTATCTAAAAAATGTTTTGTCCCCCTTTTTTACTGACTGAGCTATTTTCTCTTCTGCGTGTACTTTGAAAGCTCTTATAAATTGCTTTGCCTCTTTCTGCCTAATCTTATAGGTTTGCCTGAGTTGTTTTATAATTATTGAATGCTGTCTTTTTGTTCTTCACTATTTTGGCCACTTCTGCAGAGTACCACAGTGGTTTCTTCCCTTTTTTGTTTTTTTCAAATCCGTTCTGCACAGGGGGCTCTGCACACACTGTTCTGCGCACGGGGTTCTGCGCACAGGGGGCTCTGTGCACACAGTTCTGCGCACAGGGGGCTCTGCACACACAGTTCTGCGCACACAGTTCTGCGCACAGGGGGCTCTGCGCACAGGGGGCACTGCACTCACACAGTTCTGCACACAGGGGGCTCTGCGAACACAGCACTGTGCATAGGGGGCTCTGCACACAAAGTTCTGCTCACAGGGGGCTCTGCATACACAGCTCTGTGCACGGGGCTCTGCACACGCAGCTCTGCGCCCAGGCTCTGCGCTCACACCTTTGCGCACGGGGCTCTGCGCACACAGCTTTGCGCACGGGGCTCTGCGCACACAGCTTTGCGCATGGGGCTCTGCGCACACTGCTTTGCGCATGGGGCTCTGCGCACACTGCTTTGCGCAGAGGGCTCTGAGCACACAGTACAGCGCACAGGGGGCTCTGCGCACAGGGGGTGCTGCATACACAGTTTTGCGCACAGGGGGCTCTGCACACACAGTTCTGTGCACAGGGGGCTCTGCACACACACAGTTATCCGCACAGGGGGCTCTGCACACACAGTTCTGCGCACGGGGCTCTGCATACACAGTTCTGCGCACAGGAGGCTCTGCATACACAGTTCTGCATGCAGTGGGCTCTGCACGCACAGTTCTGCGCACGGGGCTCTGCGCACACAGCTTTGCGCACAGGGGGCTCTGCGCAAACAGCTTTGCACACAGGTGCTCTGCGCACACAGTTCTCTGCACAGGGGGCTCTGCGCACATGGGGTTCTGCATACTCAGCTCTGTTCACAGGGGGCTCTGCGCACACAGCTCTGATCACAGGGGATTCTGCGCACACAGCTCTGCACAGGGGCTCTGCGCACACAGCTCTGCACACGGGGCTCTGCGCACGGGGGCTCTGCACACTGGGGGCTCAGCACACACAGTCCTGCACACGGGGCTCTGCGCACATGGGGTTCTGTTTACAGGGGGCTCTGCGCATACAGCACTGCGCATAGGGGGCCCTGCACACGGGGCTCTGCGCACACACAGTTCTACACACAGGGGGATCTCCGCACACAGCTCTGCGCACACAGATTTGCGCATAGGGCTCTGCGTACACAGCTTTGCGCAGAGGGCTCTGCGCACACAGTTCTGCGCACAGGGGACTCTGCACACAGCTCTGCGCACAGGGTCCCTGCACACACAGTTCTGCGCACAGGCGGCTCTGCACACAGTTCTGCGCACAGGGGGCCCTGCACACACAGTTCTGCACACAGGCGGCTCTGCACACACAGTTCTGCTCACAGGGGGCTCTGTGCACAAAGTTCTGCGCACAGGGGGCTCCGCACACTGTTCTGCGCACAGGGGCTCTGCGCACACAGTTCTGCACACAGGGGCTCTGCGCACACAGTTCTGCACACAGGGGCTCTGCGCACACAGTTCTATGCACAGGGGGCTCTGCGCACACAGCTTTGTGCACAGGGGGCTCTGCGACAGCTTTGCGCACACAGTTCTGCGCACAGGGGGCTCTGCACATTCAGCTCTGTTCACAGGTGGCTCTGCGCACACAGCTCTGTTCACAAGGGCTCTGCGCACACAGCTCTGCACATGGGGCTCTGTACTGGGGGCTCTGCGTACACAGCTCTGCTCACTGGGGGTTCTGCACACACAGCTTTGCGCACTGGGACTCTGCGCACACAGTTCTGCGCACTTTCACTTTACTGTGAAACCCAGCAGCAGAGGCGGAGTTCAGGGAGGAGGGGGCCCAGAGGCAGCATGTGAAGCAGCAGAAGCCAATCAGAGGCAGAAAGACGGACCCACGGTTCTACTTTCCGCAGTGCTTTAAAAAAATAAAAAACTCCAGTTCAAGCTCTTACGACCTCACATCGAAGATCTCGGGAGAGCGCAGCTGGAGGACCCAGCGAGCACCCCGCCCAGAAATAGACTGATAATGTTTCACATTCGGCTACTGTCCATGGTTCTGACTCCGATCCGAACCATGGACAGTCGCCGATGGTGAAACATATTGTCAGTCAGGAACCATGCACTACTGCCAGCACTGATAGGGGTTAATAAGTCAAGCACCAAAACACACACAACCACACCCCCTATGTGCAGTACCTCAGTATTGGTTTATCCCCTGATCCAGGGCCGCCCCAAGACATTGTGCTGCCTGGAGCGATGGATGAAATGCTGTCCCCCCAAAAAAAAACGCAGCGTGTATGAGCGTATCACAGTGCGCCACAGCAATAAAATTCAAACACTCATACACACTGTACATTAGAATTTTCTTGCTGTGGAGCTCTGTGATACAGTAATGTGAGGTGTATATAACTGAGCCCAGCGTCACATACCCAGCAGTGCCCAGTGTCACATACCCAGCAGTGCCCAGTGTCACATACCCAGCAGTGCCCAGCGTCACATACCCAGCAGTGCCCAGTGTCACATACCCAGCAGTGCCCACACATGGGTATATTGCCCCAGCTCACACATGGATATATTTTCCCCCAGGCTCACACATGGATATATTTGCCTCAGCTCACACATGGATATATTTGCCCCCAGGCTCACACATGGATATATTTGCCCCCAAGCTCACTCATGGATATATTATTTGCCCCAGACTCACACATTGATATATTTGCCCCCAGGCTCACACATGGATATATTTGCCCCCAGGCTCACACATGGATATATTTGCCCCCAGGCTCACACATGGATATATTTGCCCCCAGGCTCACACATGGATATATTTGCCCCCAGGCTCACTCATGGATATATTTGCCCCCAGACTCACACATTGATATATTTGCCCCCAGACTCACACATTGATATATTTGTCACCAGACTCAAACATGGATGTATTTGCCCCAGGCTCACTCATGGATATATTTGCCCCCAGGCTCACTCATGGATATATTTGCCCCAGACTCACACATCGATATATTTGCCCCCAGGCTCACACATGGATATATTTGCCCCCAGGCTCACTCATGGATATATTTGCCCCAGACTCACACATCGATATATTTGCCCCCAGGCTCACACATGGATATATTTGCCCCCAGGCTCACTCATGGATATATTTGCCCCAGACTCACACATTGATATATTTGCCACCAGACTCACACATGGATATATTTGCCCCAGGCTCACTCATGGATATATTTGCCCCCAGGATCACGCATGGATATATTTGCCCCCAGGCTCACTCATGGATATATTTGCCCCCAGGCTCACACATTGATATATTTGCCATCATGGATAGATTGCCCCAGGCTCACCTCTGCCAGGCCCCTCCGCGGGCAGATCGTGTGGCCGCCGCGTTCCTTCCATCAACGAGCGGCAGCCTCGTGAGTATCTGCCGCTCGCCTGGGATCCACCCTCCAGCCTGCCACGATCTCGCGAGATCACGTGATCGCAGCAGATGGATCTCAGGCGAGCGGCAGATACTCATGCGGCTGCCGCTCGTTGAAGGAATGAACACGGCGGCCGCACGATCTGCCGCCACCGCATAAATAAAATAGTGCAGAGCGCAGCAGCGGTGCGGGGGCTGAAATTTGCCGCCCCCAAATTTCTGCCTCCGCTCTGCACCATTGTCCGGCCGGCCCTGCCCTGATCTGTTCAGACGTTTATTCTGTATGTTAATTGATTCACCGTGTACCAGACCCCTCTGCTTTGCCCACCGACCACCGCTTTGTGCCAATCCTTTGACCTCGGACCTCCTATTGACTACTCTCTGTCTAATCCATTGTACTGCGCTCTGGCATCACCCAGTATCACACTCCATCAAGGTACTGAGGTCTGGGTTCCCCTGCATACTGGGCTCAGACCCCCCTGAGCTTTGGGTCCCACCATTGCCCGCGCCAGGTGCGGTCCTGACATTGTCAGTCTAATGGCTCGTTACTATCCATGGTACTGACAAAATGTAATATATATCAAATTCATTGCTGAACGCATACGGACTGTAAGAAGATAATCCAGCTGTATGCGTTCAGCGAAGAAAAAAACAGACCTCGTTATACATTTAAAATTCATTAGGAACCTAAAGATTAACCAAAATATTCCTGAAAAATTACAAAAAATCCTAAAAATTTTATTTAAAAAAATGTCTGCTGCAATTGAAAATAGTATATAGTTTAAGAAATATTTAATAAACCGTTAGACACTGGGATTTTTTTAACATTGAAAACTATGGAGGAAAAATGCTAATTTCTTTAAAATAAGTTAGGAAACCTAAACTTTCACTCAAAAACTCAAGAAAAATGCCCAAAAAATCCTAAGAAATATAAATAAGTAAGGAGACTTTCATTTTATTGGTAGTAATCTGTTTCCTATTCTGAAATAACCAATAAAAAACGAAATGGCTCATAAAACTAAATACAAATCAATCCAAAATACAAATTAAATTACTCACAAAATCGGGAAAACGAAAGAACTAATTGAAACAGACTGCCGAATCGACCCGAAATGACGAACCAAAACAAAACGGCCTGAAAAAAAACGAATCGAAAAAAGAACAGCGTGCACATCCCTACTAAGAAGCATCTGCCCACACATGCCTCGGGTTCCCGCGGTTGTTCTGTTGACCTAATCCTGACGCACTCTCCCCAGTTTGCCGGTTAAGGTATTCGTGATCCCACTGCATTACTTTGGGGACCGCTGCAGAGAGGTGACAGACTGGGCTTCCTCCCCTTGCGTCCTGTCTGAAGCGGTGGCCATTTTGAGTCATATCTAAGATCAGTATCCCTGCTCTCTGTCTCGGCTGCGTTCACTCACCTCCATGATCAAGAAATCCAAAAAAGGTCGTGGAGTGGAGGGCCCTCGCCTCCCGGACATTAGGGTCTCTCTTGGAGTGGGGCGTGAGGGGGGGGACGCGGAACCGCCGCAGAGATATACCTCCCACATACAGTTGTGTTCAAAATTATTCAACCCCCACTGAAATTGAGTGTTTTGGCCAGTTTGACATTGATTTTGATCATTCAGTCATCTTGCTTACAATTAAATCAAAGAGGCACGTGTAGGTCAGACAAATATAACATAACATTTATAATGAAATAACCACAAATGTCTTTTCTGTGCTCACATCATTATCAGTTTTATTCAACCCCCAAGTGACATTCAATCTTAGTACTTAGTGCAACATCCTTTTACAGTTATAACAGCTTTTAAACGTGAAGCATAGCTTGACACAAGTGTCTTGCAGCGATCTACGGGTATCTTCGCCCATTCGTCATGGGCAAAAGCCTCCAGTTCAGTCACATTCTTAGGCTTGCGCACTGCAACTGCTTTCTTTAAGTCCCACCAGAGGTTCTCAATCGGATTTAAGTCAGGTGACTGCGATGGTCACTCCAAAATGTTCCAGCCTTTAATCTGCAACCATGCTCTAGTGGACTTGGAGGTATGCTTGGGATCATTGTCCTGTTGAAAGGACCAACGTCTCTCAAGCCTCAGGTTTGTGACGGACTGCATCACATTGTCATCCAATATCTCCTGGTACTGAAGAGAATTCATGGTACCTTGCACATGCTGAAGCTTCCCTGTACCTGCAGAAGCAAAACAGCCCCAAAGCATGATTGACCCCCCGCCATGCTTCACAGTAGGCAAGGTATTCTTTTCTTCATAGGCCTTGTTCTTCCTCCTCCAAACATAGCGTTGATCCATGGGCCCAAACAGTTCTAATTTTGTTTCATCAGTCCACAGAACACTATCCCAAAACTTCTGTGGTTTGTCCACATGACTTTTGGCATACTGCAGTCGACTCTTCTTATTCTTTGGAGACAGCAAGGGGGTGCGCCTGGGAGTTCTGGCATGGAGGCCTTTATTACGCAGTGTGCGCCGTATTGTCTGAACTGAAGCTTCAGTACCCACATCTGACAAATCTTTTCTCAGTTCCTCAGCCGTCACACTGGGGCTTTTCTCCACTCTATGCTTCAGGTAGCGCACAGCAGTCGAAGTCAGCATCTTCTTTCTGCCACGACCAGGTAGCGTTTCAACAGTGCCCTTTGCCTTGAATTTGCGAATGATGCTTCCTATGGTCTCTCTTGGTATGTTTAACATCTTTGCAATCTTCTTATAGCCATTGCCCTTCCTGTGAAGAGTAATCACCTCTTCTCTTGTCTTCCTGGACCATTCTCTTGACTTCACCATGTTTGTAACCACACCAGTAAATGTCTAGAAGGAGCTGAGTATCACAGTCATTTTAAAGCTGCCTAATTGGTGCTTATTATGCTTTATTGCTGCTCTGTGACATCCACAGGTGTTTTCAATACCTGATTGAAAACACTTGAATGAACCTCTGTTCTTCAGAGTGGTAGTCTTTAAGGGGTTGAATAATTGTGTCAATGAAGAATTCACAAAAGAAACATTTACTACTGTATTACAAAACCAATTGATGTCATTTTAGTTGCATAAGGTTCTTTAAAAAGTCCTTGTAGGATTTCATTCTGAATACAATTACAAATGTACACTAAATTCCCTAAAACCCTTTACAGCATTGGGGGTTGAATAATTTTGAACACTACTGTATATAAAATCAAGCACCTAGGCATGCAGACTGTTTTCGTGAAAGAATGGGTCGCTCTCAGGAGCTCAGTGAATTCCAGCGCGGAACTGTGATAGGATGCCACCTGTGCAACAAATCCAGTCGTGAAATTTCCTCGCTCCTAAATATTCCACAGTCAACTGTATTATAAGAGCGTGGAAGTGTTTGGGAACGACAGCAACTCAGCCACAAAGTGGTAGGCCACGTAAACTGAAGGAGCGGGGTTAGCGGATGCTGAGGTGCATAGTGCGAAGAGGTAGCCAACTTTCTGCAGCGTCAATCACTACAGACCTCCAAACTTCATGAGGCCTTCAGAATAGCTCAAGAACAGTGCGCAGAGAGCTTCATGGAATGGGTTTCCATGGCCGAGAAGCTGCATCCAAGCCATACATCACCAAGTGCAATGCGAAGCATCGGATGCAGTGGTGTAAAGCACGCCGCCACTGGACTCTAGAACAGTGGAGACGCGTTCTCTGGAGTGACGAATCATGCTTCTCCATCTGGCAATCTGATGGACGAGTCTGGGTTTGGCGGTTGCCAGGAGAACGGCACTTGTCTGACTGCATTGTGCCAAGTGTAAAGTTTGGTGGAGGGGGTATTATGGTGTGGGGTTGTTTTTCAGGAGCTGGGCTTGGCCACTTAGTTCCAGTGAAAGGAACTCTGAATGCTTCAGCATACCAAGACATTTTGGACAATTCCATGCTCCCAACTTTGTGGGAACAGTTTGGAGCTGGCCCCTTCCTCTTCCAACATGACTGTGCACCAGTGCACAAAGCAAGGTCCATAAAGACATGGATGACCGAGTCTGGTGTGGATGAACTTGACTGGCCTGCACAGAGTCCTGACCTCAACCCGATAGAACACCTTTGGGATGAATTAGAGCGGAGACTGAGAGCCAGGCCTTCTCGTCCAACATCAGTATGTGACCTCACAAATGCGCTTCTGGAAGAATGGTCAAAAATTCCCATAAACACACTCCTAAACCATGTGGACAGCCTTCCCAGAAGAGTTGAAGCTGTTATAGCTGCAAAGGGTGGACCGATGTCATATTGAACCCTATGGATTAGGAATGGGATGTCACTTAAGTTCATATGCGAGTCAAGGCAGGTGAGCGAATACTTTTGGCAATACAGTGTAGTGTATATACACCAGACTCATGTATACATACACACCATACATATATATACACCACAGACAAATGCATACACGCCACACTAGGGTTGTCAGATTGACCATCCTTTCCTGGACACATAATTTATTCATGCTGATGGGCAGTTCATGATAAATGCCACCCTGAAGCATGTATAATCCATATGCTGCAGGTAAGAAATCAGAAAGGAATCCCAGGTGCCCTGCCTTGATTTCCTTCCTATACCTCCTGGACCCCCTGTATCTCCATTCTTTACACCTCATAAAGTCGAGTGAGGTGTCATTGACAGGGCAGAATCTGGCATTTCTAGTGCTACCAAACATGACCTTGTATAATGTAAAGATGGCCAGACCGCCAGATGGGAGGGAACCCAATTTATGTTGTCTTCATGCTTATGTGCAATACTCAGTGGGCAGTGGAAGCCCTACAGCAAGAGTTCACAGCCAAGTTGTCAGCCTGCTGTAGGAGAAGCCCCAAATCGGCACCTGATCAGCAACTTTCTTTGGCACCTTGCGTGTCGTGGCTGCAGTGAACCAACTTGTCGGCAGATACAAAGCGGATACCAATATCAGTACTTTGCTGAATATTGGCCACCAGTAATCGGCACAATTGTTAATCGGTCTATCCCTATTACTCACCTTTCATTTCCCACACCGGAAGCAAGGTCAGTGTTTTATACATAGTCATATTAATCATAAAACACAATCCTCTAAAATATAAGTGATTTTTTTTCAGTTTTAGTTAAAATTGCATATTTCCTCACAAAAATGCATTCAAAGGTTCCCATTTCTATATTATTATTTTTTTTAACATTATTGTCCCATAGAATATATAACCATAAAGGTTTGGATAATAAATAAAATATAAATGATTGAAATCGGAATGGAAATTCTATTTTATTTTTTTTTACATTTTTTGTTAAAGCATTCTGACAGAACACAACGTGTACATAAAATAATGATATATTATGAATCTGCCGAATCTGCTGAAAATTATATATAATCAGGGTTATTCAAAGAGATCCGAATGGCTGGAGAAAGGTAACCGAACGCTGAAAATCAGCGCTCGGTTACCTTTCTTGGGCATTCGGCATCCAGAGAGCAGGCAATACGCCAAATCCTGGCGAATTGCCTGCACATTCGGTGCCTGTTCGAGGGCAGTGAAATCCCCATAAAAAAGCACTGCTTCGGCTATTCAGAGAACACAAACCAGCAGTGAAAGGTTCCCCTAATGCCCTGCCATTCGGTGGTTTCATTCGGCAGGTTTATTCAGGAGAATCTCATAGGCTTCAATGTTAAAAATATTCCCGTTTTAATTCAATATCTAATAAACCGTTCATTATAAAATTCTGCAGTAAAGAGTCCCTTTATTTACAGATTTTTTTAGGATATTTTAAGCATTTTTCTGGATTTTTTTTTTAAAAAGTCAGTTTTTTTTTTTTTAACCCTTTCGCTGCTGAGGCTTTTCCCGCCTCTGTGCTGAGGTAATTTTTAACGGTTTTGCTCATCATGTTTAAACGTGTTTTTAAGGCTTATTTTAGTATATGACCCAGACATATTATATATTGTTCTTTCCGTCAGACTCGGCAGATTCATAATATGTCATTATTATATGTATACGTCATGACCTGTCTGTATATTATAACAAAAAATGCAATAAAATATGAATTTTCAATAATTTACAATGTGTAAAGTGTTTTTTTTCACATTTTAACATGCGAGCAATTGAGGTTATATTTTGTATGGGGTGCGCTTGTTAAAAAAATTAGAGATGGGGTCTCGTTACATTTTTTTTGGGGGAAAATTACACGATTTTTAACAAACGCACCGCATACAAAAATCGTTAGTGCAGCATCATTGTTCACATTATAATTGAAATGGGAACAATATTGCTGCATTAACAAAACAAAAAAAAAAACTTTTTTTTTTTTTTACAAACTTTTTCATACTCATGTTTGGTATTGTTGGAACGGCCATGCTCTGGCCGATCCAACAATACCAAACATTAACCCCTAACTGCCACGGATCGGGAGATAGAGGGTTCATTGGAACCCCTATCTCCACCATTGGTGGCAGTTAGGGGTTAACTCCAGGACTGGCGTCATCGTGCTATGCACGATGACGCCAGTCCTCAGGGGGCATTCCCGGAAGCTTGGCCGACATCCAAGATATCGGCCAGCTCCGGGAAAGGATCACGAACCGGCGCTTTTCAGCGCCGATTCGTGATCCGGCCCCCATGGGGTTAATGCCAGGTACCATTTGGAAGGGCAGGCTGTGCCCTTCCAAACGGTGCCTGGGTTAACCCCCGCAACGCCGCCGATCGGGAGGGAGGTCCGAAGGACCTCTCCCCCCCTCCCTTTCAGGCGCCTCCTCCGCACATGCGGGGGGGCACCTGAATTAGGTGTCATCACGCCCCCGCGATGACACCTAATCACTCCGGCGGCGGTTCCGGATGCTGGGCTGACATCGAGGATGTCAGCCCGCACCGGGGGGGGGGCCAGCGATCGGCCGGAACCCGGCCGAACGCTGACCCCAAAGAGAGGACGCGCTCAGCGCGTCCACCGCATGGAACACGACATGCGGTTGGACGCGCTGAGCGCGTCCACCGCAGCGAAGGGGTTAAGTTTACTTGTTTTTTCTGTAACAGCCCTTTTTATTATCATTCATTAGACCTCATATGAAAATTTCAGACATTTTTGCTCAGTAGTTTCTTTGCAAACAGCGTTTTTACTTTTCAAATATTTAAGCAAACTGTTTTGCTAATTTATTCACTTCACTTGTCTGCGCTATCGGCTTTTTCCGGAGGCTGCGCTGCGTTTGATTGGCTCCTGGTCATGTTTTCCGGCGTCTTCGGCGGGTTAATCCAGATGTTTTTGCTGGTTTCGGCGTGCATTCGCCAGATTTTTGCGGTGACTTTTGGTTGGGTTTGCGGCAGCTTTTCCCTGCACTTCGACGGCCCTGTGGTGCTTGCTGAATACACCGCAGGGTCACCGAAATGGGATTGCCGAATCGGCCCAAATTGAAGAGAACAAAAAGTCACCGCACATGCGGTGACTTTTCGATTCTCTTTGAATAACCCTGTATATGTCTGAGTCTTATAATAAAACATGACTTCAATTTGCATTTAAACATGATGAGCACCAAACGGTCAAACTGACCTCAGAAAACAGGAATGAATTGGCTCAGCAGTGAAGGGGTTGAAGTTATGGATTCATTATATAAGCTTAAATTAATGTAAACAGAAAGCGACAAAATGTCTTTGAGATGGACTACAGCTCCCATCATGTGTTTAGAGAAGATCCCACCCACCAGCTTCTTGTTTTGATGAAACTGCAGCAGTTCCTGGAGGAGGCAGCTCTCCGTGCGCTCCATGTTCTGTAGCGCTGCATTATTCATGTGGAAGATATTAAAAGCCAGACTGTGTCACTGTGAACTGAATCAATAGATGCAGAGAATCCACATATGATTTCTTTATGTGCATGTGGTGTAAGAGGCGCACACGGTAATTTACCTTTACATTTGTTTTCATAGTGTTTAATGTTGATTGATATCACGTTACATACACAATGTGATACACTAATAGTGATATTACTGGATTTGCCGTGTTTCTGCTGAGGGGATGTAACAGGAACACACAGAGGTTTTGCCCAAACTTCGGGATCAGATTCAGAACCAGCCGATTATTTAGTCCGTTCCTTCTCCATGCAGAACCACACAGGGCCCACCTTCACCTTCCAGGCTACCTGATTGGTAGCCCTGGCATTGGAGAGTGGGGAGCAGAGTGCCATACACAGCAGCAAGACACAAGTTTCTTGGAGTGAGAATCAAAGACTCTTTATTAATTCCAGGCTCCCTTATATTCCCTTTCACCAGTTATCTAAAACACAAAAACAAACAAGAGAATAATCCTATTAAGTAACCGTAGAATACAAACTCCTCCCAGACACAGAGTAAACACAAGCAACAAGTACACTGGTCACACTCTAATATCATACAGAATCACATAGCTCAACAGTGAGACAGACATTATCCAGGGAGATATGGCTCCTGGCTGGGTCAATTAAAAGGCAGAGGAGACTTCTGTCACAGAGGACATGTTCACTTACATGTCAGAAAAATGCACATTGAATGCTATATCTTTATTTCTCGTAGCTTTCAGGGCGTCTGTTGAAAGAGAGAGAGAAAATAAACCGCAAAACACATCAGTATGAAGCGCGGCCAGAATGTCATTACATCTGTGCAGCTACAGCAGGTCTTCTGAGTGTTCTTTTTGTGAGGAAAGGTTCACATCAACAGATGCATTTTGTGACTAACAAACACCTACATCTCGATTCATTGACTGGACACCAGGGGCGCCATTTAATTCTGTTGGCTGGAATTTTTAGAAGCTACCATCAGTGAGCTTTGACACACATTATTTTGAACCATCGTCTGATTCCGTTGAATGTATTCAGCCGCAGCCAAATCCTGAAAAAGTCCCCTTTTAGAAACAAAACGATTGGACCAGTAATAAGTTGAAAAACTCACATTTTCTGCCCAAAACTAGTATCCCCACCACTATAGTAACCCGAGGTATCCAGGACTTTTGCAGTTGACTTTAGGGTTACTTTTATGATTAGATCTTTAGTGCTAAATCAACATTAAAATATTATATTTAAAATATTTAGTGAAATGTAGTATTAAAAATGGAGCATTTCATTATCAACACTTTATATTTTATCGGAATCTGGCTTACAGATAAATTTCAGTTTAATTGTCAGATTCGGTTGACAGCAGGAAAACCTAAAAGAGGCATTATAACTAATGGGAAGGATGTGGTTACTTTTAGAGGCGGCATAATGAGACGGAGCAGATTACAATTTCAAAAGACTACTTAATCGGAGAGCGCTATTTCAAAACCATGGCTTTTGACAAAGTTCCAAAGAACGAAATGCGTCGAGCTGGTCTGATCCCTTGTCGGTTGCTTGAGACTGTTTGCTTCTTGTACCTGGACATAGGGGTGCTTTTATTATTCTGGACATCTGTACCCATGGAGAACCAATCTATACCCAGCTGATTCCGGGAAGGGGATAGTGAGTCCAGTTACTCTAGTCTGGAGCTTCCCCTTGGAAAAGGAAGCACAATTATTGAACGCTAGATGGTTCTGACAGTCTGGCATTGGTTACCCCTTTTTTCAACTACAGTTGTGTTCAAAATTATTCAACCCCCAATGCTGTAAAGGGTTTTAGGGAATTTAGTGTACATTTGTAATTGTATTCAGAATGAAATCCTACAAGGACTTTTTAAAGAACCATATGCAACTAAAATGACATCAATTGGTTTTGTAATACAGTAGTAAATGTTTCTTTTGTGAATTCTTCATTGACACAATTATTCAACCCCTTAAAGACTACCACTCTGAAGAACAGAGGTTCATTCAAGTGTTTTCAATCAGGTATTGAAAACACCTGTGGATGTCACGGAGCAGCAATAAAGTATAATAAGCACCAATTAGGCAGCTTTAAAATGACTGTGATACTCAGCTCCTTCTAGACATTTACTGGTGTGGTTACAAACATGGTGAAGTCAAGAGAATGGTCCAGGAAGACAAGAGAAGAGGTGATTACTCTTCACAGGAAGGGCAATGGCTATAAGAAGATTGCAAATATGTTAAACATACCAAGAAAGACCATAGGAAGCATCATTCGCAAATTCAAGGCAAAGGGCACTGTTGAAACGCTACCTGGTCGTGGCAGAAAGAAGATGCTGACTTCGACTGCTGTGCGCTACCTGAAGCGTAGAGTGGAGAAAAGTCCCAGTGTGACTGCTGAGGAACTGAGAAAAGATTTGTCAGATGTGGGTACTGAAGTTTCAGCTCAGACAATACGGCGCACACTGCGTAATGAAGGCCTCCATGCCAGAACTCCCAGGCGCACCCCCTTGCTGTCTCCAAAGAATAAGAAGAGTCGACTGCAGTATGCCAAAAGTCATGTGGACAAACCACAGAAGTTTTGGGATAGTGTTCTGTGGACTGATGAAACAAAATTAGAACTGTTTGGGCCCATGGATCAACGCTATGTTTGGAGGAGGAAGAACAAGGCCTATGAAGAAAAGAACACCTTGCCTACTGTGAAGCATGGCGGGGGGTCAATCATGCTTTGGGGCTGTTTTGCTTCTGCAGGTACAGGGAAGCTTCAGCGTGTGCAAGGTACAATGAATTCTCTTCAGTACCAGGAGATATTGGATGACAATATGATGCAGTCCATCACAAACCTGAGGCTTGGGAGACGTTGGACCTTTCAACAGGACAATGATCCCAATCATACCTCCAAGTCCACTAGAGCATGGTTGCAGATTAAAGGCTGGAACATTTTGGAGTGGCCATCGCAGTCACCTGACTTAAATCCAATTGAGAACCTCTGGTGGGACTTAAAGAAAGCAGTTGCAGTGCGCAAGCCTAAGAATGTGACTGAACTGGAGGCCTTTGCCCATGACGAATGGGCGAAGATACCCGTAGATCGCTGCAAGACACTTGTGTCAAGCTATGCTTCACGTTTAAAAGCTGTTATAACTGTAAAAGGATGTTGTACTAAGATTGAATGTCACTTGGGGGTTGAATAAAACTGATAATGATGTGAGAACAGGAAAGACATTTGTGGTTATTTCATTATAACTGTTATGTTATATTTGTCTGACCTACACGTGCCTCTTTGATTTAATTGTAAGCAAGATGACTGAATGAGCAAAATCAATGTCAAACTGGCCAAAACACTCAATTTCAGTGGGGGTTGAATAATTTTGAACACAACTGTATAACAGTGTCCACTCTTTTATGAAGTCTTTCCACAAAATTTTGGAGTGTTTCTGTAGGAAGTCTTGCCACTCATTCAGTGAATCATTTGCAAGGTCAGACCGTGATGTTGGCTGAGAAGGCCTGACTCACAATCTCCGTTCCATCCCTAAGATGTTCGATGGCGTTGAGGTCAAGACTCTGTGAGAACCAGTCAAGTTCTTCCACAAAAACTCATCCAACTGTGTCTTTATGGGTCTTGCTTTCTGCACTAGGGCACACTGATACTGGAGAAGAAAAGGACTTTCCCCAAACTGTTCTTTCAAAGTTGGAAGCAATGCATCAGGGTACCAAGACATTGTGGACAATGCTAAAAGACAGGGGTGAGGAACCTTTTTTCTGCCAAGGGCCATTTGGAGATTTATAACATCATTCGAGGGTCATACAAAATTAACAACTTAAAATTTAGACCGCTATATTTAGGAAGGAATTTTTATAATTATTAAATTATTTTTTGTAATTTAATTTATATATTTACGTTAGGTTTGATCTGAAATAAAAAATCTAAATTTTCTTATTTTGTGCTCTTAAAAATGCTCGTGTAAACTTGTGGACGGGGAGAATGTGGGTGGGCAGTGAGTACCACTGACCCACCAATAGTCAGTGGGTCCTGTGGCCGAGCCTCCCTTCTGCTGGTGGGTGGTCCGATAGAACACCGGCGCACAGTAGTGAGTGAGGGAAGCGGGGATAATCCTGGCCCCCTCGTTCTACTACTCAATTCGGTCAGGTAATAGGGCTGTGGGATAGTGAATTTAAACACCCCCTGTTTGGGGCTCTAAGGGCCAGACCAAGTATTTTGCGGGCCAGACGTTCCCCACCCCTGCTATGATTTAACGTCAAAGGAAGAAGGAACCAAGCCCAACCCCTGAAAAAACACCCCATACCATTAACCCTCCTCAGCACCCGGTGACCCCACTATGACCTTACATGGTCTTCCACTTCGTGGCTGAGTTGATGCTGTTCCTAAAAACTCTCACTTTCCAGTAATACCACTTACTGTTGAATATGGAATGTCTAGCAAGGATGAAGGTTCACAGAGTTATTGTAACGGTGACAATCTATCACAGTAAAAGCTTGAATTCACTGAGCTCTTCTGAACCACTCATTTCAGTCACAAATGTTTGTAAATGCAGACTGCATGGCTAGGTGCTTGATTAAATAAAAGAGAGGCAAAGGCTTGGAAGAAACACCTGAATTCAGAAATTAAGACGTGTGTCCAGATACGTTTGTCCAAATAGTGAATATATGAATTAATGCTCTGTTTGCACATTCAGGTGTGTAACTCTGCTACTTTGTTCCAAAACCCTTCCACAATCATGCCATGAAAAAGTCTTTGTGTTTATTGAATATTAATAGATGAATAAATTCTCTCATGTTTAGTAAGCTCACCCTTTGTTCTAAAACATTTCTCACAATCAGAACATGGATACGGCTTCTCTCCTGTATGAATTCTCTCATGTAGAGTAAGCTTATCCTTCCTCCTAAAACATTTCCCACATTCAGAACAGGAAAATGGTTTCTTTCCAGTATGAATCCTCTCATGTTCGGTAAGATTACCCTTTCTTCTAAAACGTTTCTCACATACAGAACATGAAAATCGCTTCTCTCCTTTATGAATCCTCTCATGTTCAATAAGTTCACCCTTTGTTCTAAAATGTTTCTCACATCCAGAACATGTAAACGGTTTCTCTCCTGTATGAATTCTCTCATGGTTAGCAAGATGACTTTTTATTCTAAAACATTTCCCACATTCAGAACATGTAAACGGTTTCTCTCCTGAATGAATTCTTTCATGTTTAGCAAGATGACTCTTTATTCTAAAACATTTCTCACATTCAGAACATACAAATGATTTCTCTCCTGTATGAATTTTCTCATGTACAGTAAGCTGGCTTTTTGTTCTAAAACATTTCTCACATTCAGAACATGCAAATGGATTCTCTCCTGTATGAATTCTCTCATGTAGAGTAAGATGACTCTTTATTTTAAAACACTTTCCACATTCAGAACATACAAATGGCTTCTCTCCTGTATGAATGTGTTTATGATAAATGAATTTACATTTTGTGCTAAAACATTTCCCACATTCAGAACATGCAAATGGATTCTCTCCAGTGTGAATCCTCTCATGTTCGGTAAGCTTACCCTTTCGTGTAAAACATTTTCCACATTCAGAACATGCAAACGGCTTCTCTCCTGTATGAATTCTTTCATGTTCAATAAGCCGACACTTTGCTCTAAAACATTTCTCACATTCAGAACATGCAAACATCTTCTCTCCTACTTTAGCTCTGTGTATAGCAGGACTTGCATTTGTGCTTAAACATTTCTCATTTTCAGGGCAACTAAATGTTTTTGTTCCAATATGAGCCGTGTGAGATTGGGGAAGTTCTGACCCACAAAAGACAGAATTTGTAACGTCAGAATGAACCAACATTTCTGAGAAAGTATTATTTTGGACAGTCTTTTGTGACCACTGAGAATTCTCTGGTTCTTGATTTTCTTGGAAATTCAGAGCTTCATCTTTGATTATTTCCTCTTGATTTACTGACAGAGGCTTCATGAGGTTTTCTTCAACAAATGATACAGATTCCTCAAAAATTATTCCTGCAGACATTTTCAGACTCTTGCTGTACTCCTGCAAAAGAATACAGTTTCTAGTAGCAGTATAGACTTTGTGTAATAACTTGAGTGGGGCAGGTTTGGTCGTAATGTCTTAGAAATTAGATGGATGTTATCATACTGATGGCATTTTATCCCTCAATTCTAAAGGAGTCAGGCAGCCACAGAAAGAGATAATAAGGGGAGGGGCATAAACAATGAAGGAGAAGGACAGTAAGGGAGAGATGAAAGATATCACCTTCCCAGCAGGTGCGAATGCAAACGACAGTGACCCCAAAAGGTCTGGGAGAAAAACACTCTCCTTTTAAGTCTGCTGTGGCTCCATGTCTCAGTGGGGTGAGAGGGTTTAGGGTTTCCAATTTGTCTAAATTGATTGTGAGGCCCGCTGGTGTCTAGATCAGTGTTTCTTTAACTTGTCCTCAGGACCCTCAACCAGGCCAGATTTTGCAGATCACCTTGGGGAAATGCAGACTGAATCCTGCAATCACTGATTCACCAGGCAGATCTGCGAACTCGCAGGGCTCAGGACCAGGGCTCGAGTCGAGCGGGAACGTGCGGGAACGGCGTTCCCACACTTCTCCCACAGCGGGAACGTTGCGGGAACGCAGGTTCCCGCTGTGGCCCGAGCCCAGTGGCGTAGCGAGGGGGGGCACGGGCAGGTGCCCCCAGGCGCCTTTCAGGGGAGGTGCTGAGATAGCAATTCCTGGGATTTAATTTAGAACTATACTAATCTAGTGATCCGCCATTTAGATGTTCATCCATTTCGTTTTTTAAAATACACTTGCTGTCCTTGAGTGCTCTTGAGATTCTATTTTCAATCTGCATGCTTAAAAGAATTCAGTTTGTCAGCAAAGCCAAGGGAGTGCTAACCATTGCAGAACTATGAAGACAGCTGGAAACCTAAAAAAAGGAGAATGAAGGGGAAAGATGACATCGTGTGTAAAATTAGGTCCTAACTCAGACATATGGTAACTGTCACGTGACAATCTGGGTATGTTGGGAGGAGAGCAGGGGAGGAAAAACTGTATTTTTGGAACATTGTATAAAAGCAAGCTGAGTTTGTTATTCTGGCCACTCAAGCTTTTGAACAGATAAGATCTGTCTCTTGAGTCCAGCAGGTGCCAGCTGAATAAACGCCATTTTCTTTTGAAACAAAGGCCTCCGTCTGCTTTCCTTTGTCGAACCATCACCCACGATTTCCCGGTCAGCTGGCTATAACAGCGCAGCAAGCAGGGACGTGTGGGCAGGTCCGGACTGGCTGCTTAATTTTTTGGGCTGCTGGGGAGCCGTGCGGCCAGATGGAAGAACATGAGGACGGCTTCTGCATCCGGCTCCTCCCCTCCTTTACAGCTTCCTGTCTCCGTGGCACGATGGAGGAAGGAGTGAGAGGCGAGGAGAGCAGGGCCAGCCAGTGCAGCAGCCTCCAATCCAGGACACGAGGACACCCCATTACAACATAATTCCTTGGGCACCAAAGCAGCGTTTTTTATTTGAGCAGCTCCACTTTTTTATTTGAGCAATTAAAAAAGCGCACCTCTCCCTCTCCTGCCCATCTCACTCTGCAGAGAGGGGGGGAGGGGGGCACATGAAGGCGCTGCACACAGTGGCTGTCACAGCCAGCAGCTTTGTAGATGTCTGGGGCAGCTTCTATTTGGCAGGGAAGCCAGGCTGTTCCAGACATCTACAAAGCTGCTGGCTCTGACAGCCACTGTGTGCAGCGCCTTCCTGTGCCCCCTCCCCCCCTCTCTGCAGAGTGAGATGGGCAGGAGAGGGATTGGTGCATTTTTTTTATTTATTATTTGAGCAGCTCTGCACACACAGATTAAGGAGCAGGGAGGCCAAGCTGCTGGAGACAGCTACAAAGCTGCTGGAGACGGCTACAAAGCTTTTGGAGACAGCTACAAAGCTGCTGGAGACGGCTACAAAGCTGCTGGCTGCTCCCCTGCCCCCATATTTTCAGATATACTGTATATATAACAGATTATTTTCTTTTCAGGTAAAGGAATCTGTCAAGAACAAAATTTGAATGGCACTTCCAAAATAAATGCATTTCTACATGTTTGGGCGCAGGGGAGCAGCCAGCAGCTTTGTAGCCGTCTCCAGCAGCTTTGTAGCCGTCTCCAGCAGCCTGGCCTCCCTGCTCCTTACTCTGTGTGCGCAGAGCTGCTCAAATAATAAATTTAAAAAAACGCCCCTCTCCTGCCCATCTCTAACTCACTCTGCAGAGAGGGGGCACATATAGGCACTGCACACTATGATTACACGTGTGTGTGTGTGTGGGGGGGGGTCACAGACCATGAGAGAGAGGATCACAGAGAGAAGGGGGAAGTCAGAGACCACACAGGGGTCACAGAGAGAAAGAAAGTAGGAGCCACAGAAACAAAAATGGGGAACATAGAGAGGGGTTACGGGGCAGGTCAGAGAGAGGAGTCACAGAGGGAGAATGGGGGGGGTCACAGAAAAGGGGTCGCATAGGGAGAGCGACAGAAGGGTCACAGAAATTGTGGGATCAAAGACTACTCATGCATATTATTGTGAGTTTTATTGCTGTGCAGCTCTGTGATACGCTCATACACATCGCACATTGCTGTGGTTTATTGCTGTGGATTCTGTGATACAGTAATGTGCAGTGTGTATGAGGGTGAGTTTTATTGCTGTGGAGCTCTGTGATACGCTCATACACTGCACATTACTGTATTGCACAGCAATAAAACTCACAGTAATGTGCGGTGTGTATTAGCGTATCACAGAGCTCAACAACTATAAAACTCACAGTAATGTTTAATGTGTGTGAGTTTTATTCCTGTGGATTCTGTGATACGCTCATACACACAGCACATGAGTGTATCACAGCTCCACTACTATAAAAGTCACTTCAACACACCGCACATTACTGTGAGTTTTATAGTTATACTGTATCACAGAGCTCCACAACTATAAAACTCACAGTAATGTGCGGTGTGTATGAGTGACTTTTATACTTGTGGAGCTGTGATACGCTCATACACACAGCACATCACTGAGTTTTATTGCTGTGGAGCTCTGTGATACGCTCATACACACCGCACATTACTGTGCGTTTTATAGTTGTGGAGCTCTGTGATGGCTCATACACACCATACGCAGCCAATGAGGCAAGTGGCACGTCGGCTAGTCTTGGCAAAACCTGCCCGTCAGTAAGAGGCTAATGATGCTCTCCTGTTAACCTGTTTTATGTGTTGCACCTTTCCAATTGTTATTGAAAAAAAAAATTATATTTGGGGGGGGGGGGTTTAAATATTCTTAAAATTTGTATGCTTTAGTGATTATTTTTGGTTGGGGGGCACTAATGAAAGACTTGCCCCCGGGCACCACATGATCTCACTACGCCTCTGCCCAAGCCCGAAACAGTTTATCTGGCGCACATTGCCGGCGGCCGCATGTTTTTCCTCCTCCTACGCGCAGCTGCCAGCATAAAGCTCTACCTCTACCGCTGGGTCAGATCGCTGGGCAGATCGCGGCTGCCTGGTGGATAGATCCCAGGCGAGCCAGCGGTAGAGCTTTATGCTGGTGGCCACGCGTAGGAGGAGGAAAAAGACGCGGCTGCGGGCAATTTGTGCCAGATAAACTGGGGCCTGGCAGAGAGGTGAGCTGGGGCAATATACCCATAAAAGCGGGGGCAATATACCCATAAGAGCTGGGGCAAATATACCCATAAGAGCAGGGGGCAAATATACCCATAAGAGCAGGGGGCAAATATACCCATAAGAGCTGGGGACAATATACTCATAAGAGCTGGGGGCTGTACATATTATTTTGGGGGCTCAGTGCTGTGCATATTATTCTGGGGGCTCAGAGCTGGGTATATTATTCTGGGGGCTCAATGCTGTGTATTATTCTGAGGGCTCAATGCTGTGTATATTATTCTGGGGGTCAGTGCTGTGCATATTATTCTGGGGGTCCAGTGCTGGGTATATTATTCTGGGGGTCCAGTGCTGGGTATATTATTCTGGGGGTCCAGTGCTGGGTATATTATTCTGGGGGCTCAGAGCTGGGTATATTATTTTGGGGCTCAGTGCTGTGCATATTATTCTGGGGGCTCAGTGCTGTGCATAATATTCTGGGGGCTCAATGCTGTGTATATTATTCTGGGGGCTCAGAGCTGGGTATATTATTTTGGGGCTCAGTGCTGTGCATAATATTCTGGGGGCTCAATGCTGTGTATATTATTCTGAGGCTCAGTGCTGTGCATATTATTCTGGGGGCTCAGTGCTGTGCATATTATTCTGGGGGTCCAGTGCTGGGTATATTATTCTGGGGGCTCAGTGCTGTGTATATTATTCTGGGAGTCCAATTCCTGTGTATATAATTCTGGGGCGTCTGTGCCTGGATATATATATATGTATGTGATATATATATATATTCTATATAACGTGTTAGTCCAATTGCCAAAATCACGAGTATACCTGTATGTAGTGATACCTTTCACTGATCAGTATAGTTTCCAGAACTGAAGAGGAGAGGTTACACTCTTAAAAAGCTTGTCTTTTAAATGTAATGTTAACCCAATAAAAATGGTATCACCACGTACTGCTATACTCGTGATATATATATTTTTTCTTCCGGTAATAGGGGTTGTAGAATTCGTGGGTGAGTTCCCTCACTTTTTTTCCCAGGACTTGACCCCTGCTCAGGACACAAAGGAAAAAGCGGAAACATCACTAACACGAGAGAACAGCGAACAAGAGGTGAATAGCCGCAGCACTTCCTGGTTCTGTATGAGGAGGTTTGGTTTCCTCCCTCGTCTTTCTAAGCTTAATTATCTAGGATGGTCAGACAATAGGACAGACAGATATGAGACAAACAGGAAGCAAAGGGACAGAGAGAACAAAGACACAGTGAAAAACATGAGGTACATAGAAAGGGACGGGCATATGGCACAGGGATAGACATGAAGTACATAGTGATTGACAGGCATATGGCACAGGGACAGGTACGAGGTACATAGAGAGAGACAGGCATATGGCACAGGGACAGGTATGAGGTACATGGAGAGGGACAGGTATGAGGTACATAGAGAGGGACAGGTATGAGGTACATAGAGAGGGACAGGCATGTGGCACAAGGACAGGTACAAGATACATAGAAAGGGACAGATATGAGGTACATAGATAAGGACAGGCATGTGGCACAGTGACAGGTACATAGAGAAGGACAAGTATATGGCACCGGGACAGGTACATAGATAAGGACAGGCATATGGTACAGGGACATGTATGAGGGTCTGAGAGTAGGGCAGACAGAGGCACAGGACCAATACACTAATATAGGAGCAATCTATAATTCAGGATAACTCACTAACATCGATAAGTAAACTGGACACGCTTGATAACTTACGCTATACGATGCTAAAGGGTTAAGATGATTAATGCGCAGTCATTGCCCTTGACTAACGTTGTTGATTTGGGAAGCGGTTGCAGGACGCAAAGCTCCAAGGTTTTTTCAGTTATGATAACTAAGAAATCTGAACGGAAGTGCAGGGCTGTGCTGTACCGCGGCGCTGATACGTGTCCTTTAATAATCCCGTGTAATGCCGCTTCTTATATTAAAAAAAAACTAGATTCTCTGATTAACCTCTGCACTACCAAGCGATTTTTGTTGAAAATGTTTTCTATCATAACATTTAGTTGAAACATGAGATGCAAAGATAATAAATAAATAAATATTGAGTGAAATAGAAAATTCTGTGTTTTCTGAGCTTATTTACAATTTTTTTAACAAATGTAAATTTGCTCTTTTTTAAAATTTTGTATATTGGTTTATCCTTTACAGAAATAATCACTGGGATGAAAGGTTCTAAACTCTAGATGGCATCCCTTATCTGCCACAATGTCACATGGAGTCTGCATTATCAGCATACAGGCAGATGCAGTAAATGTGATGCAGACAGATAATAAAATGGTGAGATCTCCTGCTTATGGGGATTTGTAGTGATCAAAATGAGATTATTAGCAATGCAATATCTGTATGTGCTGCATAATGCCTGTGTGTGGCTATTACAGCAACACCTTGCATCTGTATGTGCTGCATAATGCCTGTGTATGGCAATTACAGCAACACCTTGTATCTGTATGTGCTGCATAATGCCTGTGTATGGCTATTACAGCAACACCTTGCATCTGTATGTGCTGCATAATGCCTGTGTATGGCTATTACAGCAACACCTTGCATCTGTATGTGCTGCATAATGCCTGTGTGTGGCTATTACAGCAACACCTTGCATGTGTATGTGCTGCATAATGCCTGTGTATGGCAATTACAGCAACACCTTGTATCTGTATGTGCTGCATAATGCCTGTGTATGGCAATTACAGTTACACCATGTATCTGTATGTGCTGCATAATGTCTGTGTATGGAAATTACAGCAACACCTTGTATCTGTACTGTACAGGGATTTACGCTCATTATAACCCCCTGAATCGTATCCCTTTGCAGCAGTGACTGACCCCACAGCTCTCCCTGTATTCTGCCAACTCCCTGGCTGCTGGAATGCAGCAGTAAAGTTTATGAGCTTTCTGTTACAGTGAGAGTGTGGGCTGCTAATTACAGCTTGTTTTATCTCTTTGTAGGTTGACTGGAGTGAGATAACAGAGTGGATTTAGTGTCGTGCGAGTACTCGTTTTCCAGCCAACAATATTAACCTCCCTGGCGGTCTATTTATTCTGAAATTTCTTGTCTCAGAGCAGGTCAATTTCTGCCCCCCCCCCCCCAGCGGCATCCCGATTGTGGCTCGGAGTTAAATTCCTATGTTGGAAGCGGTAACTCCGAGCAACAATTGGGATGCCGCTGGATACATCACCTTTCCCTGCGCTCCCTCGATGTCCCCGCAGTGTCCTCCGGCGATCGTGACCTCATTACTTCCTGGATTCCTCCTCGCGAGAAGGAACCCAGGAAGTATGAGGTTGCGATCGCCGGAGGAGACTGCAAGGATCATCGAGGGAGCGCAGGGAGATGTAATATATACACCCATAGTGTGTCTCAGGGTTACCGCTCTCAGCGGTGAAATTTAACCTACGAGACACACTCGGGAACACCACCCAGGTTAATACAAATTGTGGAAAAAAAAAATAAAAAAAAATTTAAAAATACATTTTGGGGGTAAAAGTAATTTTCTGTCCATAAATTTTCATTTCGGTGTATCAACAGGAAAAGCAGCTCAGCCATGGACACAGCACTGTGTGCTCAGACAGAGAGAGTTACACAATCATTGGAACCTGTATATAGCACGTGTACCGTAGATACTCGAGTATAGCACGACCCGAATATAACTTGATGGATAGAGATTTATTATGGAAATGAGAGAATACTCAAGACTCGAATATAACATGAGGAGCAAAATTATAAAAGTATAGTGTACTGGTAAACAATTAAAATCCTTCTCTTAACACAGTCAGGCTCCCCTCAGGCCATGGTGCTCTGCTCTAGAATGATTGTAGTTGTTACTAAGTATGAAGCCGTCGGCCACCTGTCTTCTTTACTTGCTATAAGATGGCTGGTAGAGCGAGGTGACCAACGCAGTGAATCATTCACAGATAGAAAACTACACCTCCCGGTATGCTGGCTGACCTCGGGCTCCAACAGGCCGGCTCACCCAATGCGTCGTCTGCCGATTAGCCAGCCCGCCCCCCGAACGAGCTCCTGACATCAATGCAGAGGCACCGTGTGATTCTCCTCACATTCAGAATGTGAAGAGAATCGCGCAACATGTCTGCAGTGATGTCAGGACAGGGAAACAACGGAGTGGGGTTGGCTATTGGCAGACGACGTGGTTGATGAGCCTGCCTGCTGGAGCCAGAGGTCAGAAAACTACACCTCCCGTCGTGCTGCGCGGAGCGAGTGTGCATGCTCAATTTCAACCAAATCTTGAATGACTGGCTTAAGCAGAGCGTGCCCTCTGCCCGTGATGGGTCTCACTTCTCCCGAATCCGGGACTTCTTGAAATGTTTGCGGGAGTCAGGTAGGTAAATTCTAGCAGTATACTCGAGTACCTACAGGTAATCACTAATGGAAGCAGCTCAGCCATGGACACAGCACACTGTGTGCTCAGACACAATCACTGGAACCTGTATACAGGTTGTGTAATCCTTAGTGTGCAGGAGTTATAAACATTCTCTATACAGGGTGAAATCAATATACTGCGTATAGGGGGCATCAGTTTGGGTTTCCACATCAGCCATGTTTTCCAGGACGCACATTACTAATTCATGCAGAGGGAGAGCTCAGGGAATGATCAGCCCTGTAACATGTATAATTCATATGCTGCAGGAATTAATGAAGGCAGGCCACCTGGGATTCCTTTTTGATTTCTTACCTGCAGCGTATGGATTCTACATGCTGCAGGGTGGCATTCTTCATGCACTGCCATCAGCACAATTAAATTATACGTGTCCAGGAAAATATGGTCGACCTGGCAACCCTAGTGTCAGTATACTCTGCACTGTGACTCACTGGGGATCTCAGGCTGCTAGATCATTGTATATGGGGGCAGTGGCGTAACTAGAAACCTGAGGGCCCCGGTGCAAGAATTCATGAAGGGCCCCCCCAACCCCCCCAAAAAAAATCTATATTTTTACTTTTTTTTCCCTGCAATATAAAAAAGATAGTATTGCCCCAGCTGACACGGATATATATATTGCCCCCAGCTCACATGGACATATATTGCCCCCAGGCCACACATGAATATATTGCCCCAGCTCACACATGGATATTTTTGCCCCCAGCTCCTGTATATATTTGCCCCCAGCTCATGGATATATTTGCCCCCAGCTCATGGATATAATGCCCCAGCTCATGGATATAATGCCCCAGCTCATGGTTATATTGCCCCAGCTCATGGATATATTGCCCCAGCTCATGGATATATTTACCCCCAGCTCATGGATATATTTGCCCCAGCTCATGGATATATTTGCCCCAGCTCATGGATATATTTGCCCCCAGCTCATGGATATATTTGCCCCCAGCTCATGGATATATTTGCCCCCAGCTCATGGATATATTTGCCCCCAGCTCATGGATATATTTGCCCCCAGCTCATGGATATATTTGCCCCAGCTCATGGATATATTTGCCCCAGCTCATGGATATACTGCCCCAGCTCATGGATATATTTGCCCCAGCTCATGGATATATTTGCCCCAGCTCATGGATATACTGCCCCAGCTCATGGATATATTGCCCCAGCTCATGGATATACTGCCCCAGCTCATGGATATACTGCCCCAGCTCATGGAGATACTGCCCCAGCTCATGGATATACTGCCCCAGCTCATGGAGATACTGCCCCAGCTCATGGATATACTGCCCCAGCACATGGATACTGCCCCAGCTCATGGATATACTGCCCCAGCACATGGATATACTGCCCCAGCACATGGATATACTGCCCCAGCTCATGGATATACTGCCCCAGCACATGGATACTGCCCCAGCTCATGGATAAACTGCCCCAGCACATGGATACTGCCCCAGCTCATGGATATACTGCCCCAGCTCATGGATATACTGCCCCAGCTCATGGATATACTGCCCCAGCACATGGATACTGCCCCAGCTCATGGATATACTGCCCCAGCTCATGGATATACTGCCCCAGCACATGGATATACTGCCCCAGCACATGGATACTGCCCCAGCACATGGATATACTGACCTCCTCCTGTATGTATTGTAGAATTGTCCTGTCTTTACCCTATGCATCTTTTGTACAGTGCTGCGGAATGTGTTGGCGCTTAATAAATAATAATACACATGTTTCTGCACACAGCTCCCAATCCTTTCCATAAAGCTGAAGGTAAAGCCCCTCCCCCACTCCCCCCTAATAAATCCCCTCTCACCGGCTGGATGTGTAGCAGCGGAGAAACAAAACGAGGAACCGGAACGGACAGACGGACACCGGGAACCTGGAGGGAAAAGAATGGAGCATGCGCAGAGCCAATGTTTGGGTATAGGCAGTGGAGGGGGTCTCTGGGTATGTCTGTTAGGACAAGGCACTTGCCCTCATCCAGATGCATGCTCTGATTGGAGGCTTGCAGTCACATGACCACAGATTCCCCTTCATGAACACTCCTGACCAGCATGCATCTGGCAGGTTACAGTATATCACATAATAGACACCCCCCCCCCCCCCAGGGCTCCCAATCCCCAGAGCTCTGCCTCTGTGCTGACATTTAAACAGCACAATATACTGTATATATATATTACAGATTAAAATGTATTTTCACGTCTTGCTGTTCCTCTATAGAATGTGTCGCTGCTGCAGATAAACTGATTATTCTGCCTGTCGGGTTTTTCTGCTCTGAAATGGGAAATCTGGGATTTTGAACTGTTTATAGGGTATGATGGGAGTTGTATTCACGCACATGCACACAGGTTTTATATATACAGTATATATAGTATACTCAGGTTTTATATGCACACTGCACAGCGACCCTGATTATTAGTAGGTTAATGGAGGATGATGGGAGTCTTTATCAGGCAGGGATTGTGGATGATGGGGGTTGTATTCAGCCAGAACCTCTTGGATCCAGCCAGCTCACAATTCAGTGCAACTGCAAGGGGGTATGGCTGCAGAGAGGAGGTCCATTCTGGACAGGAAACATGTGACCTCTACTCCACCATGTGACCTCCACTCAAAGGATTTTTTTTTCTTTGAAATCAACTTTAATGTAATGAACAACGATAAACACAATAATGCTGAATACTGGTTTCTGCTTGATTTTCATCTACCTCTGCCATAATTATTATACAATGATAATGCAGCTGTTATTATGATCATAGAATTGTATTGTGATTAATAGTAGCATTATTATAATTATTAATGATACTGCTACTATCATTCACAATATAATAATAGCAGCATTTTCGTTGTATAATAATAATTATGGCAGAGGTAGAGAAGTAAAAAAAATAATAATAATTAAAGCCCTGCTGAGATTTGAACACAGGACCAGCTGTTTACTAGATAGGCACATTAACCAAGTGAGCCACAACACCAATTCAGAGGCTCATCCACAAACCTACTTAGGGTGCGGTCACAAGAGCGTTCTTTGAGCAGAAGGAATGTCTGTGAGAATGTCTGCCCCAGCTCCTCTCATGGATATACTGCCCCAGCTCATGGATATACTGCCCCAGCTCCTCTCATGGATATACTGCCCCAGCTCATGGATACTGTCCCCCAGCTCATGGATACTGTCCCCCAGCTCATGGATAATGTCCCCCAGCACATGGATAATGCCCCAAATCACACATGGATTTGCCCCAGCTCATGGATATACTGCCCCAGCTCATGGATTTGCCCTAGTTCATGGATAATGCCCCAGCACATGGATAATGCCCCAGCTCACACATGGATATGCCCCAGCTCATGGATATGCCCCAGCTCACACATGGATTTGCCCCAGCTCATGGATATACTGCCCCAGCTCATGGATTTGCCCTAGTTCATGGATAATGCCCCAGCACATGGATAATGCCCCAGCTCACACATGGATATGCCCCAGCTCACACATGGATATGCCCCAGCTCATGGATATGCCCCAGCTCACACATGGATATGCCCCAGCTCACACATGGATTTGCCCCAGCTCACACATGGATTTGCTCCAGCTCACACATGGATATGCCCCAGCTCACACATGGATAATGCCCCAGCTCATGGATATGCCCCCAGCTCATGGATTTGCCCCAGCTCACACATGGATATGCCTCAGCTCATGGATTTGCCCCAGCTCATGGATTTGCCCCAGCTCATGGATATGCCCCAGCTCATGGATATGCCCCAGCTCACACGTGGATATGCCTTAGCTCACCTGCCGCTGCCCCGTTCGTCTCCCTCTGAGCGTGAGTCTGGCGGCAGGAAGCTTGGGCACTCACCTGGGGGAGCCACGTGACCGCGATCTCGCGAGATCACGGTCACGTGGCTCCCCCAGGCGAGTGCCCAAGCTCCTTGCCGCCGGACGCACGCTCAAAGGGAGCTGAACGCGGCGGCGGCGGCAGGTGAGCTGGGGCATATCATCATTTTTGGGCATCATTTTTTGGACATTCGCTCCATAAGACGCACCCACTTTTCTCCCCACTTTTTGGGGGGAGAAAAGTGCGTCTTATGGAGCGAAAAATACGGTAACTCACAGGAGCTGAAAATGGATCCAGCTGTCTTTCCACACCCCAGCTAAACCAATTTCGCCAAGCTGAACTATATGCGGAACGTGTCCCTGGAGCCCAGGCCTCCAGAAGTAAGGAACGAGTCCGTTCAGAAATGCCAGGGAGAGATCTAAGTCCCCCGAGACCAACCATGCCACTAAACGACACTGACCCTCATGAAACAATGGGTGAGGTACAGTCATGGCTGAAATTATTGGCACCCCAGACATTTTTCCAGAAAATCAAGTATTTCTCACAGAAAAGTATTGCAGTACCACATGTTTTGCTATACACCTGTTTATTCCCTTTGTGTGTATTGGAAAAAAAAGAAAAAAAGTGAGGAAAAAAAGCGAATTGGACATAATGTCACACAAAACTCCAAAAATGGTCTGGACAAAATTCTTGGCACCCTTTCAAAATTGTGGATAAATAAGATTGTTTCAAGCATGTGATGCTCCTGTAAACTCACCTGGGGCAAGTAACAGGTGTGGGCAATATAAAAATCACACCTGAAAGCAGATAAAAAGGAGAGAAGTTCACTTAGTCTTTGCATTGTGTGTCAGTGTGTGCCACACTAAGCATGGACAACAGAAAGAGGAGAAGAGACCGGTCTGAGGACTTGAGAACCAAAATTGTGGAAAAATATCAACAATCTCAAGGTTACAAGTCCATCTCCAGAGATCTAGATTTGCCTTTGTCCACAGTGCGCAACATTATCAAGAAGTTTGCAACCCATGGTATTGTAGCTAATCTCTCTGTGGGTGGACGGAAGAGAAAAATTGATGAAAGGTTGCAACACAGGATAGTCTGAATGGTGGATAAGCAGCCCCAAACAAGTTCCAAAGAAATTCAAGCTGTCCTGCAGGCTCAGGGAGCATCAGTGTCAGCGCAAACTATCCATCGACATTTATTATTATTATTATTCTTTATTTATAAAGCGCCAGCATATTCCGCAGCGCTGTACAATAAGCACAGTATAGACAGGGTTACAATACATTGAACAACATTTGACAAACAGTACAGGAGGAGATGAGGGCCCTATTCCCATAGGAACTCACAATCTAGGAGGGTTGGAGTTGGAAACAGGAGGAGAGGACTGTAAGGTGAGAGTGATTGATGGTTGCGTCAGTGAGTTGGGTGGTAGGCTTCCCTAAATAGGAACGTTTTAAGGGAGCGTTTGAAGGAAGAGAAGTTAGGGGAAAGTCTGACAGTACGAGGGAGAGCGTTCCAGTGAGTAGGGGCTGCGCGTGTGAAGTCCTGCAGTCTATCATGGGAAGAGGTGATGCGGGGAGAAGCTAGGCGCAGGTCACTGTTTGACCTTAGGGAGCGGGCTGGGGTGTATTTGGTGATTAGTGAGGACAGGTAGTGGGGAGCTGAGTTAGTGAGGGTTTTGTAGGTAAGGATAAGGATTTTGAACTTAATTCTGCAGTGGATGGGGAGCCAGTGAAGGGACTCGCAGAGGGGAGCGGCAGAGACAGAGCGGCGGGTGAGGTGAATTAGCCTGGTGGAGGCGTTCAGGATGGATTGTAGGGGGGAGAGGCGGGACAGAGGGAGGCCAGATAAGAGATTATTGCAATAGTCGAGTCGGGAGATTACCAGGGCGTGTATGAGTTGTTTTGTGGTGACAGCGGTAAGAAATGGCCGAATTCTGGAAATATTACGCAGTTGGTATCGGCAGGAGGAGGAAAGAGACTGGATGTGGGGGATGAAGGAAAGAGCAGAGTCAAGTGTAACTCCAAGACAGCGAACTTGGTTTGAAGGGGAGATGGTGATACCCACCACCGTGATAGAGAATTCAGGAGGTGGGGAGGCATTGGAGGGAGGAATAAGTAGGAGCTCAGTCTTTGACATGTTGATCTTTAGGTGGTGGGAGGCCATCCAGGAGGAGATGCCAGATAAACAGTCACTGACTTTTGAGAGGACAGGGGGAGAGAGATCAGGGGTAGAGAGGTAGATCTGAGTGTCATCAGCGTAGAGGTGGTAATTAAAGCCAAAGCTGTTGATGATTTTGCCCAGGGAGGAGGTGTAGATGGAAAAGAGCAGAGGACCAAGGACAGAGCCTTGAGGTACACCAACAGATAGAGGCAATGAAGAGGAGGAGTTACCAGCAAAGGACACACAGAAGGACCTGTTGGATAAATAGTCAACCCAAGCAAGTGCAGTGTCACCGAGACCCAGAGAGTTGAGGGTCTGTAGAAGGAGGGGGTGGTCAACAGTGTCAAAAGCAGCCGAGAGGTCAAGCAGGATGAGAATAGGATAGTGGCCGTGTTTTTTTTAGCAGTTAGGAGGTCGTTGGTGACTTTGGTGAGGGCAGTTTCAGTTGAGTGTAGCAGATGGAAGCCAGATTGCAAGGGGTCAAGTAGGGAATTGGAGGACAGGAAGAGGGAGAGGCAGTTGAAGACTAGTTTTTCTAAGAGCTTTGATGTGAAGGGAAGCAGGGATACAGGGCGGTAGTTGGATGGAGAGTTGGGGTCTAGGGATGGTTTCTTTAGTAAAGGGGTAACTAGCGCGTGTTTGAAGGCGGATGGAAAGGAGCCAGTGGAGAGAGATAGGTTGAAGATGTGTGTGAGAGCAGGGGTGAGGGAGGAGGAGAGGGGAGGAATTAGATGTGAGGGAATGGGGTCGAGCGGGCACGTGGTGAGATGTGAGGAGGACAATAAGGAATTGACTTCCTCCTCAGTGGCTGGGAGGAAGCGGCAGAGGGTGGCAGAGGGGACCTGTGGGAGTGGCGGTGGCAGATAACTATCTTGTGTTGGGATGTTGCTTCTGATAGTTAAAGTTTTACTGAGGAAGTAGTCTGCCAGGTCTTGAGCGCTGAAGGCAGCTGAGGGGGGAGGTGCAGGTGGGTAGAGGAGGGTGTTGAAGGTGGACCAGAGCCGTTTAGGGTTGGAGGACAGCGTAGATATAAGAGATGAGAAGAAGGATTGTTTGGCCAAGTGGAGGGCAGAGGTGTATGACCGGAGAATAAACTTGAAATGAAACGCTAAGGCAGGAGACCCAGGAGGACCCCACTGCTGACACAGAGACATAAAAAAAGCAAGACTGCAGTTTGCCAAAATGTACTCGAGTAAACCAAAATTCTTCTGGGAAAATGTCTTGTGGACAGGTGAGACCAAGATAGAGCTTTTTGGTAAAGCACATCATTCTACTGTTTACCGAAAATGGAATGAGGCCTACAAAGAAAAGAGCACAGTACCTACAGTGAAATATGGTGGAGGTTCAATGATGTTTTGGGGTTGTTTTGCTGCCTCTGGCACTGGGTGCCTTGAATGTGTGCAAGGCATCATGAAATCTGAGGATTACCAAAGGATTTTGGGTCTCACTGTAGAGTCCAGTGTCAGAAAGCTGGGTTTGCGTCCGAGATCTTGGGTCTTCCAGCAGGCATCATGAAATCTGAGGATTACCAAAGGATTTTGGGTCTCACTGTAGAGTCCAGTGTCAGAAAGTTGGGTTTGCGTCCGATATCTTGGGTCTTCCAGCAGGACAATGACCCCAAACATACGTCAAAAAGCACCCAGAGGGGGCGGAGCCTGGGCGAGCATGCGGCTAGCTGTGTGAGAGCTGAGCTCCCGGGCCGCAGGTGACTTTTTAGGCAGAATCAACTACCACTGACCCGACCAGGTTAACTGAATTGAAGGCAGAAGCTCCCCTGTACCCTGCCATGCCGCCGCCGAAACAAAAAAACAGCAGACGGCCCGGTCGCGCCGATTTTTGCGGCCCGCCGTACTCAGGAGGCAAAGCAAGATGGCGGCCGGACCCTGCCGGAAGATGGAGGGGAAGACTCGGCGGGCCTCGCCACCCTGATCCCGGCATCTAAACAGGACATAGCGGCGCTCTTCCAGAAAATAACGGAGGTACAGGAGATTCTGGCTGGGGAGATTGTGAGAGGCTCCTAGGTTGTTAAAGCAGAAATCCAGGCCCTGGGTTCCCGCACGTCAGATTTGGAGGCCCGGGTGGAGAAGGTGGTCCAGCAGGCTAACACGTCAGCTGATGTTGTAAATCAGCTACAGGACCGGGTGGAGGGTTTAGAGAAGGCCATGGAAGACGCGTCCAACCGATCCAGACGCAATAACCTACGATTAAGAGGCCTAACAGAGGAGGTGTCGCAGGCTGCGTTGGAAGCCACGGTGGTGGGCATGTTTCAGCGTCTGTTACCTGATTTACCAGCTGAGAGCTTTCTAATGGACCGAGTTCACCGTGCGTTACGGGCCAGAGGCCCCCCCAACTCCCAACCGTGTGATATTATCTTCAGGGCCGTCTTTAATATTGACTGGACCCTGGGCAACCATGTTCTTGGGCCCCCCCATAGGAATTTTACTCTCCATCCCATCCTTAAAAAAAAAAAACACACAGATTACATTTTATGAAACAAGCCTATTTATTTGTTTTATAAAAATTTTTTACAATTACACATCCTAAATACACACTGTGAGAAAAACACACTATCTCTGTGTGTACACATCATGCACAATATATATATATATATGTACTATTGTGTATATACATCCTTTGTGCACGTACACATTCTATATACTGTACATGTACACATAATATATACATCATATACAGACTTGCATCATATACACATTTCCACACCATATATACACACATAATCTACACATCACACACATCATATATGCACAATTTACACTAACACACATTATATATACATAATCTACACATCACACAGACACACACACATATACATAATCTACACATCACACACACATATATATATATACATAATCTACACATCACACACACATATATATACATAATCTACACATCACACACATCATATATGCACAATTTACACTAACACACATTATATATACATAAACTACACATCACACAGACACACATATATACCTAATCTACACATCACACACACACACATATATACATAATCTACACATCACACACACACATATATATACATAATCTACACATCACACACACACATATATACATAATCTACACATCACACACACATATATATATACATAATCTACACATCACACACATACACATATATATATATACATAATCTACACATCACACACATCATATATGCACAATTTACACTAACACACATTATATATACATAAACTACACATCACACAGACACACATATATACATAATCTACACATCACACACACACATATATATACATAATTTACACATCACACATATATACATAATTTACACAACACACACACACACCATCTATATACAAATTAACATGTGACATAGACAAGCTGGAGGGGTGGTGGAGCAGGGGGTCTTGTAAGCAGAGCCCTGCTTCTTACTTCATGCTGCTGTAGTCTCTCAGACAGGCTGACCTGGCAGGGCAGAGCACTGACTACTTCCTGAATCCAGGATCTTCTTGCGGGGGAACTGCATGTTGAAGAGAAGGGGGAGGAGCCAAACGCAGCTCCCAAGATGCATCCCTCTCTCGTGCGGCCTCACCTCCTCGCTGTGGTCACTTGTCACCATCACCACGGAGGGGAGGCATCCTGTGACACCACGATTTTTGCGGGCTCAAGAGCAGCTGCTTTGGGCCCCATAACACTGACTGGGCCCAGGGCAGCTGCCCCTTTTGCCCTGCGCTAAAGACGGCCCTGATTATCTTGCGATTGCACTATTATACAACGAAAGAAAAAATCTTGCGAGCTAACCGTGAGAAGTGCCTGCATTATGAGGATGTGGAGCTTCAACTTTTTCAGGATTTAGCGCCGATCACCTTGGCCAGACGCCGGGACTGGAGGCCAGTGACTGCGCTGCTCCGGGCTCAAGGCCTGAAATACACCTGGGGCTTCCCGTTTCGCTTAATTGTCACCAAAGACTCTCGCATGTTCTCTTGCACTACTGTGAGCGCCCTGACTGCGTTCATGGATCGCCTGGGCCTACAGATGCCAGATGGAGTTCGCTCCACTCTTCCGCCACAATTACAACGTCTCCCTGCAGAATGGCAAGAAGTCGCCGATTGATCCGCCCACCGGGCATGATTTTTATTCTCCTTCTTCCTTTCCATGGCACGCTCCCAGTGCGGAGAGCGTGAGTACATGCGACTTGGTCGGGTCGCCTTTACAGTTTCAGCGACCTCTCATTATTTCATCTCCTTCATTTCTTCTTACGTATAACTGACAGCGAGTGTTCAGGCCCCCCTGGCCGCAGAGCAATAGACTTTTTTGAGAATCCCCTCTGATTCATTATTACCGCCATTTGTGGTGCTTTTTGCTGTTTTGGATACGGGGGATTGCTGCCCGAAGGTCGAAGGGATAGCTTAGATCACTATTAAGCATGTAATTGTTGCACAGTTTATACGTGTTTTGTTTGGTTTGCTGGAAGTTATGTTTGACTGATTTACGGTTCTGCATCGTCGCCTGCCGGGTAATTGGTTCTATTTGTGGGATTTGCAGGCGGTCTCCTGATTGCCCTTTGATTCCCCCCCAACGCCTGGTTTTCGGGTTTCTCCCCCAAACCAGGACATGGAATTTGAGGTTAAATGTATGTTGGTTTCCCGATGTTCCCGTTTGTCTTTTGTGTCCTCCTTTCGCTTTTTCTTGGTCTTATACCTTCTCTTCTACCCCTTCGGTCTTTATTTCTCTCTTCTCCTTCCTTCTCTCCGCTGTCTTCTTTTTCTCCCTTCCTCTGCTCGGGGGTGGGGCCTGTCACGGAGCCTTTTCCCCGCGTTAATGCATTATGATGGCTAAGACCCTTAAGATATGGTCCCTGAATGTTAAGGGACTTAATTCCCCTGGGAAAAGGCGTCTTCTCTTTCGAGAGATGCGTCGCCAACAGGTGGACATAGCTTGCTTGCAGGAAACCAGAATCCCACAGTCCGCCTCCTTCCGGCTCTGTGACAGGCGCTACTCCCAGGTGTATTCCTCATGTGCCTCTAATAAGACCCGGGGGGTGAGTATTCTCGTGCGTAACTCCTGCCCTTTCACGCTGGACACGGTTGTGGCGGGTGGGGAGGGCAGGTATTTGGTGGTGAATGGGTGGCTTGCTCACAAGAAGTACTCAGTGGTCTCGGTGTATGCCCCGAACGCACCGGATGTTTCCTTTTGGTCTGACTTACAAATGTTTATTTCCTCCCATGCATCCGGGGCGTTGATAGTTGCCGGGGACTTTAATGCTGTGCTTTTCCCCACCTTGGATCGGTCTGATGCCTCCCAGCCGGCGGTGCCCCGAGAGCTCAGGACTCAGGATAAACAGTTTCACCGCTTTGTCAGGGCCCTAGACCTAGTTGATGTCTGGAGATCTTACCATCCCACCACTAGAGATTATACATTCTACTCGCACCCGCACGCGTCGTACTCGAGGATTGATTATCTGCTAGTGGCGCCCGCCTCCCTCCCGGAGCTTGGGTCACCCGCCATTGGCTCGATCACGTGGTCTGACCACGCTGATGTAAGCATGCACCTCAGGCTGCCGGGACACCGGACCCCTGGACAGTGGCGCTTGGACCCGACCCTCCTGGATGCGGAGGGGGTCTCTCAGACGGTTAGGCAGGAGCTGGAATGTTATTTTCAGGTTAATGGTACAGAAGAAGTACCCGCTTCAGTGGTATGGGCAGCTCATAAGGCGGTTATAAGAGGGGTGCTCATTAGCCAGGCTTCCTATAGGAAAAGGCGTAAAGTCGAAAAGTTCGCGCAGCTTCAAGCTAGTTTGCGTAAGCTAGAATTTAGGCATAAGGCGGAGCCTGGGCCGGTGACCTTTGATGCTATGCAAGACGCGCGAAGGGCATTGACCCAGTTATCTCTAGATGAAGTCAGCAGATCCATGCTCTGGTCCAAACGATTTTATTATGAACGCTCAAACAAAATGGACACCCCTATGGCGAGGAGGATAGCAGGCCTCCAGCGTCACGGGGGCGTGGGAGCCCTGAGGGACGGGGCGGGAACTGTCCACAGATCCGCTTCTAAAATTAGGGATATTTTCACAACATTTTATGAGAAGATCTACAACCACTCCCCGCACGCGACCTCAGACAACCCAATCCATGTAGCTAATGTACAGCGGTTTCTGTCCGAGTTGGCTTTCCCGACCCTGACGGAGGCACAGGCTGCAACCCTTGGTGCGCCGATAGTTAGCGAGGAGGTTAGGAAAGCCATAGGACTCATGCAACCAAACAAGGCTCCGGGTCCGGACGGACTCCCAGGACTTTACTATAAAGCATTTCTGCCCATCTTACTCCCTCACCTTACCACGATGTGTAACTCTGCGAGGTCGGGGACTCCCTTCGCAAGGGACTCCTTGACGGCCTCTATTGTTACTATTCTTAAACCTGGAAAGGATCCTTTGGGCCCGGAGAATTACAGACCGATTTCCCTCCTTAATTTTGATATTAAAGTTTTAGCCAAAGTATTGGCTCTCAGATTGAATGAGATCATACCAACTTTGATTCATGCTGACCAAGTGGGGTTTATACCCGGCCGTCAAGCATACGATAACACCCGGAGGGCCTGTGACCTGGTTTGGCTTGCGCAGCGCTTGAGGGTACCAGCAGTGTTCCTGTCCCTAGACGCTGAAAAGGCCTTCGACAGGGTGGGATGGTCTTATCTTTTCCAGGTGTTGACGCACCTGGGGTTCCCGCAGGAGTTCACGTCCTCGATAAGAGTAATGTATGATACGCCGGTGGCGCAGGTGGTGGTACCGGGTACGCCCTCTCGTCCTTTTCGCCTCACGAACGGCACTCGGCAGGGATGTCCCCTATCGCCGCTGCTGTTCGCGCTCTCCCTGGAGCCTCTGCTCTCGGCGATCCGTTCGGACTCGCTGATAGCGAGGGTTTCCTACAGGGGGGAAGAATATAAAGTCTCTGCGTATGCCGATGACGTCCTCTTATCCCTTGCCTGCCCTGTTCCCTCGGTGGCGCGGCTATTGGAGGTGTTAGACCGGTTCTCGGGGGTGGCGGGGTACAAAATTAACATGACTAAGTCTACGGCTCTCCTTGTGGGGGCCTCGGAGGGGGACGCCGGGATTATGGAACATCGGAATGGTTTTTGTACAACTACGGAGTCCATATATTACCTGGGTGTTCGGATCCCGGGGTCCCACTCGGAAATATTTGCTCTAAACTATGCTCCATTGATACAATGTATAAAACGTGATCTTGACCGATGGGCTAAACTGCATATTTCATGGTTGGGGAGGGTACATTGCATAAAAATGAACGTTCTGCCTCGCCTCCTGTATCTTTTTCAAGCCCTTCCGATACTTGTGACGCAATCAGATCTAACGTCACTGCAGACGGCCATAGATGCTTTTGTGTGGGACAATAGGAGGCATAGGGTGGCGAGGCAGACGTTGTTTAGACCTCGGGCAGCGGGAGGGATGGGGTTACCCTCTCTTCTTTCGTACTACAGAGCAGCACGGTTAGCCCAAATAGTGGCCTGGCACTCCCCACTGGGCGCAAGGAGATCTGTGGATCTGGAGTCTTCAATGATGTCACCGGATCTTCCACAATTTTGCTTCTGGACTTCCCCACCTTATCGTCCAGCATTACGCACGGAATGCCCGGCTATCGTAGCTGCAGTGAAACTATGGGACTCTGTCGCGGTTAAATGTGACCTTACAAGTTATCCGTCGCCACTCACCCCGATCTTGCGCAATGAGGAGTTCCTCCCGGGCTTGCGCCCACAGCCTTTTGGCCTATTGGAAGATGCGGGTCTTCAGCGACTGCTGGATTTATACCCCAAAGGAGCCCTCCTGCACTATCCGGACCTACAATGCACACACTCTCTGCCTCCTTCTACATTTTTCTGATTTTTACAGATGAGGGACTTTGTCACCAAACCCCACCTTCGAGCCGCAGCACTCACCAAGCCTTCATGGTTTGAACGCTTGTGTCTTCAAGAATGATACCCCAAAGGCCTTATTTCCACAATATACTCCTCTATTACTTCGACCCTTGACTGGAAGGAATTGACATATATTAAAGCCTGGCATAACGACCTGGGGGAGGAGTTGGAAGGCGATGTGTGGTTGGACATCTGGGAGGCAGCTAGGAGGTCCTCCATATGCACTACGCACCAGGAGCAATCTCTAAAAATGATATTCCGCTGGTACACCACCCCGGAGAAGCTTGTCAAAATGAAAGTGACTACCACTGATGTGTGTTGGAGACTGTGTGGTGATAAGGGAACCTTCCTGCACATGTGGTGGACATGCCCCCGCCTTAAACCACTATGGACGAAACTACATTCTCTTGCCCAAGCCGTGCTGGAGAGAGAGATACCTTTTGCGCCGACAGTTTTTCTCCTTGCGTCCCCCTTGGAGGACCTTTCCTTGCGCCAGAACAAACTACTTGCTAAACTGACGTTGGCAGGGCGTCGTGCCATTGCGGCGGAGTGGAGGGCAATGGAGCCCCCCGCTTTGGCAGGGTGCTGGCTAATATCAGAGACGTGGCCCTTATGGATGAACTGTCGGCCAGAGTACACCACACTATGGATGCGTTTTCTAGATTGTGGGAGCCTTGGTTGAACCATGATGTTTAAATGATTTCCTACCTTCCGCTCGCAGGTGACGGAAGATTGGGGTTACCATGTTGTGACGGACGGGTCTTGGAAGGAACCTTTCTCCTCTCCTTTCTCTCCTCTTCCCCCCCCTCTCTTTTTTCTTTCTCTCTTTCCTTTTTCCTTTCTCTCCTCCCTCTTCTCTTTAGGCCTTTGCTCTCCCTTCTTTTCCTCTCTGCTTTCTACATCCCTTTCCTTTCTTTCTCATGTTTGTCCTCCCCAGTTTGTCTTTTAAGTAGATGTTGTGATAAGGTGGGGTGTATTATATCTTGATGATGTGTACTAGCTACGGTTGTATCCTAGCACCCCCTGGTGTCGTTTATGGTTTCTAAATTGCAATAAAATATGTTTACAAAAAAAAAAGCACCCAGAAATGGATGGCAACAAAGCGCTGGAGAGTTCTGAAGTGGCCAGCAAGGAGTCCAGATCTAAATCCCATTGAACACCTGTGGAGAGATCTTAAAATTGCTGTTGGGAAAAGGCGCCCTTCCAATAAGAGAGACCTGGAGCAGTTTGCACAGGAAGAGTGGTCCAAAATTCCGGGTGAGAGGTGTAAGAAGCTTATTGATGGTTATAGGAAGCGGCTGATTTCAGTTATTTTTTCCAAAGGGTGTGCAACCAAATATTAAGTTAAGGGTGCCAAGAATTTTGTCCAGCCCATTTTTGGAGTTTTGTGTGACATTATGTCCAATTTGCTTTTTTCCTCCCTTTTTTTTGTTTTGTTCTAATACACACAAAGGGAATAAACATGTGTATAGCAAAACATGTGTTACTGCAATAGTTTTCTGTGAGAAATACTTGATTTTGTGGAAAAATGTCTGGGGTGCCAATAAGTTCGGCCATGACTGTAGTTCCTCCGGATTCAATAATAGGTCTGAGCGAATCGGAAGAAGACGTGGGAAGTCGATTGACAATTCCAATAGTGATGGGAACCATGGTTGACCCTTCCAGAGGGGTGTTATCAATACAACCGTCACCCGTTGAAGACGAATGAGAGACAATGTTCTCGCTATCATGGAGAATGGAGGGAATGCGTAATGACGTGATCCTGTCCAATTTTGTAGGAAGGGGTCCGTCGCTATTGCCTCTGGATCTGGACGCCAGCTGAAGAAACGTGGTCCTTGAGTGTTGAGTCTGGAAGCGAACAGGTCTATATCTAAGGGCCCCCAACGAACGACAAGCGTTGCGGACACCGAGGAGTGTGTAGCGCTGTGTTTAAAAAGACTGTTTTGCTGCATTTATTTGAAATGGCCACCAGAGGGAGACAGAGACCATGGTAAGCATGCTGAACCAACACAGAAGATATTGGGACTACGTTTCCTGGCATGCTTTGCAAACGGACACAGGAAGTGGGTGGGACACAGACGCTGTACATCCTGAGCCTCGTGGAGATAGCTGTCAGAGCGCGCCAGGGAGTGGATGAGAGAGGATGCAGTGTTGCAGAGTGGAACAGTGACTAGGCCGGAGCGCAGGTGCGGCCTACCAGGATTCCAAGAGGGGTTACCCAGCCTTGTAAGAAGGAGACCCAGTGATCTACAGGCATTCCCCAAGCTGCTGTCAAGGAAGCGGAGGACCCCTGAGTTAGGAGTACCGCAGGTCCATTGGATGGGAGAGCAGGCGGTAGCTGGACAAGCCACGGTCGGAGCAAAGAGAACCCGACAACAGATCCAGTAGCCAGTATCCTAGCAAGGCATCGAGCGGAGGGACGTCCTGGGTCAGCGGAACCTTGGTGATCCAGCGGATGGGTGAGAGGCCTCCAAGGCCGGTTTTACAAAGTCAAGAAAGTGCGCTGTTGTTTATTTCTGAAACCCACAGGGCCCCAACTTGACTAGTCGAAGACATCGTTTAAAAGATTCACTGGCCAGTTGAATAGTACCCGGGTACCATAACACACACATACACTTACAGTTCGGGACTTAACCTGTTCGGGACTCACTCCCTAGTATCTAAAGAAAGGGAAAAGATTTGCATCTTGTTTTGTTTTCCGCTGCGCGTTTCCCGAATTACGAAGCATTGTATTTTTCTGTTCGGTCGCGCATTTTTCAGAAATACGAAGTCTCGCATTTCTTTTTCCGCTGCGCGTTTACCGCGATACGAAATACTGTAAATATATCTACGAACACCGTGTCTCATTATATGCCTTTTACTTTAGTAAACAATATAATTTATAAAATCCACAACGGTGCTGGAGTATATTTATTCCCTAGTGCGGGGAGACTGACCCGTGGTTCATTTTCAGCGGCTCCTCCGGGAGTGAGCGCTACACGTGGGGGCTCGTTTCCGGGATCTCAGTCTCTGGAAAAAACGCATTTAAAGGGTTAAATATGGACCCAGACAAAGCAGCAGAGTGGTGTAAAGCACAGGGTGGCCAGTTAGAGTTGAGTGTAGTAATGGATATTCCTCTAGACACCTGGGCAGAAGAGCAGATCCGCTTGGCCGTGGCAGCGTTGGCACCTGACCAGCGGGGGTTTCTAGCGGACATCAAAGTGAACCCAGAGACTTCTCACACGTATGTTCTTTTCGAGTGGAGAAAGGGTGTTCCTGTGTGTTTTCAGGGCGTGAGTATACAGCTAACCGACGACGTGGAAGTTCGTCTGATCCAGCCAAGTAAGCCACGTGGTGATTCAGCGAACATTCCTGCATCCAGCCCACTGGCCATGATCGGGCCGGAGTTCATTGCTGCTATTGGAGACCTTGTGGTTAAGTGTCAGAGGGCTCACCCTTCTTACATCAGCTTCGGATATCGGAAGTTGGAAAAATTTTCAGGAAACTTGCCAACTCCGGCGGGAGAAAAAACCTTCGAACCTTCGAAGAATGGGTAGAACAAGCAATGCAGGCTCTGGATGAGTGGGATGTCTCTGAAGCGCAGAAGAAGCAAAGAATTACTGAGAGCTTAAAGGGACCTGCGTCAGAGGCTGTCAGGAATCTGAAGCTGAGTAAGAGAGACTGTACTGCTCTAGATTACCTGAACATATTACAGGAAGTCTTCGGGCGAACGGAAAAGGCTGCTGAGCTAATGTACCAATATGAGCATACTTACCAGAAAAGGGGTGAGAAGATGACAGAATACATGAGGCGCCTGGATAAGATACTGTACCAAGTACTGTTGAAGAAAGGAACAGACCCCACTACTGTAGATCAGGTTAGAATGCGTCAGATATTGAAGGGTGCCTTACTTTTAGATCCTGTGATGTTGCAGCTGAGGACTCGAGAAGGTAATAAAGAGTTAAATTACCTAGAACTGATTCGAGTTGTTCGGGAGGAAGAAGCCCTTCTGGAAGAGAAGCTTGGAAGAAGGGGAGAAAAGGTCTATGCGCAACCCATAGAGTATAACGAGTGTTCATCAGATGAAGAAGATCTGGAAGAGACATATGAGCCGGAGATAACTCCAAAGTCGTCAAACCAGGTGTATGGTGAGATACAAAAGACTCTCGCGAGCGTACAAGAAGCCCAAGTCAAGATGGAACAGACACACATGGACCTATGCCGGGCAATCTTGAAAGTAGTAGAAGTGCAGACTGAAATACAGAAGTCTCTCTCAGATATACGAACAGCAGCGGTTGCTGTGGCCTCCGACAGAGGATTTTCAAATGAGCCACAGGAAGAAAGTGTGCCCTCATCCTCGTGGGGAAGATGTTTCGCCTGTAGAGAATTTGGTCATTTCAAGGCTCAGTGCCCAGAAAGGAGACAGGGAGGGTCTCTATATGTGCCTGCTAGACCTAGGAGATCCTCTCCCTGGAGGTCTGGTCCTACGTCGCTGGAAGACAATGTACGCCCGCAGTCACCAGGTGTGAGGACAAGGGTTAGAGTACAACAGACTGGGTCTACCTCTCCTGCTACTACGAAAAAGTTCCCTGACAAGTTGATAGGTCCTTCGCCCATCATCCCGGTTCAAGTGGAAGGAGTCTATACCAAGGCTCTTCTAGATTCAGGTGCTCAAGTAACGCTGATTTACCGAGACTTCTATCAGAAATATTTGAAGCATATACCCCTGAAGAAATTGAAGGATCTCGAAATCTGGGGTATGGGAATGGAGAAGTTTCCCTATGATGGATATATACAGGTGAAGCTAGAATTCAGTTCGGAAATTACTGGACAACCGGGAGTATGTGACACGTTGGCAATTGTGTGTCCTCGTCCCTCGGGAGCTAATCGAAGTTCTATGATAGTGGGGATGAACGCTGATGTGTTGAGACACCTCTTAACCCCACTGGTCACGGAAGAGAGTCCTGCTCCTAAGAAGGCACACTCGATGCCACGACGGGCCTGTCCACGGAGGGTCAAAGAACAGAGAGCCACTACAGAAGTAAGAAGGCTGAGGAGAACGGAAGGGACAGAGAAGGTCTTACGGTCAGGAGAGACTGTACAAGTACCGATTGGAGACAAATTCTCTGTGCCTGAACTGCCTATATCTCGTCCGACTTCTATTACTCAGTCTCGGCAGTTACGTCCCGTCGGAGAGAGTGAAGAAGACAGTGAAGAGGAAGGCTGGTGTCTGAGCTGGGTGTGGACACCTGAGTCTCAGGGCGTCAAGCCAGTCTCTGGCCGGAGTGAGAGTGATTTAGAACCTGATATCTCTGAAGTTATGACTCAAGCACCTGCAGTACCTGAAACCTGGGAAGTTCCTGAAGTTTTAGAGGAAATATCCATAGATTACAGTTCTATGCCTTCACTGGAGGGCTCATATTCCGAGGAAGTGTTTGCTCCGATTGTTGATGAGAAAATTGAGCCCGTGATTACAACTCACCCACCTGAAGACGTATCGGGTGATGAGAGTTCTATGCCTTCCCTGGAAGGTTTATACACCGAAGATGTATCTACTCAGTCTGCAGGAGAGAGAATTGAGCCTGTAGAGTCAGCTCTCCCGACTGAAGAGGTTCCTGAAAGATTTGAACCTAAACGTTCAGTCCGACCCCCTCAGAGACTCACGTATGATTCACCAGGATATAGCACAGAGGAAGCTGTAACAACTGGGCGGAGGGTTCCAGAAGTGTCAGCTCTACTTGCCAAGGTGTCTAGGGGTTTGGGGGAGATTGAGGAAAATTGCTGCCTGTTGTCAACCCTGAATATATAGGCTAAAGTTAGAAAGGTAATGCAACTGTTGTTATGTTGTGTTATGTATGACCGTTACATGTACCCGTTACACGCTCTTGGGAGGACCCAAGAGTTTAAGGGGGGGGAGAGTGTAGCGCTGTGTTTAAAAAGACTGTTCTGCTGCATTTATTTGAAATGGCCACCAGAGGGAGACAGAGACCATGGTAAGCATGCTGGACCAACACAGAAGATATTGGGACTACGTTTCCTGGCATGCTTTGCAAACGGACACAGGAAGTGGGTGGGACACAGACGCTGTACATCCTGAGCCTCGTGGAGATAGCTGTCAGAGCGCGCCAGGGAGTGGATGAGAGAGGATGCAGTGTTGCAGAGTGGAACAGTGACTAGGCCGGAGCGCAGGTGCGGCCTACCAGGATTCCAAGAGGGGTTACCCAGCCTTGTAAGAAGGAGACCCAGTGATCTACAGGCATTCCCCAAGCTGCTGTCAAGGAAGCGGAGGACCCCTGAGTTAGGAGTACCGCAGGTCCATTGGATGGGAGAGCAGGCGGTAGCTGGACAAGCCACGGTCGGAGCAAAGAGAACCCGACAACAGTTCCAGTAGCCAGTATCCTAGCAAGGCATCGAGCGGAGGGACGTCCTGGGTCAGCGGAACCTTGGTGATCCAGCGGATGGGTGAGAGGCCTCCAAGGCCGGTTTTACAAAGTCAAGAAAGTGCGCTGTTGTTTATTTCTGAAACCCACAGGGCCCCAACTTGACTAGTCGAAGACATCGTTTAAAAGATTCACTGGCCAGTTGAATAGTACCCGGGTACCATAACACACACATACACTCACAGTTCGGGACTTAACCTGTTCGGGACTCACTCCCTAGTATCTAAAGAAAGGGAAAAGATTCGCATCTTGTTTTGTTTTCCGCTGCGCGTTTCCCGAATTACGAAGCATTGTATTTTTCTGTTCGGTCGCGCATTTTTCAGAAATACGAAGTCTCGCATTTCTTTTTCCGCTGCGCGTTTACCGCGATACGAAATACTGTAAATATATCTACGAACACCGTGTCTCATTATATGCCTTTTACTTTAGTAAACAATATAATTTATAAAATCCACAACGGTGCTGGAGTATATTTATTCCCTAGTGCGGGGAGACTGACCCGTGGTTCATTTTCAGCGGCTCCTCCGGGAGTGAGCGCTACAAGTGCAACTTCCAATCTCCGGAATCCTCCGTGTGCCTGGAGTTCCAATCTGCCACGATATTCGTCATGCCCGGGATGAATTGGGCCACAACTTTTAGGTTGTTGGTGAAACAATGGGACCAGAATTTCCTCGCCATCATCGAAAGAGGTTCTGATCTCGGGCTCCCTAGGTAATTGATACTCTGAACTGCTGACAAATTGTCCAGCTTGAGGAGAATTGTACAATGGGTCTGATCTTTTGTGAAGCATTATATTGCGAACAACCCCGCCAATAGTTCTAGACAATTTATGTGTAGCGTTGTCTCTGATGTGGACCATCACCCTCCCGTCTCTCGTGGGCCATGTCGAGCTCCCCAGCCAGTGAGGCAAGCATCCGATTCTATGGTAATCGTCGGAATTGGTTGGATCAAGGGTCTCCCGTTCCAATATTGGAGGTTCTCGATCCACCATATCAGATCCGCCCGGGCTTCATCGGTGAGAGTCACTGTAGAAGAGTATTGGAATCCCTTGCAGAGAAAATGGGCCTTCAAGCGTTGGAGGGCCCTGTAATATAGTGGAGCCGGGGGAATCGCCAGGGGAGTGGCTGCGAGCAGTCCGATCACCCGTGCCAGGCAACGAAGAGTAATATGATCTTTTTGGAGAATACTCGTATTTCTTTCAGGATCAACGTCATCTTTTGAGGTGGAAGGTGAAGCGTCATGGAGGTGGAGTCCACCATTAGGCCCAGGAATTCCAGTTTCCGTGAAGGTATCGTCAAAGATTTTTCTATGTTGATAAAGAATCCTAGTTCCTGTAGTACATCTGTCGTCCACCGTAGGTGGGATAGAAGGACAGATTCGGAATCTTCCATCAACAGGTTATCGTCCAGGTATATTACGAGGTGGACTCCTCGTTCTCGAAGGGATGTTATCACTGGTTTGAGAAGTTTTGTGAAAACCCACGGAGCTGAAGATAGGCTGAAAGGAAGACAAGTGAACCTCCACATCTTGTCTTGCCACTGGAAACGAAGATAGTCTCGAGAGGTCTCGTGAATTGGTACTGTAAGGTAAGCATCTTTGAGATCAATTTTTACCATCCAATCCCCCTGATGTAGGATGTCCCTGAGAGAATGTATACCTTCCATTTTGAAATGGTTGTACTGTACGTATGAATTTAGCTCTTTCAAATTGATTACTGGTCGTAAACCCCCTCCCTTCTTTGAAACCAGAAACAAGTTGCTGACAAATCCCGGCGACTCAGTAGGGTTGTATGGCCCCTTTGACCAATAGGTCTTGTATTTCCCTGTCCATCAGTCCCTCTTGTTCCCGAGGGAAATGTAGTGGTGGTGGGACAAGAGGTTGTATCGGGATTGACAGAAAAGAAATTGTGTACCCTTGTACCGTATTTAGGATCCATTGATCTGACGTGAGGGTTCGCCATTTGTGAAGAAAGAATTGTATTCGACCCCCGACCTGAACCCCCGGAGAGGGAAATATCAGAGGTCTTACCTGCGGGACGTCTGCCGCGGAATGGGATTCTGGAACCTCGGAAACCTCGAGCGCGCCAAGGACGGGTTCAAGAGGGGAAAAAGGAGCCAGAGGGATTGGAAAAGACCTGGTGTTGGTCCCTTGACGGCCGGTAGGGCCCCCCCTATATCTACCGGCCCTTCCAAAAACCCGGCCCCTAAACACACGCTTTAATGAGGAGGAAATTTTCTCTAGTGAATTGAAGGTATTGGCGTATGTACCCATACTCTTGACATAAGCTTCCCCAAATAAAAACCCTTGAGCTGCGCTGCCTAAGTCGGTGTCCGCTATGGCCGTCAGTTGGTTGTCAACTTTCAAAAGTATAGATTTGCGCCGTTCTGCGGCCAAAGCAGCGTTAGCATTACCAAAAAACGACCGCGCCCTTTGAACCCAATCGCGGACAACGGTAGGTGATAGGGTGGAATTAGCTAGCTTAGCTTCCTCAGCAATGTTAAAAAGTTTTAATAAGGGGCCTGCCATATCTAATAATTTATCTTCGCATGTGCGAAATGCATGATCTAGGGCAGTTTTAGGGGTCCACCCTCGATTAGAAATAAATTTTATTATGGATGGGTCGACCTCCGGGGTAACACAAGTTTTGCCTGTGGTGGAAGGGCGTGGGCTTTCAGCCCACATATTCTGTCTAGTAGCCTTGTCTAAAGGCCGTCTAAGGTTAGCATCCACCCATTTCTCTACATGTGGTAAGGGATACCATGTGGTGGATTGAGGATGTGATAGATCCTCAGGGCAAAAAAGAGGGTCACCGTGGGGGTCATAAATTACGTTACCCTCTTCATAAAAAGGAGGGGGTTCCTCCGATTCATCCCAATCAAATTGGTCATTGTCAGACGCATACAGCGCCACCTCATCCTCGCCATCTGGGATATCATAATCATCATCGCCACGGGGGGTCGCTAAAACCAGTTCCTTCCCAGTGGTCTCCTCTATGGGAGCCGTATCAAAAATCGATTTTTGCCATTTTGGGGCAATCGTCATATGCGCCCTGCGATATTGGGCTCTTTTCCGAGATGGGGACTCGGCATCAAAAAGTGGCAGTGCTGCGGGGTTGCCAGCCCCTCTAGCAACGTGTTTAGTTTTGGAAGCTGCTTTGTGTCCCATGTAGTGGGAAGTTGCAGGGTCCGAGTGAGTAAAATCAGGGATGGGATTAGAAGGGACAGGTGTTGAGGGAAGTGCATTTACTGCCGCCATGACGACTAAGGAGCGGTGGAGGTCGACTGATAAACTGGAGACCGCTGTCGGTACAGCTGCGGTAATAGAGGCCTGCATAACAGTTCCTAAAGGGGGTTCAGATAAAGGGGTACCCTCAGGTTGAGCCTGTAGTGACTCACTAGTCTCCTGAAATTCGTCCGCCATAATAGAGCCCTCCCCTGACTCTGAATCGGATGCTGAGGCAGAGCGTTTGGATTTTGTGCGGCATTTGCTCATGGTTTGCGCGTCTGAGGTAAAGGGGGCGGCGCGAGGGGCGCGGCCACAGCGGAGTCTGAGGTGTAGAGCGGGTGCGAGTTGAAAAACGCGGCGATTTCACAGCGCGCGCGGTGACAAGCCCCCGAAAACAAAGTAACAGAAAACACACGGAAATTAACAATTATACAGCGCAATGAAGAAATATACATATATATATATTTTTTTTTTTATAATTCTTTATTTAAGATTAAACATAACAGCAATAGCAAGAAATCTATTGAACTTATAGGCCTCACAGGGCCAATGTAATAAAGCTGCAAGGAGATATGCTGGGAAGCGAACACTATTGTAAAAAGCAAGTGAATCAGCCAGGAGAACAGTCATGAACATCGCTACCACAATTGCAGGGGTCTGCCAATATCCAAAACAAAATGGGGGAAAGAGATTGGGAGGGGGAGGGGGGAGAGAGGGGGAGGAGATAGAAATTAAAAAAAAAAAAAAATTCTGAAGGCCTCCACCAAAGTGGAAGAAATGGGAAAGGTAGCCCCCAAAGGGAAATATGGGACACCGCGGCTCACCCCTACAACCCCGGAGGGGAATAGAGGGCCGGTGGGAAACCATAGGGCACAGGTCAACGGGGGGCCAAGGGACAGAAAGAGCCTAGGTACCCGTCCTACGGCACACCCCCGATCGAACCTTACCTTCGATCCCAAAACAAAAAAAAAAAAAAAAAAAAAAAAAGGGGAACAAGGGGGGGGGGAGGCGAGGGGGGGGCAAAAGTGTTATCAGGTCAGAAAATACTCCGGGACGATATCGAGAGTCCACCCCACGCAGGGGAATCCACTGTGGAACAAGGGGGATGAAAGACGCCCGTGTCTATCTTGTAGGGCCAAGTTTCAGATCTCCGCTGCCATGTCCGGGGCCAGCGAAGCCTCTTCCCCCAAGGTTCCCGCGTGTGCCCGGGCTTCCTCCACAGTAGTCGCCATCAAAGTCTTGGAACCATAATGGATCAGGAGAGACCCTGATATTCCCCAACGGTAACGGATATTATGGGACCGAAGTGCTGACGTCACCGTCCCAAACTGTCGCCTGGCCGCCAAGGCCAAAAACGGTAAGTCTCGGTAAACCGAAATAGCCGCTCCCTCGAAGCGTATCGGAGGGGCCCGGATCGTCGCCTCCAGCAGACGCTCCTGGGTAACAATGTCTGCAAAGACCACGATGACGTCTCGTGATGCCGCCTCAGGGGCCGTAGCAGCCTTCCTCACCCGAATCGCTGACTTCAGTGGGTCCGGACACCCCGCAGGCAGGGTCAGAACCGCCATCACCAGCTGGGTGACATAAGACAGGAGCGCAGAGTCTGGGATAGAGTCCGGTATGCCCCTTAGTTTCAGGTTGCGACGACGGTGGCGGTTCTCCAGAGACAGCACGGCACTTTGTAACCCAGCGACCTGGGCCTGGAGAACCGCAACTCGAGAGGAGGAGGCAGCCTGCGACTCCCGCAACTCACTAGAGTGAGCATCCAGCACCGTGACCTCCGTGCGTAGGGATGCCAAATCCGAGCGCACCGCAGCAATCTCCAGTGCCCAGGAGGAACGTGCGTCATCTAGGAGCATGCGGATGTCTCTCTTGGTAGCTGGGAGATCCTCCGAGGGAGTCTGTATTTTCGACCTCGTGGGCGCAGGTAATAAGGCAGGAGTAGGATCGTCGCTATTCTCTACCTGCACCGGGGAACAGGATGCAGGTCGCAGGTCCCTCGAACCACCCAGGGAGACGCGGATATCAGGTTGGTGCGAGGGCTCCACAGCCCCAGGCCGCTTATCTCTCTTACCCATGGCCGGGGGGCGACCAGAACATCCAGGGGAGCGTAGGCCCAAAGCAGCAAGATGCCCGCCGATCTCACAGGCCCAAATCTCAGATCGCGGCGACAGAGGCCGTGGCGGGGTCCCATCTGATCCGGCGATCGGCAGGAAGATTCCAGCTTCACCCACACGCCAGGTGGGCACACACAACACGGGTAAATCAGGTGTGAGGGGGATATTAATGCAAGGTTCCGCAGGAGCTGCTCCGCCATGCGTCTATCCCGTTCAGCAGCTAGCCACGCCCCCATATACATATATATAAATGGCCGGCGGCCGCCTCTAGGTTATAGCCGGGACGACCGAACAGCCAGCGCTATTAATAATACTGTAACAGTAAGAATTGTAAGGAGTAATGCAGTAATACTTATCTCCACTGCTGAGCGGTAAGAAAGAGGACACATTTCCTGGTTCAACCCCATATGTAGACATGGACCGCAGGGGATTGTGGACTGGAGGGAGGGGCTAAGGGGAACTTATGTTAGATTTTTTTCACTTGTTCACTTTTTCTCTTACTGCTGTGATTAAATATTAAGAAAGAGAAGCAAATAGGAGCCTCCGAGTCAATGACTTAAAATTGTCATCATAGGTACACTTCAACTATGGAATAACCTCCCAGACGCCATCAAATCTTCCCCCAGTCTAAAGTCCCTTAAGACTACCCTATTAACATACCTCAATACGAAATGCACCTGTAAACATGTAACATAATGACTTTATTTCCTACATATTTATGTTTCTGTTAATCTGTATATTTGGTCTTGTGTTTATATCTTGCATTTTACTATTTTGTATTTCTATAACCATTCAATGTTCTTGAACCCAGGACACACTTGAAAACGAGAGAAATCTCAATGTATCCTTCCTGGTAAAATCCTTTATAAATAAATAAATAAAATAAATAAATAAACTATGAGAGACAAAATGAGAAAAAAAATCCAGAAAATCACATTGTCTGATTTTTTTTTATTTTTGAAATAGAAGTGTCACAAATTGACCTGCGACGTTGGCCTCGCAGGGCCAGAAAGCATATGCACAGCTGTAACATGCAAAACACGGGGAAGGGAGTCTCAGAAGGAAACAGCAAAAATCGAAAAAAGAGGGGGTTAACAACAATAAAAGGCGAAGAAAAATTTTCAGTAAAAATCAAAGTCCTCAAAAAGTAAGAAAAACGGTGGGCAGAGGGTAAGTACATAGAAGAATAGATAATAGGCGTCAAAAACAGCAAAAAGCAGGGGGGGATTATAATAAAGAGTCACACAAAACAAAAAGTCATCTCTAGGCCATCAAGGAGCCACAAAATATCAATAAAAGCACATCTTACAGTATAATCTAAAAACTCAAAAGTGGATGACTGAAGGCGCAGCGAGGGGGGGGGACTCAAGAAAATTAAAGAGCTTAAGTATTCAGCATGAAAGGGGGACATGGAGAGCGTGGGGCAAAGGACAGTCCGATGGAGTCCAGTATCGGGTCAGGCAGGCAGAAGGTAGCAGAAAAGGCAAGAACCCTTCAGCCCGTGTCACGCCATGGAGTGGATCCAAGCGCCCCTTCAGTTCTAACCCATCCGCAGAGGGCTCCCTGCACGTCCCGCCACCAGAACACAGAGCCTCTTGCATGAGCCGCCTCGCCGAGAGCCGACTTCTATAGCACACGTGGAGATACCTCCACTGACCTGGACTCCTTCGGCTCCGTAGGTCTCTGGATGGGGGCAGTCCTGGGCCTCCGTCGTAGGTCGCTGGGCGCCACCGAAGCTCTCCTCGCCCCTTCCGTGTCATCGTCCGCTCCAAATCTTCCCCCGTCCACGGCAGCATCCATATCGGCCTCAGCAGATCCGCTCCCTCTCCGACACACCGATGGCAGGCGCCGTATGCGATCGGGTCTTCCAGCCCATTACTCCGCAGATCCGCAGCTCCATCCCAGCAGCCATCAGGTACAGCGTCCCCCGATATCTCTTCCGTTAGGCCCTCATGTTTCCGGTCAGCTCCCGGCAGCGTCATCAACCGCCGCCATGAACCGCAGGTGAGTGGACTGTCTTCGTCCCCCGGAATCCGGTCGAGACAGGCCTCAAACCAAGCCTCCATTCTACTGGCGGGTGGGGGTTGGTCCAAGCATCGCCGCTCCGGTCGCCTCTCCAGAACCCCCGACAAGGAGACATCAGGTGCAGTAGGAGAATGGGGACCCTCCATCCCCGCAATCTGTCACCAACGAATCCCCAGCAAGAAGCGGGATGTCCAGGCAGCAAAGGATAGGCCACAAAATGGCCGACGGTCAATCAGCGGCGCGGGGGGGGGGTAGTCACAGAAATCTCGGCTGTGCTCCAGCAGGGGGGAGCAATAATGGGCCCCGGAGCAATCCAGTAATGGCCAGCCATGCAGGGTCACCACTGGTACACTATCCATAAGAAAAAACGAGCTAAAAAACCCCCATAACAAGAGAGTTCTGCAGAGCTCCACACAGACACGTCTGCTCCCATTGTCTGATTTTTAAAATAATTTATTTGCAAATTATGGTGGAAAATAAGTATTTGGTCACCTACAGTACAAACAAGCAAGATTTCTGGCTCTCACAGACCTGTAACGTCTTCTTTAACCACTTCGCTGCGGCGGACGCGCTCAGCGCGTCCAACCGCATGTCACGTTCCATGCGATGGACGCTCTGAGCGCGTCCAGCCTTTGGGGTCAGCGTTCGGCCGGGTTCCGGCCGATCGCTGGCCCCCCCGGTGCGGGCTGACATCCTCGATGTCAGCCCAGCATCCGGAACCGCCGCCGGGCTAATTAGGTGTCATCGCGGCAGCGCGATGACACCTAATTCAGGCGCCCCCCCGCATGTGCGGAGGAGGCGCCTGAAAGGGAGGGGGGGAGGTCCTTCGGACCTCTCTCCCTCCCGATCGGCGGCGTTGCGGGGGTTAACCCAGGCACCATTTGGAAGGGCACAGCCTGCCCTTCCAAATGGTACCTGGCATTAACCCCTGGGGAGCCGGATCACGAATCGGCGCTGAAAAGCGCCGGTTCGTGATCCTTTCCCGGAGCTGGCCGACATCTTGGATGTCGGCCAAGCTTCCGGGAACTCCCCCTGAGGACTGGCGTCATCGTGCATAGCACGATGACGCCAGTCCTGGAGTTAACCCCTAGCTGCCACCAATGGTGGAGATAGGGAGTTCCAATGAACCCCCTATCTCCCGATCCGTGGCAGCTAGGGGTTAAAGTTTGGTATTGTTGGATCGGCCAGAGCATGGCCGTTCCAACGATACCAAACACGAAAGTGAAAAAGTTTGTAAAAAAAAAAAAAAATTAAAAATAAATATAAAAAAATATTTAAAAACAAAATTATAAAAAAAAATAAACAAGTTTTTTTTCTTTTTTTTGGTTTGTTAATGCAGCAATATTGTTCCCATTTCAATTATAATGTGAACAATGATGCTGCACTAACGATTTTTGTATGCGGTGCGTTTGTTAAAAATCGTGTAATTTTCCCCAAAAAAAAATGTAACGAGACCCCATCTCTAATTTTAACAAGCGCACCCCATACAAAATACAACCGCAATTGCTCGCATGTTAAAATGTGAAAAAAAAACACTTTACACATTGTAAATTATTGAAAAATCATATTTTATTGCATTTTTGTATAAATATACAGACAGGTCATGACGTATACATATAATAATGACATATTCTGAATCTGCCGAGTCTGACGGAAAGAACGATATATAATATGTCTGGGTCATATACTAAAATAAGCCTTCAAAACACGTTTAAACATGATGAGCAAAACCAGTAAAAATGACCTCAGCACAGAGGCGGGAAAAGCCTCAGCAGCGAAAGGGTTAAGAGGCTCCTCTGTCCTCCACTCGTTACCTGTATGAATGGCACCTGTTTGAACTTGTTATCAGTATAAAAGACACCTGTCCACAACCTCAAACAGACACACTCCAAACTCCACTATGGCCAAGACCAAAGAGCTGTCGAAGGACACCAGAAACAAAATTGTAGACCTGTACCAGGCTGGGAAGACTGAATCTGCAATGGGCAATGAAGAGAATAATGGTCTCCAATTGTCCGTCCTTAACCCCTAAGACCCTGTCTTAGGCACACCTTGAGTTAACTCTCATTCTGCGCAGGAGAGAGAGAGAAATCAAAACACACGAGGCATATTTTTGTCTGGCATCCCTCTCTCTGCCTTCCAACGGTTCTTGACACTTATTTATACCCTGTGTCAAGGCGCTGGCTCTTTATTTCATTAGTTCATTTCAAAACATAACATCGTTCATTGGCTAGTTTCAATACAGGTCTGGTGACACATTTCTGGACAGTCCCGTGCCCGAGGCATGTGATTTCTTGTGACATGCTATCTCTTGAGAAATGCTAGCCATCAGTTCATTTCTTCAGACATTTCTAAAGAACATTTCTAAAGCAGTATCTAAAGACATTTCAAAAGAACATTTCAAAAGATCAGTATCTAAAGACATTTCAAAAAAACATTTCTAAACATCTTGAGAAATGAGCCCCAGTCCTAATATACTGCTGATTATCAATTTATCTTAATTAATATTATAATTCACGGGGTGTTATTTAACTACTTATAGGGTCCTTCTTATAGGTCAGCAGATGGTGGTCTGAGGATTCCTTTTCCTTCAATCCCCTCTTAGAATCATAGTATGATCATACTATTTGATTCTTTCTTTGTTTCATCTATCTACTGAAAGTTAGTATGGGTTGGGGAGCGAGACCCTCAATACCCATGTGGATCAATATAGAACCAGGGGGAGCTGTACCTGCCACGGAACTGGTAACACATGGCAGTCTCCCAGTGCCTATTTATCTTCCTAACCTACCTTTTTCAGCCAATATCATGTCCAGAGCCATCCGGTTCTGGAACGTCATAATGGATGTGGATTGTAGTTGGTCAGCGAGGCCCTGTAAAGCTTCGCGAGTATAATTAACAAATCTCTGCTGGTTATAATATAAATAGTTAATCAATCTACATTCTTATTAATAGTAACAAGAGGTGCTAGGAATGACTCAAACCCTGCCTTTACCTGATCCCTTGCTTTAAATTCATCAGGGACCCCTCTTGGTACCCCTATAGCATCAATATAGACATGCGGATCAAGACTACCTTGTGGGCTTGGGACTTCCCTTTTCCTGCGACGTGAGCTAATATTTGGAATTTCCTCAGGATCCGAAACAATATGAAATCCCATTATGGCCTTAGCTAGGGCACATTCACCTGACCATTGAAGGGGCAGACGCGCCCTAATCTTGAGGTCTCCACATATCCAGTAGAGATCCCCAATCAGAAAAACTTGATTCTGTAACTTAATACTGTTGATATTGCTATAATTGGCACAATAACCCTCGGGGAAGAAGGTGAGGTTCCTACCTTTTTCTACTGACCTATAGCAGGTATAGTTCCCTGGGTAAACATGTATCCCTTCTCCTGGTTGTGGGAGGCGTGTTAGTATGGGGTAGCTATTCTTCCAATATTCACATAAACTCTGGCTATCAGTGGTGTTAGTATATAAACTAAGAAAACATTCTTCTACATCTTGCGGAATATTAAAAGGTACGGTGCCTAGATGTGGCCTAGCAGCACCACACACATAACAATTTGTACGGTTATTGTTTAGGGCACTAAATTTTACCCATTCTAGCCAAACATTTACATCTGAAAATCCTGTTTCCATTACTATGCTGTCTTCATAGGTGGGATATTGATTTGGTGTTAGGTAGGAGAGGAGGAGGTCTCACTACCTCTCCATATTTCCTGGGTAGGAATGGGTTCTCTTCCTTCTTATAAATGGCCATATCTTGGAGTTTGAACTTGTATCGAGGGAATTTGGTTGTGGCAGTTGCGTATATTCCCATTACATAGACACCCGTGTCGGCCTATAGGGTGTTGTATAGTCAGCGTCAATTGTACTGACTGAGCTCCGCTTCTGATTGAGCACCGCCACCCACCTCTCCCAATCAAAGTCATACGATTTAATAGGCTTTGTCCCTCGGAACTGCGTCGTCGTGCGGCGCTATCTGTTTATATCCCCATCTGTTAACTTCGGCATAAGAGGTACCATATCCCATATTGCCCGTGTCCCACCCCACTGCGCCCCAATAATCACAATTATGTCCCCAGTACTCATCGGTTACACATATATATACAGTTGCCTTGTACAGTATCATACTGCAGTAATGGTGGACAATAAAAAAAAACAACAGTGGCCAGACAGTGATGGTTTGGGTTGGGGTTCTTTCTGGTAGGGGGTGTGGACAATAGGGGTTGTGACATATGTTCCGAAGGGGGGGGGTAAACATATTATTTCAGTCTTTTTCTTCCCCCACATGCGTCTCCATACTCTTCGAAAAGGATCATTGGTTGTCATCTTCTCTTTGTTGGAAACCAGGGCTATCTGCCCTCGTGAGTGTCTCTTGGTCCGGGTCCTCTTCCTGATGGAGGCCAGGGCTATTAGCTGCCCCCGTTAGTACCCCTTGTTGAGTCCTTTGTTGAATCCGCTTGACTCGAGAGGGTCCCTTGTTGAATCCGCTTGACTCGAGAGGGTCCCTTGTTGAATCCACTTGACTCGAGAGGCGTGAATCCAGACTGGGCTGTCCTCTGTCAGTATAGCTGTGCGGGTTACAGCTACCACCGTGGTCTCTGGTCCATAGGCGAAATCCTCTGGTCTTTTTCCTTTCTGTAGCCGCTTTACCAGCACCTTGTCTCCTGGATTAAATGGGTGGGTAGTTTGTCTGAAAGAAAGGGAACTTAAATATAACTTCGTCTCTGGTTGTCTCGAGGGTTGAGATCAGCTGCCTAACATATTCATCCCTTATCTGCTCTAAGTCCCCTGTCTCCACTGTTAGCCTACCTGTAGACCATGGTAATGGAAAGGGTCTGCCCATAAGTATCTCGAAGGGGGAGTAGCCTGTGTTCCTATTAACCGCCATTCTGATTTCAGCCAGAATGATGGGGAGTACCAATTTCCAATTCTTTAGCTCTTCTGTGGTTGCATATTTTTGTAAAGTACAAAATAATTGGTCCCTATCCATTGTGGGAGGTCGCAAAACCGGCATTACTAGTTTAGCTATGTCCTGTTGTGCTGCTCGTTTAGCTGCTTGGTCAGCCAGATGATTCCCTTTTGCAATAGGATCTGAGGCTCTGGTGTGTGCTCTACAATGTAACACCGCTATCTGAGAGGGCATAAGAATGCTTGCTAGGAGGTCCGTGACCAGGGTCGAATGGGAAATCTTCTTGCCATCTGCGGCCACAAATCCCCTCTTTTCCCATATCGTCCCATGGTCATGGACCACACCATAAACATATTTGGAGTCAGTGTATATCGTGACAGGTCTACCCGCATAGAGCCTGCATGCTCGTGTTAATGCAATCAGTTCTGCTGCCTGGGCAGACTGGTAGGGTACAGGCCCTGACTCTAGAACAGTGTCAGGGAGTTGAACCTACTGCATAGCCTGCATAATAAGTGTTGTCATTGGGGCGGGTACAGGAGCCGTCAACAAAGACGACATCTGCGTCCGGAACAGGTGTTGACATGAGATCAGTGCGGGGTGCAGTTTCAGACTCAATGGAGAGAGCACAGTCATGTTCGAGTGGGATGGTATCTGAGGGATTCTTAAGACCCAGTAAAGCGTTTAGGATTGGTGCTGGACCAGAGACACTTGAACTGTATGCTATGTGCAGTGCAGGGTTGCTTAGCAGTGTGACTTCATATCCACTAAAGCGCTGTGACATGTGCCGTGTATGTATGCCCTTAAGTAAAAATAAAACATCATGGGTTGTGGGTAGATGAGGATCGTACCCTAATGTGTATTGGCTTGCCATACTAACGACCATTGCACATGCTGCCAGGGCACGCAAACAGGCCGGCATCCCTTGTACCGTTACTGGCAAAATCTTTGAAAAAAATGCTATGGGGCTCAACCGGCCCCCCATGTTCTTGCGTCAGTACCCCGGCCTTGGTTTTACAATTGTCCCTTGCAAACAGATGAAATGAAAGTACATAATCAGGGAGGCCTAGCGCGGGGCTATTAACATCATTGCATTTCTGAGAACCTTAAAAGCATTTAACATTTCATTAGACCACGTTATCACATTGGATTGACCCAACAGGGTGGCTTGTCTCAGAATGTTATCATAATAGGAGCAGTCAGGGATCCACTGTCTGCAATAGTTTATCATGTCTAAGAATGACAACATGTCCTTCTTAGTTTTCGGGTTGACCAGGCCCGTGACAGACTGGACTCTCTTCTGACTGATGCTCCGTTCCCCCTGTCTGAGAACAAACCCTAAATATTCAACTTGCGTTTGACACCACTGCATTTTTTTTTTTTTTAAGGGAAACCTTGTACCCACATTCCTGTAACCAACGAGGAAGTGATTTACCATCCTCCCGGCAGGCCTCCTCTGATGAACTGCATACGAGGAGATCATCCACGTATTGCAGCAGGACAGAACCATGGCTGGGGTGCCAGAATTTCAGAGTGGCCTGCAGTACAATACTGTAGACCACCGGGGCATCAATGTACCCCTGAGATAACCTTTTCCATGTAAATTGGGTGCCTTCAAATGAAAATGCAAAAAGCAATGCCGTTTCCTGGATGTACAGGGATGCTAAAAAATGCATTCTTCAGGTCAATTACAGAAAAATGTGTATGTGTCGCTGATATTGATGACAGAAGTGACGTGACATCTGGGACAATTGGCGCAATTAGAATCACTAGGGAATTAACTGCGCGCAAGTCTTGAACGAACCTGACAGTCCCGTCAGCTTTGTTCACGGGGTTAATTGGGGTACTGAAGGGGAAGACTACAGGTTCCAGGATACCATCCTGTAGAAACTGGTCAATCATAGGACGTAGTCTGTCCTCTTTCTCTTTTTGACAATGTTTAAAAATTCTATTAATATCTTCTATTTCTATCGCCTTTTTAAGTAACTTATTCCCCACGGTCATAAATGGAAAATGGGTTTTGTTGGTGTTATTCTCATATCTTAAGGCTTATTAATGGCGATCCTTTGTTATATACGAGTGGCCATAATAACGAAAGTCAGTATATATTCTTCTGCTTTTTTTTTTTTTTTTTTCTATTTTCTCTTTTACTTCCTCTTTTTCTTCTGCTCTTATCTCGTCTATCATTTTTATGTCCCTAGTATCTTCTATTTGTGGTTTACTAGGGGCTGACGATGTACATTCGATTGCTGCAACAGCACCGAGTATTTCGGTGTCTTGGAAACCAGCAAGTGAAGGATACATTGAGTATTTGTAAGAGGAGGGGGCGAGGGCCCCAGTCCGCTCGTGGGACTTCCTGTTTTCTCCGTAATATGCTTAATTCTATTTGATGTAATCTGGCGCTGTCAGAGGACAATGGGGTCCCTCTTCTACATTGTTTCACCATTAATCATTGTCCCCCCCTCCCTAATTTCATATATGTCATATCCCATTGAGGGTCTCCTGCATAGTGGGGCCATGCCTCGGTGTCACCAAGACATAAGCCCTTTCACTATATCCATATAGAATGGGCTGTGGTCTCCCTGTCTGAGGAAAGGATCACAACTCCCACTGCTTCTGTCCATCCCGCCATACTATCTATCCATGGGTTAATTAAATAGCAATCTGTGCCCCCTACTCGTGCTACATAATCTTTACAAAACTCTCCTATTTTCAGTAAGGGATATTCTTTAACCTTGCTACTTTAAATACCCATGGTTAGTTGTACAATTGAATAATCAGGCAGGTAAAATAGAGAAAGAAAGAAAAAGAGAGGCTCTTCACAGTGCTCGAAAAGAAAAACAATTTAATATTCTTACTATATATATCTCTATGCTACATGGATCAACAAAAAATGAGCTAATTTAAGGATAAGTAATAAAAACTTATTTAGTGAATCCTCCCCTAATCTCGAGAATCAAACTTCTAATCTTTTACTTTTATTTTGTAGTTATATAATTCCTTCATATCATAAACAAAAATTTATAAACCACAATCCAATAGTATATAAAAACTAGCTTCACAATATATATATCTCCGGTTAGTAACTGCATACATGACCAACATCATCCACCCCATCAGTCAGCAACTAACACACAAATGGCCAACAAACACCTCTGCTTAATACAACATACACCTCACAGCAAACAATGTCCAACCAGTCAGCTCTTATATATATACATATATATATATATACAGTACCATCAGTATACAAAGGGGCAAAAAGTCTGCATACTTTACAGATTTTCCTGCCACCCAATTAACTTATCACTCTAATAATATATACTTTAACAATATATACATATATATATATACATATACATAACGACTTTTCCGCCTCACCTTGCGGATTGTTCGTTATTTTAACTTATAACTCTATTATCACAACTGATGGACGTCTGTTTTACCTTACAGATCGTTCAGCAGTGAATCTTAACACTCTAATATTCTTATACTGTAATATTCTTATACTGTAATATTCTTATACTCTATTATTCTTATACTCTATACATTTTATGAGGGTTAACGCAAGGTGTGATCAATTGGACATATAATGTCCCTTCTATTGAGTGTGGTCCCTGACCCACTCCATCTTTAAATAAACGGCCCCTGGCAACGTTTTCTTTTAACTTGTATCCCTGATACACTATAGGACATGGACAACTAACTTTAGTTCGAGATAAACGCTGTCATTGCCCTCGTCCAGACAAGACAATATACTCACCAGGACGAGGGGTGACTGTTCATTTCAGCAGTACCTCCAGATTGAAGAGAATAATGGTCTCCAATTGTCCGTCCTTAACCCCTAAGACCCTGTCTTAGGCACACCTTGAGTTAACTCTCATTCTGCGCAGGAGAGAGAGAGAAATCAAAACACACGAGGCATATTTTTGTCTGGCATCCCTCTCTCTGCCTTCCAACGGTTCTTGACACTTATTTATACCCTGTGTCAAGGCGCTGGCTCTTTATTTCATTAGTTCATTTCAAAACATAACATCGTTCATTGGCTAGTTTCAATACAGGTCTGGTGACACATTTCTGGACAGTCCCGTGGCCCGAGGCATGTGATTTCTTGTGACATGCTATCTCTTGAGAATGCTAGCCATCAGTTCATTTCTTCAGACATTTCTAAAGAACATTTCTAAAGACCAGTATCTAAAGACATTTCAAAAGAACATTTCAAAAGATCAGTATCTAAAGACATTTCAAAAAAACATTTCTAAACATCTTGAGAAATGAGCCCCAGTCCTAATATACTGCTGATTATCAATTTATCTTAAATTAATATTATAATTCACGGGGTGTTATTTAACTACTTATAGGGTCCTTCTTATAAGTCAGCAGATGGTGGTCTGAGGATTCCTTTTCCTTCAGGCAAGCAGCTTGGTGTGAAGAAATCAACTGTGGGAGCAATCATTAGAAAATGGAAGACCTACAAGACCACTGATCATCTCAGTTGAAGGTCCATGTTGCCCAGCGACAGCCCCAAAACATCACTGCTCTAGAGGAGATCTGCATGGAGGAATGGGCAAAAATACCAGCAACAGTGTGTGAAAACCTTGTGAAGACTTACAGAAAACGTTTGACCTCTGTCATTGCCAACAAAGGATATATAACAAAGTATTGAGATGGACTTTTGTTATTGACCAAATACTTATTTTCCACCATAATTTGCAAATAAATTCTTTAAAAATCAGACAATGATATTTTCTGGATTTTTTTTTCTCATTTTGTCTCTCATAGTTGATGTGTACCTATGATGACAATTACAGGCCTCTCTCTTCTTTTTAAGAGGGAGAACCTACACAATTGGTGGCTGACTAAATACTTTTTTGCTCCACTGTATATATATATATATATATATACACACTAGCAGCAGTAACAAAATGGCAAAGACGGTGTTGATTGAAGTATACCTGGATTTCTTGCAGAGGGAGAGGTTGCTTTCAGTATGGCTGGCTTGTTGTTACAGGGGGAAATGATTTATTTATTATTTATTTGCAAAGTATTTTACCAGGAAGGATACATTGAGATTTCTCTCGTTTTCAAGATTTCCTGAGATGATGTATTCATAACTTCTAATAATCATTACTATACTTTATACTTTGCCGTAACCGGACCTATGTTAATGTAATGAATCAGTTCATTTACCCTTAATTATGAAAATCAAGCAGAAACTAGTGTTTGGCATTATTGTGTTTGTTCTTGTTTGTTACATTAAAGTTGATTTCAAAGAAAAAAACAAACCTCAGAGTGGAGGTCACATGTTTCCTGTCCAGAGCGGAGCTCCACTCTGCAGCCAAACCCTTCTCGCCCAGTGTTCGCCACCCCCCCCCACGTGACCCTTGTAGCCAGTCACATAGCCTGTAATGTCCTCAGAGTGTGCCCCCCCCCCCATGCTGCTGCAGGAAATGGTGTGTGTGAGAAGCTGAGGCTTTGCAGGGAATGTCCGGTCCTGGCCCTTTACTACGGACTCCATGAGGCTGCTCATACCCCCCACCCCATGTGACTGGAGACGCCACACACAGGAGTAGAACAGACAAAGCTGGTAGTCTGGGAGAGGAGGCTCAGGTATGTGTGGGTGCCATGTTCCACATTGTAACACATGTAAAGCTGGTTTCTTCTTCCTGCACTAATCTCTGCTGTTTAACACGATATTCATCCCCCGATGGGAAGCACAACATCGAGTCTCGGCTGTGATTGCAACCAGTTTAACCAAGTCCATATGAGCTCTATTCCAACCTCGGTGTAAACTTAACAACTCCATAGACTAATGCCACTGGTTACAATTACACTTGCTATATACCAATCCTCACCCTGTATAATAATACAGTTACTATATACCCACCCTCTCACCCTGTATACAGTTACTGTATACCCACCCTCTCACCCTGTATAGTTACTGTATACCCACCCTATCACCCTGTATACAGTTACTGTATACCCACCCTCTCACCCTGTATACAGTTACTGTATACCCACCCGGTGTACAGTTACTGTATACTCACCCTGTATACAGTTACTGTATACTCATCCTGTATACAGTTACTGTATACTCATCCTCACCCTGTATAGTTACTATATACCCATTGTGATGGACTGCCTGGCACCCTGGACTAACCAGGTACCAGATCCCCAACTGGTCTGGACCTGTGTTAGACTGGCAATAAGGACTCAAATGCCTGGTGCCGGGTTCCACGGAAACAAATGGCCCTGGTGGGTTGTTGAGGGCTCCTCCCTGTCCCTTGGCCTGCCACTGTAGAGTGAGACCAGACGTCTCCCCTCCCTGAACCCCAAACTGCTGTTGGGGAGCAGAAACTGCTCTTTCCTTCTGGTCAATTGGCCTGCAGTTGCGGAAGGGGGGCCGACTGCCTTCTCTCCTAAGACCAGAAACTGCCACTGGAGAGGGAGGATGGCTTCCTCCACTCCCAACACCTCTGCCTGCTGTTGGGAAGCGAGACCAGCTGCCTCTGCCCCTGGGACAAAAATCGGCCACTAGGGAGTGGTACCACCTGTACCCTCTCCCTGCTGTACACTGAGCCGCTGGGTATTGAGGCCGACTGCCTCCTCTCTTGGGAAAACAGCCAGCTCTGGGGAGAGATACCACCTGTACCTTTTCCCGGAACCACACTCTGGTGCTGGGGTAAAAAGGGATGATTGTAAATTCCTGGGGCTCCTCTTTTTTCTCCCGATCTCTGGAGCTGTCGGTTGAGGCCAGATGTTAGCACCCCACTGCTGTGGTGCCAGATTCTCTGCTGTTATGGGGGACTGCTCCCCCATGCACACACTGTCCTTCTTGAACTCTGGATCATCAGCCACTACAAGCAAGGAATCCCTGGCCAGCTGCCCACACCATTGCCTGGCACAGTGTGATGGACCAAGTCTGCTGTCCCCGCTCCTCCAGCCGTCCAAGTATGGGAGCGCTTTGTTGGGTTTTGCGGTCTCCTGTCGAGTGCTCCAGCAAGTTGCCTGGCTGGGCCTGGAACTCATCGTAGGTTGGCACTCCTCTTCACGCAGCACATCATTGTGCCCAAAGCGCGCGTTGATGAAGACCGCAGTCCCATCCATCCTCACACTGTAAATGTCCTCGGAAAAAAGCCACAGAACCAGGGCATCTTCACTTGCCCAGTCTGCCACTTTCTCAGGTTTAGTTGGCCCGCAGTGCTACAGATGTAAAAGCTTTGCCATCGAGGCCCAGAGCATGGTCTGTAGCTGGGGAAAGGAGCTGACTGCCTCCTCTCCCTGGTGCACAGGAATGGCTTCAAGGCCTGGGTACAGTCTGGTGGAACTGAGTCTCATTGTCAGCTCATCCTCTGCATATCCAGAATCTGTGGCATCCATAGTGACTGGAGCAAACTGTTGAGTTTTCTTGAACAGTCTTTTGTAGTCTTGCTCCAGCTCCCATTCTTGGGTGACCAGCCAGCCCAAGTCACCACTCAATCCAAACTCACTGGGGAGCTCCATCACCCTGAGATGCTGTATATCTTCCCATCTCCACTCTGCTGTACTGCTGAAATGGGGGTCTCACTGGAGAGCATCAAATACCAATCCTGGGCCGCCAAAGTCATAGCCCTCCGTGGGATTGGTCCTCTCCAGCATTGGATGCATCTGGGTGGTATACCATTCCATCGCCCGGTATCCGTCAACCAGTAACCGGGTTAGCTGGCCGACTAATGTCATCGCACATACAGCGACGACGTCAGTGAGTGGGGGAGACCCGGAGGCTTGGCTGACATCAAAGATGTCAGCCACTGCTTGGTTTGAATAGCGATCCGGCACCTAAGGGGTTAAAGAGCGGCACCTTTCTTTTTGTTTCTAAACCTAGCCATTTGGGAGGTAGAGGCTTCCAAAGAACCCCCCTCCCGTTTCAAGTTCCCCCTGCAGGCACAGGGGGACGCCTGAAAGTGACATCATCACGTTGGCTGTGGTCCATAAAAACGTTGGGCAGACTTCAACAAAGTCATTCCAGTGTGGGACCCCGGCCAGAGAGGTGAGAATAGGGAGGGGAGGGATAAAGGACCATGACGTCCTTGGTCCTTAAGGGGAATTATCCCCAGGACATACGATGTACGTCAGTGGTCCATAAGGGGTTAATAAATCCATCCCCACCCTATATATAGTTATTATTATTATTTATATAGCGCCAGCATATTTTGTAGAGCTGAACAATGGGCACAATATAGACAGGGTTACAATACATTGAGACTGAACAACATTTTGACAAATCAGTACAGGAGGAAACGAAGAGCCCTATTCCTGTGGGAACTCACAATCTAGAAGGGTTGGGGTGGAAACAGGAGGAAAGGACTGCAAGGTGAGAGTGATGGGCTGGTTGGGGCTGTGAGCTGTATTCGTGAGTCGGGTGGTAGGCTTACCCGAATAGGAATGTCTTAAGGGAGTGTTTGAAGGAAGGGAAGCTAGAGGAAAGTCTGACAGTAAAAGGGAGAGCGTTCCAGAGGATAGGGGCTGTGTGTGAGAAATCCTGCAGTCTATCATGGGAAGAGGTGATGCGGGGAGAAGCTAGCCACAGGTCACTGTTTGACCTTTGATAGGAAAACAACAATTCTTCATCCTTTTATCCGTGACTTTGCTGGGAGTAGTATAGCAGCTGATGTAGTGTGCAGCAGTTACACAGTATATACAATCATGGCCGAAATTGTTGGCACCCCAGACATTTTTCCAGAAAATCAAGTATTTCTCACAGAAAAGTATTGCAGTAACACATGTTTTGCTATACACATGTTTATTCCCTTTGTGTGTATTGGAACAAAACAAAAAAAGGGAGGAAAAAAAGCAAATTGAACATAATGTCACACAAAACTCCGAAAATGGGATGGACAAAATTCTTGTCAGCTTTAACTGAATATTTGGTGCACACCCTTTGGAAAAAATAACTGAAATCAGTCGCTTCCTATAACCATCAATAAGCTTCTTACACCTCTCACCCGGAATTTTGGACCACTCTTCCTTTGCAAACTGCTCCAGGTCTCTCTTATTGGAAGGGCGCCTTTGCCCAACTGCAATTTTAAGACCTCTCCACAGGTGTTCATTGGGATTTAGATCTGGACTCATTGCTGGCCACTTAAGAACTCTCCAGCGCTTTGTTGCCATCCATTTCTGGGTGCTTTTTGACGTATGTTTGGGGTCATTGTCCTGCTGGAAGACCCAAGATCTCGGACGCAAACCCAGCTTTCTGACACTGGGCTCTACAATGCGACCCAAAATCCTTTGGTAATCCTCAGATTTCTTGATGCCTTTTATTATTATTATTATTCTTTATTTATAAAGCGCCAGCATATTCCGCAGCGCTGTACAATAGGCACAGTATAGACAGGGTTACAATACATTGAACAACATTTGACAAACAGTACAGGAGGAGATGAGGGCCCTATTCCCATAGGAACTCACAATCTAGGAGGGTTGGGGTTGGAAACAGGAGGAGAGGACTGTAAGGTGAGAGTGATTGATGGTTGTGTCAGTGAGTTGGATGGTAGGCTTCCCTAAATAGGAACGTTTTAAGGGAGCGTTTGAAGGAAGAGAAGTTAGGGGAAAGTCTGACAGTACGAGGGAGAGCGTTCCAGAGAGTGGGGGCTGCGCGTGAGAAATCCTGCAGTCTATCATGGGAAGAGGTGATGCGGGGAGAAGCTAGGCGCAGGTCACTGTTTGACCTTAGGGAGCGGGCTGGGGTGTATTTGGTGATTAGTGAGGACAGGTAGTGGGGAGCTGCGTTAGTGAGGGTTTTGTATGTAAGGTTAAGGATTTTTAACTTATTTCTGCAGTGGATGGGGAGCCAGTGAAGGGACTCGCAAAGGGGAGCGGCAGAGACAGAGCGGCGGGTGAGGTGAATTAGCCTGGCGGAGGTGTTCAGGATGGATTGTAGGGGGGAGAGGCGGGACAGAGGGAGGCCAGATAAGAGATTATTGCAATAGTCGAGTCGGGAGATTACCAGGGCGTGTATGAGTTGTTTTGTGGTGACAGTGGTAAGAAATGGCCGAATTCTGGAAATATTACGCAGTTGGTATCGGCAGGAGGAGGAAAGAGACTTGATGTGGGGGATGAAGGAAAGAGCAGAGTCAAGTGTAACTCCAAGACAGCGAACTTGGTTTGATGGGGAGATGGTGATACCCTCCACCGTGATAGAGAAGTCAGGAGGTGGGGAGGCATTGGAGGGAGGAATAAGTAGGAGCTCCGTCTTTGACATGTTGATCTTTAGGTGGTGGGAGGCCATCCAGGAGGAGATGCCAGATAAACAGTCACTGACTTTTGAAAGGACAGGGGGAGAGAGATCAGGGGTAGAGAGGTAGATCTGAGTGTCATCAGCGTAGAGGTGGCAATTAAAGCCAAAGCTGTTGATGATTTTGCCCAGGGAGGAGGTGTAGATGGAAAAGAGCAGAGGACCAAGGACAGAGCCTTGAGGTACACCAACAGATAGAGGCAATGAATAGGAGGAGTTACCAGCAAAGGACACACAGAAGGACCTGTTGGATAAATAGGAGTCAACCCAAGCAAGTGCAGTGTCACCGAGACCCACATTCAAGGCACCCAGTGCCAGAGGCAGCAAAACAACCCCAAAACATCATTGAACCTCCACCATATTTCACTGTAGGTACGGTCTTCTTTTCTTTGTAGGCCTCATTCCGTTTTCGGTAAACAGTAGAATGATGTGCTTTACCAAAAAGCTCTATCTTGGTCTCATCTGTCCACAAGACGTTTTCCCAGAAGGATTTTGGCTTACTCAAGTACATTTTAGCAAACTGTAGTCTTGCTTTTTTATGTCTCTGTATCAGCACTGGGGTCCTCCTGGGTCTCCTGCCATAGCGTTTCATTTAATTTAAATGTCGACGGATAGTTTGCGATGACACTGATACTCCCTGAGCCTGCAGGACAGCTTGAATTTCTTTGGAACTTGTTTGGGGCTGCTTATCCACCATCCGGACTATCCTGCGTTGCAACCTTTCATCAATTTTTCTCTTCCGTCCACCCACAGAGCGTTTAGCTACAGTGCCATTATCAACCTTCTTGAAAATGTTACGCACTGTGGACAAAGGCAAATCTAGATCTCTGGAGATGGACTTGTAACCTTGAGATTGTTGATATTTTTCCACAATTTTGGTTCTCAATTCCTCAGACAGTTCTCTTCTCTTTCTGTTGTCCATGCTTAGTGTGGTACACACAGACACACAATGCAAAGACTAAGTGAACTTCTCTACTTTTTATCTGCTTTCAGGTGTGATTTTTATATTGCCCACACCTGTTACTTGCCCCAGGTGAGTTTACAGGAGCATCACATGCTTGAAACAATCTTATTTATCCATAATTTTGAAAGGGTGCCAAGAATTTTGTCCAGCCCATTTTTGGAGTTTTGTGTGACATTATGTCCAATTTGCTTTTTTTCCTCCCTTTTTTTGTTTTGTTCCAATACACACAAAGGGAATAAACATGTGTATAGCAAAACATGTGTTACTGCAATACTTTTCTGTGAGAAATACTTGATTTTCTGGAAAAATGTCTGGGGTGCCAACAATTTCAACCATGACTGTATGTATATTACTGGGTCGCCAAAAATAACACAAATTCAGACTTCTTTATAAATCAAAGTATATTCCTTGATACAAAGTAACTTACATTTGTTCAGCTTGATAAATAATGACACAAAGAAGATGAAGAGAAAAGGTGGGAAAGCTGGGTGTTGCTTGCTCGAAGAATGTAATGGAACTACCCGACTAACAAACAAAACCACCCCCTGGCTTATAGCTACTATAGAATGGAATGCGCCTTCAGTTGGTTCTGGGCTACCTCCACCCCGGTCACGTGGTCCCAGACCCCAACCACCTCGGTACGCACTCCAGCAATGTTGGTCTGCCACATAGCCTTTAGGTCTGCTAGCATGGCATGGCGTGAATACTGTATAAGCAGATATAATCACTGAGGACAATCCTTATCCGATAGCTGAACTCGCCAAATACCTTGTTCATCCACAAAGTTGTTTAATTCTGTACATCAGATTACAGCAGATCACAAGTGGCAGCAGATGAATGAGTTGTGGTATTTATGTGGTCAAAAGATGATACTGTTCGTAGCATGCAATTGAGACATGTGTAGCCTGTTACTGCACCATGATACAGGAAACTTGCTGAGCAAGAAAGCGAAACATTACACACACAATAGGAAATGGGTCATAAGATGGGGGAAAAGAAAAACGTGCTCTACATAAAAGGCCACTAGATGGCAGCATATGAACTATCCATAAGAAATGGTTCAAAGCAATAACTATAAATTCTCATATACATGAATGTAACTGTGTAAAACCACAATTAAGTACTGCTCAACATTTTCTAGACAAGATAGAACACTGGCAGCCGTGGATGGTAGACAGGTTTACAGTCCAAGGCATCAGATAATGGGGCAGTGTTTTTCATCCATCGTACCTTGCCAGACTGCTGGCACTGATGCAATTCCAAATAACATCCTGTTGTATTGGGTGAGGATGGTGAAACAAAAGTTGTCCAGATGCTGAATCAGGAAGTGCTACGACTATTTTCTTCTTGATCATTGTTGTCTCGTGATAGTGACTTTTTTATATTGTCTTTTGTACCGTGTTATGCCCAGCAGGTGGGTATAAATGCCAGCAGGTCGTACTAGTACCCTCTGACTGCTGCTGTGGCCCCTCCTTCCCACCTACGCAGATGACGTGCAGCGCTTGCTCGCTGGTGTGTAGGAGGTAGCCTATAGACGTCAGAGGGGTCTGCTTTGCTATCCCCGTGGCATTCAGACCCACTTGCTGCGGGGCGTGCTATTTAAGTGGTGAAAATGTGTTTGGTTTTATTCATATTGACGTGGGATTATATCTAAATCCTGCACTCTCCTTTATCTCCTGTAGCCCCGTCCCCTTTGTCCAGAGCCCTGTAAGGCCGCCGATCCGCCTGGTGAACCCAGAGAGGAGATCCAGCCTGAGGGTCCTTGGAGAGAGCGGCCTTCTTGTAAGTAAATCCGTATATTGTGGATTTCAACCTGTAACCGCTGTATAATGAGGTGTGTGAATTCAGGAATGAAATGTCTCCCAGTCATGGGAATAAAACGATGCTTAGTCTATAAGAAGCCCCTGTGTGACAATCACCCCCTTGCCAGAATGACCGGTATGGAGCTTTCTGGCAGGGAATGGATTATTTGTGCCCTATTAGTGAATAAAGTATTAAATGTCTCAGGAAAGAGCTGAATCTTTGCCAGACAAGAGGTTAAATGTCTGGAGTGTGATATAGAGCACTAGTGGACCTAAATAAATTTTGACAAATTGAAAACCATAAGTGTGCACAGGGGGTGAACCAAGGCACACCCTAATGGTGGGTGAAGAGATCCTGTTTCATCTCCTACATTGCGATTTTATATTTCCATTTATCTGGTTCATGAGGAATGGCATAAAATCTGACTTTATCTCTGTATTACAGGTTTGTTATTTCTAATGAAAAATGTGCAGTTTGTGCAAAATATTCTCAACATTAGTTTTCAAATAATAAATTCATTCATGTTCCATGGGTGCACACCCTAATGCAATGGGCTGTGCACGCCATTGTTGGAAATCCTGACCCTCTCAACCCTCTGAAACATGGAGAGTTTTACTCCGGTACATGTTGGGGCCATTGATATTTGCACCGACACCTACAGGGAAGGTGATGTCTTTGTCGCCTTCATTACTGCCCTTCTTCATTGCTTGTGTCCCCCTCTTTTTTTCCCCTTCTTTCTGTGGCTGCCTGACACTACTGGAATTGAGGGGTAAAATACCATCAGCAAATAGCCAAACCTGCCCTACCCTCAAGTTATTACACAAAGTCTATACCACTACTAGAAACTGTATTCTTTTGCAGGAGTACAGCAAGAGTCTGAAAATGTCTGCAGGAATAATTTGAGGAATTGGGATCATATGTTGAAGAAAACCTCATGAAGCCTCTGTCAGTAAAGCAAGAGGAAATAATCAAAGACGAAACTTTGGATTTCCGAGAAAATCAAAAAGAACGGGAGAATTCCAAGCTGTCACATGGGACAGTCCAAAAGAGTGATCCTTATTCAGACATGTTGGTTCATTCTGATTTTACAATTTCTGTCTCTTGTGAGTCAGAACTTCCCCAACCTCGCACAGCTCATATTGGAACAAAAACATTTCAATGCCCTGAAAGTGACAAATGTTTAAGCGTAAATGCAAGTCTTGGTAAACACAGAGTTCACAGAGGAGAGAAGGTGTTTGCATGTCTTGAATGTGAGAAATGTTTTAGAACAACGGGTCAGCTTACTGTACATGGGAGAATTCATACAGGAGAGAAGCCATTTGCATGTTCTGAATGTGAGAAATGTTTTAGAACAAAGGGTCAGCTTACTATACATGAAAAAATTCACACAGGAGAGAAGCTGTTTACTTGTTCTGAATGTGAGAAATGTTTTAGAACAAAGGATAAGCTTACTGCACATGAAAGAATTCATACAGGAGAAAAGCCATTTGCATGTTCTGAATGTGGGAATCTTTTTAGAACAAAAGATAAGCTTACTATACATGAGAGAATTCATACAGGAGAGAAGCAGTTTGCTTGTTCTGAATGTGAGAAATGTTTTAAATCAAAGAGTGAGCTTACTCTACATGACAAAATTCATTCAGAAAATAAGCCATTTACCTGTTCTGAATGTGAGAAATGTTTTAGAACAAAGGGTGCGCTTCATGTACATGTGAGAATTCATACAGGAGAAAAACCATTTGCTTGTTCTGAATGTGAGAAATGTTTTAAATTAAAGAGTGAGCTTACTGTGCACGAGAGAATTCATACAGGAGAGAAGCCGTATACATGTTGTGAATGTGAGAAGTGTTTTAGAACCAACAGTGATCTTACTGTACATGAGCGAATTCATCCAGGAAAGAAGCAGTTTGCATGTTCTGAATGTGGGAAATGTTTTGGAACAAAGAGGAACGTTTGTATACATGAGAAAATTCATACAGGAGAGAAGCTGTTTGCTTGTTCTGAATGTGAGAAATGTTTTAGAACAAAGGGTCAGCTTACTGTACATGAAAGATTTCATACAGGAGAGAAGCCGTTTGCCTGTTCTGAATGTGGGAAATGTTTTAGAACAAAGGGTGATCTTACTGTACATGAGAGAACTCATACAGGAGAGAAGCCGTTTGCTTGTTCTGAATGTGGGAAATGTTTTCGAACAAAGGGTGAACTTACTGTACATGAGAGAATTCATACAGGAGAGAAGCCGTTTGCATGTTCTGAATGTGATAAATCTTTTAAAATAAAGAGTGAGCTTACTGTACATGAGAGAATTCATACAGGAGAGAAGCCATTTGCTTGTTCTGAATGTGGGAAATGTTTTGGAACAAATTGTGAATTTACTAAACATAAACATGTTCATACAGGGGAGAAGCAGTTTGCGTGATCTGAATGTAGGAAATGTTTTGGAACAAAACGTGAGCTTACTGTACATGAGAAAATTCCTCGACTGTAAGCTCTTCTGAACGCCTCTTGTTTCCATCCTATGTCCATTTATCTGTATCTCGTTCCCTTTGGTTATTGTGAAGTGCTGCGTAAACTGTTAATGCTATATAAAATGATGATAATAATATTCATACAGGAGAGAAGGCATTTCCGTGTTCTGAATGTGAGACATGTTTTATAACAATCTGATTAGATGAATGAATTCTCGCATGTTATATTCAGTCACATGGACACAGACATTTTCATGACATGAATGTGGGAATTGTTTTGGAACAAAGTAGCAGAGTTACACACCTGAATGTGCAAACAGAAGAGCATTTACTCCTATATGCACTGTGACAGGGTGAGGGGCAGGGTTGTAGACCACACGTGTATTAGGCATCTGGAGAATGCTATTTTTCCACAAAAGGGTTAATTCTGAACCAAGACCTAATTAAACAAAATATAACGTATCTGGTGAGCGCAAAACAAATGCTCTGGAGTCCGGATGTCTCATGCAGGCCCGCAGCACATCATATGGTTATGTAAGAGAAGCAAATACAGAAAATCATAGTGCAAAACTGCAAATTATATATTATAGGGCGATGAAATTTATGGTGATTCCACTCACAAATGTAGAGCCCTAGCACCGGCTCTGAGTGGGATTTCACCTCTGGGTAATTTTTCTTCCTCCTTGTTAGCAGGTGACCCCCACCTTAGGTATGGAAATTTCTCTTCAAACACCGTATTTTAGTAGAAGCGTGGAAGGGTAGACAAAAAAATATATACTTTCCTAGTGTAAATCTTTTTTATAGGAAGGTGCAAATTTTTCTGCTGATTCAAAACTTACATTTGGTGGAGCTTCCAAAGCTCAAGTAGGAACGCCCATGGATTTTTTGTGGAAAAAAAATCCAAATAAAATAACCACTCTGGAACCAGGACGTGGTCTTGAAAAGATTTAATAAAATAAAAGTTAAAACAAACCATAAATCATGGCTCCAGGACGCGTTTCGCTGCTGTAAAGCAGCTTCTTCAGCTGGAACCTGCTTTACAGCAGCGAAACGCTTTATATTTACAGATACGTTATATTTTGTTTATATTCCATGGTGTGGGGGAAACCACTATCTGCTGTTGTAGCACTGGAGTTTGGGTGGTTACGGCGTGTTGCGTGGCGCTTACCATTTGTTTCACATTATTTCATCAAGGCCTAATTAAGACTGCCCTGCCCATATAGGTATGCGTGTGGTTCCAGGAGAGACACAGACCAACAGACAGAGAGAGAGAGAGAGCTGTTGTATGGACAGTCTGTGTGCTGGCTGAAGCGAGGAGAGGAACTCCTGAACTTTATGTGCTAAAAAGGTACGCTGTTTATTTGACTGGGCACCAGGCCATGGCTGCGCCCCCCAAAGGATCCTAGAGGAGCCATCATAAAAAAAAGGGGTCAAGCAAAGAGTCTCAGCGGAGGTCAAAGAAAAACTTTTAAGCAAAATGTCAGAGAAAAATAAGTAACAGAAGAAAATAAATAAAAATAAAGTGAAAGCACAACGCAGAAACCAGAGTCTGAGGGGCCTCTTCAGCCTGCATCTAGGAACGGCAGCAAGCGGGGAGCAGATAACGCATCACTCAGCTGGCTGGAACATCCCGACGCAACCCTCCCGCAGTCATGGAAGGTAACTGCAGGACCCGAGCCGCTCTGCGAACTCCGACTTCAGAAGCGAACGGCAGCTGCATTCGTGACCTCGGCAGGTGCTTCCGCACCATCTCCGCAGCCAGTCAGGGGAGGAGGCCATTCGTTCCTGGTCTTTGCCGGGGATCTGATGATATCAGGCCTGGAGGGTCAGTCGCCATACCACCGTCACCATCTCTCGATTTCGGAGGCCTGGACCTTTTATCCATGTCGCCTTTCTCAGCGCAGCTCCCTGTAACAGAGACATCAGGCAGGCAGGTCTCAGCAGAGCACAGGGCCGCATCCAGGGTCCCACCCTCATCGCAACTCCCCATCACGGTCATAGAACAGGCCGTAACGGGGTGCTTATCTGACGCAGCCACAACCCCATCTAGACTTGCGTCTTCCTCCTTCCGACAGTCTTGCAGCGCAAGCATAACCTGGCGCCAGGTACCTCTGGTGAATGGGGCGTCCATGGCCTCCCCATCCAGCAGCTGCAAACAGGCCTCCAGACCTGTAAGAAGGGCTTCAGTACCTCTCCTGGGGGAAGGGGGTCCGTCCTGCCACCCATCTGTCAGTCCGGCCGTTTCTCCCATCAGGCATCTATCCAGGGCGGTCATGAGACGTGGGCACTCTGTCTCCCTAGCCCCCAGTATAGGTACATGTAGAGCACTCAGAGGTACAGGGGAAGATGGCTGCAGGGGCCGGGATTTAGGCTGCAAGATGGCCACCGGCAACGTGGTCCAGACGAAAACGGCTGCTAAATGGTGAGTCTCTGGTCCGGAGTAGGGACAAGTGGGCTCCGGACACAGCTGTCCCGATGACCGACCGTTCAAGAGTCTCAGGAACTCAAATCAGTGGGGTAAATCAGCTAGGTTGCCTAAGGAGAGAAGTACGTGTGGAGTTCCATAACACGACGTCCTCCATTCGCAGTCGGCCATGCCCCCCTACTTCTTTTTTTTTTTTTTTTTTATTTTGAAAGCATACCAGCAGTACAATAAACTGTAGGACAATACATGAAAAAGAGCCACGCAGGGCCCTCTCAGGACTGCCACAAAAAGACACAAGAGGAATAAAAAGCAAGTATGGAGAATCATCGAGAGAGACAGGAAAAAGAGAACAAAAACCAATGATATTAAAGTGGAAGAGGTCTCAATGAATGAAGGGAAAAAGGAGTGGAAAAAAAGGAAAAGCAGGGACTGTCCTAAACAAAGTGACATTCCTGGCTCACTCTGAGGCTTGAATGGGAGATCGGAAGACATTGAAGAGGTAGTTGGGCCAGAAGAACCAGGGCCAATAGGAGTGGACAGAGCCGGACAGCTGGAAGCATATACGATTTTATACGTTGGAGCAGCAGCCGTTAAAATCTGAGTATGAGCAGTCACGTCCCTGTCACTACAACGGCATCCCGGGGGGCATCATTCAGAGCCATGGCGACTTTCTGGAGATGGACAACCGAAAACAATCAGCGATCCCGCACACATCGGCAAAAGGTGGGCCACCAGGCCCGTGACATAGGCGAGGAGCCCCTCATAAGATACAGGATCAAATACCCCCTGCAGACGTTTATTCCGACGTCAGTGGCGGGCTTCAAGGGCCTTCATTGCCAAGCCCAGGCAGGTAACCTGTGACTGAAGATCGGAGACCCTGGCATCCAGGGCCACCTCAATCCTCGCAGCTTCCAGAGAGCGACTGTGCACATCAGTGATCCGAAACTGCAAGGCCTTGCTCTGTTACAGAATGCACCTCCTGTAGGTCTTTATACCTGAGACTTCAGAAGTCATCAATCACCTTAAAAAGGTCTTCTGTGGTAAGCTGCAGTGTGGGCTGCTGCACCAATGGATTTCCGCTCCCAACCCAGAAGACTCGTTCATCAGAGCTTCCCCATGTAGGTAAGTCATCTCCAGGGCAGGAACAGGGTGGAAAAACAAGGAGTAGGCTGCAAGATGGCCTCCACGGACAGGAGGCCACGAGGTAAAATGTATAAAACAACACAAAGAGCCGCAGCTGCAGATATCAAGCTGAGTCAGGTGAATCCCGGGCGTATCAGCAACCAGTTCGAGGAAACGGCACCAAGGTAGGTTCAACAGAACAGCAGTTTTCACCTGGTTATAGGCAGCATGGCGCAGAGCACACCAGAAAGCTGACTGCTCTCCTCTGAATCCAGACACGCCCCCCTTGCAGATTACTTAAATCCCTCACTATAAGAAGCAACATCCTGGCACAAACCAGTAATCCACCACCTCCACTCCCAGAAGCCCCCTCTGCTACTTCCTCCCAGCCACTGACAAGGAAGTCAATTCCTTATTGTCCTCCACACATCTCACTACATGCTCGTTTGACCCCATTCCCTCACATCTAATACATCCACTCTCCTCCTCCCTCACCCCTTCTCTCACTCACATCTTCAACCTTTCCCTCTATACTGGTTACTTCCCATCCGCCTTCAAACAGAGGCGGCTCTAGACTGAGGTCTTAGGCGAAACTTAAACATGAGGCCCCACTAATGCAGGCAATGAAAAGGAAATGCAACCATTTTAAAAAGGAATATTTGTTAAACATTAAAGAGAAATACAGAGCCTGAGAAATGTACCACAGGAGCGTATCTCCAAGCTCCACAGCAATAAAACTCTAAGGGTTCTATCACTTCCTTTAAAATAGCGCTCACATAAATGAACGTTAGCTATTCTGAGGTGATCTGTGCGGAGCGCTAACGGATTAAAACTCCTTCCCATTGTTTGATTGTTGCCAGGTCCATACATATCCACAAATCTAGGATTATCGATAATATATTCCTTGCTCTGATAGAATGCTTTATGCTTTTTTTACGAATTGTTTTATGCCATGTCTTAATCTGACGTGTGTGAGCGGCCACTGAAATTTCTCTATGTATGGATTAGGGCTGCAACTACCGATTATTCTCATTATCTATTAGTTGGCTGATTAATCGATTCATCGGCTAAAAAAAAAAAAAAAGCAATGCGGCCGCCCCCAGAACCAACAGATTCCCCCAACGCCGCCTCCCAGGTAACCCTGTCCGGAGGACAGGAAGGAAAGACTGGGGGGGTTCTGGGCTCAGCTCTTCTTATAGGGGGAGGAGTCACAGGTGAGGGAGGGGGTTCACCTGTCCCTAGGTGTGTCCTTTTGTTTTTAGGCTTGGTAACCTGTCCAAAAGTGGGATTGAAGAAGAACCCATGGGTACTGCCGCTCGACGTATGGAAAAAACCATATGGATTCGCAGATTACCTTCTTTCATCATACACTTTTTAATCATTTCAATTCCCTTCTCATGTGGGATCGACGTATAAAGGGAAGACATATCGATCTGTCATGGCAACAGTTGATGTATGTGATGAGCCTATATCAATTTTAATCCTGTAAGCGAATTTTAAAACGGTGTACTCTGTTCTTATCCATGCAGTTTTACACTATGATGATTTTGTATGTTTATTGTAGCGCCCCCTCATATGTTTGTTAATTTGTTTGTGGATGAAGAGGAGGAGCCATCAAAGGGAGCAGTACAATACTTTGTCTCTAGTCTTGTACACGTACAGTGGCAAGAAAAAGTATGTGAACCCTTTGGGATTACGTGGAGTTTTGCATGAATTGGTCATAAAATGTGCTCTGATCTTCATCTAAGTCACAAAAATTTGAAAAACACAGTCTGCTTAAAATAATACAACACAAACATTATATGTTTATTGAACAGAACATGTAAACATTCACAGTGCAGGGTGGGAAAAGTATGTGAACCCCTAGCCTAATGACTTCTCCAAGAGCTAACTGGAGCCAGAAGTGAGCCAACCTTGAGTCCAATCAGTGTGATATTATTGGATGTGTTGCTGAAAGCTGTCCTGCCCTTTAAAAACACACACCAGTTTTGGGTTTACTGGTTTCAAGAAGCACTGCCTGATGTGAACCATGCCTCGCAGAAAAGAGCTCTCAGAAGACCTACGATCAAGAATTGTTGACTTGCGTGAAGCTGAAAAGGGTTACAAAAGTATCTCAAAAAGCCTTGATGTTCATGTGGCCACAGTAAGACAGACTGTCTACAAATGGAGAAAGTTCAGTACTGTTGCTACTCTCCCTAGGTGTGGTCGTCCTGTAAAGATGACTGCAAGAGCACAGCGTAGAATGCTTAATGAGGTAAAGAAGAATCCTAGAGTGTCAGCTAAAGACTTAACAAAAATGTTAGCATGTGCCAGAGATTTCTGTAACACATCTACAATAAGGAAAACATTAAACAAGAATGGGGTACATAGGACACCACGGAGGAAGCCATTGCTGTCCAAAAAGAATATTGCAGCACGTTTGAAGTTTGCAAAAGAGCACCTGGATGTTCCACAGCACTACTGGCAAAATATTCTGTGGACAGATGAAACCAAAATTGAGTTGTTTGGAAACAAAAAATGTGTGGAGAAAAAAAGGCACAGCACACCAACATCAAAACCTCATCCCCACTGTAAAACATGGCGGAGGGAGCATCATAGTTTGGGGCTGCTTTGCTGCCTCAGGGCCTGGACGGATTGTTGTCATTGATGGAAAAATGAATTCTAGAGTTTATCAAGACATTTTGCAGGAAAACGTAAGACCATCTGTCCGCCAACTGAAGCTCCTCAGAGGATGGGTGATGCAACAGGACAATGACTCAAAGGATACAAGTAATTCAACAAAAGAATGGCTTCAACGAAACAAAATACGCCTTCTGGAGTGGCCCAGTCAGAGTCCTGACCTCAACCCGATTGAAATGCTGTTGCATGACCTTAAGAGAGCGATTCACACCAGACATCCCAAGAATATTGCTACACTGAAACAGTTTTGTGAAGAGGAGTAGTCCAAAATTACTCCAGATCGTTGTGCAGATCTGATCTGCAACTACAGGAAACGTTTGGTTGAGGTTATTGCTGCCAAAGGAGGGTCAACCAGTTATTAAGTTCAAAGGTTCATATACTTTTTCCACCCTGCACTGTGAATGTTTACATGTTATGTTCAATAAACACATTAAAACATATGTTTGTGTTGTATTATTTTAAGCAGACTGTGTTTTTCAAATTGTTGTGACTTAGATGAAGATCAGAGCACATTTTATGACCAATTCATACAAAACTCCACGTAATCCCAAAGGGTTCACATACTTTTTCTTGCAACTGTAACAGTATTGAAAGAGTTAGTTTAGCATTACTATTCAAATCAATAATGAATGAACAAGACAGCAATCTTTACCATACTTCAGTGCAGTTCGATTATCAACAGTAATCAACGTAACCAATATCAGTAACCTGTCTAAACCTTATACATTCTGCCTAACCACTGGCCAGTGGAAATTATACAAGCGTTCAAGATTGCTATATGTGGGGCCCTTGATTCTATCGTTGGGTACCTTTAACATGAAACCATATTTGTATTCCACAAAGTGAGAAAGAAATCTTCGTAAAGTGTCACAGAACAGCAAGATTTGTAACTGCAGCGATCCTCCTTTTAGCTGCAGCTGCGCGGGCAGTAGAACTAGGCCAGACAATAAAGTTAGCAATATCAACTCACGCAGGATGGCCGAATACCTCTCTCCGTTTGGACGGTAGCTCGATCGCTATCTCTTAGCGCTGGAATCACTCAAGGACAGCCGGATTTCTTCTCCGCTGAATGTACTCGGTCGCTCCCTCTGTCACTGGAACACACACGAAGGCAGGCGGACCCCTTCTTCACTGGATGCACAAGGACAGCTGGATGCACGATCCGCTGGTACTGGCAATACGTGACGGCAACTGGATCTCTCCTTCACTGAACGCACGAGGCGGCCTCTGGACGCACGATCCATCACATAGGACCGTTCACCTCAGCAGTCTCCCCTTCTCTGCCTTCTCCATGCTCTGCACGTGCACTTCCCCTTTGGAAAATGCCCCTTCCCTTAGGCACTGCTGTAGTTCTCTTCCTGAGAAATTGCATAGGCCGTCTGTAATTGAGACTACATGTTCCAGAATCCTTTGCATCTTCCTGTCTTAACAACTTCCTTTACCAGTGAAGAGAAAGGAAAAAAAGGGAGGGGGAGTACTCTGCAGCTGTGACAGGCTGCATGTCTGTGAAACACCATAGTACACACACAGTTCAAGTAGCCTGCACTACACACTATTCAAAATCTCCTGCTTTTGTGTAAATTTATCATTTTGTTTCCATTACATAAAATGATTAACCCCCTATATATTATATGCCCATCCCCTGAGATTTCCCCCGTACAACTCATTTTCACCCCCTCCCTATCATTTCCCCATTGTGTCAGCAGTCAGAAATGGAGGAATTGCGGCCATATTGTGGAGGTGATTGTACAGCGCTGCGTAATGTTTTGGCGCTTATTCTGGATGTGCTATTGTTCTCTGGGAATGTGCAGAGCTTGTCCTCTCAGACCTTTGTTATGTGTTGGTGGAATTATCTCCTGGGACACGTGGGGGGGGGAATGTTCCATGTAAATAGGTGTCCACTCAGTCTAATTAAAGCCGCTCATATATCGCCTCTTAGCCGCGTCTCGTCTGTTTCTTGGGTGAAGCTGCATTACCCCACATCAAGCTTCAGGCTGATATCTGGGTGTAAAGGCCGCACCAAGCGAGGGCTTCAGTGTTTGGAGTAGTGGAGGAAGCGGACTTTAGCAGATATGCCCCATTTGGGGGTACAGAGATCTGCTACAAGAGGGATCACCATTAGGGGGACAGAATTAGGATGGGGTGTGGGGGTTAGAATTAGTGTCTGGGGAAGGATTAGGGATTTGAATGGGGGGGGGTATGATTTAAGGAATACTTTTCAGTACAATGTCCTTTTCTTTGTCCTTAAATAATTGATAGATCCTGCTGACAGCCCCAGCCTAAGTAATTATCAATCTTTTTCTGGTCTTTTTTGGGGTGATTACTAGCATTTTCTCCCTTGCTTCGCGCAGCTCCTCCTCTTCGGCTCAGGGATTGAAGCTGAAGTTAGCTCCTTATTCGGCGAGCTTCTTATTCGCACACTGAAGATAATTTCAGTCACTGAATAAGAAGCTAACGGCTTATTCACCCAGGATCATATTCATGAAAGAATAATGTCAATAAAAAGTAGTTCGAACAATTGGACAGTTCTAAAACATTCATATGATGAAATTAATTAATTTATCCAGATAACTGGCACCCCCCCCCTCACACTCCACTTGTTTCAATGGTAAAATATGAATAAGTAACTGGTGAGTTTCTCTATGAAAATCATCTTGGCTCACCCAAACTGACTAGTTTTCTATTAATTAGAATGTTCTCTATCAGAAAAAACATAATTTAGCCTGAGCCAAACATTATTGATTAAGCAACTGGCATCAAAACTGGCACCCCCGCTCCATTAGTTTCAATAAAATTTGATTAAGTAACTGGTGATTTTCTCTATGAAAATCATCTTGGCTCACCCAAACTGACTAGTTTTCTATTAATTAGAATGTTCTCTATCAGAAAAAACATAATTTAGCCTGAGCCAAACATTATTGATTTAAGCAAACTGGCATCAAAACTGGCACCCCCGCTCCATTAGTTTCAATGGGAAAATTTGATTAAGTAACTGGTGATTTTCTCTATGAAAATCATCTTGGCTCACCCACAAACTGACTAGTCTTCTATTAATTAGACTGTTCTCTATCAGAAAAAACATAATCTAGCCTGAGCCAAACATTATTAATTAAGCGAACTGGCATCAAACCTGGTAACCCACGCTCCAACCCTGTAATTTTAACATTCTAAGGGCCAAATTACATACTTGGTGCTAACTGTGATGGACACCGCTACTCGGAGGCAGTAGATCCGCCGTAGGTGCCAGGGTTGCTCTGCAGTGAGCCGCGGTAGCGAGCCGGCGTCAGGTCCCTTGCTGGAAGCTAGCGAGTCAGCCGTAGGAAATACCTAGCAGATAGTCCCTCTTCCCAAATACTCGTTGAGGCGTAGTACAGGTTAAGCAGGTTGGTTTATTTTTGAACAGCACAGACACGGTACATTTATATAGTACAGTCCCATTGCGCTCTTCCATGCCCGTGCTCAGGGCCGGCGCTAATGTAAGGCGGCACAGGCGGCCGCCTTACTGTCCTGGCCTGCTGCCAGTTTGAGGGGCGGAAAAATCAGATTTGCGGCGGCGCTGCAGTGTGTGTGCCTGTCTCAGTCCCATCCCACGTTCTTAACACGAGCAGGCACACTGTGTAATTTGGCGCCGCCCCCACACGTGATCCACATAGCCCAGGAAAACAGGAACTGCAGGAGGAGCCACCAGCCCGCGTGCTTTCACTCTGCTGCGATGGAGGAGCCACCAGCCCGCGTGCTTTCACTCTGCTGCGATGGAGGAGCGAGGCAGAGAGGAGATTTATTACCAGGTGTGAATAAACTAATGGGAGGGGGGTGTAGATTAAATAACTGGGGGGGCTTTAAATTGCTGCACTGGGTCTGGGGGCTGTAAATTGCTATACTGGGGGGGGCTGTAAATTGCTATACTGGGGGGGCTGTAAATTGCTATACTGGGGGGGGCTGTAAATGGATATACTGGGGGGGGCTGTAAATGGATATACTGGGGGGCTGTAAATGGATATACTGGGTCTGGGGGCTGTAAATGGATATACTGGGTCTGGGGGCTGTAAATAGATATACTGGGGGGCTGTAAATGGATATACTGGGTCTGGGGGCTGTAAATAGATATACGGGGGGGCTGTAAATGGATATACTGGGTCTGGGGGCTGTAAATAGATATACTGGGGGGGCTGTAAATTGCTATACTGGGTCTGGGGGCTGTAAATGGATATACTGGGTCTGGGGCTGTAAATGGATATACTGGGGGGCTGTAAATTAAATACTGGGTCTGGGGCTGTAAATAGATATACTGGGTCTGGGGGCTGTAAATGGATATACTGGGTCTGGGGGCTGTAAATAGATATACTGGGGGCTGTAAATAGATAATACTGGGGGCTGTAAATGGCTATACTGGGTCTGGGGGCTGTAAATGGATATACTGGGTCTGGGGGCTGTAAATAGATATACTGGGGGGCTGTAAATTGCTATACTGGGTCTGGGGGCTGTAAATTGATATACTGGGTCTGGGGGCTGTAAATAGATATACTGGGGGGCTGTAAATTGATATACTGGGTCTGGGGGCTGTAAATGGATATACTGGGGTCTGGTGCTGTAAATAGATATACTGGGGGGCTGTAAATTTAAATACTGGGTCTGGGGGCTGTAAATAGATATACTGGGGGGCTGTAAATGGATATACTGGGTCTGGGGGCTGTAAATGGATATACTGGGTCTGGGGCTGTAAATAGATATACTGGGGGCTGTAAATGGATATACTGGGTCTGGGGCTGTAAATGGATATATGGGTCTGGGGGCTGTAAATAGATATACTGGGGGGGGCTGTAAATGGATATACTGGGTCTGGGGGCTGTAAATAGATATACGGGGGGGCTGTAAATTGCTATACTGGTCTGGGGGCTGTAAATTGATATACTGGGTCTGGGGCTGTAAATGGATATACTGGGGGGGGCTGTAAATTGCTATACTGGGTCTGAGGGCTGTAAATAGATATACTGGGGGGGCTGTAAATTGCTATACTGGGTCTGAGGGCTGTAAATAGATATACTGGGGGCTGTAAATTGCTATACTGGGTCTGGGAGCTGTAAATTGATATACTGGGTCTGGGGCTGTAAATAGATATACTGGGGGCTGTAAATGGATATACTGGGTCTGGGGGCTGTAAATAGATATACTGGGGGGCTGTAAATGGATATACTGGGTCTGGGGGCTGTAAATAGATATACTGGGGGGGCTGTAAATTGATATACTGGGTCTGGGGGCTGTAAATGGATATACTGGGTCTGAGGGCTGTAAATAGATATACTGGGGGGGCTGTAAATTGCTATACTGGGTCTGGGGGCTGTAAATTGATATACTGGGTCTGGGGGCTGTAAATGGATATACTGGGTCTGGGGGCTGTAAATGACTGGGGTCTGGGGCTGTAAATGGATATACTGGGGGGGCTGTAAATTGCTTATACTGGGTCTGGGGGCTGTAAATGGATATACTGGGGGCTGTAAATTGAAATACTGGGTCTGGGGGCTGTAAATAGATTATACTGGGGGCTGTAATTGAAATACTGGGTCTGGGGGCTGTAAATAGATATACTGGGTCTGGGGGCTGTAAATAGATTTACTGGGGGCTGTAAATAGATATACTGGGGGGCTGTAAATGAAATACTGGGTCTGGGGGCTGTAAATAGATATACTGGTCTGGGGGCTGTAAATAGATTTACGGGGGCTGTAAATAGATATACTGGGGGGCTGTAAATGAAATACTGGGTCTGGGGCTGTAAATAGATATACTGGGTCTGGGGCTGTAAATAGATATACTGGGGGCTGTAAATAGATATACTGGGGGCTGTAAATTGAAATACTGGGTCTGGGGGCTGTAAATAGATATACTGGGTCTGGGGGCTGTAAATAGATTTACTGGGGGCTGTAAATAGATATACTGGGGGCTGTAAATTGAAATACTGGTCTGGGGCTGTAAATAGATATACTGGGGGGCTGTAATGGATATACTGGGTCTGGGGCTGTAAATGGATATACTGGGTTCTGGGGCTGTAAATAGATATACTGGGGGGGCTGTAAATGGATTATACTGGGTCTGGGGCTGTAAATAGATATACTGGGGGGCTGTAAATTGATATTACTGGGTCTGGGGGCTGTAAATGGATATACTGGGTCTGAGGGCTGTAAATAGATATACTGGGGGGGCTGTAAATTGCTATACTGGGTCTGGGGGCTGTAAATTGATATACTGGGTCTGGGGGCTGTAAATTGATATACTGGGTCTGGGGGCTGTAAATGGATATACTGGGTCTGGGGGCTGTAAATGGATATTACGGGGGGGGGTTCTGGGTGGGGGCTGTTGTAAAATGGGGGGGATATACTGGGGGGGCTGTAAATTGCTATACTGGGTCTGGGGGCTGTAAATGGATATACTGGGGGCTGTAAATTGAAATACTGGGTCTGGGGGCTGTAAATGGATATACTGGGGGCTGTAAATTGAAATACTGGGTCTGGGGGCTGTAAATGGATATACTGGGTCTGGGGGCTGTAAATAGATATACTGGTCTGGGGGCTGTAAATAGATTTACTGGGGGCTGTAAATAGATATACTGGGGGGCTGTAAATTGAAATACTGGGTCTGGGGGCTGTAAATAGATATACTGGGTCTGGGGGCTGTAAATAGATTTACTGGGGGCTGTAAATAGATATACTGGGGGGCTGTAAATTGAAATACTGGGTCTGGGGGCTGTAAATAGATATACTGGGTCTGGGGGCTGTAAATAGATATACTGGGGGCTGTAAATAGATATACTGGGGGGCTGTAAATTGATTATATACTGGGTCTGGGGGCTGTAAATAGATATACTGGGTCTGGGGGCGTAAATAGATATACTGGGGGGGCTGTAAATTGCTATACTGGGGGGCTGTAAATGGATATACTGGGTCTGGGGGCCGTAAATAGATATACTGGGGGGGCTGTAAATTGATATACTGGGGTCTGGGGCTGTAAACTTATTTACTGGGGGTGTAAATTGCTATGCTGGTGGGTGTAAAATCATGTACTGGGGGTGTAAAATGATATGCAGGGGGTTTGAATAAACTGATATTGGTACATTACCTTTTTTATTGCTGTGGAGCTCTGTTATACACTCATTCACACTGCACATTACTGTGAGTTTTATTACTGTGGAGCTCTGTGATACGCTTTTACACACTGCACATTACTATGAGTTTTATTGCTGTGGAGCTCTGTGATACGCTCATACACTCTGCACATTACTATGAGTTTTATTGCTGTGGAGCTCTGTGATACGCTTTTTACACTGCACATTACTGGAAGGTTTATTGAAGTGAGCTCTGTAATTTGCAGTGTGTATAAGTACATCAATAAGGTAGACGTATCTTATAAACCTGAATTGCTCCTGGTGAGGGTATAAATAAAACCCACCAGTTTCTCTCATGGCTGAGAAGCCGCATGAGGACATGTGGTTGCTTAGAAAGCAGCTTTTGGTTTCATTAGGAAGGACTAGCCTGACCCAGAGGTGTCGTGATGCGGCAGAAGAGCTTACACTTTAATGACCATTCAAATAAACCAAAACCTCTGTGTTTTGTTTAACATGGAGCTACAGGGGTGAGCAGGGCTGGACTGGGACAGAAAATCAGCCCTGGATGTCATCCAGACCGGCCCAATTTAATTATGCAAATACGCACAAATATAGTATATGATCCAACTGGATCGCTCAACCAATTGCTCTACAGATACTGGAGTTGCTGCAGAGCGATTGGGTAAAGCACCGCAGTGGCACTGAGGTCAAGTGTGCACCATGCCTTAAGGTGAGGAGGATGCGCAGAGGGTCTCACCGGCACGGTGGCCGCAATATGAGACTGCGTCTGTTTTGCAGTGTGGAAGTTCTCACCTCACCCATTAAGGGCAGCGCGAGCCACGCGGTGAACCAGCATTCACACTGGCCCACAGAGCCATCGGCCCACCGGGAATCTCCCTGTAGTCCCTATGGCCAGTACATGCCTGGGGGTGAGCGCAAATGACAACTTATTTTCTTGGTATGTTTTAGAGATTATTATGCATCTCAATGCTGATTGACATGGCATGGTAGGGATGGGGGGGGCACCAAAACGCACCTTCGCCTGAGTAGACAAAAATGCTTGCACCGGCCCTGCCCGTGCTCAGACATCCCGGTGCCAGTTTTAACACTGCCTCCAGCCATAGCTCTTTTCATATACGTAACATGGGCTGCCACTGCCCCTAGCTCGAGCCCAGCTCTTGGTGCCACACTGTCTGGCCCGCCCTGGGCTGTTCCCTGCCCAGGAAATTCCACTCTCCTGGAGTGCTGGCTCTGATTCCGGCACAAGATTTTCTCTGCGGCTGGGAAGCCTGGCCTGAGTTTAGCGGCTGATTGAGGGGTAATTTCAGTGGCGCTCCCCTTTAGAACTCACCCCACAGTGGCACCATGTTCTCAGGGCCCGTCTGACAAGCACTCTGGTGGCATGTACAGGGGCTGAGCGGTGCAGGGTGTAAGGCAGGTCGGCCGTGCTAGGTCTCGGCCGGTGGCAGCTGTATCAGGGTTGCGCTGGACAGATAAACCACAATAGCTGGGCAAGGCAGGGGTGGCAAAGAACTTAATAAGCATCAGGGTCATACAAGCAAAAATTGTACAAATGAATTATACACTTGGGTGAACGAAAACTGGGCAATTTAGAGGTTATTAAATTGTGAGGGATTACAGGTGCGTTTGGTGCGGGGAATTGCAAGGGGAAACACAATACACAAAGGGATTATACAGACATAAATTGTATAAATGAATTTTAACATTGAACCAACGAACTTTTAACGTTTTATGTGCCAGTAACTTGAAAGTGACGGCTGTTTTGTCACAATCTCTTCTACGTTCACTGGTCTGTTGACTCGGGATCGTGATACGAACGCTTGGCTGGCATAGGTCCGCTCGCTATGGTTACTGGCGTGACATGAAGCCCTAGTGCTCTCTCCTCTGCCTTTTGTTCTGACTCCATTTCTCAGATCCTACCCGCGTGATATAATATCACCTTCATTTTTGTTTTTTAATTCACCAACCCCTGTAGTGAATACAGGATTCTATTGTTATACGTTGGGCTTGAGTTCCCCACCCTTCCTTTCCAGTGTCCATGTCTCCCTGGCAGCGTGGCATTTTAGCCACGCCCCTATGACGTACCCACCCACCCGGCACTTCCGGGGTCCCTCGATTGAACAGCGTGTGGCGTTCTCCGACATGGGGATTGGGTAAGTTATGTGACCTCTGCTTATTTAAGGTTTGCTTTTATTATTGTACACCACCTTGATAAAGGCCTCTAGGGGCCGAAACGTTGGTTCTTTTATGGACATGTAATAAACCTTAATGTTTTAGCCAAGTCTTCGTGTGCCTCCCCTTCCCCATTATATATATATATATATACACACATACATATACACACTGCTCAAAAAAATAAATAGAACACAAAAATAACACATCCTAGATCTGAATGAATGAAATATTCTTATTAAATACTGTGGTCACTACATAGTTGAATGTGCTGACAACAAAATCACACAAACATTATCAATGGAAATCAAATTGAGCAAGCCATGGAGGTCTGGACTTGGGAGTTACACTCAAAATTAAAGTGGAAAACAACACTACAGGCTGATCCAACTTTGATGTAATGTCCTTCAAACAAGTCAAAATGAGGCTCAGTAGTGTGTGTGGCCTCCACATGCCTGTATGACCTCCCTACAACGCCTGGGCAGAGGTTGGCGGATGGTCTCCTGAGGGATCTCCTCCCACACCTGGACTAAAGCATCCCCAACTCCTGGACAGTCTGTGGTGCAATGTGGCGTTGGTGGATGGAGCGAGACATGATGACCCAGATGTGCTCAATTGGATTCAGGTCTGGGGAACGGGCGGGCCAGTCCATAGCATTTGTCTTGCAGCAACTGCTGACACACTCCAGCCACTTGAGGTCTAGCATTGTCTTGCATTAGGAGGAACCCAGGGCCAACCACACCAGTATATGGTCTCACAAGGGGTCTGAGGATCTCATCTCGGTACCTAATGGCAGTCAGGCTACCTCTGGTGAGCACATGGAGGGCTGTGTGGCCCCCTACAGAAATGCCACCCCACACCATTACTGACCCACTGCCAAACCGGTCATGCTGGAGGATGTTGCAGGCAGAACATTCTCCACGGCTTCTCCAGACCCTGTCACGTCTGTCACATGTGCTCAGTGTGAACCTGCTTTCATCTGTGAAGAGCACAGGGTGCCAGTGGCGAAGCTGCCAATCTTGGTGTTCTCTGGCAAATGCCAAACATCCTGCACGGTGTTGGGCTGTAAGCACAACCCCCACCTGTGGATGTCGGGCCCTCATACCACCCTCATGGAGTCTGTTTCTGACCGTTTGAGCAGCCACATGCACATTTGTGGCCCGCTGGAGGTCATTTTGCAGGGCTCTGGCAGTGCTCCTTGTGACGGAACCGTTCTCTACCATCTGCCCTGACTCTCCAGACACCCCTTTGTTGCGGTCAGCCCGGCTACTGGGAGTGCTGTCCTCAGCGCCTCGAGCAGCTTGACCCGCTTGCTTCTGTTCCTCTGCCCTGGAGCCGTTAGGAATTTCCAGAAGGCCGCTCGGTGCCTTCTGATATTGAGTATAGTGTAGCGTCGCTGAAATAAAACACCAGACGTGGCTGTATGCTTTAAAACAGGATTCTCTCTCTGTCTCAGTCTCTGAGAGTTCTGACTTTTAATGAACAAAAACGCCACCATTTATGCTGAAATCCAACAGCCATAATTTGCAAAAATGACGCACATCGTCCTACCAATATGCTAATTACATTATGTCAGATAGGTATTTACAATAAACATTCTTTACATTCTTTAGCTCACACAACATTTGCATAGCCTATTGTTCTAACACATCAGATTAAATACAAACACTATCACAGACTTCTTGAATCAAATATGCAGCCAGATAAGGGGAAAGGTTTTGCCGGTGCATAACATTCAGGATAGGCAGATGCGCAATAGTGAATTTAATTTGTGGCTTCGGGAATGGTGTCGGGAGCAAGGATTTGGCTTTGTGTCCCATGATAGCTCTAATTGGAGCAGAAAGGAACTGTATAAAAAAGATGGTTTGCATCTTACTCATAGGGGAACATATGTTCTCAGTGAGAAGTTCAAAGGTTTCACAAAGGAATATTTAAACTAGGAGGGGGGACAAAAGGGTAAAAAACAATCTGCCCGATTGTCCCCCAAAACTAAATCGGAGGGTGCAAGCAACATTTGGGGAAAAAAATGACAAGCTCAGAGTCGTGTCTATAAATGCTCGCAGTTTAGTCAATAAAATCAATGAACTGGAGGCAATGATGGCAGCTGAAAAAGTAGATTTAGTGGCGGTTACTGAGACATGGTTCAGTGAGAAAAATAACTGGGACATAACAATGCCGGGGTACTCTTTATATAGAAAAGACAGAGAAGGTAGGAAAGAAGGAGGAGTGGGCCTGTATGTGAAAAACAACATAAAAACAAACCAAATAAAAGTGAGCGAGGTGAACATAGAGTCAGTTTGGGTTACGCTAACATTTGGCAATCATACAGTAGCTCGTTAAAACAGAAGAATCTGTGTTCTGGGCGCCACCTAGTGGTTCCTTTCACAATTGTTCATATGTTGAGGGTTAATTAACCCCTCTAGACCTTTAAGAGCAGAAAAAAAAGGCAGCAATAAAACCGTAAATTGTGAATGTTTCTCACAGTAAATCAGCAGCTTGTCCGTTCACTCGGGCTTATCCCTAGAAACCCAGTTAGAAGCATAAATAGAGAAAAAAAAAATGTGGCGGGACAGGCGCTTCCTTCACACTGACAGGGATGTCCTCACTTAAATGACAGTTCTCCCCTCTGTTGGATGAGTGTAAACCTCAAACAAAACAGAAAACAAAAATAATGGTGCAGTATGTCAAGGCAGTATACTATTAAAATAAAGATAAGAGGATTGCACTCACATGGTGTGGTGTCTTAGTATCAGACACCAGATGTTTATAGCGGCTGGCAGAATTATGGAAGGAACGCCAGACTTCCCTTGGTGGTGCTCCAACATCTGTGGTGGTCCTCCAATCTTTGGGTACTCCAAGAGCCTTGATGTTGTTTCAGTATCCGTTCCCCTGATCCTCAGCAGCGGTGTAGATGACAATCATGTGGGGTACAGCAGCCAGGAAACAGGAAGAATAGGGACAGCAAGCAAGGTATAATGGGATTTATTGGTATAAAATAATTAAAATTAAAATAATCTTGGTACATCCAAACGCGTTTCGCGGTATGAAGCCGCTTCCTCAGTAGATGTCAATGTTTTCACAGGCCTGCTGTACCTATAAAGTGGCAAAGCTCAAAGTCTTGATTCAAGCCATTAGGTATCAGAGTTTTTAGTTTGTAGATCCACTTCATCTCAGTTTTGTTTATTTTTTGTATAAAATCACCACCTCTCCATTCCTTCTCTACCTGTTGTATCGCCAGGAATTGGGTGCCTTTAGGGTCTGTCATGCCCACCTGGGTGTTGTCATGGTCCTGACCCTCTGATGCACCTTTTTGTTTTCTTTTTTGCATGTTCTAGGTTGATTCCAGGACTTTGTTTTGTTTTTGTGTTTTTTCTCCTTCCCCATGCACGGTTCTGGACTTTGATTTGCTTTTCATTCTGAACCTGACCCATCACCTGCACCTCGTCCAGCCTGATGTGACCTGCTTATAAGGAAGCTACGCCCCTGGTCCCACGCTGCCTCATTGACGTTACCAGCCTTGCCTTGAATAGACCTGAGTTCCTGATCTCCTCCTGAACCCTTTGCCTGGATCCCCTCTGAACATTGGACATTCCTGATTTTTCCCTCTGCTTTGCACCATTAATCTCCGGTATCCTCCATTGCCCTGTTTTCCCCTGCTTTCCTATGCTTGTATTTACTTGTGTACCAGACCCTTGCTAGACCTTGACCATCCTGTTTCTATATCCTATTGTACTTTCGCTTAGAGATCGTGTATCAGACCCTTGCTAGACTTTGACTATCCTATTGCTTGCTTCCATTTGTACCTTCGCTTAGAGATTGTGTTGTCAGGGTTCCCCTTCTAGTTATTTTTCTGTTTATCCTGCCTCCTAGTACCTCCCTTCTTGATTATTTCTGTTCTTATTAAACCCTTTTTTGCCCTGTAACCTGTCTGCTGCATATTCACTGCATATTGGGCTCACACCCATACTCCTGCGCACCCATGCCAGACCTCACCCTTGACAGAATGAGGCAGCCATCAACCAGTGAGCCCGCAGTGAGTAATGCTGTTATGGTGTACGTGGAAGGGTTAATAGAAAGTATCCTGCAGCAAATGGACACTTTATTTACTGACCTGCTTAAAGGCTTAAGGGGCATCTCTACTAAGGTGCGCGTTCCTGTTACAGAAAAGGGGCCCAGAGAACCCCTAACCCCGGAGGAACGTGAAAGGAGAAGGTCCAAACACTTGTGCTTTTATTGTGGGAGTGGCCTGCACACTGTATCGGCCTGCCCTCTACGCCCACCCAAGCCACCTAGCACCCCACCTGAAGCAGCATCTGCTAAAAAGACTGTTATTTCCAGGACTAACCCCACGAAACCGAAAAGGTCAGCATCCGTTAAAGCACTGCCCACCAAGCCAAAGAATACATCGCCTGTCAGAGACACAACTTCTTTCAAGTCTAAAAAGGAGAATAGTTCTGCCAAGTCCTTGCTCCCAAAGCCTAGTAAGGCTTTGCCTGCCAGGTCCTTGCCCGAGAGATCCGTCACCGAATCCAAACCCATGAAAGAGGTGCCTATTGGTGATGGTCCTGAAACCGTGCAGCAAGAGTCCCAAGTGGAACCAATGGATTCCCAATCCACACTGCCCACAGAATCCGTTTCAGAGTACTTACCGATGGAGGAAGAGCCCAGCGGACCTACAGAGCCTGACCCCGTTGTGCCCATGGAGATTGCGTCTGTCCTACCCTCCGGTATGACACCCACGACTTCGAGCCAACACCTCACGGCCAACTATGTTACCGCTCCAGTGCCTTCCAGTCGGCGTATCTCATGTTACCCATCGGCTTCAGAGTACTACTCTTCGGATGAATGGGATTCTATGGATTCTGAAGAGGAATTCCCTAAAGAAACTGCACGTCATCCTCGAGGGCAACCTGGCAGGTTCATCGGCTGCATGAGGACCACCTACATAGGAACCACGTTCACTTCCCCGGCCTATGTTTCTGAGCCTTCCCAGGCCTCTGTCCGTAAGCCTTCACAGGCTTCTGTATCTAAGCCAACCCAGGCTTCTGTATCTAAGCCTTCTCAGGCCTCTGTCACTAAGCCTTCTCAGGCTCCTGTCACTAAGCCTTCTCAGGCCTCTATACCCGAACCTTCTCAGGTCCCTGTCTCTGAGCCTTCTCAGGCCTATGTTTCTGAGCCTTCTCAGGTCCCTATCTCAGAGCCTTCTCAGGCTTCTATACCGAAACCTTCTCAGGTCTCAGTCCCCAAGCCTTCTCAGGTCTCTGACCCCAAACCTTCTCAGGCTTCTGTCCGTGAGCCTTCTCAGGCTTCTGTCCGTGAGCCATCTCAGGCTTCTGTCCGTGAGACATCTCAGGCTTCTGTCCGTGAGCCATCTCAGGCTTCTGTCCGTGAGCCATCTCAGGCTTCTGTCCGTGAGCCATCTCAGGCTTCTGTCCGTGAGCCATCTCAGGCTTCTGTCCGTGAGCCATCTCAGGCTTCTGTCCGTGAGCCATCTCAGGCTTCTGTCCGTGAGCCATCTCAGGCTTCTGTCCGTGAGCCATCTCAGGCTTCTGTCCGTGAGCCATCTCAGGCTTCTGTCCGTGAGCCTTCTCAGGCTTCTGTCCGTGAGCCATCTCAGGCTTCTGTCCGTGAGCCATCTCAGGCTTCTGTCCGTGAGCCATCTCAGGCTTCTGTCCGTGAGCCATCTCAGGCTTCTGTCCGTGAGCCATCTCAGGCTTCTGTCCGTGAGCCATCTCAGGCTTCTGTCCGTGAGCCTCCTCAGGCTTCTGTCCGTGAGCCTCCTCAGGCCTCTGTCCCCGAGCCTCCTCAGGCCTCTGTCCCCGAGCCTCCTCAGGCCTCTGTCCCCGAGCCTCCTCAGGCCTCTGTCCCGAGTCTCCTCAGGCCTCTGTCCCCGAGCCTCCTCAGGCCTCTGTCCCCGAGCCTCCTCAGGCCTCTGTCCCCGAGCCTTCCCAGGCCTCTGTCCCCGAGCCTTCCCAGGCCTCTGTCCCCGAGCCTTCCCAGGCTTCTGTAACTATGCCTTCTCAGGCTTCTGTAACTATGCCTTCCGAGGTTTCTATTTCCGAGCCTTCTCAGGCCTCCATCTCGAAGCCTTCTCAGGCCCCTGGTACCGAGTTGTCGCAGAGCCCAGCTGTTGCTTCCACGCTGTTGTCGCAGAGCCCAGCTGTCGCTTCCACAGTGTCTTCGAAGAGCCCAGCTGTCGCTTCCACAGAGTCGTCGCAGAGCCCAGCTGTCGCTTCCACAGAGTCGTCGCAGAGCCCAGCTGTCGCTTCCACAGAGTCGTCGCAGAGCCCAGCTGTCGCTTCCACAGAGTCGTCGCAGAGCCCAGCTGTCGCTTCCACAGAGTCGTCGCAGAGCCCAGCTGTCGCTTCCACAGAGTCGTCGCAGAGCCCAGCTGTCGCTTCCACAGAGTCGTCGCAGAGCCCAGCTGTCGCTTCCACAGAGTCGTCGCAGAGCCCAGCTGTCGCTTCCACAGAGTCGTCGCAGAGCCCAGCTGTCGCTTCCACAGAGTCGTCGCAGAGCCCAGCAGTGGTGTCGCCGCAGAGCCCAGCAGTCGTCCCCAAGCTGTCTCCGCCAAAGGGTCGTAGTCGCCGCCGTCGAGCCAAGTCTCTCCGTACCCAGCAAAGCCTCACTGAGGGCGCTGTCCCTCCGAGCCCTTCGACTATAGTGTCTCCGCCGAGTTGTGCCCGTGACTCTATTCCCGATATTGGGTCTGACAGGGCTGTACTCATGGCTCTGTATGAGGACTTCCAGGATCCAAGTAGTAAAACTGGCACGAAATACGCTAGTTCGGGACCTGTCCCTACGGGTTACTCCATGACGCCCTCTGGAGTATTGGTCCGGCAGGAATACTTAGCAGTGGTCAGGCGCTTCCCGGAACTCTGGAGAAACCTTGATATATCGTCTGACTCCAGTTGACCGATCTGGACTCTGTTGTCCCCTGTCCTAGCTTCGGTGCCCGGAGTGCACCCGTCAGGAGGGGGGTGATGTCATGCCCACCTGGGTGTTGTCATGGTCCTGACCCTCTGATGCACCTTTTTGTTTTCTTTTTTGCATGTTCTAGGTTGATTCCAGGACTTTGTTTTGTTTTTGTGTTTTTTCTCCTTCCCCATGCACGGTTCTGGACTTTGATTTGCTTTTCATTCTGAACCTGACCCATCACCTGCACCTCGTCCAGCCTGATGTGACCTGCTTATAAGGAAGCTACGCCCCTGGTCCCACGCTGCCTCATTGACGTTACCAGCCTTGCCTTGAATAGACCTGAGTTCCTGATCTCCTCCTGAACCCTTTGCCTGGATCCCCTCTGAACATTGGACATTCCTGATTTTTCCCTCTGCTTTGCACCATTAATCTCCGGTATCCTCCATTGCCCTGTTTTCCCCTGCTTTCCTATGCTTGTATTTACTTGTGTACCAGACCCTTGCTAGACCTTGACCATCCTGTTTCTATATCCTATTGTACTTTCGCTTAGAGATCGTGTATCAGACCCTTGCTAGACTTTGACTATCCTATTGCTTGCTTCCATTTGTACCTTCGCTTAGAGATTGTGTTGTCAGGGTTCCCCTTCTAGTTATTTTTCTGTTTATCCTGCCTCCTAGTACCTCCCTTCTTGATTATTTCTGTTCTTATTAAACCCTTTTTTGCCCTGTAACCTGTCTGCTGCATATTCACTGCATATTGGGCTCACACCCATACTCCTGCGCACCCATGCCAGACCTCACCCTTGACAGGGTCCTTGTTGTGTTTACTTTTATAGTGTTGGGGGACGGTGTGTGTATCCAGGCCCTTCTTGATGTTGTTTAAATGTTCTCGTATGCGGACATTCAAGCTTCTGGTGGTACGGCCTATATACAGCTTCCCGCAAGGACAAATAAAAAGGTACATGTACACTTTCCTCGTTTATATTCTTGAAAAAATATACTGCTATTTTACAAGCAGTAGCACCTGAATACACCAGCACCTTATAAATTCTACAATAACACTTTGAAGTAGAGAATAGCTTATCCCTGTAAGCAAGGACTAGATGAGAACATCATACAGCCATGTAGATATTCCATATCTAGAATCAGGGAATCTGAATTAAACAGAATGAACTGAATATAATGACGTATCTCTCCTACCAACAATCTGCTACATTGGCTATGTATAAATTTAACCTGTTTGTTATCACCAATTTTCTAAAATGTTTTAATTATACACATCATCACCTGCAGTGATTATGACTATCTGCAGGCTTCATAATTACCATATGTATGATGCTTTACATGCCTTTTTTGACCAGATTGTATCAAAGAATATGTGTTTGGGCACTTTATTTATTTTTATTTTTAATTTGCCACAGGTCTCTCATGACATTTCTGTGTGGTTTTGCATATCATTCACTCTAGTGCATAGCACTCCAGTCTAGATCAACCTTACAGCTGGAACCTCGCTCTAGTGCATAGCACTCTATCCTAAATTAACCTTACAGCTGGAACCTCCAAAAAGACTATTTATAGGTACAGCAGGCCTGTGAAAACATTGACATCTACTGAGGAAGCGACTTCATACCGCGAAACGCGTTTGGATGTACCAAGATTATTTTAATTTTAAACCAATAAATCCCATTATACCTTGCTTGCTGTCCCTATTCTTCCTGTTTCCTGGCTGCTGTACCCCACATGATTGTGATCTACACCGCTGCTGAGGATCAGGGGAACGGATACTGAAACAACATCAAGGCTCTTGGAGTACCCAAAGATTGGAGGACCACCACAGACGTTGGAGCACCACCAAGGGAAGCCTGGCGTTCCTTCCATAATTCTGCCAGCCGCTATAAACATCTGGTGTCTGATACTAAGACACCACACCATGTGAGTGCAATCCTCTTATCTTTATTTTAATAGTATACTGCCTTGACATACTGCACCATTATTTTTGTTTTCTGTTTTGTTTGGGGTTTACACTCATCCAACAGAGGGGAGAACTGTCATTTAAGTGAGGACATCCCTGTCAGTGTGAAGGAAGCGCCTGTCCCGCCACATTTTTTTTTTATTTTTTTTCTCTATTTATACAGTAGCTCGTGTAGGTGTGATCTATAGACCCCCTGGACAAGTAGAAGAGCTAGATAATCTGCTAATTGAGGAAATAGCCGAAATGGCAATGAAGGGGGAAGTTATTATCATGGGGGACTTTAATCTTCCTGATGTGAACTGGAAAACCAAAACAGCTGGGTGCACCAGGAGTACAAATATTCTAAACTCCCTACTGGGATTATCTCTAACACAAGTAGTTGAGGAGCCGACCCGTAAAGAGGCCATATTGGATTTAATACTCACAAATGGAGGTTTGGTATCGGACGTTGTTGTAGGTGAAAATTTGGGATCTAGTGATCACCAGTCAGTATGGTTTAATATAAGAACAGGGATGGAGCCGCACCACACAAAAACAGAAGTTTTAGACTTTAACCCTTTCGCTGCTGAGGCTTTTCCCGCCCCTGTGCTGAGGTCATTTTTTACCTGTTTTGCGCATCATGTTTAAACGTGTTTTGAAGGCTTATTTTAGTATATGACATCGACATATTATATATCGTTCTTTCCGTCAGACTCGGTAGATTCATAATATGTCATTATTATATGTATACGTTATGTCATGTTTGTATATTATAACAAAAAATGCAATAAAATATGTATTTTCAATAATTTACAGCGTGTAAAGTGTTTTTTTCCACATTTTAACATGCGAGCAATTGCGGATATATTTTGTATGGGGTGCGCTTGTTAAAAAAATTAGAGATGGGGTCTCGTTACATTTTTTTTTGGGGAAAATGACACCATTTTTAACAAACGCACCGCATACAAAAATCGTTAATGCAGCATCATTGTTCACATTATAATTGAAATGGGAACAATATTGCTGCATTAACAAAACAAAAAAAAAAAAAAAAAGTGTTTTATTTTTTTTTTATTATTTTTTTTTTTTAATTTTTTTTTATTTTTATTTTTCTTTTTTTTTTTTTTTTTACAATTTTTTTTACTTTCATGTTTGGTATCGTTGGAACGGCCATGCTCTGGCCGATCCAACGATATCAAAATTTAACCCCTAACTGCCACGGATCGGGAGATAGGGAGTTCATTGGAACTCCCTATCTCCACACTTCGTGGCAGTTAGGGGTTAATGCTAGGACTGGCGTCATCGTGCTGCGCTCCTCCTCTGGGGGAGTTCCCGGAAGCTTGGCCGACATCCAAGATGTCGGCCAGCTCCCGGGAAGGATCGCAAATCGGCGCTTTTCAGCGCCGATTTGCGATCCAGCTCCCCAGGGGTTAATGCCAGGCATCATTTGGAAGGGCAGGCTGTGCCCTTCCAAATGATGCCTGGGTTAAGCCCCTGTGAGCCGCCGATCGGGAGGGAGAGAGGTCCGAAGGACCTCCCCCCCCTCCCTTTCAGGCGCCTCCTCCGCACATGCGGGGGGGGCGCCTGAATTATGTGTCATCGCGGGGGCGCGATGACACATAATAATGGCGGCCACTGCTCCGGATGCCGGGCTGACATCCAGGATGTCAGCCCGCACCGGAGGGGCCAGCGATCGGCCGGTACCCGGCCGAACGCTGACCCCAATGCGAGGACGCGCTCAGCGCGTCCTCCGCATACCAGGGGGAATGCTGAGGACGCGCTGAGCGCGTCCTTAGCATTCAAGTGGTTAAAAAAACAGATTTTTCTAAAATGAGAATTTTTGTGAAGGAGTCATTATCTGACTGGAGGAGTTTAAAGGGAGTCCAGGAGTAATGGGATAATTTAAAGGAAGCATTATTGAAGGCCACAGGCAATTGCATTCGGCTTGTTAGCAAAAACAAAAAAAGGAAGAAACCACTGTGGTACTCTGCAGAAGTGGCCAAAATAGTGAAGAACAAAAAGACAGCATTCGATAATTATAAAAAAACTCAGGCAAACCTATAAGATTAGGCAGAAAGAGGCAAAGCAATTTATAAGAGCTTCCAAAGCACACGCAGAAGAGAAAATAGCTCAGTCAGTAAAAAAGGGGGACAAACATTTTTTAGATACATAAACGAGAAAAGAAAAGTAAAACAAGGATTAGTTAGATTAAAAACAAAGGAAGGAAGGTATGTAGAAGAGGATAAAAGTCTCGCTGACTGCCTCAATGAATATTTTTGTTCAGTCTTTGCAGAAGAAAAGGGACCTCAGTTAGGAGGAAACACTAACGAGACATTTACATATCAGTTTACAGAGGAGGAGGTTCTACAGCAGCTGTCTAAAGTAAAGACAAATAAGTCAATGGGGCCTGATGGGATCCACCCTAAATTATTAAAACAGCTCAGTGATGTAATAGCAAAACCGTTAACAGATTTATTTAACCAATCCTTGCTAACGGGAGTCGTCCCAGAAGACTGGAAATTAGCAAATGTTGTGCCCATTTACAAGAAGGGCAGTAGGGAGGAATCGGGGAACTATAGGCCAGTTAGTCTTACATCAGTAGTGGGGAAATTAATGGAAACCATGTTAAAGGAAAGGATTGTTGAACATCTAAAAACACATAGATTACAGGATCAGAAACAACATGGGTTTACCTCAGGGAGATCATGCCAAACTAATTTTATTGATTTTTTTGATTGGGTAACAAAAATAATAGACACAGGTGGTGCAGTAGACATTTTTTTAGAAAGGATTTTACCAGGAAGGATACATTGAGAATTCGCTCATTTTCAAGTATGTCCTGGGTGGCGAGTCTGTACCGTTAAGTGTCTTGCCAAGGACACTTACTGGAGAGGTTGCTCGCTGGGATCGAACCCATGACTCCACAGGCTCTCTCCATGCAGAGCAGTGACATTACCTCTACTCCACCCAGCCGGTACATTGCTTATTTAGATTTCAGTAAGGCTTTTGATACTGTTCCGCATAGAAGGCTTATCAATAAAGTGCAATCTTTGAGCTTGGATTCCAATATTGTTGAATGGATTAGGCAGTGGCTGAGTGACAGGCAACAGAGGGTTGTGGTAAATAGAGTTTATTCGGCGCAAAGTCTTGTTACCAGTGGGGTACCTCAGGGGTCATTCTCATTAATATTTTTATTAGTGATATTGCAGAAGGTATTAATGGTAAAGTATGTCTTTTTGCTGATGACACAAAGATTTGCAACAGGGTTGACGTTCCTGGAGGGATCAGCCAAATGACAAATGATTTAGGTAAACTAAAAAAATGGTCGGAGCTGTGGCAATTGAGTTTTAATGTGGATAAGTGCAAGATAATGCACCTGGGGCGTAAACCCAAGGGCTGAATCTAAAAATACTTGATACAGTCCTAACCTCAACATCTGAGGAAAGGGATTTAGGGGTTATTATTTCAGAGGATCTAAGGGTAAGTAGTCAATGTAATAAAGCAGCAGGAAATGCTAGCAGAATGCTTGGTTGTGTAGGGAGAGGTATTAGCAGTAGGAAAAGGGAAGTGCTCATGCCACTGTACAGAGCACTGGTGAGACCTCACTTGGAGTACTGTGTGCAGTACTGGAGACCGTATCTCCAGAAGGATATAGACATCTTAGAGAGAGTTCAGAGAAGGGCTACTAAAATGGTGTACGGCTTGAAGGAGAAAAGTTACCAGGAAAGGCTTAATGATCTTAACATATACAGCTTGGAAAAAAGACGAGACAGAGGAGATATGATAGAAACATTTAAATACGTAAAGGGAATCCACAAGGTAGAGAAAGGGAGTATATTTAAACGGAAACAAAGTAGCAAAACAAGAGGACTGTCACGGATGGGCCGGTACTGGGGCGCCTGGCAGCAGATTCCTCGCTGCTCGCTGGCCAGGCACCGAATGATAACGCTACCGGGCGCGCTCACGTGGGACGCCGGGGGGCGGAGCCTGGCGTTGTGACGCGGAACCGCCGGGTTTAAAACCCGGCTTCACTAGTTTGCCGGTGCCCTGACGTGGTGTTTCACTTCCCGCAGAGCTCTTGTGTTTTTTGGCTTAATATCTGTGTCTGACCTTGCTTCTGGAATAACCATTCTGTTATGACTCCTGGCATTGGCAAACGAACCACTCTGTGTATGACCCCTGGCATTGGCAAACGAACCATTCTGTGTATGACCCCTGGATTGGCAAACCAACCATTCTGTGTATGACTCCTGGCATTGGCAAACGAAACAACTCTGTGTATGACCCCTGGCATTGGCAAACGAACCATTCTGTGTATGACCCCTGGCATTGGCAAACGAACCATTCTGTGTATGACCCCTGGCATTGGCAAACCAACCATTCTGTGTATGACTCCTGGCATTGGCAAACAAACCACTCTGTGTATGACCCCTGGCATTGGCAAACGAACCATTCTGTGTATGACCCCTGGCATTGGCAAACGAACCACTCTGTGTATGACTCCTGGCATTTGCAAACGAACCGTTCTGTGTATAACCCCTGGTATTGGCATTTCCTCTGTTCTTGGTTCTGCCCTTAACAATTGGTACCGAGGTCAGTCTATGTGGCACCCTAAGCACACATCAGATTACCTCTGTTATAACTAAGGTCCTAGGGAGAACATATACTCTAGTCTGTACCTCTGTCTGGTGTTTCCCTTTGTTTATCTATTGCCTGATTAATTATCTATCTAGCTTTACCGACCATTCAAGGATCGGAAGGGTAGAGAGCGGTCTACGAAAAAGGACCACTATCTTGGCAGTCAGAGGGATTCGTGACAATACTCTATTCTATACCTCTGTCTGGTGTTATCACTTGTTTATCTATTGTCTGGTTAATCATCGATCTAGTTTTGCCGACCATTCAAGGATCGGAAGTGTAGAGAGCGGTCTGCGTAAAGGGACCACTATTTTGTTAGTCAGGGGATCCGTGACATTACGTCAGGGCCAATGGATCCCGCAGACCTCTCTAACCAGTTGGCACGTATCGCAGCCAGACAAGAGGAACAGGACCATAGGATGGACCAGATTTCTCTCGCTCTGCAAACCCTGTTAAATCGCTCCAATACAGGTACCACAAACCCTCCAGATCCAGTATTACCTAGGGTCAGTCCGGTCTCCCCTGAAGGACATAGGCTTAGTATGAAGGCACCTCTACGCTATGATGGTACACCAAGCCTATGCCGGGGTTTTCTGACTCAGCTTGAGATCTTGTTTGAGAACAACCCAGGGTCTTGTATGTCTGATAAATGATTAATCAGATATCCTACTTTGGCTTTAACAGAAAAAGCTTTATTGTGGGCTACGCCGTTGTGGGAAAACAAGAAACCCATCATCTATGATTATGAGGGTTTTACCTCCGAGTTGAAACGTACCTTTGATCCCTCTAGAAGGGCTACCAATGCGGGTAGATCCTTGTTTCACATTAAACAAGGTAATAAGAGGGTCGCCGAATATGCCATAGAGTTTAAGACTTTGACTTCAGAGGTACTTTGGCCGAACGACGTTTTAACCTTAGCCTTTACCGAAGGTTTGAACGAGGCTTTTATGTTTGAGCTGGCTCCCTTAAAATTACCAGAGAATCTGGACCACCTGATAGATTTTTGTATAGCCATGGACGATCAAATTAGGGAAAGGAGACATCCCAGAGACAGACCCAGAAGGGTCTTGCCTCCTTTACCCTCATTACCCAGACACACCAGTACCTCTGGTAACCCTGAACACGCTAAAACCGATTTGCCAGTCGTTGAACCTATGCAAATAGGAAAAACAGGTATTTCGGAAGCTGAAAGAGCTCACAGAAGAGAAAAGGGGCTCTGCTTTTATTGTGCAGGGGCTGATCATTTCCGCCTTCAATGTCCTCAGAGACCCAGGGCCAACAGGGGGGAGAGTGGCAAATCGGGTCAAAGAACAGCCAATACCCAGGTTATCGGTTCTCTTTATGCCTCCTTTGTGGATAGTGAAAAAAAAAAATCCAGGATTCTGTTACCGATCTCCCTAACCTGGGAGGGGGTTCACCTCAAGACTGAGGCGTTCTTAGACTCTGGGGCCTCAGGTAATTTCATGGATAAATATTTTGCTGCCAAACACCTTCTACCCCTGGTTCTCAAGGAAAAACTCTCTAATGGTTGAGGCCATAGATGGTAAACCTCTGTCATGTCCATATCACTCACGACACTGTCGATGTATGTATGAAAACAGGAGTTTTGCACCATGAAACCATAAGATTTCAAATTATTGAATCTCCCTCATGTCCTGTCGTTCTTGGGTTTCCATGGTTAACAGAGCACAACCCGGTTATTGATTGGGTCCAGAGAGACATAAATGTGTGGGGTCCTAATTGTCAGTCTAATTGCCTAGGCAGGGTCAATGTGATTGGTAGCCTCAATGTTGCCACAGCCCCTCTTTGTCCACAGAGGTCCCTGAATGTTATCTGGCATTAAAGGAGGTGTTCTCTAAGGCCAGGACTGAGGTCCTACCACCACATCGTCCATATGACTGTGCCATTGATTTACTCCCCGTACGATGCCTCCTAGAGGACATGTATACCCTTTGTCACAAAAAGAAAACGACATTATGGAAGAATACATAAGGGAGAATCTAGAGCGAGGATTCATTAGACGGTCCTCCTCTCCAGCAGGAGCAGGTTTCTTTTTTGTCTCCAAAAAAAAGGGAGATCTGCGACCTTGCATCGATTATAGAGGGTTGAATAGGATAACTATAAGAAATGTATATCCCATACCTCTCATAACGGAATTGTTTGACCGATTAAAAGGGCCCGTATTTATACTAAGCTCGATTTACGCGGAGCTTACAACCTGGTTAGGGTTAAAAAGGGAGATGAATGGAAAACGGCTTTTAATACACGTAGCGGGCATTATGAATACCTGGTGATGCCCTTTGGTTTGTGTAACGCGCCAGCCGTTTTTCAGGACCTCATAAATGACACCCTAAGGGATTTTCTACAAGAATTCGTCATAGTATATCTGGATGACATCCTGATATACTCTCCCGATGCGGACACTCATCACGCCCACGTGAAACAAGTATTGGAAAAACTATTAAAGGCTGGATTGTACTGTAAACTAGAAAAATGTCTATTCGACATAGTAACAGTACATTTCCTTGGTTATATAATTACCCCTGAGGGTTTTCAAATGGACCCTAAAAAACTTTCAGCTATTCTTGACTGGCCTCTACCCCAAGGGCTTAAAGCCATACAGAGGTTTCTGGGGTTTACGAACTATTATCGAAGATTCATTAAAGACTTTTCGGCCTTGATTGCTCCCCTCACGGCTATGACAAGGAAAGGGGTGGGAAATCAGAAATGGACACCTCAAGCCACTCAAGCCTTTGAGGCACTTAAGCAAGCATTCACTACTGCCCCTGTTCTCCGACATCCAGATCCGGCTCTGCCTTTCCAAGTAGAAGTTGACGCCTCCGAACTAGGTCTTGGCGCAGTCTTGTCCCAAAGAGAGGCACCCGACAAACCCTTGCATCCATGTGGCTTCTATTCTCGGAAATGTCCCCGGCAGAGAAGAACTATGACATTGGAAATAGAGAGTTGTTAGCAGTCATCTCGGCCTTGGCCGAATGGAGATACTTATTAGAGGGATCTAGGGACCCCGTCGTCATCATAACCGATCATAAGAATCTCACATACATTGGAGATGCTAAACGTTTAAATTCCAGACAAGCGAGATGGTCATTGTTTCTGTCAAGTTTTAATTTCGTGCTTACCTAATAGACCTGGGTCCAGAAACATTAAAGCAGACGCTTTATCAAGGCAGTATGAATCCTATGAACACAATATCCAAGATCAGCATCCCATTGTACCCAGGAAAGGATTATAGCCTCTACCACGATTAGTGTCTCGTCTCCTCTGATGAAAAGGTTGCAGACCGTCCAGGGTGCAGCTCCTGGGGGAAAACCTCCTGCGAAACTCTTTGTACCTGAGAATGAAAGAGAGGAAGTACTTAACATCTATCATGACAATAAAACTTCTGGGCATATGGGTATCACCAAGACAGTGTCTAGTATCAGTAAACTCCTCTGGTGGCCCACATTGCGCCGAGATGTCAAAGATTACATAGCTGTGTGCGAGGTGTGCACAAGACAGAAAAGTCCAAAACAGCACCCATTGGGTTACTCCAGCCTTTGCCGATCCCCGAACGACCATGGTCACATGTAGCCATGGATTTCATAGTAGATTTACCTGAGTCAAGAGGGAATACAGTGATACTTACGGTCATAGATCGATTTTCCAAGATGGGTCACTATGTTCCTCTTCGGAAACTACCTTCGGCAGCCGAACTGGTGCCCATATTCATTTCCAATGTGGTCCGCATACACGGTGTTCCTCTGGAGATCGTCTCTGATAGGGGGACCCAATTCATCTCTAGATTCTGGAGAGGGTTTTGTAAGAACGTGGGGATAGACCTATCATTCTCTTCGGCCTATCACCCCCAGACCAACGGAGCAGCAGAACGAGCCAACCAAAACATAGAGAAATATCTGAGGTGCTTTATATCAGAACAACAAAATAACTGGTCTGACCTGTTACCATGGGCAGAGTATGCTTTAAACAGTGCAGTGAGTGAATCCACAGGACATTCTCCTTTCTTCACTGTTTATGGTTTTGATCCTCCCGTGCTCCCCGCTACGTTTCCTGATACCACGATTCCTGCCTTGGATGAGCAACTGGCATCATTGAAAGAGACTTGGGAGAGAGTGAAGCGGGCACTGGAGGAAAGTAGTGCCATCCAGAAAACTAAGGCCGACAGAACAGGAGGCAGGCACCCGTATACCAAGTCGGGGATAGGGTTTGGCTGTCTTCACGAAATATCAAGCTCTTAGTACCTTCCATGAAGTTGGCACCTAGATTTATCGGCCCCTATAGGATTCTGCGGCGACTCAACCCTGTCTCCTATGCTTTGGCATTACCTCCCCATTTTAGGATACACAATGTGTTCCACGTAAGCCTTTTGAAGCCATTAATATGTAACCGATACACCAAGGTCCATGCTCCACCGCCTCCTGTTTCTGTGGAGGGCGAGGAGGAGTTCGAGGTTGAAGCCATTCTGGGTGCCAGGAAGTCTAGGGGTTCCTTACAGTACTTGGTCGATTGGGTGGGTTACGGTCCGGAAGATCGTTCTTGGATTCCGGCTGCAGAAGTCCACGCCCCTCGGTTGGTGAGGGCGTTCTATTTGGCGCACCCCCGTGCCCCTGGGGGTCGTCCAGTGGCCGCCCGTGGAGGGGGGGTTCTGTCACGGATGGGCCGGTACTGGGGCGCCTGGCAGCAGATTCCTCGCTGCTCGCTGGCCAGGCGCCGAATGATAACGCTACCGGCGCGCTCACGTGGGACGCCGGGGGGCGGAGCCTGGCGTTGTGACGCGGAACCGCCGGGTTTAAAACCCGGCTTCACTAGTTCGCCGGTGCCCTGACGTGGTGTTTCACTTCCCGCAGAGCTCTTGTGTTTTTTGGCTTAATATCTGTGTCTGACCTTGCTTCTGGAAATAACCATTCTGTGTATGACTCCTGGCATTGGCAAACGAACCATCTGTGTATGACCCCTGGCATTGGCAACGAACCATTCTGTGTATGACCCCTGGCATTGGCAAACCAACCATTCTGTGTATGACTCCTGGCATTGGCAAACGAACCACTCTGTGTATGACCCCTGGCATTGGCAAACGAACCATTCTGTGTATGACCCCTGGCATTGGCAAACGAACCACTCTGTGTATGACTCCTGGCATTTGCAAACGAACCGTTCTGTGTATAACCCCTGGTATTGGCATTTCCTCTGTTCTTGGTTCTGCCCTTAACGTTGGTACCGAGGTCAGTCTGTGTGGCACCCTAAGCACACATCAGATTACCTCTGTTATAACTAAGGTCCTAGGGAGAACATATACTCTAGTCTGTACCTCTGTCTGGTGTTTCCCTTTGTTTATCTATTGCCTGATTAATTATCTATCTAGCTTTACCGACCATTCAAGGATCGGAAGGGTAGAGAGCGGTCTACGAAAAAGGACCACTATCTTGGCAGTCAGAGGGATTCGTGACAATACTCTATTCTATACCTCTGTCTGGTGTTATCACTTGTTTATCTATTGTCTGGTTAATCATCTATCTAGTTTTGCCGACCATTCAAGGATCGGAAGTGTAGAGAGCGGTCTGCGTAAAGGGACCACTATTTTGTTAGTCAGAGGGATCCGTGACAAGGACATAGTCTTAGATTAGAGGGGCAAAGGTTTAAAAGTAACATCAGGAAGCATTATTTTACTGAGAGGGTGGTGGATACATGGAACAGCCTTCCAGTTGAAGTGGTAGAGGCCAAAACAGTAATTGAATTTAAGCAAGCATGGGACAGGCATAAGGCTATCCTAAACAAAAGATAAATCCAGGTAAAGTATCCATGTAATTGGGCAGACTAGATGGGCCGAAAAAGGTTCTTATCTGCCGAAATTTTTTCTATGTTTCTAAGCCCTGTTGCATAAATTACACAGCAGTAAAGTTTGTTTACTGGCTATACAGAAACATATTTACCTACAGGAATATAAGTATATTTAAAACTAAAGTTAAGCCATTTTACACTAAACTAATTTAAACTAAAACCAAACGATGTAAAATATATTTTAAATCACAAGATATAAATTGAACATAAAGTCTCCTGGGGTTTGAAGCATGGATCGTTACATCAGCTCCATGACATATGTCCCCCCTTCCAGAACGGCAGGGCAAGCTTAGATCCCAAACGGATCGCTTGCCACTGACGAGACCTCTCACCTTGCCCCTCTTCTGTGCCATCTTCAAAGTTCCAAGTTGCGGGCACATAAGCAAAGTCAGCAGGGTCTGACGGTCGCTGAAGGGCTGTGGGTCCATAGTTCCGGGGCAAGAGGCAGGCCAACCCTCTTGTCCAGTGCACCAGGCCGCCACAGTCCACAGGCATAAAATGTATGTTAGTGGGCACCCTGAAATTATCCCCCATATCTTGCTCTGTCCAGGGCACCTCTGCGGACCCAGGACCCGAATACAGTCAGCAGTCACAGTTCCCAGTCTCTCCTTCTGCTGATGCCCCCCTCCCAGACATTCAAACGGGGCCCACCCCACAATCCCAAATGGGTGCAACTCTTCCTGGGACCAGGAACCTAGCAGCCTCCCAGGATGATCACTCACCGGTCTCCTGGGAAGGGGGGGAAGTGATCTCCTCTCTTTTTGCACCTTGGTTGTTAGGGGTGGCGTTATGCGGGGTCCCCATTTTCCTCGAGGAACAGTCACACGTGGATGCCAGAACAGCCTCCAGCAACACCGGGTACAAACGCTCTTCGGTGAAAAATATATCAGGGACAATGACTCGACCCCCTGTTGTGCTGCTCTCCTCCATGGTGGGCAAGTGGGTGCTGGCAGCTCGTAGCAGGGACAGCTCATCTTGCAGCTGCCGGCACTGTGCTTGCGTCCCATCAAGCTCAGCCTTCAGGTGGCTGGTAGTGCCCTGGTGCTCCTGCGCCGATACATCCAGTTGGTGTGTCAGGCGGCTCACCTCCTCCTCGCTTGCCTTAGTTTGAGCGAGGCTCTCTTTCAGAGCTGCGTTGGTTTCTTGCAGATGGTGTTGGCACAGCTGGAGTTGGTTCTGGAGCAGCTGTATTTCCTCTTGCTGCTCATAGGCCCGTGCCTGAAAAGTATCCCGGGAGAGCTGTGTCTGCTCCAACTCCTGCTCACAGCACTCCAGACGAGTTTTAAACATGGTAATTTCTGTCTGTAGAGCCTCTCTGGTTCGCCGTTCAGCCTCTAGCTGCTCAATCCTTGAACGTAAGCCGTGCTCCAGCTTCTCTATTTGAGTGTGGGCTCCACTGAGCTCCGTGTATACAGTGTGGGTAAAGTCCTCGCAGGCCCGAAGCTGGGCCAACAATTGTTGTATACTGGCCGCCTGCTCTTGCACTTCCATGCAGCGACAATCTCTCTCCTCCGTGACCACTCACAGTTTGGTCTGATGCTCTTGCAATGTCTCTGTCAGGGCCATTATCTGTGCCCGAGCAGCAACCAACTCAGCCTGTAACAAGCTGACCAGATCGTCCATGGTCTGTGTGGCCCCATCTCTCATGAGGGGAACAGCCTGGGTGTCAGTCTCTCTGGTGACCTGATACTGCCCGCTGGAAGATGGCTTACTGTTGTAATCCCCGGGCTGTGACGGCGTTTTGCTTTGGCTTGACCACCTCTCTTTTTCTCCTGCTTCCCACTGGCTGGTGTGGGGAGGCTTCCTCCAGGGGCTTCAGTGACTTGTAGCTGGGCTGCAGTTTGCAACCTTTTTAAGTCTATTTCGAGTGCCCATTCCTCAGCAGCGAGTCCCTTCAGCACGGGCCAAAAGGCAGAGTCCTCATACATGTCCAGGTAGCGCCCCTGGATGCTGCACAATTCTGCATGTCTGGCAGCCTGTGGACTGCCATAATTGTCTCCCCCCTTAAAGTAGATCCATGCTGGGCCAGGACCGCTGAACACATAGCCTGGGGGAGGCTTCTCGTCAGCTTCCCAATCCTCCTCGCTCACACATTGCAGCAAGTCTTCGTATTTGCACTCTAGATCAAGTGTGGCACACAGCCAGTGCACCAACTGGTCTCCATGGCTCACAGTGGGCTGAGGCCCCAACACTTGGGGTCTCCACAGCCGAATGTCCTCTGTGATTCTCTGCTCATAAGGAATAAATGAGCTGTCCTGATCCATAGTAGTCTGTAGACAGTTTTCTTTCACCGCAGGCAAAAACCTCTACGGTCTCTCTCAGCGGGGACACATCTCCACTCGCTCCGGGTTGCACCACACTTGTGCCTTTGACCCTTATTTCAGTATCTGTTACATCCACGGCTCTCCAGCAGGTCCTTCAGGGTGTCCTACTTGCAGGCTGTATAGTTGGCCATCTCGGAGTGTATTGGTGTTGGAGAGCCTCTATCCACACCGCTTGCCACCAATTTGACAGAACCGTTCTCTACCGTCTGTCCTGACTCTCCAGACACCCCTTTGTTGAGGTCAGCCCGGCTACTGGGAGCGCTGTCCTCAGCGCCTCGAGCAGCTTGACCCGCCTGCTTCTGTTCCTCTGCCCTGGAGCCGTTAGGAATTTCCAGAAGGCCGCTCGGTGCCTTCTGATATTGAGTATAGTGTAGCTTCGCTGAAATAAAACACCAGACGCGGCTGTATGCTTTAAAACAGGATTCTCTCTCTGTCTCAGTCTCTGAGAGTTCTGACTTTTAATGAACAAAAACGCCACCATTTATGCTGAAATCCAACAGCCATAATTTGCAAAAATGACGCACATCGTCCTACCAATATGCTAATTACATTATGTCAGATAGGTATTTACAATAAACATTCTTTACCTCACACAACATTTGCATAGCCTATTGTTCTAACACATCAGATTAAAGACAAACACTATCACAGACTTCTTGAATCAAATATGCAGCCAGATAAGGGGAAAAGCCCTGTGTCATAAATTACACAGCAGTAAATCTTGTTTACTGGCTATACAGAAACACATTTACCTACAGGAATATAAGTATATTTAAAACTAAAGTTACGCCATTTTACACTAAACTAATTTAAACTAAAACCAAACGATGTAAAATATATTTTAAATCACACGATATAAATTGAACATAAAGTCTCTTGGGGTTTGAAGCATGGAGCGTTACATCAGCTCCATGACACTCCTCCTGTCCCTCCTTGCACAAAGGCGGAGGCAGCGGTCCTGCTGCTGGGTTGTTGCCCTCCTACGGCCTCCTTCACGTCTCCTGATGTACTGGCCTGTCTCCTGGTAGCGCCTCCATGCTCTGGACACAACGCTGACAGACACGGCAAACCTTCTTGCCACAGCTCGCATTGATGTGCCATCCTGGATGAGCTGCACTACCTGAGCCACTTGTGTGGGTTGTAGACTCCGTCTCATGCTACCACTAGAGTGACAGCCCCGCCAGCATTCAAAAGTTACCAAACCATCAGCCAGAAAGCATAGGAAGTGAGAAGTGGTCTGTGGTCACCACCTGCAGAACCACTCCTTTATTGGGGATGTCTTGCTACCTGCCTATGCTTCCCACCTGTTGTCTATTCCATTTGCACAATAGCATGTGGACTTGATTGTCAATCAGTGTTGCTACCTAAGTGGACAGTTTGATTTCACAGACGTGTGATTGACTTGGAGTTACATTGTGTTGTTTTAAGTGTTCCCTTTATTTTTTTGAGCAGTGTATATATATCTGATGAGGGTCGAACAAACCCGAAACAGCGCTGTCCTAGGAGTGGCTTTGACCAGTTGCATAAACCTTATCTCTGCTAGAAAGCCATAGTTTGGCATAGCACTGATTTTAGGGTTCTGTGTAATAACAGACCCAGGATGCATAAAAGTGAGACAGATGTCATTTGCATATCCTACCCAGAATTCCTTGCCTCATATGGGAAATGTGGCACAGTAGCTCTGGGATGCAATTCTTTGAATTGCTGGGATGTACAATTGGCTTCTGCAATATTTTATTTTGTTTATAAAGGATTTTACCAGGAAGGATACATTGAGATTTCTCTCGTTTTCAATAATAAACATACATGAGACTTCAGTGCTCTGAAAATACAAAACAAATATAAACAGTGTAATAGAATCGGATCAGGCTTGGGAATAATGGCGTATGCACTCAAATATTCTGGCAGATAAAAGTGCCTTGAATCATCATGCACGGTCTCATGCAATACTTCTTCCTTCTCTTTGTCCCCACCTCGCCAGGACCAGATCCACCAGGTGAGCAGGAACAGTTGTAGGAAATACTATATTTTTTTATTGTACACCTAGGGCCATATTCCGATCCTAGCGGTAAAACGGGGGCGCTAGCGAGGAAAAACTGCACCTTTCCCCCTAACGAGTCCGTTTTACCGCTAGATTACAATGCAGGCGCTTAAAAAGCTGTCTGCATTGTTACCGCGCGTTAAGCTCCAGGGCAGGCGGTTGTACAGGAGTAGGGTTTTGGCAGCTTGCTAGCGGTATTCACGATCTCCTGGGAAACCTCCTGCCTTACACAATAGGAGGCAAGCCGGGGTACACTTTGCAGGAACACTAATAACATATTTTGTTTGTACAATTGGCACTGGTACAAGCTGGACACAAAGGGGAACGAGTTATTAATCAGCACAGGAGATATACAGACAAATTGCACCCGGGCTGTTTCGGTGACTGATACATTGTAGCAAGCATGTACTCCGTGGTTACTAGCAGGATTGGTGCAGGGGAAAACCATGATTAAATAGAAGTCTAGCAACAGTTTTACACTAAATCTAACAACGGAAATAGTTCCTATAAATAAATGAAATATAACTAAATAAGAATGAAATTAAACTAAATACATCCTGTGGCGGCCGATCCGTCACACTATATGATTAGGGCTACCAAAAGGGCTTCAGAAGACACTATCTATACGCACTTTACATTTCAACCGCAGTTTATATTTTAATATATTTTATAAACTTGCATCGCATCCGTCCCAATCATCCCCTCCAGTATTATGAATATACCCTTTTATTAGTATTTTTAAATTTTAAATTTTATCTTTTTAGTCATGCTTTTATTATTATGTCTCGATTTTTACTTATTCCGTGACCACTATTTATGTTGCATCCGTTTTACTCTGTCCTTGTATAAAATTAAGACCATTGCCTTATCGGCGTACCCACAGGTTTTAATATCAATTTATTGTCATACCTTGTATTTTATCATTTATATCGTATTTCTGTGACCCTTTTATCTCTACTGTGTCCTTAAATTGTGCCTTTTACATTTTGTGTTTTTTACCATCGCATAATGCCATTTATTTAAAATGTGTTTTACTTCGTTTGTTTAACGGGCTCTCTTACCCTTGTAAGTGCCAATTTTTGTTATTTCACCATTGTATAATGTGATTTATTCAAAATGCCCCTTCATTCCTTTTGTCTGGTGGGCTCTCTTGTCTATGTGGGTGCCAGTCTGTGATTTTCTGCTGCTGGTGCCCACGGGTGCTGCTCGCGGGATTGGAACTGTTTTGCTGCTGTGTTTTTTCCCCCGGGCACCACTTGCGCTGGACGTGCGATGCGTATGGAACGCAGACAACAGGCCAGTGGAACGCACGCCCAAAATGGCCGCTACGCAATGACGCGGCACGTACCACGTGACCGCATCCACCGCGGAACCCGGAAGTAACTCCGGGAATTCATTCATTCATATTTTCTATATAAACAGACACATGTGGAGTGTCCTACATCCCATTTTTTGCACCTTGAGCTGAAGAAGGCTACACTGGATAGCCGAAACGCGTACTCTGTGTGAACCCCTCACCTTTTTATCTGTAATACCTTTTTATATGTAACCCCTTGCTTATTAAATATTGTTTTTATTTGGACCATCATCTCCTTTATTTATTTAATTATTGCTGGTCACCTGGAGACTCAACAGCAGCTTCAGCTGCATGCGCCCAGCCTACCTTCCCCCTTTTTCACAAGGGAACCATCCACCAACGAAAAGAACACAGGAGAATATCCGCTGTGGAAAGAGGTGCAGGTACCCACCGTAGCAGTACCACATGCCCTAGAGTTGAGCCTGTATCTAAAGGCTCCATCATCGGTGAGTTTGCCTTTTCTACCTTTATTTAATTCATCCCTGTAAACAGCTGCATATTGCGCTATGAGGATTTTCCCTTTTTGTACCTGAGATAACCGGGCAACCAGCAAGGAAAAGAAACGAAGGGTCACCCAGGAACAACCGCAAAGAAGGGCAGAGGCCACCCTCATTTAGGCCCAAGGCGTTCCACACCAGAGCCGGTACTAAGGCTCTACACACTGTAAGTGTCCCTTCGTCATCTTCTACCCGACCCATTACCAAGCAATACTGCGCAATCTTCTCTCCTTTTCTGTTTCCCCCTTCCTCCCTCCCTATTTTTGGGAATTGGAAGCACACATAGGACCTAGGTGAGGACCGGACCCTAGGACGACATCCATACCCTCCGGACTACCCCAGTGGACATCCTCACCGTATTACAATACGGTCTGAATTGAACCTTCCTTCTGTACTTTCCATATATTGGGCCAGAACTCTGTCAAGAATTCATCTCTGGTTTTCGCACATGCACTTTATATTAGCACTTTTTATGCAATTCATTTGCACTTTATATTAGCACTTTAAATTCATTCATGTATACTCTTCACATGAGCAGGTACTGTTTTTTTCTTACCTTCTAGCAGAAGGCACTATTAGTACCCGTTTTTTCCTTATTATTGCACTTAGGTCCTTTTTTGACCACATTAGAACCAAACAGCTTATATTGACCACTCACATAAGAGTTTGCGCCACTTGGATCCCCCCCTCGTCTCTGCTCTATCGTTTTGCACATTCTTGTCGAGGTTTTGTGTTATAATCCTCGTCGGCTGCACAACAAAAACCTGACATAATTTATCAGCGCCTCCACTGAACCCCCACTCTTACTTATTCATATTTTACCATTTAAACAAGTGGAGTGTGAGGGGGGGGGTTGCCAGTTAATCATATGAAGAAATACATTTATCCAATTATGTTAGAATTGTCTGAACTACTTTTTATTGACATTATTCTTTCATGAATAAGATCCTGGGTGAATAAGCAGTTAATTTCAGTCACTGAATAAGAAGCTGCCTGAATAAGAAGCTAACTTCAGTGTGCGAATAGAAAGCTGGACGAATAAGGAGCTAACATCTTCAGCTTCATCTGAACCCGGGAGCCAAGAATCTTTTCTGCATAATTTGCGCTCCCTGATTTTCAGCGTTCGGTTACCTTTCTCAAGCAATTCGGATCTCTTTGGATAACCCTGTAAGTGTTCAGGATGTGTAGAGTGTTCCTTTAAAGGGCAGTGTTAGGTGTCAGTAGGGGTGGGATTAGGAATAGCTCAGGGTTATGATTGGGGTCAGTGTTAGGGAGTCAGTAGGGGATGGGATTAGGGATAGGTGGGGGTTATGATTCAGGGCAGTGTTAAAGGGTGGGATTAGGAATAGGTGAGGGTTATGATTGGGGTCAGTGTTAGCGGGTCAGTAGGGGTGGGATTAGGAATAGGTGGGGGTTAGGATTCGGGGCAGTGTTAGGGGGGGCAGTAGGGGGGGTGGGGATCTGGGTCGGTTTAGGATATTGTTGCTCTTTATATTAAAAAGTAGAGAAACCCAGACATTAAGCAAAGCTCTCCATACGCCAACACTTACACCTATATCTAACCCTACCCGCAACATCAACCATAACTCGTCTCATTAACCCTCACCCCTAAACCTTCACTGCCCCCCCTTTACCCCAACAACCTATTAACCCTTATCATTCATAGCCCACGTTCTGCTAGAGCCCGACCTTCCCAAACCCACCTCTAATCCTCCTCTTATCCCCCAACCAGAAATCAGTGGGAAAATTCAGTGATTTTTGCTCCTTTTTAACGCTGTGATTGTAAACAGTCTGCGTATTGTGACGCTCCTCCCTGCACGGCGACTGGCACGGCGCTATAAAATGGAGCTCCGCCACTATGAGGGCTGCGCCATGATTGTCCCACAATGCACCAATGCTTTCCATGCAATAACCAGCATGTGTGACATGGCAACCACACATACCGGAGCCTCCGCTCCCAGGGCACCAGCTCTGTCTGTACCACTCCTGTGTGTGGCCCCTCCAGTCACATGAAGGGTGAGCAACCTCATTGAGCCCGGAGTAAGGGGCCAGAGCCGGACACCCCCTGCACAGCCTCACACACTCCGCACTTCCTGCAATACAGGAGGATGGGCGCGCTCTGATGACATCACAGCACATGTGATGCAGGGCTCGTCACGTGGTGCCAAGGGAGGGGAACGGTGAGCTGCCTGTATCCAGCACTGAGGGAGGCGGCTGTTGCTTTAACCCTAGGCCAGGACTCTCTAACTCCCCCCCCCCCCCCCCGATGTTTCTGAACTGCGACTCATTGATTCCCTGGTGCTGTGTTACTGTAAAGGATTCTGGGTATTGTGTGTGGGCCGGTGTTTGGCATCTCTGCTCTAGGAGAGACAATTATCCCCAGAGACGGTGAGTGTGTGAGGCTGTGCAGGGGGTGTCCAGCCCTGGCCCCTTACTCCGGGCTCCATGTGACTGGAGGGGCCACACACAGGAGTAGAACAGACCGAGAGGGGGTCACGGTGTATGGGGTGGGGGAGCCACATTGCAGAGGGAAAAGGAGGCGCGGGGGAGACCGGGCGAGGCTCAATAGGCAGAGGCCCGTTCAATACCTCAGCAGCTGCTGAATTGCTGCAGCGCAGCAATTCAGTTTGCTGCAGCAGTGTCGTTGAACCCTTTGGATGCGAATTTTGAATCCAAAATGGCTGATGATTTCTTAATGAAAAATTCAGATTGTTTTTTTGGATCACTCGGACAAAATATGATAAATAAAAGCAGTCAGCACAATTCCGTTTTGTATGCACACACCACAAATGATAGTTTTTAATGAATAAACGTTATGTTTACTTCTGAAACAATATATAAATTGAACTGTAATATATGTCTATGTGCAGGGGGAAATAATAAATAAATATTTTGTGCTTTGGTGAACAAAAACCTCAAAATTAACATTGCAGTACGGAATTATTACTTGCTTCGAGGAGGCGGCCATCTTGCTGTACGGCATTGTTACTTGCTTCGTGTCGGCGGCCATCTTTAAAACGTCACACTCAGCTACGCGCAGCATCTCGTCGAGTCGCTGCAAGTGCTAGGTTAGCACTGCTGAGCGGTTGAACGGCGTTCAATGGCAAGTTGCTAACTTAGCACTTGCAGCGGCTGAGGTATTGAACGCGGCTCCGGTGGACAGGACAGGAATGGAGCTGGATGCGGGGAGAGAACACACACATAAGGAGACTTACAGGAAGACACAGAAAAAGCAGAGGTGTGGATGGACACAGAGACTGGCAGGAATTGGATTCTGTGGCACCCGGTGGCAGAAACCGGGCAGGCTGGCGACACTGGATGATAAACCGGTTGCGAGAGCAGCTTCTGAGAGTAAACCTATGATGGTGATAGCTGACACAATGTTAAGACATGGTCTAGAGGGCTGTATCTCCCATTTAACCCCTTACCTGCAGATGTGTTGTGGGCATGTAATAGGAGCCCTTGGTGCTGCTATGCCACGATCTCGGTGTAGGGGGTGAGGGTATGAGCACACTATGCAGTTGATACGAGCAGAGATACGTGAATAAGTTACAATGGGGATTTATTGTGGGATCACAGGTAAACAGCAGCATGTCTGAAGATATGGAAGGATGGTGAGGGACAAGACAGGAAAAGGGCTGACTATAGGAAGATGCGGGGAGGTACAAGACACAGAGGAGGACAACCAGGGGTCCCAGATTTTATGGCACTGAGCCAAGGTGTCCGCTCGGGTGACACTTTAACCCCTTCACTGCTGAGCTTGTTTTCTGCTCACCATGTTTATATGCAGTTGGAAGTTCTGGAGTTTCCTCTGCCCGCACATGTGTCACCAGGCTGCCAGGATTTTGTATTTCCCGGCTGCCAGTCACATATTCTGTTCCCCCGGCTCTGTGTCCAGACATCATCCTCTCTCAGAGCGCTGGAAACCGCAAGCGTCCTGCTAGAAGGCAGCCGATGCATCTGTGTGCACAACATCAAACATGAAAAATTACTTATTATTACATTTTATCATCCGAACCTTTGTGGTTATATATTCCTTGTCGGGCTCTTGTTACAAAAAGTTAGCAATGGGATCCTGTTGTGTATTTTCTCAGATAAATGCAGTAAGTTTAACTAAAACTGTAGAAAAAAACCCACATTTTTTTGCCTTGTATTTTGCCACATTGTGTTTTATGAATAATATAACTATATAAAACACTGACCTTGCTCGTGGCGTGGGAAATGAGAAGGTGAGTAACAGCCGTGGTATTGCTCATTTTATACATTACAAATAATTTTTATGGGGTTTTTTGCCTTTTTTTTTTATTTTACGTGGACATGTTTGGTTTCACTAGAAAGGCCAGACTCTGACTTGTCCAATAAAACCTAACATGAATTTGGGTGTAATGCATGGAAATACAGGGGTCCAAAGGACAACCACTCTCCTCGCAGCTGTGAAGCAGCTTGCGTTTTAGATGGATCAATGTGTAGTAATGCTTTGCTCCATCGCCTCCACATTTGGTCCCGGAGTGGGAAATGAGAAGGTGAGTTAGTGCAGCAACATTGTTTGCTTTATAAGTAAAAGAACATGATGTCACTGCCCTAGAACAGAGGAAAAAACACAAAAAGGTTAAATTTGCATTTAATATTTTTTTTCTCACTACGCGTCCAAGGGGTTGAATAATCAGAACTGGAGAATCTGTTACTGCATTCTACCCTGAATAAATTTGCAAAGTAAAACCACCTCTGTCATGGGTAAGGCTAGGGACAGATGAGCGCATTTTCTGCGGCCACCGTCAAAATGTACGTCGATGCGTGCGCACGCATTTTTTCACGGAATACGCTTAAGTGGTCAGACGACCACAGTCGCACAGTCGCAGGTACTCACCAACGCAATTCTAGGGAAATCCGGCTGTTTGAACGTTATGTAGGCCGCACACTAGCAGCGTCTGACGTCTCCTAATCACGCACACACGCTGCTATGCGGCCGCAGCGCACTCTGTACGTCTGTAGCAGCGGTTTCACGTTCTGAGAAAAATGCGTTCATTTGCCGGTTGCGTGGTGTCGGCGCACTTTCGTACGCACGTACTGCGTATATTGGCCGTCATTGGCCGTTATGTGCTGCTACTGCCGCCGTGATTTAGTGCGCCTGCACGCGCGTTCCGACTGCCCCACTCTGACCCTAGCCTAAAACATTTCCTGCTCATGTGACCGGGAACCTCTCCTCGGGGCACCTCTCCTCAATTTATACGGGGCACCTCTCCTCCCTTTTAATAAGGGGCACCTCTCCTCCCTTTTAATAAGGGGCACCTCTCCTCCCTTTTAATAAGGGGCACCTCTCCTCCCTTTTAATAAGGGGCACCTCTCCTCCCTTTTAATAAGGGGCACCTCTCCTCCCTTTTAATAAGGGGCACCACTCCTCCCTTTTTATACGGGGCACCTCTCCTCCCTTTTTATACGGGGCAACTCCATACGGGGCACCTCTCCTCCCTTTTTATAAGGGGCACCTCTCCCTTTTTATAAGGGGCACCTCTCCTCCCTTTTTATAAGGGGCACCTCTCCTCCCTTTTTATAAGGGGCACCTCTCCTCCCTTTTTTTACGGGGCACCTCTCCTCCCTTTTTTTACGGGGCACCTCTCCTCCCTTTTTATACGGGGCACCTCTCCTCCCTTTTTATACGGGCACCTCTCCTCCCTTTTTATACGGGGCACCTCTCCTCCCTTTTTATACGGGGCACCTCTCCCTTTTTATACGGGGCACCTCCTCCCTTTTTATACGGGGCACCTCTCCTCCCTTTTTATACGGGGCACCTCTCCCTTTTTATACGGGGCACCTCTCCTCCCTTTTTATACGGGGCACCTCTCCTCTCTTTTATACGGGGCACCTCTCCTCCCTTTTTATACGGGGCACCTCTCCTACCTTTTTATACGGGGCACCTCCTCCCTTTTTATACGGGGCACCTCTCCTCCCTTTTTATACGGGGCACCTCTCCTCCCTTTTTATACGGGGCACCTCTCCTCCCTTTTTATACGGGGCACCTCCTCCCTTTTTATACGGGGCACCTCTCCTCCCTTTTTATACGGGGCACCTCTCCTCCCTTTTTATACGGGGCACCTCTCCTCCCCTTTTATACGGGGCACCTCTCCTCCTCCCTTTTTATACGGGGCACCTCCTCCCTTTTTATACGGGGCACCTCTCCTCCCTTTTTATACGGGGCACCTCTCCTCCCTTTTTATACGGGGCACCTCTCCTCCCTTTTTATACGGGGCACCTCTCCTCCCTTTTTATACGGGGCACCTCTCCTCCCTTTTTATACGGGGCACCTATCCTCCCTTTTATACGGGGCACTTCTTCCTTTACACTAGGCAGCATTGTATTCTCTTTTATAGATTCCCAGGCTCACAACTTGATAGAAACAAAGGGTATGTATATATATATATATATATATATTATATTATATTTAATAATTATTATTATATTTTTTTTTTGTGGCATTATTTCCCTCTGACATTATGTGAAAACAAATCCGTCCGTCTGAACCTGAGCAGAATATTCCTGTGTAATCTCAGACACATTGTGCTTCCTCTACTCGTTCCTCCGCAAGATCCGGGCGTCCGGGTAATCTGTGAAAATGAATCCAGACACGGCCAGGGATCCGCTGAGCCAGAGGATCCTGGATCTTTTTCTGGAGATGATCTTTCTGCTGACTGGAGAGGTAAGAGATTCCGTGAGATTGCCATATTCACAAGGGTGAAATGCCCACCAGAAGCGAGTGCCCAAACAACCTGCTGAATGTTGTATACGGAGGTGCGGCTAAACACCTGAAATTCAATAGAATACAATATCACAACACAGCGCTCATGGATAAAAATCCATAAGACAGTGGAGAGGGTACTCTATATGTCCAGAAGTATAATATTCTTGATTTTCAAACAGTCGATTTCTTCGTAATGTGGATGATGAAACAATAGCTGTGGAAGAGAGGACCAAAATTGCGCAGTGTGTCTGGTTGCAAGCAGAGCTTATATACTTCCTATGTGTTCAACTCACATTTGGAGGAGCCCTCTACCGGCTCTAGGAAAAACAGCATGCAGGGACTTTATTTGTTCATGTGCCCCTATACCCTTCTATTGGTTCCTCCAATTTCGCTGAAGTTGTACTTTTTATTATTTGATGCTCTGTTTTCTTTTAACTCAAGCATGACGATTAGAGGAATGATGTCACATCTCTTTTCAGCCCGGGCAGGGGATTATAATTGCATTATATCTTCCCTCCTGCAGAAGTCTAGTCTCTCCTTTGAGGCCTCTGGTTCAATATGTATGTTTCCCCTTTTCCTCCTGACTGTGACTCTGAGATTACGTTGTTACCTATGACTGGAAATACACAGCAAGGAGCTCAGAACACAGGCTGGATAAAGGCAGGCTGGAACAATCTTTTTAGATGTCAGAATCGGTACAATTTTCTTTTTTGTATCCCCCTAGCGGTTATTCCGAGTGTGGCTCGGGGTTAAATTCCTATGCTGAAAGCGGTAACCCCGAGCCACACTCCGAGCCGTTGGATACTTACTGTTCCCTGCGCTCCCTCGCTGTCCCCCTAAGTCTCCGGCGATTGCGATCTCCTGGTTCCCTACTCACGAGAAGGGAACCAAGAAGCAGAACGCCACGATCGACAGAGGAGACTGCGGGGAGTGCAGGTAAAGGTGTGTATCTAATCCAGCCAGAGTGTGGCTCGGGGTTACCGCTTTCAGCTGTGAAATTTAACCCCGAGCCACACTTGGCATAACCACCAGGGAGGTTAAATCCCCCTGGAGCTTTGTGACCCAGGAGACATTTCCGAGGCAGATCAGCAGTAGATTCATGTTAATGACTGTCATGTGTAAATAAAGGTTCCAGCACACTATGGCGATAACACACTGATACATACACAAAAGGATGGGGGCCCCAGGGGGACTAAATGTTTATACCTCTCTATATTGGGGTCACTCTCTATGTTTAGGGTCATATGGTGGTGAAGATCCATGAGATGGTCAGTGACAGCAGCCATCACCTAATATCAGAAGGACATGGCAGGAGCCAAAGCTTCAATATGGAGTCTCCACCTCACTCAGGAATCCATGAGCAAAACCTTGAGAAGATCCTGGAGCTGAGCAATCAGATCATCCGTCTCCTGACTGGAGAGGTGAGGCAGCTGGGAATGGGACATTATACGCTAACACCAAGGCATGTGTCTGGATGGTGACTGTGTCATTGTGTGTGTCAGGTTCCTATACGCTGTGAAGATGTCGCTGTCTATTTCTCCATGGAGGAGTGGGAGTATGTGGAGCGACACAAGGATCTCTATGAGGACGTCATAATGGAGGATCACCAGCCTGTTATTACACCGGGTAAGAGATGCTTTAATTCTCATAATGTAGGGAATGTGGATACAGCGCAGGTACAGGTGGGAAATAAATCTTCAGAAGTAATTCTATATCCCGTACACAGAGTTTCTTATTGAAGAACCCTTGGAAAAATCAAAGAAAAAACGATTTATAGACTGTTGGAACGAGTGTTAAGCGCTAGAGTATGCAGAATATTACTCACATTGTCAAGCTTTTTGTTTTTTTGCACAATCTTCCCGCTTGAAAGGAAATTCAAACATTGACACTGGAAATAATAACTGGATTCCACTCTTCATTCGCTTGTATTTAAGTTTAATTTCAGTAAGTTTGTGGGGTAAATTAAGTTGCTGTAGTTTGATTAGGTGAATAGTGATGAATAGATAGCTGAATTAAAGTGATGAGTAGTTTAGCGATGGGATTAGCGATGAATTAAAGGTGAAAAACCTTTTTTTTTTTAAATTCTGTATTTTATTAAGTTTTATAATATGACATTACAATCAATACGATGCATAAATCAGAGGAATCAGAGGTGCATTATACTGAGAGCGATATGAAAAATAAAAAAGCAAAACAAAAATTAAAGAAAAACAAAAAAAATAAAATAAAGCATATAAACAAGGGAAAAAGAAGAGCGAAAGGGAAAAGAGGGGAGGGGTAAGGGTATAGGAAAGTGTCAGCCTCCGCGGGAAGGAATCTATCCCACAATCCCAACCTCTATGGCAGCGCTGGGCATCCAATCCACGCTGCCCAGATCTTCAGGTAAAGGTGTGACGTATCATGAATCTGAGCCGTCAGTTGCTCCATCATCCTTGCCTCCGTGAACATTCCACTCAGTTCCGGGTAGGAAGGAAGCGTTGGTTGGTTCCAGTGCCTTGCCAAGGCCCTGCGAGCGATTAAGGTGACTCGAGCAATAAGTTTGTTCTCGCATCGCAGTAACCCTTCCACGGGACGAGACAGTAGGAATGTCCATGGGTTGATCTCCACCGGTCTTTCAAGGGCCTGATGTAGCCAATCCGCCAGTGTGGCCCAATACGGGCGAAGTTTAGGGCACAACCACCATTGGTGGTAGTATGTCCCGAGTTGACCACAGCCTCTCCAGCATAGTCCATTCGGGATAGCATGCATGTGATGTAGGCGCACCGGGGTAAGGTACCAGCGGAATAGAGTCTTAACACTTTGTTCCATGTGGGTAATGCAGCCCGACGATTTAAAGTTGGCCTCCCAAATCTCGGACCAGTCCTCTTCGTCAAGCTCCTCTCCAATGTCCGCTTGCCATTTGAGCATATATGGGAAATGACCAGGGTGGCCGTGTAGGACCAGCGATTGATATATGGAAGAAATCGCACCTTTAAAGGTCGTACCACGAAGGCAAATCTTTTCAAACCAGGTGGGTGTCAGAGTGGCTGCCTGTTTGATGTTATGTTGTGAGACGAAACTTGAAAGCTGGAGGTAGCGGAAGAAGTCTCTGGATGTAAGTGGCAGTTCAGTGGCTATATCCGCATATGTTCGAAGGTGACCATCCACCATCAGGTCCGCAATACGGGAGACGTCCCCCTGATCATAGACAGTGAAATCTTGTGGCATCATACCGGGGAGGAACCATGGATTACGATACAAAGGGAGGAGTGGGGAGGGTGAAAAACCTTTTAACAGAAATTGTATAAATACATTGCACATAATGCTTGTTAATCAATAACTTCTGTGTCAGCATCATATTCACTAGCAAGCACTTCTAGAATATCATTACTGCCAAAATATGTTTTAACGTAAAACAGACCTGAAATGAGCTATTTTAAAGACTGCATGTGGAATCTTCTCACACTGAGCATGAAATAGATCTAAACGTTAACTGCATTTATCACTAAACTGGCTCAATTCATTTTCTGTACATGACTGTGACACAATCCTTTCCTACATATGACTGAAAATCGTCTTTTAGCTCACCGGCTCCACTCCAGGATTTGAAGATGCTTGTAAATCTGTGCACTTTGTTATGTCCAGGTTGCCTGCCTCATGGCATGCATGGAGCTCTCAGATGGCCCCTCCCTTCCTCTACAGCTCTGTCTCTGAGGCTGCTGGGAAGCCTGACCTCTGCTCTGACTGGCTGACCCTAACTGGAGCTGAATTGCATGCAGGGACAAGTAGTTCTCACAGACTCTTGCAGATTTCAATTACATAAGCTGAATTAGTCATTTTATTATCCCACTTGCTTGTACATTAGCTGACTATTCTGTACCACTGCAGTTTGACTTGACACATTATGTGGTGCCTGTTAGATCCAAAAGGCACAAAACACAAGTCAGCTGATGAAACAAAGGGGCACCAGATCCCCTCCCCTGTTCGGGGTTCACAGGGGCGATGTAGTGGTGGTAGCAATGCTGTATCTTGGCCTAGGGCGGCAGTTTCCAGTGGGGCGGCAAAAAACAGCAGTTACTGTGTCAGTCTGGTGGATTGTTAACCCTTTAAGGACCTAGGGTCTTTAAAGTCAATGCATTTATGATGGAACAGTTCTGTAATTCGTCCTTAAGGGTTAATTAGGCAGCAGAGGCCTTGTTATCTTTTGTCTGGCTATCCATCATGAGTCTGACACTTCCTGGTGTTTCATTGCAGTGTCTGGTCAGCTTATTAACCCATTCAGTTAAATGGAGAAAGTTTTTATTTTTGCAATTATTTATTTTAAATCTAATAAGATAACAACACATGTATGTCGCACCAGAAGACACAACGTCAAAAAAATAAACTTCTGAGAGAATAGCAAATAGGCAAACTTTTACAGGACGACATATCGAAAAAACAATAAAAATAAAAGGAGTTTTTCATTCTTACTAAAAACATTTTGTTAAAACTCCGTTAATGAAAAACTTCATTAAAAAAGGGGTTATAAAAGAAGGAGGAGAGGGCTATTAAACTAGATCTTAATTATAACTGTAACTGGTATAAGGTGGAGTATTAAGAATTTATAAAGCGCCAACAAATTCCTAAGCGCTGTACAATGGGAGAGACAGAATAACAAATATACATACATGTTACACACACTGAACAGAAGGAGGAAGAACCCTGCTCAAGAGCTTACAATCTAAGAGGAGAGGGATGACACACTAGATGGGGTAACATACAACAAGAGAAATCTATATGAGGATCCATAACCCTTTCTTTAAAAATACTTCCAAATTGTATGGCCATTTTAAGAGTGCAAAAAATAGAAGTATACGACACGCGTCTCCTGCACTATCCAAAAACTGCTGGTTTGAAAACCTAATAATACTATAACCTATTATATTAATATTACCATAGCATTAAATTCCACAGCTAATAGATAAATAATAGGGATACTAGGCGATAGTGCAGGAGACCCGTATACAGGTAATTTTGCAAAACGTTTAGTAAAAATGCAAAATTCTCTCGCTGGAGGGCGGGGGGCCCTGAGGTTTCTAGTTACGCCTCTGCTATAAAAGCAAGCAGCTGCCAGGCCTTCACTGGCTGCTGGCATACTGCACTACTTGCCCAACGATTTGTAAAGCTGCTAGGGGAGAGACAAAACTTCTCACCGGCCCTGCAGCGGTGCCAGGGCTCAGTGAGGGCAGGCTAGCTTCGAGGAGCAGCAATCACTGCCTGACACCATGCCCCGTCAGCTGACATCAGCCAGGGAGGAGCCGACTGCCCACGCGCAGCAATGACAGGCTGTGGACTGGGGAAGCAGGGACCCCAGAGATACTGCTGGCCTCCAGCCCCTCCCAGCATGCCCAGCCAGCCCCTATGGCCCATCTATTACACTGCCACCAGACGATGCCACCTGACAGGCATTCTGCAGCATCCTGATCTGATAAGAGGTGCCTCCTTTAATGTTTGAGCTGAGGGCATTTATACTAAGTTGTGAGTGACTAACACACACACACACATATATTATATATTACTGTCACCATACTGCTTCTGTCCACAATACATGTCATGTAGTCCTGATTTAATCATTCCTTTTTATTTTTCAATTAAAAAAAAATGATTTTGGTGATATCCGTGTGGTGCTTGTTATTCAGTTTTAGTTAAACTTTATGTATCCTATATACTAAGGGCAGCCCCAATTTTGGCAGCAAATCTCTCTGTCCCTGTTTTGCCCTAATCTCCCTCTTTTTAGGGGCTCCTCCATATACTGGGTTTGGGTTGTCTTTAAGGAATTCTCTGTAGGTTGTTTCTGGAGGTCTTTAGACCCTCCTCCATATTCGGGGTGTGTAGATGTTTATAGGTGCTCCTCCATATGTGTGTGCGTGTCTATGCCAATGAGTTATGCGATCATACCTTTTACTATTCTAGTTGTTTTTTTGCTGTTTTACTTAATATGTGTAACTCAGACGAAAGTGAATCCCAGACTCTCTGTATTGTGTCCTTTGTGTGTATAATGCAGACATATTGGTAAATCCCAGAATCCCTGTATTGTGTCCTCTCTGTATTATTTTGTATAATACTGAAGTCATCTGTAAATTTGGAGGGGTCCCAAAAGTTTCCTAAAATTGTTGGCAGGCCTCTCTCCATGCAGCCTGTACTGCGCTAAGTGGATGATGGCCACTGCATTATAGCAACAGCCATCTTTAAAACCAGAAAGTGTGTGGCTGTTTAAACCAGGAGGTGCAGCCTTGAAAGGAAGGAGTGTGTCCAATTTAATTTAGGGGGTGCACGAGTTTAGTTAGGCCTAGGGCAGCACAAAACCTAAATACACCACTGGGTGGTAGGTAACTACTCCAAAATAAAACAGGTAGCCGTGAATAAAATTAAATTTATTCTGGATAAACAATAAAATAAATAAAACTGGAATAAAATACACTGCAAATGCGTTTCGCTCACAGGAGCTTCATCAGTGGGTGTAATAAGACCATTCGGTCGAGACCCTGCATTTATTATTAGTTTAATGTCATCTGTATATTGTCTATATTCATTTATTCATTCTTCCATTGCATCAGGTTCATTTCCTACCAATTCAAAGTATACAGAAGTTGATTTATTTTTCTTTAAATAATTTGTTCATTTGCTCATTTATATCCATCAGCCTCTGCGCTGTTACATTGCTATTAAATTCGTGCTAGCCGGCACTATTGCACTGTCACTTGTTGCACAGAAGCACATTTACTCAACATACTTGCCCGTAGACTCAAGAAGGGCACTATATACCACTTGAATTTCCAATTCCGGCGCACTATCAACCTTCATCTCATTACTCAACTCAAACACCAGGTGGCGCCTCAATACGCATCTCTCCTTTCTTTAATTCTCATAATGTTGTGTCCAATCCCAGAGCAACGTGTCCCAATAATCCCCTGAAATGTTGGCTGTGCTGTGTAATAGACGTGTTCCTGAATGAAAGTCTCACGTGTTAATGTGTTTTTTTCCCCATAGATCAATCTGTATCGGCTGAATCTCACACTCCGGCTTCTTTACCTGATACTGGAACTGAACGTAAAACCAATAATGAGGAAAAGGCTCTGAACAGGGAAAGGCCAGCGCGAGCTGAATCTGCAGCCAACACAGAGCGAGAATCTCTGACCACCGAGGAAAGACACGTCCCGGAGAAAGATATTTATCCAACCACAGAACTGACAGAATATTCACCCCCTGAAATGAAGGAGGAACCGGCCTCATGTGATGAACAGACAGAATATTCACCCCCTGAAATGAAGGAGGAACCGGCCTCATGTGATGAACAGACAGAATATTCACCCCCTGAAATGAAGGAGGAACCGGCCTCATGTGATGAACAGACAGAATATTCACCCCCTGAAATGAAGGAGGAACCGGCCTCATCTGATGAACAGACAGAATATTCACCCCCTGAAATGAAGGAGGAACCGGCCTCATGTGATGAACAGACAGAAATATATTCACCCCCTGAAATGAAGGAGGAACCGGCCTCATGTGATGAACAGACAGAATATTCACCCCCTGAAATGAAGGAGGAACCGGCCTCATGTGATGAACAGACAGAATATTCACCCCCTGAAATGAAGGAGGAACAGGCCTCATGTGACGCAGGAAACCTCACAGACCTGTATAAAACCCCAACTCATACAGAATATTCACCCCCTGATCTGAAGGTTGAACCAGCCTCGTGTGACGCAGAAAAGCTCATAGACCCCAACATGTATAAGCCCCCAAATCATACAGAATATACACCCCCTGATATGAAGGTGGAACCGGCCTCGTATGATGAACAGACGGAATATACAGCTGGTAATTTTGGAGAATATTTAGAAACCGATCCAGTGGAAATAAACCATAGCGAGTCCTTAATAGAATCCAGAAAGCCAGATCACAGTATATATTATACAGATCTCCTCACTCGTAATTCAGTTTATACAGGATATTCAGCGCCTTCTTCTGAAATGGGGAAAGTCTCGTATAACAAGTCTGACCTTGTGATGCGTGAAACTAATATGGGGGAAGAACCATGTTCACTTATTCTTTGTGGAGAGAATTCTACTCCCAACTCAGCCCTTAAACACCAACACGTTCACCCAGAAGGACAAACATTCTCATGCCCTGAATGTGGGGAATATTTTACAGACAGTATTGCTCTTACAAATCATCAGAGTATTCACACACAAAGAAAACCATTTCAATGCACTGAATGTGGGAAATGTTTCACTCAAGCCTCAAATATTGCAGCACATAAAATGATTCACATAGGAGAAAAAACATTTAAATGCCTTGAATATGGAAAATGTTTTTCCGTGGCTTCAAATCTAGCAAAACATAAAATTATTCACATGGTAGAAAAACCCTTTGAATGTGGGAAATGTTTTGCTGCGGCCTCATCTCTTGCAACACATAATTTGAATCACACAGGAGAAAAAACATTTAAATGCCCTGAATGTGGAAAAGGATTTAACAGGGCAACAAATCTTGCAGCTCATAAAAGGATCCACACAGGAGAGAAACCATTTATATGCCTTGAATGTGGGAAATGTTTTATTGGCCTCTCATCATTTACAGTTCATAAAAGGATTCACACAGGAGAGAAACCATATAAATGCCCTGAATGTGGGAAATGTTTTACACAGACCTCAAGTCTTAAAACACATACATTTATTCACACAGGAGAACAACCGTATAAATGCGCTGAATGTGGAAAATGTTTTAAGCATGCCGCAAGTCTTAAAAAACATAAATCTATTCACACAGGAGAACAACCGTATAAATGCCCTGAATGTGGAAAAGGATTTAACAGGGCAACAAATCTTGCAACTCATAAAAGGACTCACACAGGAGAGAAACCATTTAAATGCCTTGAATGTGGAAAATGTTTTACGCAGGCCTCAAATCTTAAAACACATACATTTATTCACACAGGAGAGAAACCATATAAATGCCCAGAATGCGGGAAATGTTTTACCCATGCATCACATCTTTCAAGACATAAAAAGCTTCACACACGCGAAAAGCAATTCCAGTGCTTTTAATGGGAATTGTTTTACTACAGAGTTTTCTTGTTCAGTATGGGAGGACTTGGAGGAGAAAATCTCTGGGAAATGCTTTGTCCAGTCTGCCGATCATATGTCACCTGAAGGGAGAGAGTCATTAAGTGCCGATTGTTGTTGTAATTAGAAATATGACTCACAGAGGGGAAAGGCAAGCATAAAATGCGTGGACAGTCTATGGTGAGCAATGCTAGCAGCGACATTTAAAATATATAAAAATGCAGCGCTCCTATGTTGATGCACCAGTAGTAGTTAAGGGATCCATGCAAGTTATTTACTTATTATCCAATAAGCCTTCAGGATTGATAATTCATAAATATAGGAAGACCGTTTTTGTCCTTACGAATATATATAAACAGAGACCATACAAGACATAGTGTGATTCTGTAATAACTCTAAAATGTATAACAGATGTATATGTACGAAGCACTCACATTTTAAGAGCAATGCTGCTCAAACTGATTGGACATATACCCATCAGCCGCTGTTTAAGCAAACAATCGTCCCTGTTATTTCTCGGTAAGATAAAAGGGTAGAGCATATATAGTACAGATGCCACTGTAAATGTATATAACAAAATGTCAGTATAGTACACACACCCCTCTAGAGACTAAGGACTGGCTCAAGGTGCTAGCGCTTACGGGTTTAGTTGATCGGCCAAATCTTCTAAAATGGCTAGTAGGGGTGTAGCGGAGTGAGTCTGTGGGCGCTTGATATGTAAAGGTCGATCGTCAAACATTGGATTCTTACAATTACCATCTTATCTTTGTATCGCTGCCAGACTTTAGGGGATATGTTTGACACCCGAAAGCATACAGAAAGTAGCATGTAAAACCCTTTTTCAGTTCATTAATAAATTTGATCATTTTTTAAACATTGCCTGTCTTTGGGTGATTTGGTTTCCCTTTTTCACAGCAAGAATCTTAGTTGGAGGCATCATGGCAGTGTCCTTATCAGTGCCTGCCCGACTCTCTACCAGTATGAAAAACAGATCAGGATACTACATGTTGCAGTATTTGGGTCTGTGGTCCGGGGCCCCTGAAGAATATATGAGTATGTGGTGACCAATCAACTCCAGGATTAAGATTTATTCCACCCAAGTGGACCAGTCAACATTTCCACTCTTTGTCAAGCTTGTCACTCATTATACTAATCTGAAATCGGTGTTAAAAAAACAAAACAGCTCTGATATGAAGTGAATTTGCAAAATCGCTTAAAGAATCTGTATTCCCCCTTATCCCACAGTGCGGAGGTCAACACAATCCACGACTGCCTCATTTTCTCTTGCGTTAGGACACGGAGACAGAGTACAGCCACAACGTGCATGTGTGACTGGATGCCGACCCAGCCATGTGACGCCATGAGAGGGAGACTTTAGTCAGCATTCATAAGCAAAGTGTGTGTATACTCTGCATAAAAGAAATGCTGAGTGACTTGTTCGGGTTTGGCTTGCAGGAAAGGTGGCAACCGTCAGCAGACGAGGCTCGCTTTGCATTAAAAGTTACCGCAGCCATGCGGTAAAACCATCTTTAACTCTTTGATATATGTCCTTTAAAATAAACATAAAATGAATTCAGAGGCTGCTATAAGTGCATAAATTGATTTATTAAAACAATACAGCAAAGGGCATCACAGAATCCACAGTCCTCACAGGGCTCAAGGCCTCTGAGTGGCCCTTTACCATAATGCAGATTTAGTAAGAGTCTAACCGGACATTCCAGCTTCAGCCGACCACAACTTATCTTAAAATGTCTAAAGAGATGGACATGACTAAACCATATGGCATAGTGACCGGAGGCAATGACCCAGATCAATACTGCTGGCACCTGATCCTCACCCAGGCTAGTTGACAAGAGTTTGTTTTTCTGGCTCTTCTAATGCAATGAAGCTACCAAACACAGCATGGAGCGGCTCGGTGAAGGCGGCAGTGACGGTGTGTATATGGTTGATTGAGTCACACAGCTCATAAAAGGACAAACTTCCGGCCTCATAGTCCAGGAATATACCCAATCTCTGACAGGTACAGGGTTGAGGGAAGTGGAGCGATGTATTGTCATGTCTCAAAACATAACCATTTTTAGATTTCCACAGGCCCCAGGATTTGTTACTATTTCCAATCCCTGACTGATGTCCTGTCTTCTCTATGCTGGGATAGGCCACGCCGACTATCCACCACCCAATTTCACCGACCTCCATGTCCCAGTAATGTCCGGAGGAGAAACTGCTGGAACTCAAAACCTGAGGATAGTAAAATCTCTCTGGTGTTTCTGGGCGTCCCTCGATTTTTGTTGAAGAGAAAACAGTTTTCAAATCCTTCAACAGAGATACATAATTACTCGCCGTGTTTACATCCAGTATCATTTCAGAAGCCGTGTTTATGCCCAGTAACAAGTCTGAAGCATCTGGTACGAGGAGACAACCCTGTACAGCAGCGGCAAGTTTAGGAATGTAACGTTTTAAGGCCACTATAATGTTATTCAGCTGTAGAGATTCCACAACTTTTATATCACGTCTCTGTGTCCTCATCTTTATCTCCTTCCTCAAAGTCACAGTAGTCTGCTCTGTCCGGGTCTTGCAAGACAATTACTGGGTCCATCATGTCACACAGCTCCTCGATGTGGACCATTTTCCTGCAAAACTCCTCCTTCTTTCTTTCCAGAACTTGGATTTCTTGTGGGATCTTCTGTGTCTGCCTATAGATCTCGTTCATTAAGTCATTCTCCAGGGTTGCCAGTTTCCAAAGGATGATGGTCTCAAACACATCAGTCGCTTCCTCTTGTAAAGTATCCAGTTTTTCCGGTGTTTCTCTGCTGAGCACCTCCAGGCTCTGGACGCTCTTCTCAATCTTCTCTTTCTCAGTGCTCAGTTTTTTCAGGATATCTCATTTTCTCCTTCTCCGAGGCTTCATTCAGAGACTCCACCTGTTGTCCCAAATGCTTTCAATCCAACCTGCAGTACACGCAGATATAGGCCACATCCTCACAGCAGAAATACTCCAGGACTCTCCTGTGGATGGAGCATTTCCTGTTTCCCAGTGAAGTGGTGGGATCCAATAAAACATGTTCCACGGTTCCATTGTGTTTCCTTAAATGTTTGTCACACAGAGAAACTTCGCAATGTAGGCACGTTTAAGCAGCCGGTACCGGATCCTCACAGTAAGTACAGAGGATTTCAGCGGCAGCCTGCTCCGGGTGAGCAATTCGTAAACACTCCACGATGTTACACAGTCTCAGGTTTTTTCTCAGGTTCCGTTTATTGCGAATTTTGTGTCTGCATTCAGGACAGGAATATCCTCTCACCTCCTGGGCGTCCCATGCCCTGGTGATGCACTCATGGCAGAAGCTGTGTCCACATATCAGGGTCACAGGATCCTTATAAAAGGTCTGTGCAGATGGAGCAGGTCAGCTCGTCTTTCAGATCAGAAGTCGCCATCACTGGAAGCTGAAACAATAGATGAAAGGTATTATTCACAGAGCCTGGTTAGGGATTTTATTCCGTTTCACATACACAGCTCACACACTTTACATCATGCTTTGTTATTAGTTTCCCTGTGTTGTCGCCGACCATTTGGGAGAGAAATGTTCCATTAGTTATTTTGGGGAATTTTCCTATAAACTGATTCCAGGTACCTATTAAAACCTCTGTATTGGTTTTTAGAGACAGGTCAGGGCTGGTTTCCAATCGATACTTGTTTAAACAATCCAACTTATTGTGATCAGAAATAAAAATGTGAGGAAAATCATAACAAAACCAAAACTGCTAAAAAACAAAGTATCATCCCAACGCAAAAACATATTAAAGAGAGGAATGGAATGAAGACAAAAAATAATACTTAAGAGTGAGATACATTGAGCGCGTAGTGACGCAAAGAGAAGCAAACGTTGCAGGCTTGACTTCACTCCGCTCGGCCTCGCAGCCTGTCTACACTGCATGACGTTTGCTTCTCTCCGCACGGGACAGGAATCCAATACTCTGCAGATCAAACTAGAGAAATGTTTGTTTCTCCTCAAATGAAGGAAAACCCATTTCATAGAAAAACATGTTTATTGTAAAACAACTTTTAAATTACAATGTGCAACATGCCAAAACTTTATTTTCACAAAGCGCAGGTCATATAAGCAAGGTCTAAACTCCATTTATAATCAGCCGCCCGACCGACATCTAAATTACTGACAATTTAATCCGAATAGTATAAAAAAAAATAGAAAAAGTAACCCTAATAATATAGCACACCCTGTGTCATATATAACACACACACACACACAAAACACCAAGAAAGAGCACTCCATATTATTGACCACCTTCTTCCATCATTTTCTGTAAAAAAAAACAGTTTTAAAAATGTTCAAAAAACCTGACTGAGGTAAAATGATGGGGATTCAGTTCACAAAGTTATGATCATAATTTGCTTAAGCCTGTCACAGTCACCAATGTACCCCATCTTTGACAGGTCCTGTCTAACTTGACCGAGTCCGCACTTACAGGATCTACTCACCCTGCAGCTTGAGACCTTTATAGGCTGCCACGGTGGAGCACCTGCGAACAGGGAGGGGTGCATACCAAATGAGAGTTGTCAGCTCCCTATATATAAAATACAAAACAGCAAAAGAGGCTCACCTGGCATTAATTAAAAAAAATGAAGTCATTAATTCACTTCTACGCTCCCCCGCCGTCAGCTTCGTCCTCTGCGGGCATTAGTTTTCACAGCAGCCTACGCAATTTGTGTAGCGGGACACTTCCCCGCTATGCTAATCACGTAAGAAGTGTGCAGCACACGTCACAAAAACAAGCGCTGCCTACTTCCTGATCACTGCTCATTAGTGCCGCAGAGAGGCACTGATAGAGCATTGGAAAAACTTGAACCAATGGGAAAGCAACATTGGGTGAAGTTATTCCAAAAAATGCCTGCATTGGAGGACTGCCTCTGATTGACAGGAAGGGGCACATCTAGCATGCTAGACATGCCCCTTCCTGTCAGTGATAGGCCAGGCAGCCTCCCATACAGGCTGGAGTGCAGGAGGAGGGGGTCCATGAGCAGCTTCTGGGTGGCCTGATCCTGGATGAGAAGAGCCTGAGGAGGAAGGACAGCACTTTGCAGATCACCCTCAACACCCTGGGGGGGGGGGGGCTCCCCAGGGGCCCTACATCTGCTTCCTGAAGGGTGAGTGTGCCCCCCCCTGTACACTGGCAGGGAGGGGATTTAAAGCCCCCCTCTCCTTACATTGTTTTTAATCCTGCCTGGGATCCTCTCTGTATAACACACTGTGTGTGTAGGAAGCATTATATCCAGTGCCTCTCTGTATAGCGTTTAGTGTGTGTTATCCAGAGAGCTGCTGGATATTATGCTTCATACAGTGTGTGTTATATAGAGAGCTGCTGGATATAATGCTTCATATAGTGTGTGTTATACATGGAGCTGCTGGATATAATGCTTCGTATACAGTGTGTGTTATACAGAGAGCTGCTGGATAGTCTATTAATCTAGCAGCTCTCTGTATAACACACACTGTGTAGGAAACAGTCTATCCAGCAGCTCTAGCTTCATACAGTGTGTATTAAACAAGGAGTGCTGCTTCCTACGCAGTGTGTGTTATAGAGAGAGCAGCTAGATCGTTATACAGAGAGCTGCTGGCTAGGCTAACACACACTGTGTAGGAAGCATTATATCCAGCAGCTCTCTGTATAACACACTGTGTATGAAGCATTTGTAGCGCTCACTCCTGGAGGAGCCGCTGAATTTAAACCTCGGGTCAGTCTCCCCGCACTAGGGAATAAATATATACCAGCACTGTTGTGGATTTTATAAGCTATATCTTTTACTGGTCTCAAATAAACGGGCATATATAAATCAAGCACGGTATATATATATATATTTTTCAGGAGTTCGTAATGCGAGAAACACGCAGCGGTAAAAAGGAAAATTGAACCCCTTCGTTGCCGGAGCGTAAGTCCCGTTCAGGTTGTGTCCCAAGAAGGTGTGCGTGTATGTGTGTATTGGTACCCGGGTACTAGATTCAACTGGCCAGTGAATAGATTCAGTGTATCTTCGACTAGTCAGTTGGGGCCCTGTAGATTTAAGCAAACTGCAGCGTGCTTTAACTTTACGCTGGGACTCTGTGCCACCGGATCCGCTTTTCTTGCTTGTCCGTCTTTGCCACAAGATTCTCAGCTTACCGCCTGCACTCCCATTAGATCATCGCGGTCTCCTAAGTCGGGGGTCCAATCTGCAGCTCTGTGTCTGTGCAAACCTTTAAGTGGTGGATTACTAGGTCTCTGGCAAGTTACTGAAACCGATCTCCAGCATCCACAAGGCAGCGCCTGCTCTCCGGCCTGGTCACAATTGTTGTCTGTCTCACGTGCGTCTTGCTCTGTTCACTCCTCGGCGCGCACTGGCTCTCCTCTGCATGAGGCTGCGGATGTATGTCCTTTCTCTCCACCCACTTCCTGTCCCCGCCGCAAAGCATGCTGGAAAATGTAGTCCCATTTTCCAGTGTCTCTTACATTGCGCTTGTCTCCCTGGCCAAACTCGAGTAATACAGCAACAGTGTTTTAAACCAGCGCTACACATTATATCCAGCAGCTCAATGTATAACACACACTGTGTAGGAAACAGTCTATCCAGCAGCTCTCTATATAACACTGTGTAGGTAGCATTATATCCAGCAGCTCTCTGTATAACACACACTGTATAGGAAGCATTATATCCAGCAGCTCTCTGTATAACACCCACTGTGTAGGAAGCAGTCTATCCAGCAGCTTTCCTTGTTTAATACACACTGTATGAAGCAAGAGCTTCTGGATAGACTGTTTCCTACACAGTGTGTTATACAGAGATCTGATGGATATAATGCTTCCTACACAGTGTGTGTTATACAGAGAGCTGCTGGCTAGGCTAACGATCTAGCTGCTCTCTCTATAACACACACTGTGTAGGAAGCAGTCGATCCAGCAGCTCTCCTTGTTTAATACACACTGTATGAAGCAAGAGCTGCTGGATAGACTGTTTCCACTACAGTGTGTGTTATACAGAGAGCTGCTAGATTAATAGTCTAGTCTATCCTATGTGCTCACAATCTATCCCATGAGTTTACAATCTAAGGGGTCCCATGAGTTTACAATCTAAGGGGTCCTGTTCCTGTGAGTTTACAATCTAAGAGGGAAGAGGAACCTGCTCTAATATATAAATGCCTTTGTAATGCGCTGTCAGCTGTGCGCGCACCCATCACAGCTGCTCAGTTGGCCCTCCTGTTGCGGATGGGATGGCGACGGATGCCTTACAAACGCATTTATGTAGAGATACACTCTTGCATAGGACATTGAAAAAAAAAATATGTGGACATGAATTCTGAGCTGGCGACAACAACAATAGACTGCCCTCTGGGCAGGCTTTCCACCTAGTCTCCCATAATCCCATATCCTGAATCAGAGGGACATTTACACAGGGGGTTATTCAGATAGCAACGAAATGTCGCCTTCATTTCAGTGCTCTCTCATTCCCCGCAATTCGGGGAATCAAAGTTCCCCACCCTGCGTTGAATTTAACATTCACAGCAGGGTCCCTGGAGTACAAGGAAAACTCACCGAAAACCCGCCGGAACCGCCACAAAAACACGCCGTTGGAAAATGCAGACGAGCGATCGAACACAGCGCAGACCAGCTGCCGGAAAAAGCCGACAAGCTGACAGTTTAAATATTTGAAGGAAAAAAAAGCATTTAGACAAGGTACAGGAATGAGCGGAAAGCAGGGCTTCTTTCTGGTAGTAGGTCTGATAATCAACGTAGATATGGATTCTAGGTGATCCTCAATGCCTCAAAAATTAAAATAAGGACAGAGCATGGGACAGTATCGTCTTAAATGCTAATATATTTAAGAGAGTTATAGCACTCACATGATTTTGCTCCTCACATCAGACACCGGACATAGAAGCAGCTTGGGTAGGGAATGCCAGACTTCCCTTTTACTTCGTTGTAGAGTGCCGGATCGAAGGTCTCGCTGTATCAGGAATCACAGCGTGCCTGTCCTGTGCGAGTAAAGGATCAGCTGATCCCCCAAGTATGAGATCACCTTTCTGAGGGGGTCCAGCCTCAGCGGTGGTAAAACAAGGAGCAAAACGACCACAACTGCGGTAAAACATTTTTATCCTCTTAAATCAATCCAAAAGTAAAATAGATAAAACAATAAATAAAAAGCAAATACACTAAAACGCGTTTCACGGTGAAACCGCTTCATCAGTTAGTGTATTGCTGTACATGTAACACGTCTTTAAATAGTGTAAACTGAAAGTGAAAGTTCATTGCTGTTCTGGAGGAAAATCAAGAAGGCTACCGTTGACGCTACTGCGCATGCGCTGAGCGTCTTCCGGTTCAGCGTCAAGATGGCGGCGCGTTCCAAAAAGACAAGTCTTCCGGTTTTGATTTGGACTATAAAATACTGCCATCGGGAAGACATGATGGTGATCTTCTATCTAAAAAGTCTAACTGGCGGCTTTTCAGGGAGCAGGCAGTTCGCCTTCCTACGCGCTGTAAAACGCTCAAACACTGGAATCCCATTATTTCCTATGGGAATGGTTCACACCTGGGTGTTTTACAGTGCGTAGGAACGTGCTGTAAAACACCCTACGCCCAAAGAAGTACAGGAGCTTCTTTGTGGCACATTACAGGGCGTTTGTGGCCATAGACTTCAAAAAACACATGTACGACGCGTGTTTCTAATTGTCAAAAACGCTCATAAAACGCCCAACAAAAACACTCGTAAAATGCACATATGAGATACGCTCAGGTGTGAACCCAGCCTAAAGGTCAAGCTCTGAGCGACTTTATCATAACAGAGTAATGTCTAGAAATCAACCGTATAATATTTCAGCTAAAAAATAACCAGGCGGCAAAACAACACAGTCCCATGATCAGTCCCATCCTAAAATGAATATCACCCGGGGGAAAACCTGCAGGGACCGTGTGTCCATTACCTCTTCATTATGCTGGAAATCTCTCACTATTGTCGCCGCGTGAGAGAAAGAACGATAGGAAGTCACTGAATGTTACATTGATCAGCATGGACATCAGTCTGCGCAGCGCCGCGTACCTCACACGTGGAAATCACACGCGTTACACATTTAGCGCAGCTTACACAGGAATCTAACGCAGTTTGCAGGTTAGAAACATAGAAAAATGTCGGCAGATAAGAACCTTACGGCCCATCTAGTCTGCCCAATTACATGGATACTTTACCTGGATTTATCTTTTGTTTAGGATAGCCTTATGCCTATCCCATGCTTGCTTAAATTCAATTACTGTTTTGGCCTCTACCACTTCAACTGGAAGGCTGTTCCATGTATCCACCACCCTCTCAGTAAAATAATGCTTCCTGATGTTACTTTTAAACCTTTGCCCCTCTAATCTAAGACTATGTCCTCTTGTTTTGCTATTTTGTTTCCTTTTAAATATACTCCCTTCCTCTACCTTGTGGATTCCCTTTACGTATTTAAATGTTTCTATCATATCTCCTCTGTCTCGTCTTTTTTCCAAGCTGTACATGTTAAGATCATTAAGCCTTTCCTGGTAACTTTTCTCCTTCAAGCCGTACACCATTTTAGTAGCCCTTCTCTGAACTCTCTAAGATGTCTATATCCTTCTGGAGATACGGTCTCCAGTACTGCACACAGTACTCCAAGTGAGGTCTCACCAGTGCTCTGTACAGTGGCATGAGCACTTCCCTTTTCCTACTGCTAATACCTCTCCCTACACAACCAAGCATTCTGCTAGCATTACCTGCTGCTCTATTACATTGACTACTTACCCTTAGATCCCTGAAATAATAACCCCTAAATCCCAACCCTCAGATGTTGAGGTTAGGACTGTATCAAATATTCTATATTCAGCCCATGGGTTTTTACGTCCCAGGTGCATTATCTTGCACTTATCCACATTAAAACTCAATTGCCACAACTCCGACCATTTTTTTAGTTTACCTAAATCATTTGTCATTTGGCTGATCCCTCCAGGAACGTCAACCCTGTTGCAAATCTTTGTGTCATCAGCAAAAAGACATACTTTTCCATTAATACCTTCTGCAATATCACTAATAAAAATATTAAAGAGAATGGGTCCAAGTACTGACCCCTGAGGTACCCCACTGGTAACAAGACCTTGCGCCGAATAAACTCCATTTACCACAACCCTCTGTTGTCTGTCACTCAGCCACTGCCTAATCCAGTCAACAATATTGGAATCCAAGCTCAAAGATTGCAATTTATTGATAAGCCTTCTATGCGGAACAGTATCAAAAGCCTTACTGAAATCTAAATAAGGTTCTGGAAGGTGAGGAGATGTAGAGGAGAAGCCGCGCACCACTGGAGGAAAGGCGAGGATCTAAAATAAATTCTAAACAATGTAATTGTGTGGTCGGTGTCGGCAGCCCCTGCACGACTATTTACCAGGAGTAAAGGGGGGGGGGAAACTTTCTCATAGATTGTTCCTTTAAGGCTGCAGTCACACGAGTGCACTGAGTGCGTCCGTGTGACCGCTCTTCCCTGTGTCTGTGGCAGCTTGTGGCGGCTCATTGGGGAGGGCCACACGGTGTAGAGTGCGCACGAATTGTGCGTGCTACCATCGGATGTGATTTCAGCCTCCTTGTCTAAAAGTTACAATGGAAATAGATGGGGCTACAAAGCGCAATCCTCTATAGGAGGCACTACCTGCGCTCAGCGAGGTGGCCACACGGGACGGGCATCAGAGTGGAAGGAATGTCCACTCTCACGGACATTCCTTCCGCTCTGAAAAACGCTCGTCTGACCGCAGCCTTAGTTCAGAAGACTTAGGGAACAAGCTCCGGCGTCATCTGGTGGATTCACTGAGCAGTGTGCTACACCGGCGATCACAGTTCTACCTCAGTTTGCGGAGCGCGCAGCGTAGCTGTCAATGCACTGACAGGTTTTCCATTTAATTGCTGCACTGTGTGAATTTATTGTGTTTTTCCATTGTTTCCGGGGCTGTTTAGGGTAAAAATGTCAAGAACGTAACCACAGTATATTCACCTCACAGAGCGATATAAAAGAATAACCACAGGTTACACAATTTAGGTATAAATGCCGCTGCTAGCATTGCTCGATATAGTCTGTTCACACATTTTATGCTTGCGTTGACTTTCCCCTCTGAGTCATTTCTAAGTGAATCGTTGCTTCAGGTGAGATAAGATCAGAGGACTGGATGAAGCATTTCCCACAGCGATTTTAACCTCCAAGTCTTCACACTCTGAACAAGAAACCTCCATAATAAAGTATTTCCCATTAAAATCACTGCAATTGCTTTTGCCTGTATGAATCTTTTTATGTCTTGAAAGATGTGAGGCCTGTGTAAAAGATTTCCCACATTCAGGGCAATTAAATGTTTTTTCTCCTGTGTGAGTCCTTTTATGAGCTGCAAGATGGGAGGCCCAAGTGAAACATTTCCCACATTCAGTGCATTGAAACAGTTTCCTTCTGGTGTGAATCCTCTGATGATTTGTAAGAGCAATACTGTCTGTAAAATGTTCCCTACATTCAGGACATGAGAATGTTTGTCCTTCTGGGTGAACGTGTTGGTGTTTAAGAGTTGACTCTGGAGTAGAATTCTCTCCCATATTAGTTTCACGCATCACAAGGTCAGACTCGTTATAGGAGACTTTCCCCATTTCAGTAGAAGGCGCTAAATGTCCTGTATAAACTGAATTATGAGTAAGGAGATCTGTATAATATATACTGTGATCTGGCTTTCTAGATTCTATTAAGTCAGTGTTTCCCAAACCTGTCCTCAGGACCCACCGCCTCGCCAGGTTTTCCAGATATCTGAAGCACAGCACAGGTGATATGATTTGCTGCTCAGTGATTGCAGGATTCAGTCTGCTTTTCCCCAAGGCGATCTGCAAAATCTGGCCTGGTTGGGGCTCCCGATGAGAGGTTTGGGAAACACTGTATTAAGGACTCGCTATGGTTTATTCCCACTGGATCAGTTTCTAAAAATTCTCCAAAATTACCAGGTGCATATTCTGTCTGTTCATCACACGAGTCCTTGTTCCCCCTTCATATCAGGGGGTGAATATTGTGTATGATTTGGGGGTTTATGCATGTCAGTGTCTGTGAGGTTTTCTTCATCACACGAGGTCGGTTCCTCCTTCATATCGGGGGGTGAATATTCTGTCAGTTCTGTGGTTGGATAAATATCTTTCTCCGGGACGTGTCTGTCCTCGGCGGTCAGAGATTCTTGCTCTGTGTTGGCTGCAGATTCAGCTCGTGCTGGTGTTTCCCTGTTCAGAGCCTTTTCCACATTATTGGTTTTACAGTCAGTTCCAGTATCAGGTAAAGAAGCCGGAGTGTGAGATTCAGCCGATACAGATTGATCTATTGGGATAAAACACATTAACACGTGAGACGTTCATTCAGGAACATGTCTATTACACGGCACAGCTAACATTTCAGGGGATTAGTGGGACACGTTGCTCTGGGATTGGACACAAACATGAGAATTAAAGCATCTCTTAGCCGGTGTAATAACAGGCTGGTGATCCTCCATCATGACGTCCTCATAGAGCTCCTTGTGTCGCTCCACATACTCCCACTCCTCCATGGAGAGATAGACAGTGACATCCTCACAGCGTATAGGAACCTGACACACGTGTAGCGCTCACCTCCGAAGGAGCCACTGAATAAACCTCGGGATAGTCTCACCGCACAAGGAAATAACTATACACCAGCACTGTTGTGGATTTTTCTATATTATATTCTTTACTGATCCCAATAAAGCAGCATATAATACGCATATACGGTATTTGAGTAACAAGAATTCGTAACGCGGGAAAAACACGGCGGTAAAAGAAAACTGGTTAACTCCCTCAGTTCTGGAGTGTAAGTCCCATGAATAATAGCTCAAAAATATATATGTGTGTTGTTTACGGTACCCGGGTACTATGTTCAACTGGCCAGTGAACGAAAAGAGCAATCTTCGACTAGTCACCGTTGGGGCCCTGTAGATTTAACAATATTGCAGCGTGCGTTTCTGTTTTGGAACTGTGGCCTGGAGGCCTCTCACCCATCCGATGAATGAAACTGTCCAGCACTCGATGCCTCGACCAAAAGATCTTCTCCGCTATGTACTGGAACTCCGTGCCACTGAATCTGCTCCCCGCTTGCCAAATTTCCGCAACTGGAACAACGATCCACCGCCTACACTCCCAATCGATCGGCGCGGTCTCCTAACTCGGGGTCCTGCCGGAACCAGCTTGTCCTCCAGACCTCTCAGCGCTGCGTAGGTAGATCTCTACACGGTCACTGTCCCGATCTCCAGCACCAGTAAGACAGCGTCTGTACTCTGGCCTGGTTGCGATCCCTGACAGCTCCAACGTGCGTCCTCCACCTTTCACTGCTCCGCTCACTCTGTCCATGCCTTGTACGAGGCTGCTGATCTTTTTCCTCTTCCTTGTACCACCTCCTTCCTGTCCTCACGCAAAGGGTGATGGTACATGTAGTTCGGTTTTTGTCCAGCATAGTCCACAATGTCTATGTCTCCCTCTGGTGGCAGCAATAGTTCAATGCACCAGAATACAGTGTTTTTAAAGCAGCGCTACACACACAATGACACAGTCACCATCCAAACACAGGCCTTGGTGTTAGCGTATAATGTCCCATTCCCAGCAGCCTCACCTCTCCAGTCAGCAGACGAATGATCTGATTGCTCAGCTCCAGGATCTTCTCATGGTTTTGCTCATGGATTCCTGAGTGAGGTGGAGGCTCTGTATTGAAGCTTTGGCTCCTGCCGTGTCCTGATATTTGGCAACGGCTGCGGTCACTAACCATCTCATGGATCTTCACCACCATATGACCCTAAACATTGAGAGTGAACCCAATATAGAGAGGTATAAACATGTTGGCCCCCTGGGCCCCCCATCCTTTTGTGTTTGTATCAGTGTGTTATCTCCCTAGTGTGCTGCATGATGCGCTGTAACCTTTATTTACATATGACAGGCTTTAACATGAATCTACTACTGATCTGCCTCTGAAATGTCTCCTGGGTCACACAGCTCCAGGGGGATTTAATATCAGCAGGAATATGGCAATCTCATGGAATCTCTTACCTCTCCAGTCAGCAGAAAGATCATCTCCAGAGTTAGATCCAGGATCCTCTGGCTCAGCAGATCCTTGGCTGTGTCTGGATTCATTAGCACAGGTTACCCGGACGCCCGGATCTTTTGGAGGCAGTGGCGTAGCGTGGGGGGGCCTCAGGGGCAATTTTCTTAGGGGCACAAAATCTCAAAAGAAATTTGAACCACTAATATTTTCCAGCAGGGATCAGCAAGGTGTGGTGTCAGTGAGTGGCCCTTGCATGGGCAGCCTCCAGTTTTGCGGCACCGGCGGTGACTTCGCACTCAGCGTCCAGAAGGGAGGACCAAGACAGGAAATTCTGGTTCTGTCCTGACTCCTCTTTAACACTGACATGAGTCACGTGAAGCAGCGCAGCATTATCCGACGGAACACCCTGTACCACGCTTGTCAGCCCCCCTTGAAGCCCTGTGCCGGCCCCCCCACTGCTGGCAGCCCTGCAGCCGCTGAACAGGAAGGAGGGAGAGAGGCGCCTGCCCTGCAGCACATTTAAAATCCGGTCTCCACTAAGCCCCCTGGACAGCTCCCCCCAGGCCACCAGCAACTTCATGCAGGTAGGCGACACTGTGTGACACCAGAGCAGCGTGACCAACACACAGTGAGGGGGTACTGGGGGCACAGGGAGAGGGAGATTGGAGGTTCAGTGATAGAATGACTGGGGATACTGGGAGAGAGTGACTGAGAGTACTTGGATAGAGAGAGTGACTGTGGGGGTACTGAAAGACCGGGGGTACTGGGAGAGCGTGACTGGGGGTCCTGGGAGAGAGAGTGACTGGGATACTTGAGGGAGACTGGGGGTCCTGGGAGAGAGAGAGACTGGGGTACTGATAATTTTCGTCAGGCACACTTTTTCCTTACTAGAAACGAAATTGTAACGAGACGAAAATGATGTGTACCTGACGAAAATCATGGCGAAAATACTCTACCATTTTCGTCAATGAAACGATTTTTGACGAAAATGCAGCGTCGGACAGACCCATCCAGGCACTCAGGCGCTGCCGAGAGCCCCGCGGGCCAGTAGGGGCCCGGTTTGGGGCCCCCGCCAGTTCCCCCTCTGCCTCTGTTGATTGAAATTCACAGGCAGCCAGCCGCGCACTGTGAAAACGCTGCGGTGGCGCCTGCACCGCCCCCTCACGTGACGTGTCAAGTGAGGGGCGGCGCCAGTGCAACGTGCCTGCTCCAGTGTGGGATCGGATGGATGCAGGCATGCTACAGGCACCACCGCGGCGTTTTTTCAGACTGCGCCGCTGGCTGCCTGTGAATTTCATTCATCGGAGGCAGAGGGAAAGCGGCGGGGGCTCACTGTGGTGCCCCAAACCGGGCCCCTATTGACCCGCGTCCCGGTGAGCAATGGGGGGGGGGTGGCAATTCATAACCATGTTTGAGCTAATGGGGCAATTCAAATCCATGTGTGAGCTAATGGGGCAATTCAAATCCATGTGTGAGCTAATGGGGGCAATTCATATCCATGTTTGAGCTGCACATTAGTGTGGGTTTTATTGCTGCGGAGCTCTGTAATACGCTCATACACACTGCACATTCCATTGAGTTTTATTGCTGTGGAGCGCTGTAATGTGCAGTGTGTCAGGATTGTACAGTATCTTTTAAAGTGATAGGCAGTTTCCCACATTTTCCACTGGGACTTTGTGCCGCGGCGCAGCCTTAGCTGCAGTGAGTGGGTGATGGCTGCTGCAGCAGTGCGGTGGCCATCTGTAAGTATGGAGGGGGGGCTCAATTTGCTGCTAAACACATTCGATTTTAGTCGACTAAAATTAATAATTCTGACGACTAAAATACAACGAAAATTTAATGTGCTGTCAAAATTAACACTGCCAACAAGTGTGGAGGTGATGGTACAATCCACTGTTACGAATTGTTGCATCAAAAACCTAAACCGCCGCACTGCAGGGAAGAGCACTGCGGGGAGCTTTGGACCCCTGAGTCACTAATCTTTACACCTCACAAGGTCAAGTGAGGTGTCATTGGACAGGACAGAGTCTGGCCTTTGCACTGATACCAAACGTGACCATGTAAAAATCTAAAAGAAAAGAAAACTATTATTTATTTTTTCTTTTTAGTTCCAAAGCGATGGCATTGTCCATTTGTCACGTATAAAATGAGCAATATCACTGCCATTACTCCCCTTCTCATTTCCCAAGATGGGAACCAGGTCAGTGTTTTTATACATATTCGTAAAATAACATGTTCCAAAACACAAGGGAAATATTTTTTTAAAAAATAATTTTTTGGTTAAAATTGTATATTTTCGGGTGCCTGAAGAGAGCAGTCGCATGTCTGAGCAGCTCCTGCAGAATTACCCCAATTTTATGGGGTTTTTTTCGCCGCATATCGACTATCCCTGCTTTATTTCCCTACAGAGCTGAGCTGCCCCCAGGACAGGTTGTGCGTTTAATTTTTTACCAACGGGATTTGCACTCGTCCGCACAGACTAAGAGCCACTGTCTTCGGGCCTGGTGTAGAAAGGCACTGACTGCCATTTTACTGCCTCGTGCTCTCTCTTTCTCCATCATCCCTGTGTACCACCAGATAATGGGCAAACGGGATAAGAAAGCTGGAGCGGTGGAGGAGTGCCCCCGTCTTCCCGACATTCGGGTCTCGCTGGCGGGCCTGAGGGATGTGAACACTCTGCCTCGATCCCCAGCAGTTGTGACACCTTGTGCTGTGGACCCTGCCGACACCCCGCGAGTCTCCCAACTTACCCCGCAGGACTCAGAGGACCTTCTGGCGGCGAGGCGGGACATCCGAGCCCTCTTGGCAGACGCCCGCGGCTCATGGGCCGGGGAGATTGAGGAGGTACGCTCCAACCTCTTCTCCCTCTGTGCGGAGGTGGTGGAGCTTGATACCAGGACCTGCTCTTTGGAGACATCACAAGCGGAGGCCTGTACCGGTGTTGAAGCTCTTCATGTCCAGGTTGCTGGATTGCAATCCGCCTTGCTGGCAATGGAGGCCCGACACAGACCTGAAGTTGAGGGGGATACCGGACGCTTTGCCTGCCTCGGACCTCCGACTACCGGCTAACAGGATGGTAAGGGTCGCCATTTCACTCCAAGGATGCCCCGGATCCGGTGCTCTCTGCGCTTAGAGTCCGTAAGGCGGCGGCGGCCCCTCAGAATGCCACGAAGGACGTCATTATAGTGCTGGGAGATGTCCTTATACGAGAACGCTTTCTGGGGGCGACGATCCGAGCTCCCCCACTCCAATTTGAGGGAATGGATGTCACGGTTTTCCGGGATATCCCGTTTCTGGCCCTGGCTGCCCAGCGACGATTTGGAACCGTTACGGCCATACTACGGGCTCGCGGGGTACGCTACCGTTGGGGAGTATCGGGCTCCCTACATCAAGGAACTAAAGCTCTGGTGGCCTCGACGCTGGAGGAGGCCCAGACCCACTTGTCGGCCTTAGGCCTGCAACGCCACTTGAGTAGTGCTAACGGGGACCCACCGCTGTCTCCGCCTGAAGAGCTGCCTTCTGCACCGGACTAAATTTCTGAAACTTGACTGTTCTTTTTCATACAGCCTACATCGAAACCGTTTTGTTTCTTCTCATTTTTATCCTTGACTTACTTTGATCGGCTGTATTGCGACCTCATGTCCCACTCTTTTATTTCTCTTTGCCCCGCTTTTCCCCTTCTTTATTCCCCTCCTCCAAATTTTTTTATTTTTTTGGGCGATTTGAGGTATGGTTTTGCTGAGGGTGAGCCGTGGGGCAGTCACCTAGGCTCTCTGTCCCCTCTGCCCTTCGGTGACCTATGCCCTGTGGTTCCCTCTGTGGCTCTGTTACCCTGCGGGATCTCAGGGGTGTGCTGCGGACTACCACTTTATTTTGGGCTGCCTTTCCCGACCTCCCTGTCTTATCAGGGTATTTTATTAATCCTTTTTTTTTTCTCTCCTCTCCCCTCCCTGTCCTCTCTCCCTCTTTATTCCACCTCTCTCCTCCTCCCACTATTATCCCCCTCTTCTACCCTTCCCCTTTTATGTCTTGTGATCATTTACGAATTTTTTTTTTTATATTCAAAATTTTTATTTTGTACATAAGTCAGCAATACAATAAGCCACTCTCTCAAAAGACACATAGCGGGAGAACAACAATATACATCAGAGAATAAGGGGGAGAATAAATGTCAACAACAGAACTTGGCAAGCAGTTCAGAGGGACATCAAGTGAGACGCGGAGAAAAAAAATTTAAAAAAAAAAAAAGGGAAAAACTGGGGGGGGGGGGGTAGAAAAATCGCCCAAAAACGTGACATATCAGGCTCACCCCAGGAACCGCAAGATATGCCAGGGGCCATGGAAGAGGTCACAGGGGCTGGGGGACCTGGGGCCAGGAGAAACGGCTAGAGCCATGGTGGCCGCTCAAGTGGCGCGCCCAGGACCACACAGTGTCCCACATCCACACAAAAAAAAAGGAAAAAAACAAAAGGGGGGGGGGAAAGGTAGAATACCTGACATCCCAATAGTCTCAAAAGGTCCCATGTGCCAGGGTCATCAGGAAGTCCGCAAATAGTGATGACAACTCAGAAAGACAAAATCAAATAAAATGGAGGGGGGGGAGGGTTGTCAGCAGGTCGTAGTAATAAAAGTAGGGGGGACATAAGGGGGGGGTGCGGGGTCTCAGAAGGGGTTGACCAGGCAGGCAGCAAAGCGGGAAGCGTAGAGCGCAAAAAAGGGGGGGCTCCGAGCATTTTCAATTAGCCAGTGTCCACGAGGAGCATGAGGCCCGCGGCACCCACAGAAATAAAAAAGTCGGGGTGCATCATATCTCCGGGAACATGGGCAGAGCGCAAAACCAGCAGTCCACACATGTCACGAACGCTGGTATCCTCTCTAACATCCGGATCTCCGAGGAGGCCCAAACGCTGCTTCAGATAAAGAGCTGAGACGACAGGTCCAGGCAGAACCATCTTCACCGGCAGCACAGGCGGTCTCCACAGTGCTGCCGGGCGAGGCAAGGCCTGTTGCACAGCAGGGAATATAGCGGGGATCGTCGCGTCGGTACCAGGCTCCAATAGCACCTCAGTGGACACAAGGGACCTCAGCCCACACTCCCGGCTCTGGTCCAGGACGGCAGGAAGCACCACCAAACCAGCAGCCACCCGATGGAGAGACAGCACACAAACATCAGGCAGGTAAGTATCCTCAGGCAAAGGGATCCCCTCCGGAGGCATAAAGGTCGACCAGGGCAGATCACCACCAGCTGGCCGCTGCAGCGCATCCACAGGGATACCCCTCCCGGGGCTCCGCTTCTCACCCTCCAGCTCGGCCGTGCACGACACTACTCCGCTCCCAGGCACCAGCATCGTTGCGTCGAAAAGGTCGGATGGTGTCTGCCCAGGGCATTAACCATGGGGGTTATCCCCATGAACCTCGGCAGAAGGCGCGATCTGAAGCAACGGAAGCTCAGCTCCCCACAGCTCCCGCAACTCCTCCAGGAGGAGCCACAGGTCTCCCTTGGTGGTGGGTCTGTCGTCCCCTGACCGGGAAACAAACGGCCGTAGACATAGGCCAGATGTAGAGGCCGACATGGCCACCAGTAAGCTCTTCAGGGCGTCTGGAGGTACAGGGCAAGGTCCAGGAAACAAGACCTCACTAGGCCGCAAAGATGGCCGATGGCTGTCCACAAAAACAGGCCCAAGACGGCTTCCACCACAGTCGCAGGGCCGGAGGGGGGACTGAGACAGCAGGGAGGCAAAAGGAAGAGGCTCCTCGAACCAAAAACACCGCAAATTGGAAACTCAGCCAGGGAAGGATCAGAGCTCCATTAAAACACGTCTAGTCCTGTCTGCCGTCGGCCACCCCCCTCATTTACGATTTTTGATGTTATGTGCCTTGTTCATATCGGTTGCACTTGCTTAAAATTTATATTGCGTTCTGTTGAACCTACATGATGGCTTAATTCTTTGCACAATTTTTCCTTGCCATGGCCCTGCGTGACCTTTGTTTCATTGGCTTCATTGCATTCATCTGTGATGTTCATAATCTTAAATAAAGAATATAAAAAGAAAGAAAAATTGTATATTTTCTCAGAAAAATGCAGTAGCAGGTTCCCATTTCACATTTTGTTTAACAAGAATTACATATAGAATATATAACCGCAAAGCGTTGGATGATAAAGTGGGGAAAAAAATTGTTTTACATTATTTAAATGTTTGAAATCTGAATGAAAAATTACTCACACAGTATCTGCCTGGTTAGATATACTTTAGGTTATTTAATAATGCAGATACGGTATATGTTTTCATTTCACTAAATTACAAAAAGAGCCCATCAAAATATTCAGCTCTAGGCCCATAGAGATCTTAATCTGGGCCTGGTAGGGGGTGGGATTAGGTGGGGATTATGATTCGAGCAGTGTTAGGGGGTCAGTAGGGGTGGGATTAGAAATAAATGGGGAGTTATGATTGGGGCAGTGTTAGAGGATCAGTAGGGGGTGGGATTAGGAATAGTTGGGGGGTTATTCCGCAGTGTTATAGGGTGGGATTAGAAATAAGTGGGAAGGGGGGTGTGGCCGGCTGCTGAGGAGAGAGGACGCGTGTCTGTGGAGCTCCGACCCGTCCTCTCTCTAAGGGATCTTTTAAGACACCTTTTTGCTGCTGGAAATTACCTGTTGGGAGCCCTGAGTAGCTGGCCATCGGGGTGCATTGTCCGGGGGCCTGTTTTGCCCCCCACCGGACTTGAGACCGACGATTGCCGGGATGGAGATCGTTGCCGGCGGCCATCTTGGGGCCTACCCCCTGGCTTCTACCGCCTCCTTGTTGTGCCCTCCTGTGGATGTCTTACTAGCTGGGCCACGGGTGCGTGATGTGGGGATGGAGGGCCCCCATCTCCGGTTCACCGCTCGGGGCGGAACGCTGCAGAGGGATGAGGCTGGTGAGTCTGGGGGCTCGGTCGTTCCTCCTCCCCACGCTGCAGTGAAAATGGATGTGCTTGAAGGCCTTGAGGCCTGTCTAACGTTGCTGGAGGGGGACGACAAGAGCCCTCTTACAAGGGGGACTTTGCGCCAGATGGTGGCCGTCCTGCGGGGATGCAGGAAGCCGCTGACCTCTTGCCCATGCATATCGGAAGATAACTCGCCTATACCTGCTGTCGGGGACCAGGCGGCCGACGATGGAAGGGAATTCAGAGCGGGGGCTATGGATGTCTCAATGCGGATCGACCATCCACCACGGAGAGTAACCCTGGAGCGAGAACTGCTGGCACCTGTTGGAATGGGGGTCGCGTTGGTGGTCTCTGTCCTGGAGAAGCCGGACATCTCCACGAGGTCTGCGGCGGAGGAGCTACAGTGCTGCGCGGGACTTTCTGCAGGGGAGATGCAGACTCGACCTTGGTCCCACGGAGTCACTCCGGCCATGGATAGAATGCTCCGGAGTTTACTGGTCGAGCAGACACCTCGGGAGAACCCTGCGTATTGCCTGCTTGAGATGACACCCGCGGCTATACCTCACGGTGTTGATGCTGGTAACTGGGCGGAGGGCATACCTGATCTGCCGGCCATGTTGTCTCATTTCGGGCTTGGGTCTTCTGCCTGGCATGGCCTGATGTGCGTCGCCCTGCCTGGGTTGCACCTGCTGCCATTTCGGGATGCTGGCTGAGCGCCCCCCTCGCCTTTCACAGTGGGAGTCCTTAGTTTGTGGACTTTCCGCCTCTTCATTCGGCTGATTGAGAGGACTTTTCAGTTTGCTGTTTCCCGGCTGGGGATAAGCTTTTGCCTACCTGAGACACTTCCTGCTGCCTTCATGGAATTTCGTAGCATGAACTTTTATTTTCTTTATGTTGAAGGGTTTTTTTTTTTTTTTTTCTTCCCCTTCAGATGATTTTAGTTTTACCAGCTGAGTCTTGTTTTTCCCCCCCTTCCCCTGTCCCTAGGTTTTCATGCTTTGTGGACTTTATTGATGACTGGGTCACTTGCAGAGTTTTTGCGTCCCCCCCCTCACTCTTTTTTTGCCCTATGTTATTTGTTTTATTCTTTTTTCAAGGACTTTCATGCAGTTGATTTTGCTATTTTATATGACATGTTGTTTTCCCTGTTGTCTCACTCCTCCCCCTTTCCTTTTCTCTCTCCCCCCCCCCCATTTTTGTTTAGTTGGCGTTTTCGGGATATCCTGAGGGACGTAGCTTACCTCCCCAGGTGCCCGGGCCTAGTGCCTTTCACCCCTCATGGCCTTCTCCCGTGGGCTTCGGCCACCCGGGATTCTGCCAGGGTCGGCACATTTTTGGTCTTTTGCCATATTTTTCCCCACCTTACTCCACTTCCTCATTTTTTTTTTTTTTATATTTTCTGATCCCTTCCCCCTTTTATAAAGATCCTTGATCACTTTGTTGCTGATGATCCCCGGCCGGGGATTATCTAGATTTTTGTGCTACCCTTCCCCTCTTGTTTCCTATTTTCTGAGACCCCCCTATCTGGGGATGTTTATTGCTTGCTGTATTAGATGATTTTCGCTGATTATAATACTTCTTACGCGCACTGTCATTTGTCAACTTAAGATTCCTGATGACTTTTTCTTATGCATGTGCAGTTAACAAGCTGTGGCCCTGTGTGGCCAACCTTTTTGTTTTCACGATGACTTAATGTGGCCCTGCGAGGCCATTTATCATTTATGTCCTGCTGACCTTTTTATTAAATAAAAAATTTTGAATACAAAAAAAAGAAATAAGTGGGGAGTTATGATTCGGGGCAGTGTTAGGGGTCAGTAGGGGTGGGATTAGGAATAGGTGGGGGGGTTATGATTGGGGCGGTGTTAGGGGATGGGATTAGGAATAGGTGGGGGTTATGATGCGGGGCAGTTTTAGGGGGTCAGCAGGTGGTGGAATTAGGAATAGGTGTGGGTTATGATTCGGGGCAGTGTTAAGGGGTCAGTAGGGGGTGGGATTAGGAATAGGTGGGGGTTATGATTCGGGGCAGTATTAGGGGGCAATAGGGGTGGGATTAGGAATAGGTGGGGATTAGGATTCAGGGCAGTAGGGGGAGGGATTTGGTGGGGTTAGGATTCTGGGCAGTAGGGGGAGGGATTAGGTGGGGTTAGGATTTGGGGCAGTAGGGGGAGGGATTAGGTGGGTTTAGGAATCGGGGCATTATTAGGAGGGATTAGGTGGGGTTAGGATTCGGGGCAGTAGAGGGAGGGATTAGGATTCGGGCCAGTAGGGGGAGGGATTAGGTGGGGTTAGGATTCGGGGCAGTAGGGGAAGGGATTAGGTGGGGTTAGGATTCGGGGCAGTAGGGGGAGGGATTAGGTGGGGTTAGGATTCGGGGCAGTAGGGGAAGGGATTAGGTGGGGTTAGGATTCGGGGCAGTAGGGGAGGGATTAGGATTCAGGGCAGTAGGGGGAGGGATTAGGTGGGGTTAGGATTCGGGGCAGTAGGGGGAGGGATTAGGATTCAGGGCAGTAGAGGGAGGGATTAGGTGGGGTTAGGATTCAGGGCAGTAGAGGGAGGGATTAGGTGGGGGTTATGATTCGGGGCAGTGTTAGGGGGGCAGTAGGGGGGGAGGATTTAGGATATTGTTGCTCTTTATATAAAAAAGTAGAGAAACCCAGACATTAAGCAAAGCTCTCCATACGCCAACGCATACCCCGATAGCTAACCCAACCCACAACATCAACCATAACCAGGGGCGTCGTAACGTGGGGGTGGGGGGGGTGCGGCCCGCACCAGGTGACACCCACCTTTAGGGTGACACCGTCACCCTAAGGACGGGTGTCTCACCCTGCGCCGCGTGTTCGCTCCCTGCGAGCGTCCGAAGCTATGCAGCTTCGGCGCTCGCCTGGGGGTAACACGTCACCAGCCGATCGCGTCTCGTCATGTGGCTCCCCCAGGCGAGGGCCCAAGCTGCACGCAACCGGACGCTCAGAGGGAGCGAACACGCGGCGCAGGAGGTGAGCTGGGGCCGTTATCCATGAGCTGCTGGGGCCGTTATCCATGAGCTGCTGGGGCCGTTATCCATGAGCTGCTGGGGCCGTTATCCATGAGCTGCTGGGGCCGTTATCCATGAGCTGCTGGGGCCGTTATCCATGAGCTGCTGGGGCCGTTATCCATGAGCTGCTGGGGCCGTTATCCATGAGCTGCTGGGGCCGTTATCCATGAGCTGCTGGGGCCGTTATCCATGAGCTGCTGGGGCCGTTATCCATGAGCTGCTGGGGCCGTTATCCATGAGCTGGCGGGGCAGTTATCCATGAGCTGGCGGGGCAGTTATCCATGAGCTGGCGCATATCCATGAGCTGGGGCAGTATATCCATGAGCTGGGGCAGTATATCCATGAGCTGGGGCAGTATATCCATGAGCTGGGGCAGTATATCCATGAGCTGGGGCAGTATATCCATGTGCTGGGGGCAGTATATCCATGAGCTGGGCAGTATCCATGAGCTGGGGCAGTATATCCATGAGCGGGCAGTATATCCATGAGCTGGGGCAGTATATCCATGAGCTGGGGCAGTATATCCATGAGCTGGGGCAGTATATCCATGAGCTGGGGCAGTATATCCATGAGCTGGGGCAGTATATCCATGAGCTGGGGCAGTATATCCATGAGCTGGGGCAGTATATCCATGAGCTGGGGCAGTATATCCATGAGCTGGGGCAGTATATCCATGAGCTGGGGCAGTATATCCATAAGCTGCTGGGGCATATCCATAAGCTGCTGGGGCATATCCATAAGCTGCTGGGGCATATCCATAAGCTGCTGGGGCATATCCATAAACTGCTGGGGCATATCCATAAACTGCTGGGGCATATCCATAAGATGCTGGGGCATATCCATAAGCTGCTGGGGCATATCCATAAGCTGCTGGGGCATATCCATAAGCTGCTGGGGCATATCCATAAGCTGCTGGGGCATATCCATAAGCTGGGGGCATTATCCATGAGCTGGGGCATTATCCATGAGAGCTGCTGGGGAATATCCATGTGAGCTGGGGCATTATCCATGTGTGCTGGGGGCAGTATCCATATGTGCTGGGGGCATATCCATGAGAGCTGGGGCAATATCCATGCGTGAGCTGGTCTGGGGCAATATATCCATGTGTGAGCTGGTCTGGGACAATATATCCATGTGTGAGCTGGTCTGGGGCAATATATCCATATGTGAGCTGAGGCGCAATATATCCATATGTGAGCTGAGGCGCAATATATCCATATGTGAGCTGAGGCGCAATATATCCATATGTGAGCTGAGGCGCAATATATCCATATGTGAGCTGAGGCGCAATATATCCATATGTGAGCTGAGGCGCAATATATCCATATGTGAGCTGAGGCGCAATATATCCTATGTGAGCTGAGGCGCAATATATCCATATGTGAGCTGAGGCGCAATATATCCATATGTGAGCTGAGGCGCAATATAATCCATATGTGAGCTGAGGCAATATATATCCATATGTGAGCTGAGGCAATATATATCCATATGTGAGCTGAGGCAATATATATCCATATGTGAGCTGAGGCAATATATATCCATGGGTGAGCTGCGGCAATATATATCCATGGGTGAGCTGCTGGGGGCAATATATAATTGTGAACTGGGGCAATATATCCATATGTGAGCTGGGGGCAATATATATCCATGGATGAGCTGCTGGGGGCAATATATATCCATGTGTGCTTTCACTGACTTCGAACAGGCAACGTACTTGCTGGCAGTTGGCAAAAAGTTGTGTGAGCATATGAGAGAGCTACACAGCAATAAACCTCACAGTAATGTGCGCTGTGTGTATGAGCATTCAGTGTTCAGTGATCCGTAAAACTGGGGGGGGGGGTGACACCATAAGTTACTGCACCAGGTGACACCAACCCTAGTGAAGCCACTGACCAGAACTCGTCTCATTAACCCTCGCCCCTAAACCTTAACTGCCCCCCTTTACCCCTCCAACAACCTATTAACCCTTATCATTCATAGCCCGCGTTCTGCTAGAGCCCATCCTTCCCAAAACCCACCTCTAACCCTCAGTTTATCCCTCAAGCAGAAATCAGCGGTAAAATTCAGTGATTCCTGTTTTTTTTTTTATTTAATTTTTTATTTGTAACAATGTCATCATGTCAACCAACATAAAATGAGGGCCTGGCAGAGCCGTACACAGTCATCTATATAATAGCACATTGTAAGAAAAGCAGAATATAAGAGGGGGTCAGCTGCAAAAGGATTCCTGCTCCTTTTTAACGCTGTGATTGTAAACAGTCTGCGTATTGTGACGCTCCTCCCTGCACGGCGACTGGCACGGCGCTATAATGGAGCTCCGCCACTATGAGGGCTGCGCCATGACTGTCCCACAATGCACCACACAGCTTTACATGCAATAACCAGCATGTGGAAATGGCGCCCACACATACTCGAGCCTCCTCTCCCAGGGTACCAACTCTGTCTGTACTACTCCTGTGTGTGTCCTCTCCAGTCACATGGGGGGGTGAGCAGCTTCATGGAGCCCAGAGTAAGAGGCCACAGCAGGACATTCCCTGCACAGCTTCACACACTTACCACTTCCTGCAACACGGGGGAGGGCGCTCTCTGATGACATCACAGCTCATGTGACTGGCTGAAGGACTCCTCCTCAGGTGGTGCTGGGGGAGGGGAATGGCGGACACTGACCTATGAGCTGCCTGGATCCAGCACTGAGGGAGGCGGCTGCTTCTCTGACCCCAGTCCAGAACTCTCTAACTTCACCCCTCCCCCCAGATGTTTCTGAACTACAACTCCCATGATTCCCTGGTGCTGTGTTCCTGTAAAGGATTCTGGGTATTGTGTGTGGGCCGGTGTTTGCTCTAGGAGAGACAATTATCCCCAGAGACGGTGAGTGTGTGAGGCTGTGCAGGGGGTGTCCAGCCCTGGCCCTTTACTCCGTGTTCCATGTGACTGGAGGGGCCACACACAGGAGTAGTAATCACAGAGCGGGGTCACGGTGTATGGGGGGGGGGCAAATTGCCCGATACAAGGAGGAGGCCAGTATTGGAGCAGGAATAAGGGTTTATACAACAGGAGGAACAGCTACCAACAAATATACAGTCAGGTCCAGAAATATTGGGACATCGACACAATTCTAACATCTTTGGCTCTATACACCACCACAATGAAGGTGGAATGAAGCAAACATTGTGCTTTAACTGCAGACTGTCAGCTTTAATTTGAGGGTATGTACATCCAACTCAGGTGAACGGTGTAGGACTTACAGCAGTTTGCAGATGTGCCTCCCACTTGTTAAGGGACCAAAAGTAATGGGACAATTGGCTTCTCAGCTGTTCCATGGCCAGGTGTGTGATATTCCCTCATTACCCCAATTACAATGTGCAGATAAAAGGCCCAGCGTTCATTTCAAGTGTGCTATTTGCATTTGGAATCTGTTGCTCTCAACTCTCAAGATGAGATCCAAAGAGCTGTCACTATCAGTGAAGCAAGCCATCATTAGGCTGAAAAACAAAACAAACCCATCAGAGAGATGGCAAGAACATTAGGCGTGGCCAAAACAACTGTTTGGAACATTCTCAAAAAGAAGGAACGCACCGTGAGCTCAGCAACACCAAAAGATCCAGGAGACCACGGAAAACAACTGTGGTGGATGACAGAAGAATTCTTTCCCTGGTGAAGAAAACACCATTCACAACAGTTGGCCAGATCAGGAACACTCTCCAGGAGGTAGGTGTATGTGTGTCAAAGTCAAAAATCAAGAGAAGACTTCACCGGAGTAAATACAGAGGGTTCACCACAAGATGTTAAACCATTGGTGAGCCTCAAAAACAGGAAGGCCAGCTTACAGTTTGCCAAACAACACCTAACAAAGCCTTCACAGTTCTGGAACAAGATCCTATGGACAGATGAGACCAAGATCAACTTGTACCAGAGTGATGC